>OX457025.1:42777705-43977705 GCA_949752745.1 Protula sp. h YS-2021
TTCTGAGTTCTTTGTTCCTCTTGGACTATATTTCACGAGAGTAGCTGGTCTCGGGGGGGGGGGGGGGGGGTTGGTGGGGGTGGGGTGGAGGAATAGGACGAAGACAGCTTAAAGCGTTAGTTTATATCTGTAGTTAAATTTACTTCATCCATTGAACCTGAAAATCTTGTCGAATATTTGGTATCAAGTTCTGTTGTCATTGTGTTTGTTGGACATGTAGAAACGTGGCGGTTTCAACAATACTTTCAAGTACTTTTGTTAAATGCAGAAGTGGTTTCAGTAACATTTTTGTTGAAAATGGACCCGGTCATTGATGTTTTATTGATTTGTGGGTTTTATTTCACAAGTGCAATAAATCAGTGGAACTGTTTGATCGGTTGGACGCCGTAACAGTTCATGTGGTTGTGGGGAGGAGGAGGGGGGGGGGGGGGGGCTGGGGTTTTGGGCGTTTGTCTTATGGTAAATGGGTGACGTCATGATTCGGGAGCGTATTTTGCTAAATAAGTTCAGGAAATGTTCGTACGTATTTTGCATTTACGAGCATTTACTTGAGTTTTGTCCTAGTGTAGCTAGAACAGGCTTTATAGCCGTTCGCTCGAACTGCTTCGCGCTGGTATTGTTAAAAATTGTTGATGTTGCCACAAGTCTGTAAAGTTGTACATAGGCAGCCGTTAATTTAAGTACAAGAAGTTTGAAATGTGTGGTAGACTCGCCCTACATGCTATTCCGGATTCACCCAATTTATTAAGTCAAATCACCCACTTTATTTTCGGTCAACTCGCTCAAATTCTATGATTAGATCGTCCTGTTTGATTTCTTAGTCGATACCAGATAGCTTTGTGAGGTAAACTGGGGGGGGGGGGGGGGGGGGGGCTTACTCAAAGATTGGGCGATTGGTAGTCTTGACACGAGAAGCATTTAGGGTTGTTTGACTAATTTGTGACCGGGAAACCCAATTGAAGCCAGCTGTATTTCTTGGCCGACCTGACCACTTCCCTTCCAATAAGTTTATGTGATACGTGTTGTAAAACTGCAATAAGAGTAAGTTGTTTGTCGCCTATATGTTTACACAAGAGGTAGTCTCTGGGAGATTTTGACCCGATCGTTCCAAATGTTTATTATGGCCCCCTATACGGCTGATTTCTGCTCTGAGGAACTGTAAAATTGTGCATTGCATCTTTTTTTTTTTTTACCAAAAGCGTGAAGCTTTTAGTCGTCTCAGGGATTAACTTCGAGACCGACACCCTTGCACTGGATTTTCCAGCGTAGTCGATCATTTTATTCGGTTCGTCTATTTTTAAAATATTAAGTCAGTCTTTTGAGAAAAATGAGAATTGCTGTATTATGACAAACAAATGTATCGAACGGGTGCGTAGTGTGTAGCCTAATTGACTGCATTGCTGCACTAGTTGAAAGGTGTCTTGGGCGCCGGGGTGACCATTAAATGAAGTGTGTCGTATGATTTTTGTGTCGCCCGGAATTGTGTAACCATAAGGACTACACAAAATAATCATAGGAACGGTGATTGGATGAAAATGTAGGAAAGGTCAATAAACCTCTCTAGTTTCAGACAAGGTACCAGTGCATCTTTTCAGTCTGTTATTTTATTCTCAGGCGGTTATGAACCACGAAGGTATTTTGGGGTTCCATAAAAATGTTTCGTGTTCATTGGTGCACCCATTCCGTTTTAGCGCCAGGCGCCTGAGGTATTGCGCCTGACACTTCGATCTTGATTGATTGCGTGATGACGCTTAACCGGGTACTTGAACCGCCATGAGAAACGTGACCAAATAAAAGTCAGTAGCCGCAGTTGTTAATTTATTCCCCACATGTAGAACCTGTGGGGAATATATGCGACCGGTCGCGTGTCGGTCGGTCGGTTTGTCGTCAACAGCTTGTGAACACGATAACTTCAAATCTGCTGCAAGGATTTTCATGAAACTTGGTATGTAGCTTCTATGGGAACAAACACAGATCGTATTGTAAATGGGCGAGGTTCGTTTATGGACAATAGAGCAGCTCTTCATTGACTATTGGTGGCCGTGTTTAACTGGTGGGGGCCTGTGGGGGATATGTGGGCTGCGCACACTGCTCTAGTTTTTACCATAACATTGGGTGGTCTAAAATTATTCTTAAAAACGTTAATAGTGCAGCGGAAACAGGTTAATTTCATATCCTGTATTCTAAAGAATGTCCTGTGTTTACAAACGATGTATGCGGGCATTCTTTTGATGAAAAAAGAACGGTATTAATTTTACTACAGTGGGTAGTATGTGGGTGACCGATTTTGTCAGTAATAATAATAACGATAAGTGAAAAATAGTAAAAAAGTAAAGACAAAAAATGAAGTTATGAGTAATTGTTGTGATTGAGATAGATTTGGTCCAAAGTTAGTTAATACTATAGGCGTTTGGACGTAACTGGCAAAACGCCTATAAAATATAAAATTGTAGGCTGATTTGTACTAGCATTCTCAAATCAGGCCTGAATTCAACCTGATGTTTATTATTTGACAGACAGACAAAATAATTTTTACGAACTTGATCTCCGGTGTAACAGGCTATCTTACCCCCCCCCCCCCCCCGTACAGCTCCCCCTCCCCCGGGGGTGGGAGGGGGGGAGCTATACTAGGCTGTACTGTTGAAAAAAAAGGAGCTCTAAAGAATTTTAAGGAACACTTATGAGAAAATATGTTTTGCGAAACTTGGGAGAGACTGCAGGAAGCTAAGCTTCCGACAAACGACTGGCTCTTAGCATCTGGTCCATCAATTCAATTATGAGCACTTGCTTGTGAAGCCGCACGAGTGCCATTGCTGGGATATCCGCCCCTCATTATATTTGGCCTGTAACTCTTTATTTGTGGCTGGTTACTGATAATTGTAGCGGTCCTCTTGGGGTGTCTATAACAATTGGGTTGACGGTCTCAGTATAAACACTTCTCTCAGCTTCAGACCACATCAAACATCTCCAGAGAGATGGAAAACAAGATGACGAATCACATGGGCAAGCACAGGCACACAATGGCACTTATCCGTGTGACCTAATCATGGGGGATGCCGTATGACAACGACCATAACTTCGAACAACAGGAATGTTAGTAAACATAGTTAATAATAAAATGAACAGAGTACCCTAAATTGAACACAGTGCCGTAAAATTGTACTACATAATGGACAGAGTACTATAAAATTAGGTTATGTCTCACACAGGTGCCACATCTCAGTTGGATTTTAACTCGCTTAAGTTTGAGTTTTTACCGTTTGTAGTACTTCTTCTTGCGCTAACGCTGTGCACAGTCCGCTGTAAGAGGATTCTGGGTGCTCTTTGGGTTTCTTGAGAATTACCAAAGGAGATTCTTTCCTGTCTGAAACCAGCTAAAGGTTGTTAAATTTAAGATGCGACTAATATTATTACTTCACCTTCGTCATTTTTAAGTGATCTGTCGGCCTCCGCTTTATTTACATTTCGTGGGGAGGAGGGGGGTGGAGGGGGGCATCCTTTGGTAATATTAAGACTACAAGGACAGGGGACGAACCCTTTGTTAACAATGTTTACTGGTGACAAAAAAAAAGAATATCGAAACTTGTTTTTTGCTCCCTGCCCTCCCCCTCTCGGAAAAAAATGAAACTGAAAATTAACATCTAGAAAAACGTGCCGAGTACTGAAGTTAAAAGAGTAAAAGTATGAACTACGAGCGTTTTAATGCTTGAAACAATATTTGCATTACAGATTCATACGGTTAGTTAAGCTTTACTTTTGTCATATTTGCCAGTTCTTTAGTGCGTGAAACAAGCACTTTGTATTAAACGAAACCTGTCTGTGCGAGGCTTCTCCCTCGATTGAAAAAGATACTGACGCGATTTGTCACAATGTGTTCGCTTAAAATATTGCACTTCACCCAGTGGGAAGGAATTGGCGGTCGTTAAACAAACTGTCGTTCAATTTCCTCGCTCCATCGGTCCGTGTAAAATATCTCCTCATTCAAGTAGGTAGCCAGTCTGTTCTTGTAGTAGAACTTGTCCTCGTCTGCTGTCAGTTCGCTCGTGGTGTGCACGCGGATTGTGAGTGGGTCTCCCTTGGCGTCCTTGACATCCGGGTATACATGGATATTCTCGTGTTCGGTTGAGGCTTTAGCAGTGAGTGGGTCGTTTCCTGTAATTTCATACTGTTCGCGGTATTTATGCTGAAGTTTCAAGGCAAGCGTTTTGAAGAACGTGAGCCCGCTATCGTGAACTATGGTTTTAATGAGCTTGCCTCGGACCTGGTCGTGTAAGTTGTTCATCTCATTTACGGGTTGCGTTTTGTATTCCACCGGTAGAGGGCTGCTTATTTGTGGGTCGGTCGTTGCAAAGAGAGGGTTGGAGTAGGGTTTGATGGTATCTTCAGCAACGGGGAGAAACAGCGTTGAAGTGGGTTGGCCGTCTGTGAACCCGGTCAAAATTTCTAAGTGGACCACTTTACTGGGTGGCCAAGCGCCAGGCCAGTAGCAAGCAGAAAGGCTTAGCCTTAATTGATGACCCTGTGGAATGACGTATGAAGCGCTGTGAAGTTGCAAGGTAACACCATACTCCTTTGTTGGCTCTAGTAGCTTGACTTTCCCCGGTTCGTGGCCATCCCTGTGGGTAAGGTTAAGGTAACCGTACGTGATGAGAGTAGATTCACCGCTAGCAGCGACATCGACTAGGCGAGCCGCGATCATACCTTTATCATGATTCAATACCTTGACGTTACAGCGGAGCTGTGGGAAGCCAAGGATGGGTAAATCATGCTGGAGGGTTTTGGTTGTTAGCAGCAGGCTGTGTGCATCACTCAAGCGTTGATCGGATGGACCCTGTGGATAGCCAAAATCCAGCCATTCTCCGTTTGTCTGACCGCATTGCAAGGAAAATGGGACCCTGCTCCACGTCACCTCTGACGTATTTGCTGGCGTGTCTGGGGATGATGCGCCCAGCTGAAGAAGACTGTGATCGCTGAGGGCATACTGCGTGCTGTTTATACAGCCATCATTAGGCCAGCTATCCATGCACACCCATTTCCCTGGCCTAAATGCGATATGAGCAGAGGGGGCATGACCATCCTGTAGGTAGATTCGAAACTTCGGTTCATCCATAGCACCGTTGTTTTTCCCTTTTAAATGAAAGTCCCACCATTGCAGACAAACTTGCAAATACTCTATGTTTGGACCTGAAAGCACAGAGATAATACAGGGGATATATAAACTGCCTGTTCCGTTCAAAACTAACCTTGTCAAAAGGAATGCCTCGTGGGGTATCTTAGCGCTCTTGGCATCTTTCTCTTTGCTTAATTAGATATGAAAGGTTTTTTTTTCTGTGGTTTCTTACGACGAAGGTGAGGTTAATTCCAAAATAAATCAAGTTTACATAATTTGGTCTCATTTCCGCTTGAGTTTCAGTATTTTTGTTGTGAGCCTTTTGCAGGTCATTTAAAATCCCGGACAAAACGGCGACGGCCAAAACGGAGAAGACCAAAACGGCGATGGCCAAAACGGCGACAAATGCAACCCTGGACAAAACGGCGACGAAGATTAATAATTTAATATTGAAAATCAAAATACAAAGAATAGTGTTGCCAGATAAATCAGTTCATTTCTACTTGAAGATAAGTATAAATTGAACCAATATTTAAATTTTAAGGGCAAAATAAAATGGATAATTTAACACTTATTTTCTCATATATTCCTAATTGCAATTATACGATAATCCATCGTGTGTGTGGGGTTGGGGGTAAATAAGTACATTTTGAAAGACAATTGTATTTAGCGACTGTGCCCACTAATCCGTTATTGCATGTGATTCCACATCAATAAAAGGCAAAATAAAAATGCCAGTAAAAGAACTTCGGATGATCAGCAATGAAAGACTGATGTTTTAATCGCCTTAATGAGCTAATCTATATCGGTTATGTGAAATGCGTTATTGTATACGAATCCACATCAATGGAAGATAAGATAAAATTTTGTTTTCCCTGAGAAAACAATTTTCAGTTTTACTTGAGAAAAGGTAAGTGAGTAAATCATTCCTTGAGCAGATAACTGAGACAGTGTCTGGTGACAGGAAGGAGGTGGTTAGGGAGGGCAGGAAGGGCACGTTGGGAGAAATGCTGCACTGTGTTGAAATTTATTTATCTGTGATAGTTCAATAAACTGTGTTGGTTACGTTGCTACTTTTTTGCTTTTTTATAAGCGTTTTAAAGCATAAACATGAAAAACTCCGTCGCCGTTTTGTCCGGGGTTGCACTTGTCGCCGTTTTGGCCATCGCCGTTTTGGTCTTCTCCATTATGGCCGTCGCCGTTTTGGCCGTCGCCGTTGTGTCCGGATACCGGTCATTGAACATGGTGGACGTTTATGTATACACAGTGGAGTTTGAGCCACCCGGAAAGCGCGTACGCGATGAGAGTCGGGAGTGATGGTCGGAGTTGTGGCTGACGTAACGTTGGACTCAGCGTCTGATCGATTCGGGACGGTGATGAAATCACCCGAGCATTGAGACAACACTTTGTAGTTAGTCCAGTAGCTAGCCATGGTATGTCACCGGCAGGCTGTTCCCACACACTGGTGCTACCCATATGGTGTGCCTGATTAGGTGTGCCGGACAAATAAATCCTCAGGCAAGCAACCCTCTTTTGCTATATCAGTCTTGTTCGTGAAATTAATCGTCTTGGAACCCAGCAGGGGCTTTTCTGCACAGCACAAAACGGACAACGTTTCACCATTTATTCGTATGGAGAACATCGCCGTTATACTAAATTGCAATTATACAATTGTGAGAACTCAGTCGAATAGAAAATGGACGGTTTTATTTTATTTTACTGGCAATTGTAATCATAACCAAACTGAGTAGAAACGATTCAGCGCTGAATACATGCGTCGGATCTCATCGACTACTGTAATAAACAAAACAACTCCGGGAGAGCTTTCACGTCAACGGATTTTAGCCTTAGAGGTATTTTCAGTGTGCCAAGAAAGCAACATTTACTATCAGTTTACTGTTTTTACGTTACAGAAAGGAAAACAAAACATAGACAAAAGCAATGGAACATTGTTTCAATAAAAATTGTGTAAAAGTGACGGGATTGTTTGCTTGGTGAGGTTTTTGCGTAGACATGGCCGTCCACAAAAACCAGAGATTTGTTTGCACGGGGAAGGGGGGTGGTTGTTTGCCCTGAACACCAGGAAACAAAGCTCGGGTTGCATCATAGGAGGGTCGACCATTAAATCTAAAACGGATGTTCTAGTCAGTGCATGACGTCACAAGCGTGTGTATTTTGATGGTGGTCCCTTTCTCCTTGATGCTACATATAAACGATTAAAGATGACTTAACGTATAAATAATAGAGTTTGGGTAAGAAATATTCCTGTCTCTTTATATTTTGTGAAATTGTTTGAAATGTGTAAAACGATTGTAGCATATTGTTATTCCATTAAAAGGTATCTCAGTATTAATAAGAACTATCAGATAGGTGGTAAAGTTTTGTTGCAGATAACACCGCATAATAAATACGTTATTCTGTAGTTTTTTTTTTGTCGTGCGGATGGTGATATGTTACATGCAAAATAAGCAATTTCTTCGCAGAATAAGAACTTTAATTTTGTGCACATTTTAAGCATAATACCCAGGCACAGTGCTTGATTTTGGGTAAACAGTCATCTGCCCCCCCGGTCAACTGCCCCCCAGTCATCTGCCCCCCCGGTCAACTGCCCCCCAGTCATCTGCCCCCCCCCCCCTTTTTGCAACCCGGTCGACTGCCCCCCCCTGCAATTTGACGGAGTCGTCATCTGCCCCCTCTTTTTTTAGTGGCAAAAAATTCTTAAAAAATTAGGCAATTGTGAGGTACCCGTCTACTTCGTCTCTGAAACAATTGATCTTCATTGATCTATTCACCAATATTGATCTTAGGAGAGACTGATCCGTAAACTAATCGCAATTCTAATTGCAATTAGTTTCCTTTTGGTGAATTGCAATTTATCGAAGTGCAATACATTCAATAAAATAAAAATAATTTTATTTATTGTGTCTTTGTAAGCCAAGAACCCAAGAAAAATAGTATATGAAGGGGGCAAGCGACCATCCCTCCACTTTGAAGGGGGGGGGGAGGGGCAGTCGACCGGGTTGAAAAAAGGGGGGGGGGCAGATGACAGGGGGGCAGTTGATCGGGGGGCGGGGCAGATGGCCGGGATTCTTGATTTTGATATCAGGGTTGGAAACTTACCAGGGACACATGTATCTGGCCACTCATGAGGCCACGGCCCAACCAGCCCGCGCACACACGGCAGGTTTTCAACCATTCTGAAGACAGCGTCGGTGTACGGATCCTTCCAACCACCTGTATAATAATCCCACCTACAGTAAATCCAGACTGGCTAAACTGTTATATACAGAGAGATTCAGTATAGAAGCGTAAATATCATAATGAAAGGTGGAAATTGGAAGGAAATAGTTTTCAGTAATCAGAGACTGTTCAGTAAGTAGAGGTGTTCACAAACAGAGGTTTTACTGCATTTCAGAAATGAGAACCTTTTGGGGGACATGATCTCGTGTGGGAGGCTAAAGGTCTACTCGCCTTACCTAAGCAAAAACACTTAAGGACAATTTTTGCTAAAGGAATGGTCCCTGAGGGCTTAAAGCGTTTCCCTAAAGAACATAAGCAATGCATTGTAACTGTGCAATAATAATAATAATAATAATAATAATAATAATAATAATAATAATCTGTGTTAATCGAAAAGTGCAAAGCAGACTAATTGTGATAAAAGTTTCGGTAAAATGTTTCATGTTTCCATTTAGACTAACCAACTGCTAGAACAGGACACGTCACTCTGCTGTAGTCCTCGCAGATAGAACCGTGCTGCCAGTGCTCATCTCGCAGCTCGTGTTTTAGCCACTTGGGTCCCCATGATGCTAAATGATAGAGGGAGAACAGAATGTCAGTTACATGGGGTAGTTATTGTGACAGAAGCCATTGGCTAATCTTAGCCAATATCTAGGGAAATCAGTGAATGGCTAAACGCCGCCAGAGTTAATAAAAATTATTTAAAACGAAACTGATAAGCTTCAATTAAAAATTTTCGCCGTTTTTGTCAATGTGTTTTGTTAAAACAATTTTTAACGGTCCCTTTGAAGATGAAATGCGTTTATATCCGTGTCAGTCAACACAATGCAGATTATTCGCGGGACTTAAGAAGCTTCCCATGCGGATAGCTCAGTTCACTGAGCTCATAAAATTAGAAAAATATAAAAAGAAACTCGTGAATACGTGAATGGAACTGTTTGTATAGACAGTGGGCTGATTGATTTCTTGGGGGCATGAACTTCAGACATCAAGTGATCAATTGTTGTTATAGTTTTAGGGACACATAGGGACAAATTGAAAAAAAGGCGATGAAGAAAAACAAAAAAACCGGGCCTGATGTGTAAAATGTTAAAGAAAAACGGATTTATCTTGAAGGCAGAAAGTGCTGAAAATGGCTCTTCAGAGGAAAAAATTTATCCTTAAAGTCCGGAATTTCAAAACTAAAAAAGTTTGTCCTAGGCCGGGTCCAATTTTTTTTCCAGAAAAACAAGATTTCCGGCCGGGTCAAATTAAAAAAAAAATTGGGATGAGAAATAGAACAAATTTTCTTTCTGACCTAACCAAATTTACTGAAAAACCGTGAGTGACAACACGGAGTTCGAGCTCAAACAGTAACATAGGGACTACCGGAAGCTTTCTTCAGTCGTTCTAACCACACATTTTTCCAGTCCTGAGTCACCCGTGGATCAGGAGCTCTGGCATTCCATCCAAACATATAAGAAGCCCAGGAGATCATGGCATCCCCTGTTTTACAACCACCGTCGTGGGGAGTGTCAGAGGCGTAGCGATCATCAGTCGAGTACAAGGATATGACAGCTTTCAGCTCAGGCGGCTGGCAGTGTGCCATTTGTAGGCCGTTAAAACCTCCCCAACTCTTGCCGTACATACCGACCTGCAAGTGGAAAACAAGGCCGTCACTGAGGACATAACACCCGGCTGAACTATCATGATACTTGCAATTACAGTAACGCTCAACTCGCCATACAGCAGCTTAAACAGCTTCAAAGAGATTTAGCTGAGACGCCGAGATTTTACTTCGTTTCGAAAAGACAGATACAGCAGGTCAAACAGGTGTATCTAGGAAAGACCACTTTAAAGTGAAGTCTAAGCGTGAAACTCATTGCGCAAGTCTTTGAGAAAAGTTTATTTTCTGAAAGAAAACAAGTACCGAATGTCCCGGGCAAGCACTCGCCCCTCCAAAAAAATAAATAAAATAAAATTCAGTGTGTATTTCAAGTGGTTCGAAAAAAAACAACAAACAAACAAAAAGTGGAAAGTGCACAGACGACCGCATGGTAACCTAATCAAGCTTCAGCACCTGCCACGTCACACCTATTTCGCCTTGTGATTAACAGCCTTACGAGTGATATGACTGAATTAAAGAAAACACTGAAGGAAAAAAAAAGAATTTAGTACTGCTAACCGTTCTAGATCTAGTCCTCCCCCAACAACCCCCCCCCCCCCCCCCACACGGTGTTGCATGTATTGTTTTTACAGACTTACCTAAAAATATGCGTAACACAATTTACACGTACAAGGAAAACAAGACCATCTTATTTCTTCTGACTATTTAATAGTGACCATTTTTATGGCGCTGATCCACAGCATAAAGACGCCGTGATGTTTACTGGGTAGAGATGACTCTGATTAATCTTGTTTCCAGATACCTTTAATTTAATTAGAGGAATTTTTAATCCATTTGAAATTCATCAAAGCATGGGCCGTGTGACCTGCTACCACTAGGCGAAATTAAGAAAAGAAAAATGGCTACTGATTTATGGAAGTAAACCTAATCGCCCCTCAGTCTGTACCCGACCTATTAAGGTTGAGTTCCATGTGCGAAAGGACGGGCCAATGAGTGCTTACTGCTTTGTTTGACCAGCTCTGCTTGCCTATCCATGTCAGGATATCACAACAGTCGTCCTGTTCTTGTTGCAAATATTCATCAAAATACAACCCTTCAGAATCGCCTGTTAAATCAGAAAAAGTGTATACATGAATGCAAAGACTGGATTTACCAGAAAAACAGGTATAATATTAGATTTTATGTCAGCATGGATTGGGTTGTTACTGTTACTGATTTTTTAAGGACCCACTCAAACCAATCATAAGCTCCCGAGATATTTGATGTTTAGTGGCAGTACGTTAGACTAAAGGATATAGCAAAGGCGTAGCTACATTTTTACAACTGGCGGGGTGGGGGGGGGGGGGCGGCGGCAAACTTTCGTACCGATAATTGTACTATGGGCATCACTCTGAAAAATGAGGGGACTGAGGCCCCCGCGGGCCCTTCGCCCCCGGTGGCTACGTGTTTTAGCTGATTTATTTTTCTAGACTGGCAGTTGTTGAGATCAACATGGTGCAGTACATTTAAAGGTGTGCGTGCGTAAGTACAGTAACTAGACGGACTCACAATCGATAGTTTTATTTGGACAAATTACATGTCTCAAAGCAGTCAGTGTATGCTGTCAGTCATTGGTTTACAGCTGTCACGCTTGGTGCTCCTGAATGCTTGTCATTGCAATTTAAGGCTAACCTTTAAGTGCTGTTTATCATATCAGTTTTATGTATTCCTGATTCATTCTGGGAGCTTATTCGTCTAGAAATAAACACATATTTGGTTTTCGCGTAGCTTTTAGA
Organism: Protula sp. h YS-2021; assembly: GCA_949752745.1. NCBI lineage: Eukaryota > Metazoa > Annelida > Polychaeta > Sabellida > Serpulidae > Protula > Protula sp. h YS-2021. Next base: position 42,789,437 of record OX457025.1, read on the forward strand.
CATAATAACAGCCAACTTACCGGATCCTCGAATATCGACTCTAATTACGACATATCCATGAGAAGCCATCCAGGGGTGCCGCAAATGGTCGCGCTGAGCTGTATAATCATTCTTCCTGTATGGTATATACTCGAGCACAGCCGGATAGTTGTTGTCTTTGGCAATATCCGCCGGCTTATAGAATACATACTGATTTGTACCCTTCAAGGCAATTTCCGTTTGCGGAAACCAACATTTCGCTGAAAGTTGGATTCCATCCCGCATTGGGATGACAAAGTTATCCGTAATACTCACGGGGTAGTTGCCGTACCCACGCAATTTTCCTTCTTCTTCCTCGATGTTCATGTTCGCATATGACCAGTAGATTTTCACCGAGTAGTTTGAAGATTACCAGTGTTCTTGTAAATATTAAACTGTGAACCACTTGATGTCCTGGAGGGGGGCGTGAGTACTTGTGGTATAAAAGTTGTGCGGGGTGGTATCATATGAAAATGAAGAGGTGTAATTGTTTTAGTGAACACACCTGAAATAGAGTCGTTTAAAAGGCATCCCAGTAAAAGGATGTGAAAACGTGGGTAAAAAATAACACCCCTTTTCAAGTTGTGAGGTGGCACAAAAAAAAGTTGGTATGTCACCCCTTAGCGTTGTGACCTTTTGGCACTCATGTTATTTTAAATGCAATGGGTGGATGTGTATGGCCCTTTTTATTACAAGGACATGCCTGACTTGTTTTGAGAATTAGCGGAAAGAGGTACGGGTTATAATGACTACAGATAACACGGTTCAAAACGCATGTACTAACACGTCCGCCACTCTCCCTACCATTTTGTTAAAAAGAAAGAAAAAAATAAAATAACAAAATAAATTTTCGTTTATTCAGCCAGAAATATCAACATATATCTCCATAAAAAGTGATTACGCATTTCCTTATTCATTTCATGATCTTGTCCCGGGGGAGTCACTTAATAGTATATGTGCTACCACGAGGGTTAATATATACATATATATTAGTGCCAGTTTGTAGTTACTTCGCTCAGGCCAATTTTCCCAACCCCGGTTGAATGAATAGTTTATTATACGGCAGTAATGATAATGGAAACCGAACTGAACCTTCTTACGACACAGTCCTTGACCTGTTGTTTAGGATATTGACTCTATGCTACTTATGCCATAGTTATCGTATGTCTACGAGTGATGTATCGGATATGCTGCCCCTGAGTGCATAGCATGAAAGTGGCGTTAAGTGCACAGCATTCCCATACAGCCCAGTTTTATTTATTTATTATTTATTTCAGACTCTGGGTTCATATAAGTTAACAATTTCACTTTCTCATTACAGCGCAGAGGTCACAATACCATTTCCTTAACAATTTTGAGCTGATCATTATTGAATTATTGTATATGATTTTAATTATCCGATTTTTTGACTGTTTCAATCGGTTCAATGTACTATACCAATATTTTCGTAGCACAGTTTCACAGTCAGGAACATTATATTGTACAAATTCATAACTAATATTGCATCTTTTATCTAATGTCTTGAAAGTACAGAATATATTATTCTATGATACTCTGAATTTATGATACACATTTGCACTATATGTATGTTAGGCCCGATCTGCCGATCCGTCCCATCTGCAGATGGGCCTGTCCCGTTTACGGATAGCCAAATGGGAGGCCCATCTGCAGATCGTCCTCCCATTTGGAGATCCACAGATGGGACAGTCCCGTTTGCGGATTTTTAATTGCTTCCCATCTGCAGATCGGACAGGCCCATCTGCGGATATATTGTTAAATGAAACTTGAATAAAAAGAAACTATTTTTGTCACCAACTTTTATTCTTTGAACTACTTTGGCTGTTCTAACTTGAAAAATACAAACTAAAGAAGTGACAACTTTAGAAGGGACAGCAAGCTCATCTGTTACCCCCAAAGAGACAACGTCCATTACCTGGAATCTTGCTCTTCGCATAAAGCTTGAAATGAGCGTCAACAACTTTTTCGGGATTTTCTAAATGACTAATAATTTGGTTGAATTTCTCATTACTTAATAAAACCGAACGATTGCTTGCTAAAATTTTCTATGTATGACTATCAACTTTGGACCGGTTACTCTCAGAGTCTTCCATTTTAAAGGTTTATTATTCAGCTATCCTTGTTATTACCATAAAATAATATAACTTTTTCCATGTGATCAGTAGCTTAATATACAGTTCGGAGGACATCTCGAGACAATAGGGATTAATTGTTGTGTACACTTTGTCGAAATTTGTTCGTCTAGATTATGGCATTAGGTGCTTAATCTCTGCTACTCGTTCGGATCACTGGAATACTTCTTTGATTTTGAGTAGAAATGGGTGACCCGGGATCGAAATGTATTGAATATTTCTTTGATTTTGAGTAGAAGAGCAAGAATTTAATTTATTCTAAAAGAAAACTTCCGTTTTATCCAAAAGAAAGACCGCTGAAAGTAAAAGAAATAATATTTTATACAATAGATACATTTACAACGTTTTTAAATTATTTTTCTTAGGAGTTACCAAAATATCCGCAGATGAACCAACCGTTCCGATCTGCAGATGGAAAGCAACTAAAAATCCGCAAACGGGACTGTCCCATCTGTGGATCGCCAAACGGGAGGCCGATCTGCAGATGGACCTCCCATTTGGCGATCCGTAAACGGGACAGGCCCATCTGCAGAAGGGACTGATCAGCAGATCGGGCCCAACATATACACCACAATTGACTCATATAATAATTTGAGATATGTGTTTTGAAAAGTCACCATATCACATCATTGGTAGAATAATAAAATCTGTTAATTAACATGTTAACCCTTGCATATATAGCACGAGTTTGTCTTTTTATATCATCGTTGTCACTCAAAGACTCGCATAGTATGTGTCCCAAGTACTTAAAATCTGAACAGCAATCGATCTCTTTACCATGAAATATTATCTTACTAAAGTTGTATTGTTTGTAATTCTTTGACCTAAATACCATACACTTCGTCTTTTTATCATTGAATACAATATCCAACTCTTCATCGCATTTACTACATATGTCTAGTCACCTTTGTAATCCTTTAAGTGAAGGAGAAATCAAAACGAGATCAAACTTATTCTATTGAGAACGGTAGACATCCGAGGTCGACCGCTTGATGCTGTTTGGAATTTTGTCAACTACCTGTTTAAAAACCCCTTGCCCTTGTAGGTGAGGGGACGGTTTGGCATAGTTCCAGTATGTTAGAGTTAAACGGTTCTCGTGGCACGGTATTTGGAACTGTTTTCACTGACCGACAACTGAGAATTAACAAAATAATACATTAAACGTATACATAGTATAATACGATACAGTTACCGACTAATCAACCATGAATGATGTCCTAACTGAATTATTCCATCTTATCCTAAATTGGCAATGATAAATTTGTAAGTATTTACTAATTCTTTCGAACAGGGCATTTTTTAAACGGAAGTGGCCACTGTTATTGGCCATTAAACGTGCAGTAACGAACTTTGCGTGCCCCTGAGTGCAAAGCGCGGAAGTTCACCATCCCAACACAAGCTAGTCAACGTACAGTAACCAACTTGCTGCATATTCCCTTCTGTTAAGTGTGTAACCCTTTTCTTTACAAGGGCATGTATCATTTTTAGGACGTTTCAATGCCTAGACTTCTTTAACCCAGAAGCTTGTTTTGGCTCCAACATCGAAGTTAAAACACGAAGAGAGAGAGAGAGAGAGGGAGAGAGAGAGAGAGAGAGAGAGAGAGAGAGAGAGAGAGAGAGAGAGAGAGAGAGAGAGAAAGAAAGAAAGAAAGAAAGAAAGAAAGAGAGTTTCAGATCTATATGGAATCTACGTAAACATTCTGAGGTCGATCAAGCGTTGATTTCAGGGTGCGACGTCCACACGACCAAATCACAGTAACTCTTTACTTTGGTTGTGATTGGTCATGACCACAAATCAACGTCTTAACAACGTCTTTAACACAACATTGGATAAATTGTGGGCAAGCAACCTTGTTTAGCTGTTGCTTTTGATCTCAACCAAATCTCAATTTTCACCACCGTCTAATCAACATCTTTAGAGCAATGCGACGTAAGAAAATCGACGTTGGGTAGATGTCGGACTTACAGCCTAAAAGCGTTCTGCTTGTGTTATCGATCACCTGGAATGGTAGCCATGCTAAGTTACTTTGAGGATATAAAATATGAGAAGATTTTGCCCACCCACTTAAGAAAAATATTCAGGGAAATCGACTTCATGCTTATCCTGCTTCACAGGATGGCCCAGGTGATGGGGAACTGTGACAGAAAGCCAACCACATTATGTCTGTCGCTGTCTTGACGGCGACTCTAATATTTTCCCGATGCCTATAAATTGTCGCCTTACAAGCCTGCCCCTTCCCAAAGTATTTGTCTCCAATCACACTTCCTGCTTCATCCGTATCTGTGAGTGAATTAAATTGAATAATTAAGTTCTCAAATCGGCCTGTTTGAGAGCAGTGGCCTGTTTTGGTCTCTGATACAATTAACGAGCAAATCAATATGAACGAACAGTTGGTATTTGTCACCATCTCTTTTGTTCTAACACTGAAAATCTGTCTGCTGTATTTCTGTACTGGCCTCCTTGGAATTGTACTGGATTTATTTCACCACCTTCGTACCAGAAAGGTACGTTCAAGAATTAACTTGACTATTGACTATTTTAGGTCAACATTGTCATAACTTACTAATAATATCTTCATATTGACTCAAAATAAGGTAATACATGCTTTGCATGACTAAATAACAGCTTAGTGGCAAATAACAGCAATATTCTTCGACTTTTGAGTTGTGGTCAACACTGAAAAATGATTGAATGAGGAATCGACTAAACCTGTATTTTGTACAAAAGCTTCGAATTCGATTGTATCTACTTTTGTATGAGGTTCCCTTCCTGTTTATTTCTATCATGCAATAGAAAACAGTCTTGGTCCTTGGCAGTTCGGACAGTCCTGTTCCACCAAGCGCGCAAGGGCTAATCACAAGTGGGGAAATAATTGTATTACGTCACTCTGCAATGTGGCATTCCCCTTCTGCATGAGCTTATCACAGGCTTCTTTATCAATTCAGATCAGTAGAAGTGGAGTTTCTGGCACTTGTAACTTCGGCCTGCCAGTTGTTGAGTTTACACGCAGCAGTGACGCGCCGATAGTCCTGGGAAGTGTGCATATCTTCTCCACCAGAATCTACAGCTCTAAGAAATATGTCTAGGAGTCGTGTAAAGTCACTTCAGTCCACTGTGCCTGCTTTTCTCAGCTACTGTGCCACAATTTTGCCCAGTTTTGCTAAAGCTTGTGAACTCCGTAGGACAGGCTTCTTGCTATCAGACGCAAGTTAGACGGTATTTCACCTTGTCCGGGCCATTACAAATGCTTGCTGGCGTTCCTAGGGCGTGTGACACGAGTTTTACCACATTCCCATTTTCGGACTGTTGGGGATCATTTTCGGACCATTTCTGGGGCATCATGGTCTCTAAGCTGCAGTTGCTATGGTCTGTGGCCAGCGGTTAATACGGTTCTGACTGCTCCTTCTTGTATCAGGCCGCACCGGACGGTCCGGGAAGAAGTGGGTTTCTATGCATGTATATCATTTTGATCATCCAGAATGTTCTCAATTGTTTTCTAAGCAATTTTAAGCACCTCTAGTGCAGGTATTCGCCGAGAAAAGTATTAGTATGTATAGTAAGTGTTAAATATTTGTATTAACTGTATGTTTGCTGGTAACATTTACAATTATCTCATGGTCTCTTTTTTTGAGCGGTCACCCAGAATATCTTCTTTTCACGCACCCCTCCACATTGTCAATCCCCAATTCCGTGTGGATTGTAGTAAAAGGGATGGTGGGTTGCCTCCTTATGAAGGTATTCGTGGTTGACAATAATGTTGTCACCTGTCTCACAAAGAGTGGAAGGCGACCAACCAGAACCATGCTCTAGCCTGAAAAGAGGAAGACTTTAGCCTCGGCCCCTTTCATCCTCAACGAGTTTGTTGAGGAGACGATGTAAAAGGCTATTTCGGTCATCTTGGACCAGGTGTCGGTCATCCATGTGGACACGGGGGCAGAGTTTGATGCCCGAGTTAGTTACCCAGAAGAAGCCAAAAAAGATTAAAGCCAAGGCTTATTTTGAAACGACAGCAGAACTCGATTTTCTGATAGTGATTAGTGTTCTATTCTTGATAAATCATTGGCAGCGATGCATTTGGAGACCACTAAAGTGCTAGAGCAGGCAGAGGCCAGGTCACACGTCTCTAGTGACTACGTGTTAGTGAGGCAGACGGATTTGGGGCTACGTTTATAACCTCAGTAGGCCAATTGGATATCTCCACGGAGGAAGACCTCTCCCTGTTACCGAATACGTCTCAGCTACAACGCAGAGTCCAAGAGACTCGAAGGCAAGCCAAGAAGTGCAAACCAATGGCCACGATGTCGCGCCCTCCAGTGCCAGATAGTTAGGCCTACCCACGCGGAACCTGGCGAGGAACCCGAGACTTTCGTTGTAAGCAAGGACGAGTATTCAAGCATTCCCCATCTGGTCAAGTGTCGAATGTTCGCCTTGATGAAGAAGAAGAACTTGCCCAGGCCCAGGATTGCCTCTGCTCGCTGTTCTTTCGAACAAGCAGAAATAAATTTTTACGACGTCAGGGATCCCAACCAATCAAGACACCGAGCAATCGGATGATGAGGAGAAAAATCAAGGTCCGAGGGGGTGGGGGTGGGGGGGGGGAGGCGACGAAGAAACGGATAAATCGACAATCCCCAAGCACTTCTAGCTTCCTTTGCGAGAAGTGGACTGAGTACGTTTAGGGGGTCGGAGACAACGACTTGGAAAGATTCGGGAGCAACAGTCCGTCGCTACATCCATACCTCTCCCCGTGGACCTCAACCCATCCAGAGAGGAGAGCACGCCCTCTATAGCTCCGTCAGCATTAGCCCCAAAGGACGTGCGGTTCTGAGACGAAATCCAGGAGATGTGGCACTCAATTACTGGACAAGGATGTCCAGTATCATTATGATATTTCAGGTCACCATATCGGAGCAGAACTTATTTGTAGAGCTGGTCACAAGCAGGTGTCGTAGTCGAACGAATCTAAGCGGATGGATGCTAGTGAGGGGCAGACACCATCCGGTTTCATCCATCGAAGCACTGCTCCGTCCGACAACGCCAAATGCGAGTATCCCAGGAAGCTCCCTCCCCTCCACTGGTGGTGCGAGTCCGAAATATTAAGAGAATGAGTCCCATTTCACCCCCTCGCCACGGAATGGAAGTTCAAACAGATGCATTCTTTTCGGGTGTTGAACATATTTGCAAGGTCAGATGTGGCGAGGCAACTGGCCACTTTCCTTTCAATTGGCATATCAAATGAGTTTAAGAACTATACGGTTGAACTGGCCAGAAGGCACCAAATGGCCCTAGCTCTCGACTCTGAATTTCCAAATCTTGTTTTTGCACGTACCCACAATATCAAGGTCTTGGCCAATCACTTGGATGGACATGCAACGTTTAGAAGGACCTATCCCCCACAGCAAGACAAGTCATCCGTACAGAATGGTTCTAGTGGCTAACTCGGCAATCCCAATGATCTGTTCGCCAAGTTTATGACAACACCGCTTCCCAGGTTTGTCTTCCCGTACCCAGATCAGGCGGTATTGGAGGTCGATGCCCTGAATTGCCCGTGGCCAATTTGCAAGTCACTCGCCTTTTCCCTGCTAGCGATCCTTCAAGTCATGCAAAAGATAATAAAGGTTCGCCCGTTCTACGTTCTCCTGGTAGCCACTTGGACATCAGAAATCATATGGTTCCAGTTAATTCTCAGTTGTCGGTCAGTGAAAACAGTTCCAAATACCGTGCCACGAGAACCGTTTAACTCTAACATACTGGAACTATGCCCAACCGTCCCCTCACCTACAAGGGCAAGGGGTTTTTAAACAGGTAGTTGACAAAATGCCAAACAGCATCAAGCGGTCGACCTCGGATGTCTACCGTTCTCAATAGAATAAGTTTGCCTCTTGATTAGGTAAGTAAAAAATTGAGCCATTCCATGCGTCGCCAGTAGTAGAAGTAGATTTCCTGGACTATTTGTTTAGCAGAGTGTCACCCTAGTAGGGTCAATTGAAGGCTAATCGTGCAGCCATTGGTGCCAGATCCGGAACTACGACGGGTTACGACCCAGGGGAAGACTCATCAAGTTTAACAGCTCTTCGGCCATTTCTAGATAAAATACCCCTCCCACTAAGTCAAACATAGGCATTGCGTTCTGTACGTAGGTCTCTGTTACCTACAATGTGCAGAAATATTCTGGGGACGAGGTTATTCCACCAAGAAATGTCACTGAAAGGCTCACCTTTCTCTTAGCGTCAGGTTCAGAACAGAGAAGGGGCGAGATCTAAGCACAACGACAGGTCAAGACAAACGTGGCTAGTGAAATAAGGCCGAGGGGGAACTATATGAACAAAACACATATTGCCACCCGAGGGATGAATACTCTTGATCATACTGCCCTTCCCGCCCTACCAGAGGGTCAGAAAGGGGCGGGATTCATTTCTCTGCTAAAGCTTCACAATACAGAGCAGTGAATCAAGAAGTACTGATCATCTCTTTCCTGCCAAATTCAAACAAACATCTTTCCAAATAGATGGTCTGCAATTATATTAAAGGGGTCGTCTTAGCGGCGTGTGACAAGGCACAGACCGAATGGGCTTTAATTAAATTATATTTACCAGATTGCCAATTCTCTGACAGCCATCCGAAATTGCTGATCCTCGCCAAACCCGTACCGTTCTCTTATTCCAGGGACTTTTTTACGTGCTCTGGTGTCATTTTGTATCGTGTCTAACCCACTTCTGTCTTCCCAGGGACTGAAAAGGAGGCAAGAGCCCTGGGTTAATGACTTTTGGCGGTGGACAATTTGCGGTGGATTGGAGGTAGTAGGACTTTCCGTACTTCCACAGAAATAACACTTTTCTATTGCGCGAAATATTAAAATTGGCAGAAAAACCATTTATACGTGGAGAAATCAAATTATGCTTTTACTCGTAAAAGTCGATTTTACGTAAAAAACGACGGACTTAACGACACACAATTTCAAGTTTCTCCCGTGTTCTTGATTGCAATACAGCATAAGCTGTCCATCCAAAAGGGAAGACACGCAGTTTTCAAATACAGTCATTCAAGTGATTCTTCTCAAGAACAAAGTTGAGTAAAAATTTTAGTAAAAACTGATTCAATAATCCTTCTATGCGTTCAACATACGTTTCATAAGTAAACGTGAGTCACAATATTATATTTACCAGATTATTGTGTTTCAACTGTGGACAATGAGTATTGATTGCCGAATAGCGTGCAGTTTTGAAATAGTAAAAATAGCTAGCAATTATTTTGAAACATTTATTAAACATGTTGTTAATTTCCCTATTGTTTCCACTGTCCTCATCGTTAATTGGTAATGAACATTTAATTAACTGACTCGTAGAAAATGAAGACACCTTGAACTCGCTTATGAAGAGAGCGTGTTAACTGCTGTAGCATACAGCTGAACTCATCTTTAATAACCAATAATATGCTCGGGACAGCTCTGCTTACCGTATCCTTGATTTATAGTTATTTATTGTTTGTGATTTGTTTTTGCTTTCAAGATAAAAATGCCAAATGGCAAATATTCGTTAATCTATTCCCAAATAATTGTCATATTCAAAGACGTTTTTAAGGATGTTTTACTCACTATACTTCGTAACACTTTTAAAGTTTCACTGTAACTATAATAAGCCTAAGGGGGTATCCATTCTGGAGTCGTGTGAAATTTTGAGATGAAGATTGCTTTAGATGCCGCATGTTACACATATAAAGTTTATCCCGCATGGACGGTAACAAAGCATATAAGTAACCGGTGAGTTCAGTGAACTGCTCTATTATTACATTTGGAAAGTTTAACTTTCCTAGTGTAATTTTTAGTGCATTTTTCTCTCTGCAAACCATTGTAAAACAGCTAGACATCCGATGAGTGTCGTGGGGTATACATTCTGGTGCTGTGTGAGTCTTTAGATGTAGGATAATAAAGCAACAGTGGCCTCTTACCTGTAGCAAATTGAACAGTGAATAGTTAGCTCTTGCATAAACCGGCAGTGTTTGTCTTGTGGCGTTCTGTGTGAGTTAAGAACAATCAAAGAGGACAGGCTCCATGTTCTGGCAATTTATGTTTTAATATAATTTTAAAGGGAAAATTGTCGAATATATGTACAGCTGGTTTCTCAAATAATTTTGAAACACTGCTATAGCCCTTCCAGTCTGCTGTTTTACACATCCTCACCAATTCTCATCCCGCATTCTATCCCTCCTTCATTTTTTGGGCTCGTTTCGAAATATTTTAATATATTCACCCTCAGGTCCTTTTCTCAGAAAAAAAAATAAAATCAGTGAATTTTTTAACTGCTGAACCTTTATGATCTTTTCGGTGACTTTTACTTTTTCTTAATAATGTTTCACATAAACCGCCTTTTAAAGAGGGTTTTCTGGATAAAGCAGTTTTTTGGGGTTGGTAGGAGAGGGAGAGCTACATTCTGTGGGGCCGTCAGCCATATATCAACATCACTTTGTGGATTAAGGTGGCCTTAAGGTTTAGTTTATTACACTGTATTACCAATCGCATTACTCCATTGAAAATTTTTTTCAACAGATTTTGACTCCCCTCTGTGTTTGACTTGGATGGAAATTGTTGCTTATTTCCACCCACAGAATAGCCTTTCTGAGTTGATGAAATGGTTGTCGAGTTATATTTTACTGCAATATCTTTTCGATTAAACCGCCGTCTTAGAAGCAGTCTTTTCGAGTCAAGCAGTTTTCTAGAGAATTTGTCCAATTGAATGTCACAGCATGGTTTGCAAAATATTTAACTGGATTCGTAAAATACTTAGCGTGGATTTATGGCCAAAAAATACGCCACTTTTCCCATAGTAACCTTTTAAGCCAGTTTCTGACGTCAGAATACTATTTTCCACCTTTTAACCGTGATTGAATTGTAAAATGAAACAGTTTATTTCACCAGAGCTATGAAATAACTTTCATTGTTTTATGGCCCTGTCTAAATAAATATCAGCTGTATTGTGGGCGTACTGTTCAAGAGTTCAAGAGTGACCTATTTAACACTTGACAAGTCTTTGACTTGGTTAGGGTTTATATGAATTTGTGCGGGCAGCCGTTGGGCTATTTTTTCTTGACAGTAAAAATTCTTTTTCTTGTCTCAGCTTCATCTCTAACACTACAGGCCCTAGGGCCACAAAACTTTCTACTTATGTAGAACTTGATCTGAGGGTGTGCATCCCACCTTTTGCATCTACGATTTCGTTTTCATGCTAAAAATGCCATGCAAACACAGCTGATTTTAGAATAAATAATACAGTGCACTCAAAAGCAAAGTAACGGTTGAGCAAAACAGCACAGCTTATGGGCGTTACGCGAGCTATGCCTTCACAAAGAAAAAAGTGCTAGTCTGTTCAATTCAATAAAGCCGTTGAGCCAACATAACCAAGCAGATCAACCTTATAAGACGGATGCGTGCTGCGCTACAAGCTCTCTATTTAGTTTAGCGCTTGGCCAGACGAAGTCTTGCAAAGAGTTCTGTGGTTTGGTATTAGGGTACCCGTGAGATTTTCATCTTTTTTCTTACAGTCGCCCGTGATATTGCAGGTCATTTTGTCATCACATCTCGTCAGAAACTACTGGTCCGATTGGCACCAAACTTTATATAGAACTTGATCTAAACGAGTTCTATCAATATTTGTGGCATTATTAAGCTTGTTTTAAAGGTCGTCAAATTAAAACACAAAGAGAAGGTTTTTTCTTTACAGTCGCCCGTCATGTTTTCGTCATTTTATCATCACAACTCGTCAAACACTACTGATCTGATTGACAGCAAACTTATACAAACCTGACCTAAACGGGTTCTGTCAATATTTTTTTCATTATTATTTGTTTTCAAGGTCAAGTTAGTACGCAAAGACCGGGTAATTTCGCTGCCTTTACTGCCTGACTAATGAACGCTCAGTACAAAGCAAAAACTTACTGTGCGCTGTTGCAGTTACATAAAACTTTAGGCCTCTTGCTGTAAACACCGTGGATGCTTTGGGGCATTGCTAAAAATTTCAACATTTTTTCATTATTAAAATTTGGCAAAACAAAGTCTTGCGAAGAGTTATATGTTTTGGTATTAGGGCACCAGTGAGATTTTCATCTTTTTTTTACAGTCGCCCTTGATATTGCTCGTCATTTTCATCACAACTGGTCAGAAACTATTGGTCCGATTGGCACAAACATTCGAATAATATAACTTGATCTAAACGAGTTCTATCAATATTTTTTATTAAGGTTGTTTTCAAGATCAAATCAATAAGCAAAGACGAACTTTTCAATTGCCAAGTGTTCATTTCTCTAATAGTTTGCAAAATCGGTTCTCGTTGTATTGCAAACTATGCGGCTTGTAAAAATCTTCATGTTGTTCAAGAAATAATAAGACGTTCAAAGAAATATTTTTAACGTTTAATGTTTGTCAAGTGTTTAAGATTTCGCTTGCGAAATGCGGTTCTAGTTGCATTTATATTTTGTACCAGTTTCTCGTCCATCTCTCCGAGGTCTCTGTTTCATACCACCACTTTGATGTAGATTTATCGGGACAGTTTTTGTCGAATCGATGACATGAATACTACACCTCCACTGAAGATCCACCTGGAATAAGGAATGGAAAGGAAAGAAAGAAAGAAAGAAAGAAAGACGATTATTCATACAAGTTTGCTTATTTTTAAACCCGGATGATTGTAATTTAGCGTATAGACCTTACAATTCTTTTGGCTGTTCATGAAATTGCAATGCAACAGACACTTACTGAGTAGTAGGTATGTTAGCCGTAAGCTTGAAGTAGTTCTTGAATCTGACGATGCATCAACCAACAATCTGTTGATGAGATATTGAGGATATCTGTGCCATTCCTCGATTAACGCCTTCTAGTCAGATGGCCTCATAAATGTTCTATAGGATTCATATTGAGGCTATACGCCGGCCATTTAATACTTGAAGATTGTTCGCCTGCACATAATGTTGGGAAATCTGCGCAACATGTGGCCACGCATTATCGAACATAAAGAGTGCACTGAGTTTGCTCGGAGTAGGGAATAACTTGGATGGCTAGAACGTCGCTTATGTGGCAATTTGCGGTCAAATTTTCATCGATAATGACGAGTTGTGAACGCCAACCAAATCGCATACCACCCAGACCATTACTGCGTCTGCACTTGATTTACAAAGCATGCGGTGTAGCATTCTTCTATACACCTATACACGCGTTTGCAGCCATCAGCACGGTATAATTGAAATCTTGACTTGTCGCTAAACGCAGCGCGCCGCCAGTTGCGATATCCTCAAGCCGCTTTCGATATCTGTCCAACGTTTGAAAGTAGACTTTGTTTCGACTTCCATAAACAACCAAAATCCGACGTTGATTGGACGTCGGGTGCGACTTCAATCCAACGCTGTTCAACGTCAGAATGTATGATAGATGTTTCCAGTTTTTGATAACAAACTGCCTACTAAAAATAGGTACTTCAACGGCGAGTTGACCACAACACCTTATAATTGTCGCTGTCTAGAGGGTGATTCTCATTAATGTTTTCGCAACATCTAAATTACATCACTTTCGCAACCCCCAAAAAACGTCGGTAGCTTGACGTTGTAGGCTTTCATAATCAACAAAAACCCGACTGAACGAGCGTCAAGATGTTTACTGATATCTAAATTATTAAAATATCATAAGAGTTATTGTGGAGTCATAGTTTAACAATCCAGTAACAAATTGAAGGTTCATACAGAAACGTATAATTTTTTAGCAAGTTCTTTTGAACAGTAATAGCAATATGATAAGAAAAGACACAAAAGAAGCACAGAAAATGACTAAATAAAAACCGTACATAAAGGATAAAGCGAGATAGATGGCAGACCAAATATTCATAACTTTCAGTTATTTATAATGTGAATACATTTTCATAGGAAGTGTAATTACAACTTCATGTGTAAAGTAAACACCAGCGCAGACAAATTTGCTCTTAAAGTTGAAAATTAGCTACAACACACAGTGCACGCGCATTGTTTGCTCACTGATTGGCCACAATGAATCGATAGTCTGAGGTTGCACTGTGAGCTATCATGGCGTTTGTTTTGTATGTGGGCTTCAATGGCAAACTGTGAATGCCCATTTTTGCATACTAATTGCAAATAAAATTCAATAAAGTTGGCGGTGAGCTAACTAGCCATGCTACACTATGTAACTACCAAATTTGGCTTTACTAGCCCTATTCGTCTCAGACCAGTTCTTATGCCAGAAAAAAAGGGAATCGTACCGAGAATCTTTTCACATGGTACACATTCAGTAAACTATGTTGATTGACAGTCCCCAAGTATAACAAGATATTCAAGATCAATGGTCTCAACTTTTCCGGAGAACAGGTACTGTGTATAAAATGTTTTTTTTTTAAAGAAGCAGTCTATTTTGCATGGTAAATACGCGATAAATCAAAGCTGTTATTTTAAGAGATACTCTATTGTACCTCTAATGTGTGAAATGCTATTTTTACAGCCTTACAGTTTTGTTGTCTAAGTTGTCAAACACTTTAAAAATTTAATGTTTATGCTATAACAAATATCAATTATGACGTTAAATGGCTTTGTTTTTCATTTGGATATATAAAGTTTGTGAGAGGAGTATCACGTGGAAACTGGCACAAATTCCACATACAGCTGACCAAAGTAACAGGTAGCCTGAACACACGCTGCAAGTGTTTTGAAAAGATAGTTAGGTGAATGCACTTAAGAAGCAAACAATCATGAGTCCTCCTACAAGTGGAATTTAGACGCAAATTAATGCAATGTCATGTTTTAATGTATTTCCTCTGCTTCCATCGAAGAGACATCAGATTTCGGTGGCTGACAACTGGTGCTTATTTAAGGTCCATAAGTTGTGGATTGTCATTTAGCACCAGTTCGTCTATAATGTTAAGACTTCAGAGTGGGGCAAAATAACAGTCATACTGGCATTATCTGTGTGGTGTAGAGTGTTTAAAAACAGTATGTTTGACCAGATCACCGTTTATTCATTCAAAATAACAGAATTAATTCAGTTTAATTAATAAAGTTTATTAAAAGATATCTTCTTCATTTCAGCCAACATTTATTAGTCGATATTTGATCCGCGTTTACATTTGTCGACGTTTTGATCGGCGACATTTTGATCGTTGACATTTTGGCAGTCGATGATCTAACTAACAAACAAGCCAACTAACTGACCAATTGACTGACTGAGTGACTTACTAACTAACTAACTAAGTAACTAACTAACTAACTAACTAACTAACTAAATAACTAACTAACTAACTAACGAACTAATTAATGAACTGACTAGCTAACTAACAACTAACTTACTGACTGACTGACTGACTAACTAAGTTACTAACTAACTAACTAGTTAACTAACTAACAACTAAATAACTAACTTACTAAATGACTGACTGACTAACTGACTAACTAACTTACTAATTAACTTTTTAACTAACTATCTAACTAGCTAAATTATGATGAAAATAATGGTAGCGAAAATAATGGTAAGTAGAAAATGTTAAACGGAAAAATATTAAAGTGTTCAAAATGGGAAAAGTTGTAAAATAATTTTCACATGGTTAAAATTTAATAAAATATTTAATATTTTTTTAGCCTATCCTAATACAAAGTTCTTAGTGATTTAATACTAATGATCACCACCGAAATTAGAAACGAATTTGACCACCGCTTCAGGTTATTGTTATAATCGACTAGTTTCTATGGAACAGCACTACTGCTATAAAGAAAACAAATCTTACACTTATTTACCAAATGTTCAAGCCCAATGGAACGCCATCATCCTCCACAACTGGTCTGTGCATTGTAAACTGACAGTTTTTTTGTGACATCTGAGAAATACAAGGATTAGCTGTAATATGTCAAGGATGTTTCTAATACACATAAGGATTAGAAAGCCTCCTGAAAGAGTCGCTCTAGTATTTATGGTGCTATTTATGGTGTTGAGTGGGCTTTCATTTACATTGAGTAAGCATGCAAGGTAAAAATATTAAAATTATTTTGCCATTTTCCCATTTTTAACATGTAACACTTATTTTATCTATTTACATTTTCCGGTTTATGTTATCATTTTTCCATTAGACGTTTTTTCGTACCCAACAAGGTTGATGCAACTCGAACAAGGGATTATAGGGACGTTTACTCCCACAAGAGTTTTTACTGTAACCATCTAGGGTGGAGAGAACCATCGAAGTTTGTTTAAACACTGTGTCACTAGTGGGCGCGGATCCGATATGCATGTCCATTCTCCAGCTCTCAGTATGCGAAGAAAAAACGGGTTGGGCAAATTGATGTATTTTCATTAAATCATTAAACAACGAAGTTAAGAACATAATAAAATGCCCAAAAATTACGCTCAATCCGCTTGTAGATGGTAGGTCACGAGGTAGTACTTCTAGGTAGATTTAAGTCTAGAGGGTAGTGTTTCGGGTGCTCAGCGGTATAACCAAATATCGTTCGTATGCGTCTGAGCGCCACGCTTTGTGTTTGAATGATGTGGGCCGGTACATTACACGCGCATGCAAAGCCGGCGCTGAAAGGGTGGTCTAAAAAAGTGTCGTCTTGTTTTGAATTATTCCAGGGCGCCAATGAGGCACAGTGGGATTCTACAATTTGCCATAATGGAATGTGGAGGACATTGAAGTCCTACATAATTTTAGTGTGCTTTATCCTAAACAGGCCGGCCTTGTGTGAAACTGAGACTGAATAGCTCTTGTACAAAGGTCTCCCCGACACTCGTGACTTTTTGAGAACAGGGTGGACTTTCGCAGGTAATCAAAAAAATGCAACTAGGCATGCTTACCAAAAAACGATTGTGATATCTAGGAAGCAGAGGCCTTTTCGTTGGGCCAACACATTTTTCCTAGCTAATTGTAAAGCCTAGTCTCAGTAACAGATTGGGTAGTGCGTTTATATCTTTTTGGCACTCGTGGTAGGAGGGTGCGGTGATGAAAAACATCTAAGAAGCAAGTAGTGGCCTGTACGCCGCGTCATTGCATCATTCCTAGTTACACTCCGCGTTATCCTGTTGAAGGAGCCTACGATTATCGAAGCCCCAAAAGGAAGGCGGTTGTCAACCATGTAGGCGTAGTTTCGGCCACCCTAAAACACATCTTTGCTGTATGCGCTTTGGAGGTCAGCTTTCGCCATAAACTAGTTCCCACTCACAAGATCAACCGCGTTATTAATAGTAATGAATGTGTGCATAGCTCGGATGGCGTAGTCGCTCACACTTTGACCCTCTGGCTGGGAACAGTCATGGATTAGTTGCATAGATCCTTTATCCTTAGCAACACACCATATTGGACTAATAATGTCTGGTTTATGATCAACCTTTACGTCAAGCCTATTTTGCTTTGCTGCTGTTGGACAGTTCCAAGGGAGGGGCGAGTTTCGGCACCAGGTGTTATGATATCAAAACCGTTTTCTAGGCCGTTTGTAATAAACCCTGATCCAAGTGCAAAGGTCCGGTTTAGTCGTAAGTGGGCTAGGTAAATTTTAATGGCGATGTTGTGGGCCTGACCTGTATCAATACGGTAGGATACACACGTGCGAGAACTTGCAGTCTGGGTGCCTACTACCTTTTTGCTTTTGATAGATTTTGCCAATTTCTGTCCCAGTGTTTGGGTTTGAGTAAATGTCTTTGCCGGTATTTTGGTTGGTGTTCTTGGACATTCTAGGCCGCTGTAGACTCAATGTACAGTTCGAAGACCGAGATGGGACGAAAAGTCCTTTCTCCGCTTAACTTGGTCACACGTCTCTAGCAGGCGATATTCTTAATCTAACAGCATGACCCTCTCCGGCTCGTATATCTGTAGATATTCCCCAGTCTTCCATTGGTACCTAAGATAACCAGCAATGGCAGACTGAGTGAAAGGGATCAGACCCGTGCGGAAGAGCTCGGCTAGTATTCCTGTCAAACCAACCAGGTACTGGGCAACGAAGGTCTCAGAGGTTTATCGTCCTGGACCGCGGTTTCAGGTGACCACTTGCACACTCCTAATTTCTACGCATTCCTCCTCATTTGGCGTAACTACCCGACCACAGAAATCTTGTACAAGCAGAGCCCCATTACCTGCTGTCCGGCTATCCAGCCATGGATATGGCAGCTGACGGTCCGCGGTCTCTCGGTTGTCCGCCTTCTGGACTGAATTCAGCTGGTGGGTTCTGTTTTTGCCCTTCAGGGCATTAGCGAGGATATTCGTTCCATCGGGTATTTTACTCGTACAGGAATTATCCGTACGGCGTGATTTTTACTTATCTGCTCTTAGCTCCTCAACTTTTTCGTCAGAGCAGTGGTTTACCCAACCGAGAGTTTGCAATAAGGGCATTATCTATCTATGCGACAAGTTCATTTAGAAACCAAATAGAAGCCCTGGGGCTTCTATTAGGAAAAAGTTTCCCAATTAGAGCCCCGGGCTTCTATTTTTTAGATAGGGGGAGTTGTTGTCGGTAAGTTTTTATTAAAAAAAGAAAATTTACCATCAATCTTTTATTAAAGCGCTACATGCTGCGGATATCCGCACAAAAACAACAGTAACTAAAAAAATCTGGTAAAGTGGGGGGGGGGGTGTCTTGTGTGAAGCACAGAATTAAGCAACGGCGCAGAACGTGTCTAGGGGTTCGCCTCACATCAAAGGATTAAGTGAACCGTGTCCGCATTGCGAGTAAACACGAGATCTAAAAAGACTTGCAGAGAAGGAGGGCAACAACACGCCTCCCGTTTCAGTACTAAGCCCGTTATAATACTCCGGAGTAAAGGTGGCGGTGGGGATACAGGAGGGGTGTCTGTTCGCCTTGTGCAAAGCACAGGATCAAGCAACGACGCAGAACATATCTAGGAGCTGCCTCATATAAAAGTGCACCGTGGCTGCATTGCGAGTAAACACGAGTTCTAAAAAGACTTGCAGGGAAGGCGGAGGCTTTTATTAGGAAACGATTTTTGCAGGTCTTTATTTTACCTCCAAATAGAAGCCCCGGGGCTGCTATTGAGGAACAGTTTCCTAATAAGACCCCGGGGCTTTTATATGGGAGGAGCTTCTTTTCGGAAACTCCCGGTACTTGGACTGGTCAGCCGCAGGACAATATATGTACCACCAGCAACTCTCTCGAGAATAGGCGCGTGCCCAATAAACTTGATAAATGGTGGCGTG
Organism: Protula sp. h YS-2021; assembly: GCA_949752745.1. Lineage (NCBI taxonomy): Eukaryota > Metazoa > Annelida > Polychaeta > Sabellida > Serpulidae > Protula > Protula sp. h YS-2021. The sequence continues at coordinate 42,808,783 of OX457025.1, forward strand.
GCAATATGTGTCTAGGGCTGAATGTCAAAGTTTTTGGCCTGAAAGGGTGCCAATCACGGACCGAGTTTATGATGTTCTTTTCGCCAATCACAAGGGAAAAAATGTGTCTCTCTTTCTACCTAGAAATGAACTTATCTTTATTCTGTTGGGCATAGCTTTTGGCCATCAAATTTTTTCTCGAACTGTTGTTCTCTCAAAGTGTAGCCGGCTCCAATCATACTTTTTTGTATCCGACTTCACCTTCGTCCGAGAACCGTCACGTGACATTGTGGTGACACCGAAGTCGTTGTTATAAAGCAAATGATCTCTGAGGGGATCTGTCTCCTGTGCAAAAGCACAGATAGATGTTTTAAAAAGTAATTTCTGTCTTTCATTAGTACTACTTCTGCGGAATCTCCAGTTGGTTTGCCGATTGCAACGCTGTTATAAGGGATCGAACCGATCTATAGGTGTGCTGTTGGACACAGCGAAGTAAGTCTTCTTGTTAAATGGCGTTTTTGTCCAACAGCCACACGGCAGTTCGGTCTGAAGATCCTTTCAGAAGCTGTTTTACAACAACGGTTCCATTGATATTTACATGACAAATAACACAGGTGAGATTGCATTTGCGTTTTCTTTGTAGTGGTGAATATGTTTTCGTAATATCAGGGATTATGAATTTTTATGGGTAAAGTCGTTCTCATGGTAGGTGAACTCAATTAGGTTCTTGTCTGCGCACATCTTCTGTAATAAAAACATCATGCCCAGCAGGAATACTAGATTACACTTGCATAACTTGAAATGAAAATAAATATAAATGAAATAAATGAAAATGAAAATAAACAAATTCCTCAAATATTTTATAATAAGTCAGTTGCAAATCTGTTGGTCAAGGATTGTGCCTCATTGCCACCCTCCTTCCAGCCCAGAATTTTGGCACGTCAGTTTATCGCTTCATCTGTTTTCCATACTGATGGCCTAGAAATTTATTCCATGCGTCACTTTTTTAACAGTTTGGCACAACACCAAAACTGCAACATAGTGTTATGATAGGATCAAAGGCTAAAAATTTCAATCATGCAAACGAGTGGTGCAATAGCAGTAAAAATTACCATAAAATAATAAGCCATTGCAAAGAATTGCAAACGTCGCATTATAGTATATTTTCATAACGAGTGGAGTCTGATGATGGATCTTGAATTTTTTCATAGTTCTCGCAAAATATTTTTTCCTTGTACAAAGCTGCAATGGTTTTAATGAAATAAATAAAATAAGATTAAACAAATCAGTAGTCTTAATAACAGCGTATTGTTCTGGAAACACAACGTGACATCCGCTGTCTCTTGTTGTCTGGCATAAAGTATACAGTGACTAGAGAAAACATTATGATGTAGTTTAGTATGTACAAGTATTGAACGATAACTGTTTTTTTGTGAAATAATAGCTCTGTCTTAAGAGAAAAACGAGCTTTACTTTCCTGTATATATAGGATGCTAGCTGGACCGAATGGTAGTACACAAACGAAGATGAATGTAAAGGTAAACGTATATTAGTTAATTTTCAATATACTTAATAAATGTTGATTCTTTCATGTACTTTTCATTAAAATAAAGTTGTCGACTTTTTGGCCGAATTTATTCTTAATCGAATTGTGAAAATTGCCTTTTATCTATCAAAATTTGCATAAATTATGAAAACTCGCCACCAAACAGTTTTGACATGCAATAGGAAAAACAAGTATAAAGACAGATAATCATGAAATGTGAATTCCAGTCACTCTAAAAGCAAACGTAGTTACTGAAAAACACCTCTTGCCTCTTCTATGACCACATAAAACTTAACCATTCAGTGAGCAGATGATATGTTATGAGCACTGATTTATGCACGAAAAAGACTGCTTAGCTTCCACAAAATGAGCGGCTGTAGCTTTAAAAAGTGTTGGGTGCTTAGCGTGTTTGTTTTATCACATATAACCCAATCTATTGTTACCGACAGCAGTAACAAGCAGAATAACTAACACTGACCCCAGAATTCGATATCCCGTCACAAGACAGTATTTTTATTGGAGCAGGATAGAACGTACCCAGGTAAAAACGCACCAGGGTAGAATATACCTATTTCGGAATGTAGTTTTAAAACATTATCTAAACTCTTAAACTTTTGAGGGAGTTCCGTTATATGATTATATGTCGACGTGATAAAAAGTGATATAAATTGTCTCTTTACCTTTCTCTTACACTAGATCAATCTCTCTGTAGCGTAAGATTATTTGAGTTCGTTCTATTTTCAAAACAGAACATTTAGGATTTCAGTGCACCTTTCAAAGTAGTTTAAGGGTTAACTACTTTGGAACTTATTGAATACCAATCCACACATAGAAAGTTTACAGAATATATTGTTTTGGACAAAGGTGTATCTGTTACTGCCAAAGGATGTCTAACCTGTCGGAGTTGCAGGTGTGATAATCCCTGGATTTACCTAATACTTCGCTGTTCATTTGAGATCAGTCTACATAGAGCAACTTCACAGACTTTGTTGCTCTGCACAAATATATAAATCCCTCAATTTTTTTTAATGACAAGGGTTGTCTTAACTGTCATAGTTACTGGGCCCGTAATCTTTAGGCTTAAACAAAGATAGGGCTTTTAGATCAGTTGTCGTATCCTGTCTGTTTCGATTGTTTGTCGCTTGTTGTCTAGAATTGTCGTAAGACCAGGTGTCGCTAGATCCATTGTCTTGGATTCGACAGGTCCATGTTGTGCTTAAAAGATCCTCCCTTTTTACCATGTAAAATATATGGAGTTATTTGCTCTTAATCTCATGTCATTTGAATAGGAAATGAACAAACTATAATTTGTCTGATTTTTTAACCTGTGCGTTGAAAATAATTAGAGTGTTTGTCGTGATTTTGAATAGAGTTGTAAACAGAAATTTTTATAGAGATATGAGAGAAAAGCGTGAATAATGTAACAGATTCCCAACACAGAGCTTCTGAAGAACAAAAGCATATGGGGAGTTTATTGATTTGAATTAAGGAAGCAGAAACATTTAAAGATTTTTATAAAGAAACCTGCAAAATAGCTTCAAATATAAGACAATTACCAAAAATGAAGATTAGCTTACAGATTCATGTCGCATATCATTGTTAGATATCGAACGGCATTGTTAGATGACGGTGAGATGAAACTTTCTTACTTTGGGTTGTTTGCATTTGTTTGATGTGGTGTTAGTCATTCCTGATAAGAATAAAGCTACGCGTTTAAAGTTATATTCATACTTTTTGTTAACATTGTTCATACTAGGTATTTTTTTGGGTCAGGGGATAAAAGAATATGGGTACCATTGAACATAAACCCTGTCGTTTATGATAGTGCTTATAATAAAGAAATTATGCTTTCAGTATTTCTGGAGAAATTGCTGAAAAACAAACAAAAACATATATTCTAATAAGGTATGCAGAACTTAATTTAAATATATTAAAAATAAAGGAAAACATAAAAAACCCAATAGTTGACCTCTTTGCTCACTTAAAAATATCGTTTGTGCTATTTTCAACCTAGATGTATAATTTATCAGAGGAAGGACAATAAATTTATGTGAAACCTTAAGAAAGAGACTAGTGCCTTCAGGAAATGTGGATTGTAATTGTTGAGGGAATAACACAAGACCACAAGTAAAGACAAGTGAACTACTTTCGTTGATCTAAGAGCTGGTAAATGGAAATGGTAAAAGAAAGCCTTCTTCAAAAGTTTTTTTCGAAATGTCACAAAATCTAATTTTAAATTTGTGTGCTTGACGCAGCTGACATTCAATGAAAAACAACGCCTGACATTGGAAGCCGGTCAAATTACCACGCATTCTAGTGCATCTTTAATTTGATAAGTAAACTCTTACCGTAAATGACACTGTAATGGTTTTATTATTGAAAAACAAAATTAACAGCTTTGAAGATGTTTGACACGGAATTTTGGCAACATTTTTTATGTTTAACGAACTTATGACTTGATTCTAGATCAGTTGAATGAAATACTCTTTTGTCGAAGGACCAGCAATAGACAGGCAGTTACTTTCTTGGAATAGGAAGCAAATTACGTAAAGCGGAAAACTGTCCAAGTGTATCTCGTATTTGCTTTATTTGAATTTAGCCTTTTTAAGATACAAAAAGTATATAGAATTACAAGTAAAACTTAAATAGCATGAGTAAATGGAATAGAATTATTAAATGCTCTCTAACTGGTCAGTTGTTTACTGCTTTCTTGCATTGAAATGGCTATAAAGGTTATCTGAAAATGTCCATGTATCAACACATAAACGGGATTGTAAGAAATACGAATAATTTAAAGAATATTTCACAATCCTTCTACGTAATCACTGATAAATGTCTGAACTTAGTTCAGGATTCCTTAGTTTTTAACCAACAAAGTGCTTAGCCACACCAAAACTAATGAACGTTATAGAAAGCCGAACCCACCTGCTGCATTATTGTGGTGCTTGGTACATTTCTTTGCCCATGGAGATAATTTGGGATGTATTGAAAGAAATATACAGTGGGGTGTCTTTTTTCTATCACAAAGCCCTACCTTCAATAACAGCACAATGCATTGTGTTACTTGAATAATGACGGATTCGGAACCAATTTGGACAGTAATTTATATAATACTTCCTGTTGTTGATCAAGATTAAAATCCTTTCAAGCATTATTATTGCCACTACTTTTTTATTTCAAAGTCTAAAAACAGAGCAGTCTTAAAATACAACTATGCTACACTATTTTTTAATTTTTGCAAATCTTGGCCCAACCACTGTGTTTGCTTGAATTGTTTTATTTCATTTCTAGCTTTAGATTGTACATCAGCTGGAAAAATGAACAATTGATACTTAGGAATTGTCCAAATCTACCGTTAATGCTGACTAAAAGTAAGGGAACTATGGTCCTGTAGGGAAGGTGTTTTTTTCGCTGTGCGCCGCGGTGTTATTTGTGCAGCCTCTTTGTTTTGATACATCTTTTGCAATTTTTTCATTGTTTTTCGAACAGAAATATTATTTTAAGCAGCATATTATGTAAGCATCCAAGATATGTAATGGAAAAGGTGCTTTGAAATTATCTAATAATGCTTTTATCTTTTTTCACTTACGTGTGGCCAATAATAATTTTCCAAGTTAAATTATTGTCTGGTTGTACCGACAGTTATCAATATTGCACTAAAATCTTGGTTTAAAAATGATTTCAATCCATATTGTCCAGTAATTAAAAGCTGGATGTTTCATAAATCTCATGTTATCACACGGGTGTATTGGGTGAACACAATAATCTAAGAAGTTCTAGAGAAGTGTTAAAAGTGATTTCAATGAAGAATTTTTCATTTTTATTTATACTCTTATTAATTTTTAATAATTTATTACCAAATTCAAAGAAAATTTCACGTCAAAAACTGAAAACCACATTGTCTCTTAATATCAGCGTAAAATAGTTGTCCGTTTGTAAACATAAAGCTTTTCAGCCTTAAAGAATTTTGACAACTGAATGCTGTGTAAATATCATGTGTGTTCTCCCAATGTGTTACGAATGTCTCTGAGTGAATTGATTCTCCGTTATGGGGTCTTGGTCTGCGATCAAAAGCATATCGAAGTTCTGCAATGTTGCTTGAAGAAGAGTTTCTGCCCAAACATGTTACCTGCAGTCAGAAGACATATGTTCAGTCAAGGTATAATCGAGACTTATTGGTAAGGAACATTACGCTTGGGCAATACGCGCTTGCAGACGTGTAGCACCATTCTCCGCTTTAATGTGTGCGTGTGTCCCGCTAGTCTTTTCATGATATAAATTCATGTTTTGTTCTGATTACCATTGTTAGATGTTGACATTTGAAATTTATTACACAACTGAATATAATAATGAGTTGTATACGTGCAGATTTAGGTACTCTTTGTCTTAGTGTTAAATTTAGCTATCGAGAAAATTCATTCGGAAAAGCCATTCCCGGTATGTTTATATGGCCACGTACCACACTTAATTTACCATTGACTTTCTTTATAACGTCCCGTATTCTGGCTCTTTCCATGCATCTCATTGAGCCAAATCAACAATTGTTAGATCCTTGGGAGGACTAAAAAGAAAAACGAAAATAGGGGTTGACCAATTAAATATTCTGTCACAACTTAACAAAGCTGGTACCCCTTAAATTAGGGATAAATAAGGATCACACATCCGATTTATTTGAACAAAAATCTTTAGAAAGAGGACACAAAGCAGCTTTTCGTTTAGTACAGTGAATTTCGGAAATGATAATATTTTCATTTAAAATTATCAAGTGAAGGTTCTGTAGTAAAATCCAAAAGACTGTTTTTTTTTAATTTTACAGTATGAGGAATAGAATTGTGGAGTATTAGTGCAACAAAATTAGGGTTGTACCAAAGAAAATATTTAAAAGATGAATGTATGGGTTTCAGGCTTGCAAGTATTCATTTAGTGCATGTGTCTTTGTCATGTGAATTTGGCGCTCGATGTCACGTGAAGTAGGATCACGTGTGCTTGAGCTGACCTCGTGTTACACTTGTACTCTCACATCATGGCCAGTTAATATTTTCTTGTTATTTTATTCGGTCAGTTAGTGTATGTCGGACATCAGAGAGTATGCCCAGATGTAAGTGGTCGCAATGTAGCAATAATTTAATAATTGTTCACAAATGCTTGTGTAATTCCCTGTGATAACTGCTCATTTAAACGGGTCTCTTTCTGTGATGAATATATACTGCACAGTGCGAGCATTTAATGATTTAGTCGGTATGCTGGTCATTACTTTGGTATATGTTTATAGTTTGTTGGCCCTAACTCGGATGTTTCTGATAATTTGTTAACCATGACTTTAGTGTATTTTGATAGTGTTTCTGCCAGCTTGTATTACAGATAACTGAAGCTGGTGTTAAGTGTGTCGTGTCAAGTATGCAGTAAAAGAAATTATGCATAAACAAAAGATTTAAGTAAACAATTAAAATTTTCTTGCATATTTATTTTCTTTATCGTATCATAATTATTTATATATAGTTTTGCATTTGTTCACAATTTTATCATGTGAAATAAAATGAGTAAAGCCAAATCCATGTTTTTTACATTTCTTCTTTGCCATGTCCTTCCGCCTGTATATCTCTGTAGACTTTGTTTGCATCTACACGAATAGAATACTAACAGCAGACTCGTTAATACCATCGTGTTAGTCCATTCCTGTGGAATTGATTTTGATTTCAATGTGAACAATTGGTTTGATTTTGTTAATTTCATCTTCCATATTTCAAAATATATTATACATTTAAACTTATGTTTCCCATAAGCAATAGGGATTATTAGCATTCATATGGTTTATCCTAATGGAAGAGTATTTTGCCTATTTTCTTCAAGGTAATTTGAGTTGCAAGTACGCAGTTACTGTGCGAGCAGATGAGATTCAGTCTGATAAATCAAATCAAATTAGTAAGTGTCTTCAGTGTTTAACATATTGTGCAGACCAATTTTGTTATGATTGAGGATTGGAATCCTTTCCCTGTGGGGCCGAATTTTCTTGACAAAAAACTGAGCTACTGAACGTCGAGTTTCTTTGTTAAGGAGATAAGGTAGAACGGTAAATGTGGCTTGTTCGCACTGCTGCTAATTATCAGTGATAAATTTACTCAATTAAAATTGAAGCAAATATTAATAACCGGACTTTGGCATATAGCGACAGAAGTTGGTAAAAGAGTTTGGGAACAATTTATTTGCAAAATAAAATGTCTGATTTAATAAAATTTTCACAGCTGCTGGATTCAATAAGCTTCAAAAGGAAGGAGTTTTGCTGTAGAGCTATAAACCTAGCACAGAATTGGCATCTCATAATAAAAGTGTGCAATGAATGCTGTCAAATAGACTCTTCTACTGCATGCCACCTATGCGTGCCAATAATAAATCAAAAACTCCTGGTGCCGTTGTATGTTGCCCCTAGAGGGCTCTCGCAATATCTACTTCACTGAAGATTGTAGGAGACACAAATTAGAAATAATACTAGTTGCTCTCCATTTTCTATGGAAACAAGAAATTTTGGAGGGAATACCCAAGTCTTTAATTAACCCCAATAAAATTGTACAGAAACCAAACACTAATAAGAAACAAACTATAATGTCACTTCACTTATCAGTTGGCAAAAATCAGCTTCATTTTTATGACATAATAAATAATAAGGGTAAAAATTATTGTGTTCTAAGGTAATCATTTTGTACAATGCAAAAGTGTACCTAAAAGAACGTAAAATTTAAAAGCGCCAGGAAAAGGATTATTTATTAACCCAGAATTTACATTTTTCTTATTTTTTTTAAATAGCTTCCATGTCGTTTAGTGAAAACCAAGCTGGTCGTCGTGTCTTGTATTGTTGGAATAATACGAGATATAACGAATATCGCTTGTAGCAGTGGCTGTAATGGTGCCACTAATCCGACGTTGTTTATATCTTTGCGAGTCTTATCTCTGAGAGTCTTATAAGCGATGCTGCGTGTGGAGTATCAGTATCTATCTTTGTTATTTTGACACTTCAGATGCTGAATTTAAATTCATTTGAAAGAGAAAATTTCAAATTACTAGAAAAGAAGTTAGATAACCTGGCAAGTTCTTAAGACGACTCCCTACACGCCTCTCCTCCAACTCACATCAACCAGACAAAGAAAAGGCTTAGGAGTCTTAAAAGTACACATTTTGTATGCGGTAAGCTGACAGCAAGACAATAACACGACAGTACCCTCATTATACTTGTTTATGCGTGCGCTATTGCCAATACACAGTATTATGAATATAGCTGGTGAGATTGTTCTGAAAACGGCTGTAGCTATTACAATGTTATTTGAAGAAAACTACCACTCAAATTTGGTGAAATTGTCAGTGGCTGAGGTACTAAACTAGAATGTAATATTTAATTTTATATGTAGAAATTGAATTAAGCTATGTTCACAATTTAATTGGTTGCAAATTAAAACTACTTGGTGTACCAGCTCTCTTCTCCTTTATCTGTTATTATTATGATTTATTAACCCTTATTTTTAAAAAAGGCTCATATTTATTTCAAAATTCGACGTCCTGTTGTTCGTTTCTTCTATATAGGTCCATTCATTTCACACAACATTGCTACGCTACTGAGTCACAGTAAATTGTTCATCATAGTAAATATCTTTATGTCCCATCAACGTTTGTCAGACGTTGGACTTGATATCGAATCACAATCGGCTTTTAGTTGATTACAGAAATCAAACCGTCTACCTGTCCGCGTTGGTTGGACGTCGATTTATGCGACATGTAATCAATATGACGAATGAATTACAAATAGAAGTCGAATCAACGTTAATCTCCTGATGTTATATAAACGACTTTTCAACGTCTATTCAATATTGCACCAAAGACGTTCATTAGACGCCATAGAAAGTAGTTTTTGGTTCAACCATGACAAGCAGCTAAATTACGTTGCTTAAGACGTTGATTAGACTTTGATCTATGGTCTAGAGCAATCATAACCACATTGGAACGATATTTAATGTTGCGGTTTGGTCGGACCGGCGTCTTATTCTGAAATCGACGTGATACCAATTTCGGAATGTGTTCTTAGATAAAGCGTGTCAAAACCTGTGTTTCTTACAGTTTGAATGCAATTGCAAGGTGCGTTTTCCTAACCATCCATAACTGTACAAACAAAACGAAAAAATAAACAGTCTGTGCGCATAAGCGAACAGAGAACTTGTATGAATCTATTTCAACAGCAACACCGATAGTGAAAGGCATTCAAAGTTGCTCGTTATGTTGTCTAATTTCCACTACGGGATGCATATTTAGACTGGTGCTTTTCCAGCTTTTAAAATGACAACATTCGCGGGCTACCCTACCCCGACTTCCAAACACTGTATTTGTTTTGTTTAGTATCTTACTGTATGTTGGTAATATCTTTTCTGTATAATTACATTCAAATATGTTAACAAACTACGGCCTGTGGTTTTGAATGTTTTGATCCAGACGTCTTTTCTTACATTATACATTCCGTTCTAATATATCACTTTAAATAAATTGTCTCTCGTAACATGATTTTATTTCCTTTCCTGTCGATAAACACCCTCTTATGGAAGAAAGAGTATTGTTTTCTCATTTTTATTGTTAATGCAGAGAAAGTGGGTCTACCAGCTGCATACACTTCTGTTTTCGTGTTTCTCAGTCATTCTTTTCTACTTATATAGGTACTCCTTATTATAATTTTGTAGTTCCGAAATTTATTTACGCATAACTGCCCCCTATTCACGGCATCATTACGTAAGACGAGTAAATAGATCAGCAGCATGTCTGTTACACTTGTAAAGTTTTTACACCAAATTGACGCGTCACAAATATTTTGCCAAACTTTTTGCTCTATTTAATGTAAATATTGTCCATCTGTTTATATTTTAATATTCATTAATATGTATCACAAACTATGTGATATTTCGCACAAATTTTTAAATAATAGTTTTCAAATGCCATTTTTGAAAATCTGAAAACCGTTTTTTCTGTGCCATAGCTTCAATAATGTGCCCGCTGATTGGTTAAATGTTTTGTACACTTGGCTGGATTTCTTTATCGATGAAAGTGTAGTATCTCAAAGTAGAAGGCGGATGCCGTAATATTTGCGTGAGGTGATTCTCAGTTTTGGCTTTTGACAGCCCAAGCTACGCACTTGGCTTTGTACTTTAACAATTGCCTCTGTCATGTGAGCAACGAAACTCCCGCGTCTATCTTGCTTTAACCTTATTCTACAGCCTTTTGGTTTTACTTGAGATGGGCTCTGATTTCGCGTTATTACAGGGGGAACAAATGGTGACTCCAAGTCTCATGCGTGTAATGAAGTTCAATAAGCGCAACAACTTGTAGAAATATAAGTTATTAATTTTGAAGAAAGGAAACCCATTTTCTTTCACTCTACAAATTGTACGGTATTAAAATACAACACAAAGTAAAAGGAGCCCATTCGTCTATCACTTTATAACAGGAAAGCAATGAGGTTAGGATCGATCAACTACCATTTCTTATTTACGAAACCAGACTCACACGATGTCCATCTTTTTAGTATTTTTATGTTTCTTTTTCTTTTTTTCTTTTTTTTTAGTGTGAAATATACCGAAAGAACAATTCGTATTATTATAATTATTATAACTGTTGTTCTTATTAGAATCAATTATCACTATTATTATTACATTATTCTTATTATAAAAAATAATTAATTTAGATGCTAGATTATCATAGATACATTGAATTTCCACTACAATTAGTAATATTGGTACTGTTGTTATTATTGCAGTTATTTTGATATAATAATAATATTTATAACAATTATATATATATATATATATATATATATATATATATATATATATATATATATATATATATATATATATATATATATATATATATATATATATCGGGGGTATGTGTGTGTGTGTCAAGCAGTAGAATACAATAGAGCCATTACCAGCGGTTTTATCTTAGCTGTTGTCGTAATCTTGTGAATCAAGTACTTTTCAAGTCTGTTGAATAATTCTTTCATCTGTACAATCTTCTTGCTATGAATATAATGACTGAAATATATTTCATTCACTCTATCGTTTACACAACAAAAGTTTCTCCAAACGTTCAGCTGTTGAATAAACACTTTCACTGGTTCATAGTGTCAAGGGATAGTCTATTAAGCCTATTAGCGCTGTTTCACCGCAATTGCCAAATTTAATCTCACTCAACCAAACATTGATTAATTTATTTGATCAATTATCCCGAGCATTTCAATGATTTAAGTCGATTTGCAGTTTTGTTGGCTCATGGAAAGATAAACAGTGTTATTTGATTTATAATAAAGAATAGTATTATAGGCAAGGAAAAAGCAGTGAATCGTAGCCAAGGATCAATTCGGCTATTAGTTTTTATTCTTTTTGGAAAGTAATTCAACCTTCATGCACATGTATTTAATGGATCATATTTGGAGAAGAGAATAATCAAGCAAATGATGTCATTACGATATTCATATAAGTCGAATAGAAGAGAAGCATATTTCTATATATGCTTAATATTTAATTGATTAAGTCAGTCGTCATGTTTTGATGTTGCTGCAGCGGTGACAGGCGATTGCGTCAACGACACAAACCCTTATATATCTAGCTGCAAAGAACTTAAAGGAGCCACACTCAGGCTGCCACTGTTATATACCACAGTAAATAACTCATTTGTTCTCCCTCTCTCTTAATTAACAAGCTGCCTTGTGTGTTGGACTGGTATCATACGTTGAATAAATATACAATTTTACAGAAGATAAACCACACTAATCAAAGCAATCGCACAGGTTTGTTGGAATAGTTACGTGTTTTGGCCGCTTTTATATTTCGCAGATTGCTGTGCCAAACGTTCACAGCACAGCAAACAAAGCGGATATGTGTTTGATTACTGACTAGATTAACGATATCTCTCACCCTATCTTTCAACTGTAGAAGCAGTAGCTTGAATAGGTGAAAAATTAAAGATTTCACTTCTTTTGGTTATATATAAAATTTATACATTAATGGATACCAATGAGTGCCGGAAGTGTAATATGATCTGAACTTTAGATAAATTATGCAGGTAAAGCCATCTTAATTCTGCGAGTAGCATACGATTAAACGAAGTAATGAGAGATCAGTGACACAAACACATGTTGGAATAAAATAAAAGGTTAATAAATAAAATAAGAGGTTAAAGTACAACAATAGTTGTTAAAGTTTTATAAAAAATGCGGATTCTCAGCCACATATTACTTACGTTTTGGTTAAACTGCACAATAATTTTATCACTAAATTTTGGTGAGGAAACCGCTCCTCATGCTCCTTGTGAAAAGAGGGATATGTTCAGCTGTGCAACGGAAGGGCAAAAACAATGTATAAACAAGGACGAGGTTTGCAACGGAATTGCTGAGTGTGCAAATGGATTCGATGAATCGGTCACCGTGTGCGGACGTGAGTACAAAAATGCCGTTTTCGCGGTTATTCCTATTTAATCACCTAAACAAATTTTACTTCTGGAAATTCTGTTAGTGATAGAAAGGAAAAAACACAAAGATATGCAAATAATTCAGTTAATGATATCATTGTTTAAATTTCTGATAAGGATAATTAATGCAATCAACTGGGAAAAGTTTTTTGTCTGTCAGTAAATTATTTTTGTTAATTGATGCTCATGCATGCGTTTTTAACATCACTAGGGTCCATGAAGTTCCGCCATATTAAACAATGTTTGGAGATAGCTTTTTTACATTAAAACCATATCGTGCAAGAACATATTAATGCAAAAGTATTCCGAATTTATATCTGGAATACAAAGTGAGGCGTTTCATTGTTTTTGGTAAAATCAGCATCTTCATATTGCCGACTAACGCTATAACGTTTCCTAATATATCAAATGTATAGAGGGTTTTCTAATATCTCCAAATATCGTTCAAAATTAATCACCCAGGGATAATTTACCAATCACTACATTTTAGAGGTTTGCTGAAAGCAAAAATATTAAGTTAAATACCAGATCACCTAAAGTAAAAAACTGGCTTAGTTAAAAGAATTAAGAAGAAAATATAATCAATAAATAATATCACTTAGTTGACAGAATGGGACTTGTTTTTGTAAATACAAATGCATTACTGCTCCCTCTGGATTGAGAGCAACTTGATAAGAATAACATATGAAGATGAATAAATTTAATCTGGGAGTTCACGCAATCTTTGGGAATTTGTGCTATTGACTATTGGTGTTCTGTTCTTAATGAACTTTCGAAAATATCTTTGTAAATGATAATAAATCAAATATTTAAGGGCGCACACTTCCGGTTTCGTCCTTGCTTCAAATTATGTGCAGTACTGTGGTGTACTGGATAATACTCCCGGAATTAGAATAAAGTGTGTGGATGCATGTGATGCAGTGAATGTTACAGGTGCAAAACTTACAGAGCATTTTCTCCGAAGAGAAACTATTGCGTTAAGTGTATGTATGTTCATTGTTCTGAGGATTAAGTGTTTCAAACTTGTCGTTTCATATGCTGTCCGGGCAAGAATACCAAAAAAAAGACAGAAAAAGAATTGTCAGTTAGAAACAATGATTACCAAACGGTTACCAATAAGCTATTGAGGTTCCTATGTAGAATGCCGTCTTTTCCATGGAAATAAAATGCACTTTTAAATCAGTATAATATGACAGGCCCGTAGCCAGGAAATTTTAGGGAGGGGTTCTAAAATGCCAAAGTCCCAAGTTTTGTAGTATGATTTTTTTTGCGAAAGTGCAAAATTTTGCGGCCCAAATGACTTTTGCATTTAGAGGGATTCTATAGAACCCATAGAGACCGCCTCCCGGCTACGGGGCTTGTGATATAGTTAATTTTTTATTTTATGTTCTTTTTTTCAAAAATAACTTTTCTCCAAGGTGTCGTAATGACCAAAAATGTCAGAAAGGTTGTTAAGGAATGAAAAGAAAAGTGGATTCTTAGTCGTCACAGGTCTCCATGCAAAATAGGTTAATTATTTCAGCAAGGAAACCTGAGCTCTTATGCAACAAAGAAATTACTAGCAAGAAAAAAGTTATCACAGATTGTTTTATAGTGCTTCTTATCTTGTTTTGTGCCCATATGTTCTTGTAATAATTGTTCTTATCGCATTTTATTAGTTAAGTACACGCAATTTGTAGTTACCAGAGAGGTGTGATCTAATCACAAAGGAATAGACCTGAAATTTGACCACTTTAGAAATGGCTTAATTTCTGATAAATAGCTAACAACCTTTTCTCTGTTTTCTTAGTGTAATCAGCTCCGATTCTGGTATACCATTACTGATAATGCGCTTGTTACAAACGAATCTTTTATGTAACTGATTCATATCAATAACACCCAAAACAAACACTCATTAGTATTTCCTGTGCTTACCCTTGATGTGATATATTAGCACAACGAAACCCAATGAAACGAAGTAAAGGTTTGGATTATGCACAGGAAATGATGGTTTATTAAGCAGACAGATTGCTAAACCTCTTTTTAAATTTACTCAGTGCTCTTTAAACAGACGTCTAATAGTCAAAACAACTAGAACAGTATTCTTCTTTATTAACACTTCAGCATTTAAATTATATACTAGTATAATGTCTATAATATTTTAAATAGGAGACATTTATGTGCACTCATATAGTTAGTAATTTTATTTAACTAATCATATCTTAATGTAATGCTCAAAAAAGTCTGGTTTGGTGAGCATGTTGTGTTTTTTGTATGGATAATATAGATTTCCTACACACTCATTAGTTTGAGTATTTCTTGTTCATCATTTGGTCAACCGTATGACTATTACCCATTCCGCACATTTTTATGATAAACCAACCATATGGTAATTATGTCTTTAGGTCAACACATTAATAATGTTTCAACTACACATGGAATAAAGTAAGTTAGCAAAACGTTTCAACGATAGTTCACCATATAGTTACCATGGTTAAAAATGCATTTGTATATCGACCGTTAGCTTCCTTGATAGTAACTGTTGTCAAGGAAGCAAACGGTCGAACATATGACCAACCTATATTTTGATAAATTAATGATAGATGTATGCCACATGGGCAACGTATTTAAGCTTTTCAAAAGCAATATCATGTGACAGAAGATGTGCTAGCATATGGCAAGTAACCATAGGGTTACTTGCCTTTTAACTAATAATGCTAATTTAAAAAAAAAGCAAAGTGATGCTCTTCTTGCTTTACTGGTTATCGGAATCTTAAACTAAATATGATCCTTGTGTGTATGTCTAAAACAGCACTCATATGAAAGTAAAATATCAGATCCCTAGGGGGAAGAATGTTTTGTATCTAACAACACAATGGAAAGCAAAAACATGTGTCTTCATTTATGAAAAATTTAACAGATCGCGAGACGTAAACGTTTTGAAACGTTGAGAGGTCATTAGCCAGTTTACTTGAAGTTAACTTTCTACGCTAGTTGCCTAATACCAGTCAGATCTGGATGTGCTGGGTGAGAGAGCTACAAACAGGACATCTTCTAAAAGTATTTATGTTTTTATATCTTGACTCATTGACAGGTACCTTTTAGAACAATGTAGGATTTTTAAAAAGTTGCATATGCGTGTATGCAACATACTCTGCGCACATTGCATTCCATACAATCAGACTTTTTCGCAAGCATATGTTTATTTGACTGCATGGAACCAAATTTAGTCATACAGCGAAACGGTTTATAGGTTTAGTAAGAAATATTTCTATGACCACCTATTTTATAGCTCCATCGCCTGCTGAAACTATTTTAGACCTCCAGTCAGTAATCTAGGAGCTCTGTTTATATGTACTGACTAAGTACTTATTGGGATATGGGCAGCAGGGTTCTAAATTGGCAAAATAGGGCACAGTTGCTGAAACGCCTTTTAGGTTTCTTGTTTCAATGCGTTTCAATGTCTCAAAGTCTTTCTATACAATTAAAATTCGGTGTTAAGAATGGCGTAGTGGTTTGAAAGGTTAATTATCTTTGAGATTTAATTTTATTTCATTCAAAGTGGTATTGCATGTGCTCGCGAAGTAATAATTACACTTCGAAAGTTTCACTTTCCTAGTGTAACTAAATTTTTGCTGGAAGGGAAATTTCTCTGAAAACGTTTATTCACGACTCGTACAAAATGCATATAGCTAGAAAATTTTACGTGGCAGGGTTTGTCCATTTTGGTGCTGTGTAAAAATTTGATGTTTTATTTATAATAAGTATATACTGCATATTAAAAACAAAGCAAAGCATAAGTAGCTTTAGCCAGTGGAAGAGTGGACAGTAAGTTCCAATATAAGAAACCAGAGTTTTTATGTGACACGTTGCACGCGGCGGAAGAAAATCTATGCGTAATATTTAGTAGGAAAGCAGCAATACATGAAAGGATAGGGTCTGTACAGTGGTGCTTATGTTGTTTAATATCGGCTTTACAGGTAGAATTGTCAAAAACACATGCACCAGGTGTTTAATTTCTCGCTATAGGCCTCGCAATTTGTTGTTTTGTTGTTTCTTACAGATTCTTATTTTTTTCCTCTTTTCTTTTTGACTCAGGTCAACATATTCACCAACGAAAACTTTTTTCAGATAAAAAAGTTAGCGGACTTTTCAAAGTGCCAAACTTAATTATTTTTAAATTGACTTCTATTTTCCCATAATATCTTTTTAAAATATCACTTTTTAGGAACAGCGTTTTCGAAATAAGCAGGGTCTATATTCTGACCGATCTTCTCCAACCCTATCACTTTGAAGACTAAGAGCACCCCTCCTCCTAAAGAACCTCCTTAATCGTACTAATACGTTAAAAGTTTGGATGAATGTAATGTTAGCAATGTAAAATGTTTTATACGTTTCCAAGTAGTATCACTTCGAGTACCGTAAGCAAAGTGCCGCTCTCGTTCATCAAATGTCCTTTCACAGATTTATTTAAATGGCAAATTAATGTTAATTTAATTATTATCGTTTTACCTTAAAACACGTTAAATGCAATTTTATTTGAATGTCAGAGAATGACAATGAGAAAAATAAAATATAGAAATACATAGACACCCTTTTGTGTTGCGTTTGCCAAGGAAATGTCACTACAGAAATTTACGCAGTTGTGTCATCTTAGCACAAAGATAGTCAGAACATCTATTTGGGGACTTTAGTACCATCCACTTTTGCATATACTGTTGCAAAAATTTCTTTATTAACTGATCACCTACAAACGATAACGACAATGTTTATGACGGCAATAAAACGCCTTTCCACATCCAGCCTATTCAACAATGTCCACAATATTCAGCTATAACAGGCAGTTTAAATTCAAGACAGGTCTTTGAGTATTCGCTTAGGATATGTTTTGTGATATCTTTGTTCTGTGTAATATGATAATAATTACCTGAATTAGCAAATATAATTTATGGTCATTATGGTCATAGCTGGTCCTAACCAGATAGGAAACAATGCAATTGTAAGAAAATACTAGGTATACGGATATACTTATTGATTTGAAAACTTGCGAAAACTTCATTTACTGTATATGAAGACTATGCCTAACTATTACAGTTTATAAATCTTCAGTTTCAAGTCCACACAGTATTTTACGTTTCTTATGAAGAAAATATGTTTGTATATATTGGTCAAGATTTAATGCTATAACAAGCTTGTTTACAGGTGCCCTGCTTAGAAGCAAGTGAAAA
Organism: Protula sp. h YS-2021; assembly: GCA_949752745.1. NCBI lineage: Eukaryota > Metazoa > Annelida > Polychaeta > Sabellida > Serpulidae > Protula > Protula sp. h YS-2021. The sequence continues at coordinate 42,827,014 of OX457025.1, forward strand.
AGAGTAACTAGAGCCTCAGTAAGGCAAGATCCCCCGTGAAGCAGTAAAAGTAAAATGAGGTCAAGTCACGCTGCAAGGTTTCATGTTCCTACCACAATTCATTCTATGAGAAGTCGGCCGGATAAAACATCGTCTCAAGGCTAAGTTCAAGCCAAAAATTCACCATATTTGACAATTTCCCACGACGTCAATTTTTTATTGATTTTGACTATAATGCTACGTTGCACATCTTCAATATATATATTTTTACCACGCAAGGTTTCAGATTCCTACGACAATCCTTTCTATGAAAAGTCAGCCCGACAAAACATCGTGTCACGGCTAAGTTCAAGCCAAAAATTCACCATATTTGACAATCTCCCACGACATCTGATTTGGCCGAGTTTGACAATAATGCCACAGTGCACATCTTCAATATATATTTTTCATCGTGCAAGGTTTCAGATTCCTGCGACAATTCCTTCTATGAGAAGTCGGTCGGACAAAACACCATCTCACGGCTAAGTTCAAGCCAAAAATTTACCATATTTGACAATTTTTTACGACGCCAATTTTTTGGCCGATTTTGACAATAATGCTACACTGCACATTTTCAATATATATATTTTTACCATGCAAGGTTTCAGATTCCTATGACAATTCCTTCTATGAGAAGTCGGCCGGACAAAACATCGTCTCACGGCTAAAATCAAGCCAAAATTTACCACATTTGACAATTTTCCAAGACGTCAATTTTCGACCGATTTTAACAATAATGGTACGTTGCACATCTTTGATATATATATTTTCAACACGCAAGGTTTCAGGTTCCTACGACAATGAGAAGGCGGCCATAGTACTTTTTGTGGACAGACAGACGGACGGACGGAAAACCTCATAACTATATCCCTCCGTATCACGGGGGATAATAAATTTACCCATGACATGTTGCCTTGATATGTCATTGCATCATTTTATAATTTGTGATGGTTTTTCTGGTATTCTGGTATTGCTTTGAAACTTGGCTCATAACTTTCCTTCAGGAAAAGCAAGTTGTATCTAATTTTCCAAAGTATTTCATTTTACTGTGTACTGCATACTGTTTTTAATAGGTACTGTATTGCTTGATTATCCACGCTTATGCGTTTTGTTGTTTTGGCATGCATACAATGAGAAACATAAACAGTTTTGTTATATTACACTGGTTCATTTTTTCTAGTTCGGTGATATTTATTAAAGGTCTGCTCAGGTGAATCGTGATACAAGCCTAATAGAGCTACAGTGACCACAATATTGCGACGTTGAATAGTTTATATAGTCTCATTTATTAAACTATTTCAGGTCTTCCTGATATTTAAATGGGAATTTCTATCATTTTAAACACCCGATATAAAATAAGAATTCGTGAAAAGTATAAAACATAACAATTGCTTCACTGAAGGTGTTAGACCACTTATTACTGTTATTATTATTGAGTTTTTTCGGCCTGGCTGACTTGAACATTAAAAATTTTATATTAAAAATAGTAGAAGTTGCCTTGCAAAATCGAAGCAAAATTGCTATTTCTTCAGATTTAAGTTGAAAGTACATGTATGGCTGGCTGACTGCTTCACCATTACCTTCTTTAATAAGATTTCTTGGCTTTGAAAATATGGCAGCTGTCACAATGTTTTAGTTTTTACATTAGGTTTTTATTGATTTCATTTGTCTTTCATTTCATTTCATGCTTAATTTTAAGTTTATTGACTTTGATGAATTTATTATAACGAGATTAAACCTAATATAAATTTGCTGACCATTTAGAAATTAATTTATATGAAATAGATATTCACGTCTATACAACACGCGCAAGTAATCTACATTAAAAATATTTATTCCAGCACCAATACATAAAAATGTACAAGCCTTTCAGTTTCTGTGATGTGCATGAACGCTGCAATATCTACAGTTTAGGAGATTTGAAGCTCTCAGTATCTTAAAGCTCACTGTGCTTTAAATCATTGAAGACTTCTGTCGATGCGTGACGTTTACATGTTTTCGTCACGTTTGCATGTTTTCATAGGGGGCATTTTGCATAACACATCGCCATATGACAGCATTTTTAGCAGCAGTTAATGAACAGTCAAAAGCCCTACCGCTTTACCACTGCTTTCGATGTTCGATGTTAAGAATGTTGTCGAAGATCACGCCAGTTCGGAGACTCGAAAATTAAAAAAAAAAAGGCGCAAACTTCAGGCAAACTTGACTTTCTCTCCTTTTTCTTGGCATTCTATGTAATGAACAGAGATTTTGATAAATTATCAACTGGAACTAGGCAGGAATATTTTTGTCCACAAGGCTGACACATTATATTGTTAACACTTCCTGTTGAATAATGAATGAACTTAATTGAAAGAAAATCCAAAACTAAAATAGCACAACTATAAAGAAACATCAGTAAGGTTAGCAGGCTAAATATTCTGATGAGAAAATGCAGAAAAGAGGAAGGGAACAACTAACCAGTGTGTGGACTTAAAAGCGAGCTGTGCCTTATACTACATATAAAATAAGCGATCAGATTTGACCGGGACTACTGTGTAGACAAGATTGTTGTCGACACAAATCACAGTAATACTTCTTTACACGTTAATTGTTGTTAAATATCAGATTCTGGTGTGATGTAGGGGCGAAATTTTAACCTAATTAAAAAACAGACTCAAAACAAATGAGGATTAAATAAAAGATGAGTTATGTAAGTTAAATATAAATTAAAATAAATAAAATATATAAATTACCGTCCAGAAACTAACTCAGCGGATAACAACATGCAGAATATATGGGACTCTAGCATATAAATACAAAGCAAAGCCGGTTTCACCATGAAGGACAAAATTAAATATGGCGGTACATTACATATATAATGATGAAATTACTTAATAAAATAAAGTTGCTTTATTTTCGTTTAAGACAATCACAGGCTTATGCTTCATGGCACGTGCATTGCAAAACAGCTAAAATTTCCCTCGCTTGTTATTGGTTGAAACAACCCTCTAAGCTCGGCCCATGATTACTTCACTTTCGGCACCCTAGATTCTCGAAATCAAACATGCACGGTGCCCATCTCAGACATCTTGACACCATTTCGCCATGCCACGAAAGTGGATTCCCTTGAGAGAGTTTATGTTACATATAAGTCACCCCTTCTTATCCTTTATTCGGCGATTTCAGCATTCAGCATAGGAAACAGCAGCATCAAGTTCTTCCAGTGACCAAACTTCTGCCCACCTGATTCCCCCTTCTCTACCCTTTACTTTTACATGAGTATATGAATGCTTTATTTGTTTGGCCGCCCCTTCCTTGCCTTCTCCTTTGTCCCATTAATTTTGTTCACTTTAGTTTAGAACGGTTGCGGGCGTATGCTTTATGGCACTTTCACTGTCTAAGCAAAGTGAAATTTGGTTCTGGCTTATAATTGGTTAAAACAACCCTCTAAACTCGGCCCGTGTTTAAAATTACAATGTTATAAACACTTGTACTCGTTTTACAAAGAACATGGTTTGTGTAGCTTGAGCATTCAAAATTAAGCTATGACGTGTTGGGGTTGGAGAGGGGTGTTCGGAGTTGTATGTTAGGTATTGAGACTCGGCAGTGGCAATTTCATTTTCAACATATTGTATGAATAGAAAATGGAGGACAAATATGTTGCAAGTTTAAATGGTTGCTTGGCAACTTAAAAGACACAATATCAAATGCCTCTATTAAAACTCAATTTCAGGTAATTAATTGTTTGATATTTATTGTGTTTCTGATAAATATTGAAGGAAAGTACAACACTTAAAAAGAATACTTAATTTATTTCCATTAAGATCCAATGTAAAATCTTTTTGGTAATCACATAGCGATAGTTCATGCAGTAGCATCATGCCATCGACCAGTTAGCCAAACGCTCAGTATTCTTTCTCAGTGGAAATAATACCTGTGTAACATGAGCAAACTTTTACTGTTAGTATGAGTAGCAAATGTATCTCAAATGTAACTCAGAACAAAGTGAAAGATGATCAACTAAAATTATACTTGTGCTGAACCCGATCCTTCAAACCCTCACCGTCTCACGCCAGCTTCCTCTACAAACTCGTAAACCGTAAAGGTCAAAAAGAGGTTACCGCCGAGGCAATTTAAATGAACTGGGGATTGGAAATTCCTAGATGTAATAATGCCAGACATAATATGGGTGTGCACAAAAAATGTCCGTATGAACATTCGCAGGAAAAAGTCAAATAAGTAACACGAGAAGACACATGCTGCACAAACATGTGCTTAATTATAAATATTCTATTATTTGTGATACAAAGAATCGTGAAATCACAATTTTTAAAATTTAAGTTTTAGACAGTTCTGCAATTGCCGAATGATAATTAAAAACTAGTAGCTGAAATTGAGCAGTAGTACAGATAGCTTGTAAATTCTTAACAAAGTGCAATACAATAACACCTGCCTCGACAAACCTTTATAATGGCAACTCCCTAATCGTACAAAAAGAGAAGAATCTGTACATGATTTGGACACCTGCCTATTCCTGACATAAGTTTATTAATATTCATTTGGTTTTACTGTTGGTTTTATTGTGTTAGCAGCCCGTATAAATCAGACAAGTTGTGTGATCTCTGTGGTGGTTGTTGTATGTCACATATGTCCAAATGTACATGCCACGAGAAACAGGACTTCTGTTTGCGGACTTTTAGTCTCGAAATGTATGCTATGTTTGCGTTATATAAGTACCGTTTAAATTATCAGAGTATTTATCAGAACGATATTGTTAGACTGAAATTGATGACGAAAAGCTTGGTAAAAAGACTAAATTGATAACTATAAGAGACTGTTTGAAAAGTAGCCGATGTGGTCAAGAATTCCCCTGAAGTTTTGAATACTAGTGAGTTGTCCAGTAAAATGATCAAGATGTGTTAGAATAATCTGAGTAATCCGGATACGTGTTCAATCTGGACAAAATATCAATCCCAAAGTTGTTCGTTTAGATTGAGAAGGTTTTACTGCGCTAATGCATGGTGTTATGTGTCTTAAAATGCATTCCCAGTTATGTACAAGTTATCGTAGTTGCGTATTGAAAAGGTCGACATCGCAGACACACAGGAACAAAAATATTTCTCTTTCTCAAATATATATCTGGCGGATTTTGTTTTGTAAAAACAGATAATGCTATGTATACTGAATGTGATATTTTAATTTGGTAAACTTTCCATACGCAATCTTTAGCGTCCGTTTGAACAGGCTGTAACTGATTGAACTTAGTTTAGACTAGACGTATTTTGTGTAAAATAAACCTTACTTGAAGTTAATGCAAACAAATCAAAAAGTAAAATGTAGCACGTGCAAATCTATAATATTTGCTGAAAGCAAATTACACACACAAAGATATGCTTTGTTTGTGATTATAATCTGCGCCATGTATTTGCTAAGCAATTAAGTCATTGTAAAGTGGTGTCATGCTGTAGTTTAAATAAAACCCTTTTGTTATAAATTTATGTTGACGTCACAGATATGTTATTACGCTAAATTTGCATACTTGCATCGTAAAATTAGTTCAAATTCAAACACAAAGGCGAGATGTAACAAAACAGTTGACAGTTATCCGTTGTTTATGTTTGTATTGTGGTGCCCAAGGCAGGTTCAAGAATGATTTATTGATTTTCTTTGGAATTATGTCAGAAATTGTAAAGCTCTTCAATTGAGCGAGAGAGACAGTAATGCCTGCATTAAAGGAAATCGTTCCTTGTTTATAAAATATAGCTGTGGCACTATTAGTAGTGTTTATGTAATACGTTTGATTAGTGCCATTGGGATAAATCACTCAGGTCACTTTGCTAATCGTTCGAGCGTTTTCCCAACGGTCCATCCAGGAAGCCCTGAAATCCTGAATGCGTTTTCCTGAAATCCTAAATTTCCAGAACAAAAACTGGTCTAACTGCTAAGAATTCTTATTAACAAACCAAGATGTTGTAGTAACCCGTTCATTAAATAATTTGAATTCATATTGATATTTAAAATTGGTTTTATTTGCTTCCTATTCTGAAAATCAACTAGAAATAACTACAATGCATACAGCAAAATTTATTCCATAAATGTATTTATTTTAAAAAGTACAGTCTTGATTTATGTGTAAAATTTCGAGGGAAAACAAACATTTTAGTAAATTTTAGCGCTCATTTCACCCAAGAGTGATTTGTCGTTTCGCCCAATGTTAAAAAACCATTTTCAAGAAAAATGGTTATTTCGCCTAACTTAAAAAATTTAGTTTGATCGTTTCGCCCAATTTAAAAAAACGAACTTTATCGTTTCACCCAAAAAATGCACGTGGTCGTTTCGCCCACACCATAAAATATAAGGATACCAGTTCGTCTAACAACTTTGTTGATTTAGGGGCCTTAAATATTTGACATTTAATGTTAAATTGTCTTTTCCTAAGCGTAACATCATAACTAGAACCCCACAAGTTACGGCTTATAGTAATTTCGAAAGGCTTTTGAGTATTTCCCACCAGTAAACTGAGAAGGAAATATCACGTTGAATGGGAGTAAATTGCAGTTAAATTCTTGTATCAAAAGATCTTTGAATTATACGTATTAATTAGAATTGCAATTACAAAACTTTTAAGTGTCCAGAGCGGAACATGCCACATGCAATTGTCTTTTTATGTCATAAAAACGTTATCTAGTACAATAAACCTATTATCATTACCCAGTAAAATAAAATTCAAACATAAGAAACAAAGACTTAAAGAGCAAATAAAATACATATTTGATTAAGCAATTAAAATAGAGAGATCTATCATTAGTGGGAAAAACAACCAAACACTTTGGGCGAAACTACCATCTACTAATTGGTCATCTGGAATAAAATTTTGGTAAATATATGTGACACAGGTTACTGATAATGCAAATAAAGTAACAAATATCCATAAAATTTTCGATGAAATGACCAATCACTTTGAGTGAAACGACCTAAAACATCGGGCGGAAAGACCTAGGTCATTGAGCTAAAAGACCTAGGTCACTGGGCTAAAATACATAGGTAATTGGACGAAATGACCAGCCTTTTGGGCGAACTGGTGGGCGAAAACATTTTGGGTGAACTGTATTTTGGGCGAAATGACCAGATCCCCCAAAACTACGCAGATGCTCATAGGTTTAAATAAAAACGATAGTCTAACTGTCTGATATTGTACCTGTCCAATAGTCTACTTGTCTGATAGCATACCTGTCTGAATAAGATAAGTAAAATGAACGAAAAATATGCAAAAAAGCATTGACATAAACAGACTGCATTAAAATAGTATTTTAAAACGGAATCTTCAAGTAGTACCAAACATAGCAGCAGTGATGAGAGCTCGTTACAGTAGAGTGATTTATCATAACTGATATTACCTAAAGTCTCAAAGTCTCAAAACAACTTAAATCAACCAATCAAAATGCTTATAATTTCAATTTAAACGTATGCGCTTACTCGATTCTGTTCAAATTAAAAATCGGACAAGTCTGTCTAAGATCAATTTGGATCGTACTTATCACAGCGACCGCTCGAGATACGAATACGATCTCATTCGTTGAGAACGTTGCCAAGTACGGAGCAAGGTTGGTTACGTGGCGACGTATGCTTACGTAAAACGTCGCAAGGCTATTATTCGATCAGTCTTAATAATTAGTACCAACAATATTCATACTGATAAATATTTTGAATGCGGTTTATACTGCAGTCAATTCATATTACTGTGTAAGATAGCAGTTTCGTATATTTCATACTCATCAGGCTTAGTGAATAGGGATTTTTATTGGTAGTCTTGACTCACAGAGTCTTAAAATCAATGTTAAACGATTTTCTCGTAGCGATTTTCAGATTAGTCACAATGTGTCCCACAGGGAGATAGCGCTACTAGGCATCAACCTTAAGTCAAACAGTTCTCAGTGTTCTTAGTACTACATCAATCAAGCTATAATCCTGAAGGCGAAGACCAGTGTGTAGAAAATGCGGTGGATTCATACGATTGACGAGGTTAAGCATTATAATACTCACGTGTCATGCTTAGCCTCATCAATCGTCGAATCTGTTCAAATTACTTGATTTGACCATTTTCTAACATGAATTGTTTTTTAAAAAAAAGCTGAAAATGTATTATACTCAACGATTGTAGACAACATGAGTTTGGGTCGCTGTTATAAGTGACATGAGCTATTTTAGGTTCAATACTATATTAAGCTCACATATAAAGTATAATAAACCAACATAAATTGGACTATTCCGCCTCATGCTGCATCATGAATCAGTAAGAATTTGACGTTTTTATCTTATTATTCTGTCACCCGAAGTGCAGTTTAAGAATATGTATTATAAAATCTCAGATATTGGTATGCAATATTGTTGAACAAAAATGCTGATGCCAGTCGTTGAGACACATTCGGTTGTATCCGAGTATACAGCACATACCTCGGCTTTTGTGCACAAAAGTATAAACATTGTTTTTAATCGATTGGGCGGGATTTCTGATCTCTGAAACAATGACAACGATTTCTGGCTGCGTAAGTATACCGAATGTTTATAATAGTCTAAGTGCGGCATTAGTTGCAGCCTTATTAAGAACCAATAACAGTGTAGTAGAAGGAATTACTAAATTAGGAGTCTAAAATAAGCATTTTTTACTTTCACTCAAAGTATTACCAACTTTATTTTTGGATGAATACATATGTTATATGTATACACCCTTGCACTTTTCAGCTGTTAGTTGTTATATATATATATATATGTTCCCTTTTTAGAAGTAAAAATTTTGTTTTATTGTAGCTAATAAGACAAGAAAAAGTGAAATCTTATGACATTGTGTCATCAAAAATATTTATATTTGATCCATAATTTCTCCTTCCAATTATTTAAGCAATCGCTATGTTTTATCTCAACACAGTGACGATTGTTTCTCACCACTTAAAGAAACAATTAGTTTATTCATTGAAAATACTTTTAAAAATTTTTACGTCTACGCTAATAAAACTGAAAAAAAATCAGCAAAATTAAAAAATCAGCATTAATATCATTAATTTATACACAGCAGATATGAGTATTGACATAAGTGAATAACAAATCATCAGAAAAAGTTGAGTCAGTATTTGAAACAAAAAAATAAATGATTTATTATAATTATTGTTAGTATAATGTGCAGCTTATATTGCGCTTAAACTTATATTTTAACCACAGGTTCAATTTCAGAGTAAAATACTAATACGGAAATGTGAGACAAAGATGATAATCTATGCTTTGGACCTATCAGAATGAGCCCCTTTTTGTCCTCGTTCAGTTTTAACATATTACGGGCCATCCCATCTGTGACCTTAATTTGCAAATATATACTTGTAATCCACTTAACTCAGGGTCATTGTTTTTTAAAGCAACATAAAACTGGTATTTTCAGCATAAAAATGAGACATGACCTTATTCTTACCGGCGATATCGGCAATCGGACCAACATGTAAAGTAAAAAGGAGCAGTCCTAGGACGGATCCCTGGTTAACTCTAAACTTAAGCTCATCTGCTTCCGTTTATGAGAAGTAGCTGATGTCGGTCAGATAGATATGATTTTATCCACAACAGTGCCGATCCCTGAATGCTGAAACGTTGTTCAGGCCTATCAAACACAACATATCTAAACTATCAAATGCCACACTTCAATCGAATAACGCCAGTTCAATGTATAGGTTTGTTTTGAAGAAGGTCCAGGGTCGGATTTTGGAAGTAAATTCAACGATATTATGAGTTTCAATGGCTTTACCTAGGCTTTATAGTCTACCCTAATATTCCCACAAACCCATACCATGGCTCAGCCCCAACTCAAACAAAAGAAACTTGAAGCTGGCTCAGTAGCATCCATGAACTTCTTGATTTGCTATTGAATCTATATCACTCCCCGAGTATATTCAAAACCAAAGAAACCAGGTTCATATTTCATCCTTTTAAATTGGGGTTAGTGGCACTATGCAGTTACCACAGCAAAACTCGCCCAACAATGAAACACAAATATGTCGATCTGAAGAATAAAGGTGGCATATTGGCTTCGTCTGTTTCGCACCAATATATATATCTGTATTTTGACTTGAAATAACAATTTTAAGCATGAAAGAAATTATTGAAAAATTGTTAGAGCATTGGTAAAGGCTAATGAGTGATACTTTGCATCATATTTGTTTAGTTACCACGGATGTGTTTATACTGGATGTAGGATAACTAGCCACCGGAAAAGTGGTTATTGTGATAGTGGTTACATAACAAGTAGTCACCGGCCATTCAACCATCATTGAAACCGGCCACCAGTTAAAAAGGCCACCAGTCAAACTGGTCACCGATGAAATCCAAATGAACGTTTCTAAATCAGTAGGGTTAAAACGCCATCTTCTAACCTCTTTTCATGTAAAACGGCAATTTGAACATCCTGATACAGTCTGCAGAATACAAAACTCAAACAAAGTCATAATCCGACTTCAGTTTGCTTGAGGAGATAAACACACTCTGGCTCAGTCCTTTAAATCTAAACGCCAAACACCATGCATATAATCTTACCCTTAATACACTTTTATTTTAACAAGTTCAGTGCATTTTTCTTTTGTATTCAAAATCTTATTCTTATAAAACAATCCCTTAGAACTGTAATACCAAAATGCATGTACTTGAAAATAAAATATTTTCTTTAAAAATACTGTTTAATGACTGTTTGACCGTGTTTTTATTTATATTGTGGCCGGCTGTCGGGTATCCAGTAGTCCGGTGGCCACCTTTACTTTGGCTACTTGCAAAGTGTTTAGCTAATTTAAATTATCCCAGCAAACATAGCAATAGTTAATACGATTTCCACTTTCTTCGTTCACTTGAATATAATTAATGCAGAAAATATAGTTAACCTCCAATGTCAAATAAACGAGCTGGAGATCTCGTTATAAACTACAGATCCCTTAGACCTACCTGAGCTTATTCTACATAAAACCAAACAAACATTCACAGCTAAATTATTTTACAGATTAATTAAAATGCTTAAAAATAAACAAGTTATCAATTACTTCTATTAGAAATAACACAGCAATAGATAGATCACTTAAGAGTGAAATATGTGAAATTTACTTTTCAATATTTTAGGCTATTGCATGGAATGAGTCATCTCATAAGTGGCCTGCGTAAGTTGTTAGGGTGAATTTAAGTTAGTGCTCAGAAAGTTTGCAGTTTCTTGTGTTCTCTAATATCGCTACATCATTATTCAAACAGAAACAAATCAATGAAATTAATTGAAATGCTTCAATTAATGTATCCTCAACTAAGCAAGGTGTTGAGTGCCTGCTTTCTTGCCTGTATTTTGGATATGTAATGATAAATGAACACGTGAACGCACAGCCGAGTTCTATCTAGACACTGACCTATTGCAGACAAAATATGAAGAGTCTAGAGATTCCTGCAACCGGACTGATTCTGAAGACTTAAAACTAAAATCCATTAGAGAACTTTGTTAAAAGTAAAGTAATATTCCCAGTTCAATGAAAACTTTACGTGACACAGCTTTTGACATGTTATCTCTCGGTAAGTATTTCGATGCTCATATAACGTCGATTTCAAGTTTGCGACATTGGCTAGATCAAATCGCAACTTTAAATCTGGATGCAATTTGGTTGTATTTGGGCGCGACCATTGACCAATGTCTAATCAATATCTTTCGCACAACATTGGTTGAACTGTGGATAAGCAACGCTGTGTAGACATTTCTTTCTCCAGCGCCTAATCGGTGTCTTTGGAGCGACTTTGAATAGACTTTGGTAAATCTACCTTTTATGTAGTTATAGAGAAATGGACATGGTAAATCCGCTGGGTCATAACCAAAGAATGATCTCAGTATGCAAGCCATTACAATTTGAATTGAAAATTGAACAAAATGAAGACGCAAAATGTGACAAGCTCATAAACGAGTACTCTCCTGTATACCTCTGAAAAGCATTCGAGAATACTGACTTCATTATATCTTCTGTTTCCGGATGACCCAAGGGCACTTTTACAGAGAGATGACCACTGCACTTTATACATGTCACTGTGTGGACACTGATTCTGATATTTTTGCAACTTCTGCATACAGTTACTCTTCCGACGTCCAAATAACAAACAACTACAAAAAAGTTTTGAAAAATTTGAAAACAGATCCGCTGTCCTATAAAATGTCTACGATAAAAAATTGCTGTGTTGTGTTTGCTGTGTTTGCAAGATTTTCAAAGCAGAACACCTTGGAATTGAAACGACCTTTCAAAAAATGTTTAAGGCTCAACTACTCCAGAGTTAATTGAAGACCAACCTAAACATATCTAACTCATCAAATTGATTTTTCGGCTCAAAGGAGAAATCCTCCAAGTACCTGATAATGACAAGTACGTTGTTACTGCTGGAGTAGCAGTCTCGGGACTTTCCTGCTACTTCTCCCAGACCTACATAATACAAGTTCACAGATTTTATTGCTTTGCGCAAATGTTAACCCTATTAATTTCGTTCAGTGGCAAAGGCTGTCATACTTGTTGCAGTCAGTGCGCCAGTAATCCATGTACAAAACAAAACGGCGTTTTGAGACTCTAAACGAGTTGCCCTACCGTGACCATTCAGATCAATTGTCCCTAGATGATTTGCCGCTAGATCGATCGTAACTAGAATTATTTTCACATCATAAATCTTTTTATTATTTATTCATTAAATGATATTTATATAATGATTTAACCTATTGGTCCGTTATACAAAGGATTCCAGTTTGGATGACTGCATGCAATATCACTAAAAAAAGTAAAAATCCAAGCTCTTCTATGTTCCAAGGATGGTAGTGATATGTAAATGATGGGAAAGCTAGGTTCTAACGAAACAAGCTCTGTTCATACAGTGAATAGTTAATCGCAATCAGACTAAGTACAGTTCAGCAGTAGAACATTTTGACACGTTATTATAAATTGGTTGCAATTCCATTGTTTAAGTGGTCAACTGGTTAAAGAAAGACCAATAGAAACAAACTTATTTGAGAATGAAACATATTTGATTAAGAAACATCAAAAGAAAATGTGAGAACGTCATAAGGTCTTTTAAGCCCTTAAAACACTTAACTGGAGGGGGCACTGGAACGGTTTTTAACAGGTATGTAAATTTGGGAAGCTTATGACCAGAGGGGCTTTTTACCGGGGTACTTTCTACCGTTTACCTTATCAATCAATTCACTAAATTTACTGACATCAGTAAGATATCAGTTCAATCTAAGTCCTAATTGCAACTGGATAGACAAGGAAAATAAATTCTGTGACTGCATGTACGATTTATATACAGATAACAGTTTGCTGGGTGCATTCAACTGGCGGGACAGATAACCTGGGTAGAAGAGGGTAGGGTCAGATGACCTTTTACCTCACTTCACACAATCACGGCTCTTAGTAACATTAAAAACAGTGTCTAACTTACATTCTGGCTTGGGATGAAGTGACGCAATAGCTGGATTTTACTATATATATTCTAGATAAATTATAATACAGTTATAATGTATAATAAAATATAATAAAATATATATAATACGAGTCATATATCACATACACCTAGACCGTTGAAGAACATACACGGAACAACTACAGGCGATGTTAACGACGCTCACATAGTACTTTGTACAGATTTAAGATTACGTGTTGCGGATTTGCTCAAATTCATTGTGATCATAATTTGACAAAATTGTTTGTTGACTACTGCCGGGTAACTGGAGTTGGAATCTCGATCGCACATCTCTTTATCCAAACGGAATCCATGCAAATTTCAGCCATTGATATTGATATTACCTTGACATCCTTTTCCAATAGTTATTGAGTTTTTAGTGAGGATGCTTCTAGCATTGTACGACTCAAATCCCGTTTTTGTCTAGATTTCAGCATATTTGACGGGGATTCCAACGGAATTTTGCTGCTTTTCAACTTTTGACTTTTCGTCGATCGACCGTTTGACCTTTTGTCGCTCGATCCATCTGAACTGTCGTACATTGAACAGGATCAGGATTACATTTTGTTATGGATGACTTTTGAATCCTCTCTGAGGTTTCTCCAAATGGATTATTTATGGGCAATAAATATTTCGCATTCAGCTGATATCTAGATGGTTACAATTTCCAAAGCTTCAAACTGGCCATTTACTAGGTTAGGATAACTGTAGCAATACCGCCTTGACACAACTGCCAAAAAGCGACTAAACTGTCTTATTTCTAATGCACTTTTTAAAAAGAAAATTGAGCAGGTTGGCTGTCGTTTTGGATATCTTCTCAAAATAAATGATTCAGCAGAGATCGAACTTCTTTCTATTTTGAAAACTTTCTTTGAACTGACGTTCGTTGATTTTTTGTTCCGTTGTTTTCCAGCAAAGTATGGTTGATCGCTTCATTATTACATATAAAATATAATAATAAAAATATGACATAACACGTATGATATCTATTTGCAAGTTTTAATTTGTACGTTTATTAGCTAGTAGATTTTTTTGGTGTTTCCTAGATATTTTTTAGACCTGGCTCGGTCACTGTTTTATATTTAGTGTTTTTATTTGCAATTTTACTGACGCGGCCGAAAAATGTTGCCTTTAGTCAAATAACGTAAACCTATTTCTCAAATGAGAAATATTGAACACCTGGTCCAAAAAAAAAAAATAATAAAAAAAACAAAATTTTAAAATCACTTTCTTCCTTCGAGTAGGACTTTTGAAATATTAAACACTATTTCAAAAAAAAAAAAATAATAATAATAATAAAAAAAAAACGCCCTCCCCCCACAAAACTCCCGGACCCCCACCAAGAATTATACGTAAATGAAGCTGGTAATTTATATGAACAGATAAAATGGCTGGGAAGATTTTGCATTCACGCACCGTTCTGATAAAACCAACAAACTGTCACTGTGCCCAGCGTATTTAGAAAATGAAACATATTATTTATGAGCTTTGTGGCTGTTGGCACATGCGAGAGGCTTCTGCAAATGCTACTGCAGGCCTTATGTGTTGCGTTTGGTGACAGATAATCACAGTTTTTGTTTCGCGTTTTCGTCATGAAAATGAAAATAAAGGCGAAAACAAAAAGCGAGGTGCACAACTTCAGATTCAATATTACATATGTGCGAAATTTGGTGGCCAGTATGGCGAGAGGAGTAGTAAAGACAAAATGACGGATCAATAAGGAGAGAAAAAAATGCCAGAAAAATTGGTCGCGTACAACTTCAATATACTCCTTGCAAGTCTTGGACTTACGTAGTGTTATTAATGTAGATCGACCCACATAGTGCAGTACATTCGTGTATTATGATGCACTTCATGTACTGTTCCAAACAACACACTTCATCTAATATTCCGTTTTCTCGAACACATGTGGTTTTCACATTCGAAATATTATGTTCGACAACTGTGGAGCTGCCCAGATGTACAATTATTTCTCATGTGTCTGTTGCTTTATACGTCACTGTAATACGTCATGATTTTATTATTCATTCAGTTGTAATTACGTTAATTGAGGATCGGCATTAGACGTTATTACGGACCATACGTAATCATCTCCTCCTTCTCGGTGCACTCTACGTAATTGTCACCCGACATCAAGCAGTTTAATGTGGAATATCTTAGGAGAGGAAGTCAGAGGTCTAAGCCGCATGGAGCTCCATTAGGCAGGATGGGGCTTCTAGTTATGGGTACCCTGTGTATCCTCAGTAGCGCCATAGGTGCACATGAAAGACATGGATTGAAATCAGCTTTACAGATTGGTAGTTCCTTTCATTCTTTATCCATAAACACACGCTCGTGTCTTGCAAAAGAATAAAACAACGTACAGTAAAATAAGGGTTTCTCAAGGGGTTAAATTGTTTACCAACAATAAACACTCTCAGGTCGATCCAACGCCGATGTGAGTTTGCGACGTCGACCTGATCAAATCACAACATTAACTTTAGTTGTACTTGGGTTGTAAATGGTCGCTACCACAGATCAACGTCTTACCGATGTCTTTTACACGACATTGTATAGACGCTGGGTAAGAAACGTTATTTAGACGTTAGCTTTTGGACGCAACCCAAACGCAGCATTCTCCGACATCTAATCAACGTCTTTGGTGCAACGTTGAATACATGTAGGAAAATCGACGTCAAATATAGACGTAGAAAAATCTCACACACAAAACCTCCCTGTTTTACCGCCCACCAGAAATGCTATCCATGGTGGATCACACTAAAAATAGTCCAAAACGAGGACGTAAAATACAAGAATTTTAAATGCGCGCAAGTTTTTGCCCACCTACTTTTGAAAAATATTCATGGAAATTGACTGCATACGCATCCTGCGTGACCAGATAACCCATGACTTGGAATATTATATCAAACGGGTGATCACGCTATGGTTTTTTTGCTGCTGTCTTTACGGCGATTCTGGATTCATATTTTCTCGACGTCTACACAACGTTGGGAAATAGACGTTGTTTCGCATTGCAATGATTAGATGTTGGGTAATCAACACCTATCAAATATCGGGAGGTAGACTTTGTTTCGGTTTTCATAAAAAAAAAAACAAAATCCAAAGTGGATCCGAATATCAGGTGCGACGTCTATCCAACGTTGTCCAACGTCACAACGTTTACCGTTGTTATAAAACAGATGACCTCTGAGACATCTCTCTGTTACGTACAAACATATTTTAGATATTTTAAATACTTTAAAAAAGTAGTTCCTTTCTTTTATAAGTATTATTTGTTTGGAGCATGTTTGGAGGGGAAACGGGGGGGGGGGGGGGCTAGGGTAGTGTTGGAGAGGGAGGGATATACACTCTCGCATCCCCCTTGGTTGGACCATCGAATAAACAACAGACTTTGCATCTTCAGCCTTTTACTACATTTTATTTTGAACTTTATTTCTTTAGCTGTTTAGCTTATAATTGTTAACAAAATTATAAATATCACGAAGTGAATAATGCAGGCAAAAACCAGAGGGTCAACTTGCCTTCGTCCTTTTCCTTGGCTGACCTATTTCTGTAAAGACAACCAAAGCTAACGTCATGACGGACGCCATAAAATTTGTTTTAAAGTTTCTAATTATACCCGATCTGCCCGATTTCTGTCACATAGCAGTTTCTTTAATTTGCAGATTGTCCTGTGGGTATGTATATGTGCGACAACAGAACATGTATCGAAGAGAGGCGAAGGTGTGACCTCAACATTGACTGCATGGACGGAGAGGATGAGCTACTTTGTGGTCTGTTATCATTTTCTTAATTCCAGAGATTTGCGTGGTGGGGGAGTTTTTGTTGTTGTTGTTGTTGTGCATATGCTGTTTTCTATTAAATTTTATCCAAATTTAAAAAGAAAAGAAAGAGCAGTACAGAAATTTTCGATGCCGGAACTCAGTCAAAAAGTTGTCTGACTGAGCAGCAAATAGTTGCAAAAAAAAAAAAAAAAAGAAAAAAAAAAAAAAAAAAAGATTTGCAGAGATAACGGCTATTTTGTTTGTTTTTTTTTCCCCGATCTGTTTGCTCGTTCGGTAGTATTTAGAAGATAACAAGGACCCATTTCGAGGTTAACCTTTGAAGCTGTCCGGTAAGTTTTAGGTCAAAACGCTAAACACGCTTTGTAGTGGTCTTAGTCTAGACCATGCCATCACCAATATTTCTCTTTGCAGCAGAGTTCTATTCCTAGCCTATTCATTTACGTCAACTTATCTGTTCTTCTTTTGTAAAATGCCATAGAAACTACAACAAAGTGTGTGTTGGGGGGAGGTGGGGGGGGGGGGGATGGCTCCCCCAGCCCATTGCACAATTTTAGTTCAGTTTTTTTAAGTATCATGTAAGTTTTTTTAAATAGCTTGTGAAATCCGACCACCTTAAGTAGAGCATGGGTTTATAATAATTTTTTTCAGAGCATTCCGACATTTATTCCGATGATTTTAGTACTGTGACATTTATTCCGGTACTCGAGCAAACAACCCCCTCCCCTCCCTCTTTGGCCAAAAAAGTCTTTTACTTCGCAAAAGCTTTGAATTCGTTTATCTCCACTTTTAATGGGTTCCCATCCGCAAGTAAAAAAAGAACTTTTTTGTTGTAGTTCGAAAGCACCTTATCCCGCCTTCCATCCATCGACCAGTAAGAATGTAGGAAACATCGTCTGCTAGTCTTTGTTTATTTAGGTCATTCCCTTTTGCGTGGTGTTACAAACAACACGCCATTCTGTGTGCTCCTCAATTTTGCTTTAAGGGAACTAGTTAAAGTTGCGCATTGGTTTCTATTTTAGTGTATTAACTAAATAAAGGATTAATTTATCATTACTTGTAATTTGGATAAACTTGGTTCTGTAGAAAGTACAATTCAGCACTTGTAATTTGATCTAGAACGTTAGTTTTCACGACGCTATGACATTATGGTCCCGGAAAGTGCGCCTCTTTCTCCACTGAAGACTACAAGATTGAAGAATCTACTGGTTCCAGCACATTTCGTCTGAGAGTAGGATCTTTTCAGGCTGCTGTGCCTGCTTAGACTCCAAGTTTATTTAGCCGGCTGTGTCATCGCGGAAATGGCCAGTCTTTGCTTAAGCTTTATTCCATTTGTCACTACTCAGCCTTGGCAGAGCAAGTTCTGCACTGCTGACAGTGATTGAGACGAAAAGACGTTCTTGGGTCTGTTTCACCCAGAGGACCATTTTCCCATGTTGGGAATATGGTCATACGGGCTGGGGACCATTGTGGGCCAATCGGGACCGTTTTCCCATTCTGGTCCGATGGTCCAATGGTACTACCCAGGACGGTACAGGACCATGATGGGAACAAGAGCAGGTCCAATTCGGTCCAGAAAAAACGGTACCGACCCAGGAAACGTCTCTTTTTGTCGAAAATCACCCAATTTGCTTACTGGAAGCAATTGGAGCGATTCGATACATAGCGGTACTGGATAAAGCTTGCAGTAAGGGTCAGAGCGTCAATAGAAATGTAGTAATGGATTATATGTAACCTTACATTATCTTACAGCCTTCTTTTCTGCTTACCTTTCAGAGGCCAACCTACGCTCTCCATCTCAGCTGCCGCAGTGTATTCATCCCCCTACTTCGTGCAAACCCCACTCAGTTTGTGATCGCTGTAGATGAAACAGTGGTATACCCCTATGTGAGGAAGATATCCCGTGCGTTGAGTGCCAGCACCCCACCCGAGAGGACTGGAGGGCACATCTGAAGAACAGAGCCAAAGACGAACGTAGACGGGATAAACACAAACTGCTTTCTTCTATCTCTTTTGTTATACGCGAGTTCATTCAGGGTACCATGAAGGAAGCTCTGTCATTCTGAGCCAGGTCTCCACGCCAGTACATATAGACGTCAACTTCCAGAAAGCACAAGAAGCCCAAGACCAAAACAAGGGCTTTCTCAGAAACGGTAGCAGAACCGAATATCCCTGAGGGGAAGGAATGCGACACTCTCCGAGAGGCATGGGCTTCTTCACCCAGTGTGAAACAGTCCGGAATTCGCATTCAAAGCCCCGCCACCCGATTAAGTGAAAATCACGCACAAGGACCGCCTTTCCGGCAGTTACAGGCCAGTTGGGCATTCCCTCGCTAGAGGAATTGGCCTCCCCGCTTCTACTACCACGCCTCCCCAGTGAGTTTTCGGCTTTTCTGTCCCTCCAATTTCAACTGCAGAAGCAATTATTCGATTTTCAACAGAAAGTACAAAATCAAGAAACGTTACTCAATCAACGACAGAAAACAAAACTGTCAGCGGCGGTTTCTCGCCCTCCTCCAGAGAGTCAGTCAGCTGCATCGACCTCGGAGTCACCTCCACCCCATCTCCTCCTGGAACCGAGCGTGGTAAATCCGGAGACGTTTAATATCAGTGAGGAAGAATAAGTGGGCATGCCACCGTCGGGTCAAATCTCTGCTTTACTGAAGAAGGAAGACGAACCAGGGGCGACGGATACCTCCTTCCTAGCCGCGATCCCTAGTAATAGGGAGAAGGAGTTATATACCCTAACAGGGAAACCCCAGCCCCAGAAGTCACAGTGCTAATCGCAGCGTCCCAAAATAGGCTCTGACGACCAAGAGTCGGAAGAAGAAGGTGAAATGGAAGAGGAGTCCATCAGTCTCATCCCGTTTCCATCTTGCATTACGGGCAATGGACCAGGTACGGTCACCGGGTCGGGAGCAGAGACTTTGGAGAGACCCAGCAGCGGCGGGCAGACAGCCTATCCGAACTCCGTACCCCCAGACCTTGCTTACTACGGATGAGACTACCCCCTCCAGCTCCGTTTCCACCATGGCCCCGGAAGATGTCCCATTCAGGAATGCCGTTCAAGAGATAGCCCACCTGGCAGAAGTCTCCTGTGGCTCCCCACATTTGGATAGAGAAGACTCACCGATCCGCATGACATCACAAGCCGCCCCTACGCAGCAGCATTCTTTCAGCGCTCTGGCTACCAGCAAAGGCATATCCATGCCTTCACGGCCCGTACGAAGGAATTCAAAAAGATGGACGTCAGTGAGGGTCGTACACTCTAACGTTTTCATCCATCCAAACGTTGCCTAGTACGCTCAGGTCCGTACCGCTCTTCGGAAAGATGCCAAGACCATTAAGGCTTCGTCCCGGCACATTTTAAATATCATGTCTTTTCATGTTACCTCC
This sequence comes from Protula sp. h YS-2021, assembly GCA_949752745.1. Taxonomy (NCBI): domain Eukaryota; kingdom Metazoa; phylum Annelida; class Polychaeta; order Sabellida; family Serpulidae; genus Protula; species Protula sp. h YS-2021. The sequence goes on from OX457025.1 coordinate 42,847,685, forward strand.
TACCCAAAAGGATCAGAAAAAGATTTAGCACTCTACGAATTGTTACTAAATCTGACAGAAAAAAGGCAACCGAGGAAATGCCAGAAAATCAGATGGGCTTCTTCATCAAAGTTTTTCTGGTCCCCAAGAAATCGGGAGGGTGGATACTGGTAATCCATCTCTCCCCCATCAACGGCTTCCTCCCGGTAACGTCTTGCCAAATGGACACGGCCTAGGTAATAAAAGGGTCATTACGGTCCGGGATGTGGAGTACCTCAATAGGCCTATCCGGTGTCTACCTCCACATTCCCCTTCATTGTTCGGCCAGGAAATTCCTAGAATTTTAAGTAGGGAAGAAAGAAACGCTTTTGGTTTCTGGCACTTCCTTTCGGCCTAGCTGCAGCCCCATATGTGCTTTGCAAGGTCATGAAGGTGCTGAAAATCTGGGCCCGTCTAGAAGAAATGTTGGTCTTCCAGTATCTAGACGATTGGTTCTTAGCACATCACGACAAAGAGATAACCAAAACTCAGACGATAACCTTAGAACGCAAAGCATTACAGGTAGGTTTGGTAGTAAATTTCGCAAAATCAGAGCTGATTCCCAGACAAAAGATCACCTTTCTCTGAGAGCTATGGGACCTAGCAGAGGCAAGGGCTTTTTCCACAGCAGAAAGCTGTCAGAAAATCTCAGAAGCTATAACGAATACACCATCAGACAAAAAGGTAAGAATGCAAGCAATGGAGCCCCCTTTAAGTCTTCTCGTTGCAACAGAGAAGACGGTCCCTTTAGGCCATCTCCATTGCAGATCGTTTCAAAGCCAGGTAAGAAAGGCGTTACGTCAACCCCCTCGGTGAAAATGCAAGTATCACAGACAGCCTTACACGCCCTTCAGTGGTGATGCAACCAGCAGGTCATGTCCGGAGGGTACTGTTCCAGCCCCCCCCCCACACACACACCAGAAGTAGAAATCCAAACCTACTCATCCCAACCCAAATGGGGAATCCACTGGCAAGGTCAAGTATAGAAGGACAAATGGCTCCAGTCCCTGCAATCATATTGCATAAACTGGCTGGAGCTCCGAGTGGACTGGATCTCTCCAAACAAATTGATCAGACACCTCAGAAACAAAACATTCCTGTTTCGACTGGACAACTCCACAGCCATAGCTAGCCTAAACAAGCAAGGAGGTACAAAATCACGCCCCTTATCCAAACCAGTATTCCAGATTCTCACCATGGACCCCACAGTCCGTTCAATGGGTAATACGCCAATCACCATGGGGTTCCCCCTCTGAACCTGTTTGTCAACGCGATGACGATCTAACCTCCCAGGTTTGTATCCTCCTGTCTGGACCAAACAGCCTGGGCTGTGGACGCTCTCAATGGCCAATGGCCAGTAGAGGAAATAGTATACGCCTTTCCCCCTCAAGCAATTTTACACCAGGTCTTACAGAGGAGCCCGCAGTGAAGCTCACAGTGAAATAAATTTGCCTCCTGGTGTGATAACTCCAAATTAGACCCATTCCAGGTTACACCAGCACTAGTGGCAGATGTTTTAGATCACCTGTTCACGAATGAACGATTAAAGGTGAGTTCCATCGAAGGCTACAGGGCTCAATAGGCTCCATACTCAAAGGATCAACGGGCTACGACCCGGGAGAGGATACAACCCTCTCGCAACTGATCAGACATTTTAAGGTAAATACATCCCGCGGTCTTTAAATAGAACACAATTTGATTTATCCTTGGCCCTCCACTATCTCAAACGCCCCGACATCTTCTGGAAAGAAGTCATTTCAGCTAGAAATGCAACGGTAATATTCGCATTCTTATTAGCCCTGGCCGCGGGCAAACGGAGAAGCAAAATACATGCCCTGGACAGAAAGGTAGACAAAGAAAAGTTCACTTTAAAGAAGGTCAACCTAGTCCCCAGGGTAGGTTCCATGGCAAAACCCAAGGAGTGTGCACGTTTAACCATATAAGCCTCCCAGCCCTACCAGAAGAACCCCGAATCCGACAACCTTGTCTCTCTGTATCCCATCAAAGCTCTACACGGATATCTGGAAATTTCAGAACCTTACAGATAAGAAAACCAGAAAGGGCTCATTATTTCAAAGTTCAACAAAGACCTTCCAAACAAACTATTTTTAATTTTATATTAAAGGGGCCATCTTGCAGCTTATGACGAGGCACAACTAAATCCAAACTTACAATCGAAACTGAAAATCAAGGCTCATCAGTTCAGACAAGTTGCAAATTCCTTAAGGGCCGTGTAACTTTCAGACATACTAAAGATTGGCTGATGGATGTCCCTCAACTCCTTCGTTAAATATTGTCTGAAAGATTTTTCACAAGATGAACTATCCGGTCTCTACTCTTAAGGCCTGTTCTTAGCATCAGAAACGACCATTACCCACTAATGTTCCTGTTACAGATATGTTTCCCCCAAGTCCAAGGGCAAGAGCAAACAGGGCAACTTCTCAAAGGGCCGTAACGGAAACAACAACACTAAGCCAAGAAAATAAACATCCAAACAAGAAAATGCACTCCTTCTTGCAAGACATTTTCGCTTTCGTCTCCTAGTCCTCCGGGACCGTACTTTCCGTGCTTATATTAAGCATCAGGAAAGGAGTGACAGTTATAATTAAGTGTGTTATAAGAGAGTTGTTTTTTTGAAAATACAGCTACGAGGGTCCAATCTTCTGCCTCACGACTAATCGGGCAGTCAAAATTTCGCTCTCTTTTCTAGCTTACTAGAGAAGAAAAGGGGGACCTTAACGGTCCCGAAAATACCTCAAGGACTGCACACCCGCTTAGCCCTGAGAAAGATAGACCGGACCCATAAGCACGGTACCATGGGACCATAGTGCCATAACGGCCCCAGAAGATCATATAGGGAAATAATCACGAATTTAATTAATTTAGTCATTTTTGCAATCTTTGCAATCAATCTTTGCAAATGATTGTGGATATTCTAGTCAACCTTTCACATGTTTTAGTTTAAGAATTCTCAGAAGTTAAAAGAAAATTCTTTGTAAAAAAGCATGACACTGAAGTCATTTTTGCCCTAGTTTTAATGACATAGCATGCCTTTTGTAAGCACAACCAGCTCTAATTGCTGGAGTATCGGGTTTAGTTTACGTAAATCTACGATCCAATTGTTTTTAGTCAATAAAAAGATTAAGTGTACAAGAGAATACATAGCACTCGAGTAGAGGAAAATCGAGATAGGGATCCATCCGGTGGGTGCTAGGAGGAGGATGGTAGAAAATACTCAATTAGTCAGTCAGTATGAGCATTACTTACGACGACTATACCGTTTTGTTGTGATATTCTCAGCATTGTTTTTTTTATATTATATTTTTGTTACGATCCGGAACAGTCCTCTTCCGGAGCATCGGCGGGAAACTATTAAAAGAGTTAGAACTCAGTTATCAAGTTTTAATTCAACTGAAACGTCAAATTCCCATCACTCCCGCCCAACCAAAACAAACAGACTTTTACGGGTTCTATAGCAATTCGCGACCTTTTGTTCAGTTCAACAATGGCAGACTCCCCTGCTCAGAACTCAAGTCCCATTAAAAGTGGAGATAAGCGAATTCAAAGCTTTTGCGAAGTAAAACTAACGTTTTATTTCGTAAAACGAGCTTTTATAAGTTTTATGAGTAAAAGCGTAATTTGATTTCTCCACTTTTAACCTATTCTCCCTTCCCATCTTCCCCAACAAGGTTGAGTGAGTTTTTAATCACCTTTTGAAGGCTTAAAGGGAATGACCTAATTAAACAAAGGTTAGCAGACGATGTCTCCTACGTTCTCATTTTTTTGGTCGATGGATGGTCGAACTACAACAAAAAAGTTCTTTTTTATTTGCGTGGTAATCAGAAGGGAACCCACTAAAAGTGGAGAACTCGAATTACGCTCTGAATTGTAAAAGCTCGTTTTACGAAATAAAACGTTAGTTGTGCGTCAAATTAATCCTCTTGGGACCCAACAGAGGCTTTTCTCCACAGTGCAAACTTGAGAGTATTTAACGATGGACACGTCCTTTCGGAGAATATGTACGTACCATGCTGTAGATATGTCAACGTGATAGTAGAAAATAAAAAGCCCCCCCCCCCCCCACGCTTGCCAAAAGCCCCCCCCCCCCTTAAGACATTTATGTTATTTTCCATTCACTCAATTATTGTAACTTGAAAACAAACCCAGTCATTTTTGATATTTTATTTAATATTTATTTGCACTACATCGCACACGATCATAACCACAATCTCTAAATCACTTAAATACTAAAATGTGCTTTCACTAGTGTCCAGTGAAAACTCATTAAACTACTGCAGCCCATATACGCTTACTTAATCGCAATCCGATATAATTGCAATCCACCAAGGTAATGCATTGAAATCCATGACCCAACCACAGATGAGTGCATTTCCTGAACTGTGCATTTTGACATGCGGTTGTGAGTAGGTCCAGATTCTGCTGTTAGAAAATGAAAAACTTGTTACTGAAAAGCACCTAAAAAGAGGTGAGAACAGCATCAGCCCTTTCAACTTTGTTTTGAACATGGGGAAGGGGGGGGGGGGCTGGCTTTTTACCGGGTGTGCAAAAATGAGGAATGAATTGGGGGGGGGGGGGAGGTTATCGTGTTTGCAAAATAGGAGCGGGCTTTTTACTAGAACCCGAAGATATACAACTAAAACAGAAACAGAACATTTAATTAAAAGAAAAGGTAAATACAAGTAAAAAGTATAATATTCAAATAATAAAAATAATAAACGTCTTATAAATAATGACTATAATCACCCATCCACGCTCCGCCCCTACCCCACTTCCACCCATCCTCCCCCTACCCCACTTTCACCGACCCTCCGCACCCTACCCCACTTCCACACACCCTCCCCCTAGCCCACTTTCACCGACCCTCCGCACTCTGCCCCACTGTCACCCACACTCCGCCCCACCCCACTTTCATCCATCTCTCCTTCGACACATAAAAAGACACAGAAACTGGAACAAATGTCGCACATGACGTCATTACGTCACTGATACAAGACGCCTTACATAAAAATCGGAATAACTGTCGTTCGAATATATGTTGTGCATTAACCTTCTGAATGTACCGAGCAACATTTAGACGAGCGACGTTTGGCTGAAACTGGCATCTGCGACATTTAGTCGAAAATTATAATTGTTACATGATTTGGGAAAATGCTGTGATACGATTGGTCGATTAGTAAATCAATAATTTTTCAATTTTGACCGGGCGTAAACGTCGATAGATATTGCAGTTAATGGTAATCAAAACTTCAATTACGGAATGTAACAAAGCATATTTTTACCATCAAGATGTTATTGACCTGTTACGCAAATGTTGACCTAAAGGTCAATATTTATTTCGGGTCAATAATACTTCACGTTGACTCAGTATAAGCCAATATCTGCTCATTGTAGCTAAGTTGTTGTTGTTTGTTTGATCACAAAAAAAAAAAACGAAGAAAAGGTTTTTTTCCCTCTAATCCACGACACTTGATCTACCGACGGGTGAGATAACACTTGGCATCAAAAGGATTTACCTTTGCGCAGAGCAGTAAATTATGTGAATTTGCTTTGTGTAGATGGATTTTGAATGAAATCCTGCATAATAGAAAAGTGCAGGGATTGCCATCTCTGTAACTCTGACAGATCAGACAGCCAAAAGAAATTTAGAGAATAATCCTTTTTGGAGATTCAGATTTTTTATGCGTGAACTTGCTGTGTGCCGATGGTCTTTGAACCAACGATTGAATCATTCAAAAATCTAAAAAAGGAGCCCTGAAATCTCAGTTTTTTTCTTTTTAAGTCATAGACCTTTAAAATGCAAAATATATTTTTCCGATTCAGAAAAAAACATATGTATTAATTTAATTAAAAAAAATATATCAATAGTTTCATTCTGGTAAGGAGACAGGCTGTAAATTGTTTGTAGATGACCAATCACGGATAAATGTCGCTGGGCTACCTCATTTTCTAAGTAATGTCAGTCATTCTAGTTTACAAGCTATTTTTCTGTAATAAAAACTACTTGATTCTGGGTATTTAGCTCTTTTCATTTTACCGATTTTTCACGATGTCGTCATACTACTAGCCGTTAAAACAGTTATCCTTGTTTTCTAAAGGAAAAATGAGGACAATGATTGATTTCTAGTACTTTAATCTCGTTTTTTTACTCTTTGTAAAAGTTAATTCTACTGACAGCACAGGTACATTTGCAGCACCGTATTGACAAAAATGTTTTATCGGTGAAAGTTACATATTCTTGCTGTTGGTTAAAATTTTGGTGTTAAATTTTTTTTTATATGTATGTGTGTTTGCTGAGGGGAATTTACCGGTAGATACCGCCACACGTTCTGTAACTAGTAACAACACAACAATGGCCGTGTTTCAGGACACGACAAACAAGAATTTGTGAATTGCGAATAGAATGCTTTCTCGAATCCTGTTCATTAGGCCTTGTCATTTTTAATTGGGATTGCTTTTGAAATTACTTCAATGTAATGAGGTATCCCTGACTTTAAACCATTAATTTGTGAAGTGGAAGCCGTGTTTCGGGAGTTGCTTCTAATCACTTAGAATTTCGATTCAACCGGAAGAACCCCGAAATAAGACCGTGCACCTGTAGAACTGTCAACAAGTTTTATTTCCGGAGTGGTCGTAATTCGATGGAAGAAATTATCCCCAGGTTGTGAAGTGAAATTTTCGATGAAGTCTCGAAATCTAGTGAAGTGAAGTTTGAAACCTTTGAACAGAACATTCAGTGATAGCATGCGGAGACTTGTTTGCCCATTGACAATCATTTTTATGTAAAATGACGCTAAAGCCTTCATTTGTTTTTTCTTTTGTTTTTTGTTGTCCTTTCAGAATTATTTGAGTGTGCGCCCACACATATGAAGTGCGACAATCACGCGTGCTACCCTAGAGAAAAACACTGCGACTTCCGAAATGACTGTGGCGATAATTCAGACGAGGAGAACTGTGGTAAGTTAGGGTTTAAATCAATTTAAAGTCGAAATGTACGAACTAATTTTTCGGATCTGTTTTTTTTTTTTTTTTTTTTTTTTTTTTTTTGACGTTCCTCAACAATTTCAGAGGTCAACAATTCATGTCACAAAATGTGTGTACAAGGCAAGGTTGGGGTGAAGCTGTGAGGTCAAAAAGTTGGCAATTTTACGTACTTAGTTTTTGGAATCCCTCCCCCTCCCTACCCCGAGTGATTCTTGAAACTATCAGTCTTTATATCATCACGGTCTTCAGCAAAGAACATTAACTTATGGCTCATTCAGCTATAGATGCATCGTTTTTATACTTATACAGAACAAAATATTGATACTCAAGTAAGAAATTAATGTTTTTTGTTGTAAATCAAACAGCAATGTTATTGACTTTTCTGTTTGTTATTCAAATGCGAGCCCGGCATGGAAAGAACTGCGTATTGATTCGAAACTATAGTCACAGACAGAAAACTGCTGATTTTTTTGTATGAAACAATTGAGCGATTCGCATTACTGCTGATAAAACTTGCGAGGAAATGCATGTTATCGTCTCTAAACCATTCTATTTAGCCAGTTTCTCTCACTTCATGACAAAGTTATGTGCAGAAATTTTATTGACAGCTTTGATGACTCGCGCCACACATCTGAGGAACTTCCGAGTAAACTTCTAAAAGTTTTAGAAAATTATGGCCGAGAATGTGATCAGGCTCTTATGTTGTGACCCTATATCGGCCGTCGTCTTTTGCCGTCTACACAAGGCCCATATTCTATTGAACGTTGTTGAAAAGTCGATGGATTGCTTCTTTGATCAGACGAAAAAAAAAAAAGAAAAAAAAAAAACTCGCAATAAACAACTGCTTTTAAAAGGTCAGGGTTTGGATGATCGACATAGCGACTTCAAATATTTCAAATATAAGTTAGCCTTTGTTGCAAGCGTGGTTGTTCGTAACTACATGATTTCAGATGATTACATATGCTCATCAGTATTCACGAAATGATTTTGACATAAATTTAACGAAACTTCCTCAAGCCAGCTCCTTGATACTTACAGGAAGTTGTTGGGTCTTGCCGAATTGAGACAGCTATACAGTGAACACTGCGACGTTGGAACAATGTTGTATCAACGTTGTATCGTTCCCGGGGTTGGACTAAAATCGGGTTTCTGGTTGATCCTAGAAATCGACACAACGCCTCTCCACCGACTTTTATATAGACGTCAATTATCCGACGTCTAATCAACGTTACAAAAAGGTTGGAATTGGAAGTCGAAAAAAATCGTTGGGCAAGCAACGTTATATAGACGAAGGGGAAATCTTATCTAGAATTGCCGTCAAGATAGCGACAATCATACTGTAGTTACCTTGCGTGCTCTTGAAATTCTCATATTTTAATCCTCGTTTCGGTCTGACTGCCATTTCTGGTGAGCGATATTTTGGTTATGAGACAGACGTCTATACAACACCAGTTTTTCTATGTCTATCCAACGTGGATTTTAGATGTCTATTAAACGCTGCCCGAAAGACGTTGATTAGACCTCGGAGAAAGTTGCGATTTAGTTGTGATCAAAAGCATTGTCTAAATAACGTTGCTTACCAAAGGCCTGTTTAAGGTTGTGTCAAAAACGTTGGTTTGACGTTGATCTATAATTGCGATCAATCCCAACCAAAGTACAACCACATTTAATGTTGTCATTTGGTCGGATCAACCCCAAATCCACGTTGGGTCGACCTTAGAATGTTTCTGGGTATCTTAGAGCAGCTGATTCTGTTAAAGCCCATTCCAAATTTTTCAGGTTATTCCATCCTGGGGTGGATTGAAGGTTTTTTTTCTAAAAATAATTTACTAGGTCTTCATTACCAAAATAAATAAATAAACTGAAGCCACAGCTTCCATTCCAGTCCGTAAAATCGATTCATTCTCACCCACACTTAAACACATAATAATTTACTGGGTGTCGCAGCACCCATTTTCTTAATATATTTTAGTTACAACGTAATTATTTAGACATATTTCGACAGTGGCTTGAGCATAACTCCTTTCACACGGAATTAGCGCGTGAGAATTGTGGTCAGGAACATAAGCTGCGGCTGGGCCTGCGAACCAATATCACCCGCGACTAACCCTGTTGATATTATATTTCATTAGATCGGAGGTCGGATGGAGGGAGTTGGGACTGGGATGGGGAACCAAGTGGATCAGCTTTATGGCGCCTTGAGCTGAAGCTGGATACTTCTTTTTTTATTTTTAACAAAACGTACTGACAGAAGTGGAGATGATGCAAAGTACTAAGCTAAATATGGGGTTACATCTGATTTGTAATGAATAAATTATGAAAACAGTTTTTAGAGAGAAGACTCAATGGATTTTAATTCTGAATTCTGTGATAGGCGATCTGACCTACTGCATTCGCTTAGTTTTGAGGCTAGGTCAAAGTTCAGTCTCCTGCTTACCACAGTGAGCCTGGTTTGGAACTTGGGACCTTGGGATTATCAAACCAACTGAGATAGCCGTCACTCCAAAAACATAAACTCACGCAGTCCACATTTTAAAGTTAATAGGAGTTCTCTCGAGGGTATACGACCTTACTTACTATAACACCTTAGTTCATTATTTAATTAAAACAAATAATTAAACGAAATGACGTCAGGTCTAATCAATGCTCACCACAAACCGGACAGATTGTATAAATGTTATATTGATTGTGGGGTTCCATGGCATAGTGCCGACACCTACTGCATTATGCCGACACTGCATAATGGCGTCACTGCACTCTCTTTTTTGCCGTGTACACCGCTCTTACCCAGCAAACATTTGGCCACTAAGCAGTTGCTCCGACGTCGCCCATCTTGGCTCGTAATGTCCACCCGTTTTGACTTCATATGTCCTCCCGGCCAAATGTGCGGACATTTCGGGCCGGGCGGACATATCGGATCGAAAGTGGCGGACATACCGGGTCTTGCGGACATATCAGGCTAAAACGGGCTGACATATCGGTCCGAAATTGGCGGACATATCTGGCCGACTCTTCTGGGTAAAAATATCGGGCCAGCTCAGACGCCTTTATCACCACTTCAAAACAACGTTATAAAAGCAACGTCTATTAGACATCTTTTTGAAGACGTCTTTTCAACGTCGATGTGAAGAGAGGTTATCCGGTCCCCCGGCCTACATAGAGACGTCGTGACCCTGAATAGACGTTAGATCGACGTCGGAATATTTGCTGGGAATATACGCATATACGTATTTTCGGGGTTTGGACCTTGGGTTGGAATTTGCAGCTTTCCTCTTTGTCGATATGCTTTTGACTTTAGAAAGCATCTGTAATTAATATATAGAATATATTTATTACTGCAAAAACTTACATTCAGAACTCGGATCCCAGGATTTTCCTCATCAATTAAACAGATTTGTTTGAAGTTTGCCGTTACACAATGTCCGTCACCAGCATCTCCAATGGATCTTTGTACATATGTTAAAATTGTTGTAAATTAAACTTTTGCCGTTCTTCCGTTCTGCTTTTAAAATATATGGCATTGCCATGGTCAAAGCACATGTGTAGGCATCGAGCACATTTGAAATATGGTTGACGTAATAGTGAAATGACGTGAAGACTTACCTTACGTAAACAACAGACTGACGTAACAATAGCAAAAAAGGTTCGGCACTATGCAATGTCGGCATTATGCAGTGTCGGCACTATGCAGTGTCGGCACTATGCCATGTCACCGATTGTAGAACCTTAGAGAATGAAAATAAGTTTCAAAAATATAGGAAGAGGCTAAATGCCATGTTAAGATATTGTGAGCGAGCTTATTTCACACGTTTGTTAGAAAAACAATATGGTAACATTAAAGGTACGTGCAAAATTTTGAAAAATCTTCTAAAACGACAGAAGGAAGCAACCAGTTTTCCAGAGATTTTATTGATTCAAATGAAAATGCTATTTCAGACAAAAAGAAAACAGTAAATGGGTTCAATAATTTTTTTGTAAATGTCGGACCTAACTTTGCCAAAAATATTGACATGGTGGAAAATGGTAGTACATGGCTAATCCATCAGTCAAATCTATGTTTTTAAATCGTGTTGAAGCAAATGAAGTATTCGATGCTGTACCCTCTTTCCAAAGTAAAGTTTCCACGGATAGCGATGATGTAAACATATCAATTGTTAAACATGGCATTCCTGCAATTGTTCACCCTTTAACATTTATCTGCAATTTGTCGTTTAGTACGGGAACATTTCAAAACAAAATGAAACAAGTCAAGGTTACCCCTTCGTTTAAATCAGGTAACAAATCAAAATTCAGCATTTAGAAGCCGGTGTCCCTATCATCACAATTTTCCAAAATTCTGGAAAAGTTATTCGAAACTCGCTTAAATAATTACTTCGATCAGCAATTGTTAAGTGATAATCAGTATGGTTTTCGATCAGACAGATCTACATCTTTGGCCTTATTAGAGCTATTAGAGGAGCTAACAAATTCAGTTGATAAAACACTTACAACTGGCGGAGTGTTTATAGATTTAAAGAAGGCCTTTGATACCATGGCATAGTTACTATTGCAAAAGCTTGACTTCTATATGGTATTAGAGGCCTACCAAACGAATGGATAAATAGTTATTTGTCAAATCGCGAACAATATCTGCAGATTGAAAATTGTATATGAGAACTTCTTAGCGTAGCATGTGGCGTACCACAGGGTTCTATTCTTGGACCTGAACTTTTTATTTTATATGTTAAAAACATTGTTCATGTTTCAAGATTATTAAAGTTCATTCTTTTCGCTGATGACACAAATATTTTCTTTAAATGTAATAACTATATGAATATGAGTGAGATAATAAGTGGAGAACTGTCAAAACTAAACAAATGGTTTAAGTTGAATAAGCTTAATGTTTCTAAAACAAAATTTATGGTATTTGGATAGTTTAAAGTAGGACACAAAATTTATCTCAATAAGCATTGAGCAAATCTCAAGTGTTAATTCGACCAAGTTCCTGGGTGTTATTATTAACGAAAAATTAAACTGGAAACAGCATATACAGAGTGTACGAAGCAAATTATCAAAGTGTATTTCAATAATGTATAAATCTAGTTTTGCTTTGAACGTAAAGGCTCTACTCTTAACATATCACACATTATTTTTGCACACATGTCATACCGTCTTGCGATCTGGGGAAATACGTACAAAATTAATATAAATTCCATATTTCTACGACAGGAAAAGGCTATAGGGATTGTATCTCTTGTATATCTAAAAATATTCAATGATTGTTTAAAATTAGCAATAAGGAAATGAAAACCAGACAACACGGAATTTTTGGAAGTAAATACTCAAGAATAGCTGTTAAACAACGTTGCATTTGTGTTAAGGGAGTTTGTTTATGGATTTCGCTGTCGATAGAAATAGGTAATATATCTACAATTGATAAAATTCAACTCAATTCAAATTCAATTCGAAATAAAACTTAAAACCTAGGTTCTTCGCTCAGTCACGGCTGTTTGTCTCAGAGCACAAGATTAACACAATTATGAAGGAATATTTTTGTATGAAAATAAAGAACATAGAATACTATGCATATGTACTATGAGTTAAATATGAGTCGCCGATACAGATTTATTCAAAAACCCTTTTGACATGTTATTTAAAACAACCATAATTTCACAGCGTTTGCGGTGTTAGGGTAAGTGCAATCCTAAATAATATGTAAACCAAAAGGGTATACAGCACAAGTTGCTTTATCGTCTGGATTGTTTTCTTAATCTTCTTGCTCTATCAAGAGTAAGAGAAATTATTAATTGAAAAATTAGTTTACAGGTATATTACTTAAGTGTCGGCAGAGAGTATAATTTTCGCTGTAGGCATCTCCAAAGTCTAATTCTTTTTCACTTCTCAGATTGCAAGAATTTCCCCCGAACGGTTGCTTTATGTGTGTATCATCCTTAGTATCTACACAAAGACGTAAATTATTCGATATCTTAGAAATCCGATTTGAAAAAAGACCCTGTGCTCTCTCTCTCTCTCTCTCTCTCTCTCTCTCTCTCTCTCTCTCTGTCTCTTACAGTTAAGGATATTTTTCTGTTGAACATACGCACACGCACAAACACAAACACAAACACACACACACATATACATATATATATATATATATGTATATATATATATATATATATATATATATATATATATATATATATATATATATATATATATATATATATATATATATATATATATATATATATATATATATATATACTTGCTCTATGTATGATGCTCTATGTATCTATTTTACTGAATCAGGACAAATGTATTTACCCTAAATATTTGCCGGGCATGTATGCTTATCCTGATTTTTGCCACGCAAGAAGAGCAGCTGCAAATTGGGCAAATATTAGTAAAGCTTTCACATTTACAGCCACACAAACTAGGGAAGTATTTGTAAAACTTGTTATTCTAAATATCACTTGTGCATATCCTTCTCTGCAATAATATTACAATTTTTCAAATTGGGCTTTGGGACTGAAGTTCGTCCAGTTACAGGCAAATAACAGTTTACACGATGTTCGCCTTTTGCCGCTCTGTTCAGTTCGGACTCGAAGATGGTCGGCCGATCATCAGCCAATTTGCCTCTGGAAATTCTTGAAAAACTTGGAAATGAATACGAACCTTTGGCACTAGTACAATCACTGGTAACTCCGGCAAAGGTTCTGGCAGTGTTGGCGAAGGTTCCGGGCAGGGACAGCGACAGTTCTGGTAGCGATGGCGAACGTTCCGGGTAGCGACAGCGACAGTTCTGGAAGCGTTGGCGAAGGTTCTGGCAGCAGCAGCGACGACAGCTCTGGCAGTGTTGGCGAAAGTTCCGACAGCAGCGGCGACGTCAGTTCTGGCAGCATTGGCGAAGGTTCCGGCAGCGGCGGTGACAGTTCTGGCAACGTTAGTGAAGGTTCCGGCAGCAGCCGCGACAACAGTTCTGGCAGTGTTGGCGAAGGTTGCTCCAGCAGCGGCAGCGACATATCTGTCAGCGTTGGCAAAGGTTGCTCCAGCAGCGGCAGCGACTCATCTAATTTAGAAGATCACGCAAACACCCAAGGTTCATTTAATGTCAATACCACAACATTTACGACACTCACACAAGACACCACAACAAACAATGAAAGACCAATTAAAACAGACATTGAGCTCACATCTTCAATTCAACAAAAGTTTGAACAGATATTAGCGGGAAACGACAAAGTTTTAGCAAAGAGTGACGAAGACTTAGGCACAACCAATTTAACAGAGGTAAGTCTAAACACGGGGGACAGTCCACCCATAAAACAACGCCCATATAGATTGCCGTTTTCACAATGGCCCATGCTAGAAAAACATTTTGAGGGCCTGAGTAAGGCAGGGATCATTAAAACGTCACAGTCGCCGTGGAGTTCCCCTATTCTCTTTCTCCCAAGAAAAGATTGAGGACAGTCACGGATGAGCGTAGATTACAGGAAACTTAATAGAGTGCTTGTGCAAAATAGCTATCCGTTGCCCTACACCCAAGACATATTAGCATCCATGCGGGGTGCTAGTGTCTATAGCGTTCTGGATCTAAAATTCGGATACTATCAATTACCTCTGAATCCACGTGAACGCGAGAAAACAGCCTTTGTTTGTCAGTTTGGGTTATGGGAATTTAACAAACTTCCATTTGGAATAAGTACAGCCCCTTCAGCTTTTCAAGAGGTCATGACTAAAATGTTAGGAGTCTGAATTTGTACGCATTGGTCTACATAGATGATATAATTATCTTTTCACAAAATCCGGAAGACCATTGTAAACACTTAGATGACATTTTGTGTCGGCTAAGAGAAGCAGGGTTGAAACTTAAGAGATCAAAATGCAAATTCTTTCGAAGTGAAGTGCAGTATTTAGGGCACATCATATCAGGTAACGGCATTCAGCCTGATCCGGAAAAGGTGAGCGCGATCAAGAAGTTGCAACCGTCAACTACCGCTAAGGAAGTCAGATCGCTCATTGGTATGGCCTCGTACTATAGAAATTTCATAGAAAATTTTAGTGCCATAGTCAAACCTATATCTGAACTCACAAAGAAAAACGCAACATTTAAATGGAATGACGAGAGAGAAAGAGCATTTTGAAACCCTGAAAGAGAAACTTAGCACTGCACCAGTTCTAGCTCACCCCCAAATAGGTAAGCCATTTAACCTGTATACCGATAGTTCAGACTATGCGTGTGGAGCCATGCTAAACCCAGATAATTGATGGATATGAACGACCGGTTCAGTACCTATCAAAACAATTATCAGCGGGACAAAAGAAATGGTCCATAATTGAAAAAGAGGCTTACGCTATAATTTTTGCAGTAAATAAGTTGCGACATTTCCTTTATGGAAATAAGTTTACCATATTTACTGACCACAAACCTCTACGGCCCCTATTTACGGCAGAAACGAAGAATGTCAGAGTTCAAAGGTTGGAAATTATGCTAGAAGAGTATGGCTGTGATATTGAATATAAAAGTGGGAAAACTAATTTTACAGCCGATATTCTAAGTCGCATTAGGTTTCCAGATGAGAGAGCCGACCCATCAGGGGTAATTGCAGAGCAAACTCCGACGCCAGACAATAAACCCAGTAGCGGAATCATGAGTACCGAAGTAGAACATTTAGATATATTCATTCAGGTCGAGGAAATATAAATGCTCCTTGTATCACTCAGCCATGTGCAAAAGGCTAACGACGAATGCAAAGATGTATTAGATGATCAAATGTCGGAAAAATTTCAAGAAATCAGAAAAGAAATTATTTCTGAAATAAATTCGAGACAAGAAATTTTGAGAACACATTATGAAATTGAGGTTGAACCGGAAACATCTAAAATAGTTCAAAACCCACAATAAATGTCAAAGACAGTTCTGATCTAGAACCGCCAAAATTCAAAAGAAAGATATCAACATCAAATTCAGAAACGGAGTCAGACTCCGAATCTGAAAGTGAGGTTGATCCAGTCTTAGAACCATCACAAATTAAAGGCTTACAAAGGAAAGATCCTGAAATTTTAGAAATTATCAACGTTTTAGAAAACACAAACAATCCATCTGAGAAAACAAACGATTCAAAACTCGAACTCGAATATGTCATGGTTTTATACCATATATCTGAACCAGTGCGTCTTTACTAAACAACCCGTTTACAATAAGTTATCCCTAAAACACTTCAATCAACAATTTTAGAACAAGCACACAAAGGCGAATTCGGTGGAGGTCACACAGGCCAAGACAAAACTTATGACAAAATAAGGCAACGTTTCTATTGGAAAAATGCTTTTAGGGACACGGTAGACTTTATTCAAAATTGTGGCTTATGTGAAGCAAGGCAAATGCGCAAGGCTCGTATCCCAATGCAAGATATGCCCCTTTGAATTGATAGGGATAAACACGTCTGGACCATTTATTGAGGCGGAATGTGGTTCACGGTATGTTATGACCATCATCGACCATTTTAGTGGCTGTCCAGAGTGCTATGCCATCCGTGATAAGTCTGCGGAAACGGTTGCATCGTTATTGATGGAAAATTTCATTCCTACTCCAGGTTGCCCGAGAGCAATATTCAGTGACAATGGTACTGAATACGTCAACGCTATCATCGAATTACTGTTGAAACGTATGAAAATCGCTCATATACGAAGGTCAATAAATCACGCAGCGTCGAACGGAAAGGTCGAACGCTACCACCGTTTTATGAATGACGCCAACGCAAAGTACGCCTTCACCTTGGCTGGCCAAAATCTTTGCCAGCGCTTTGGGGCTTCTTTTGGTGACTCACTTATTGGCATCCATCCTAGACTTTATTGCCTTGTTTGTTGGATATGCAAGGAAAAGCTGATTACCCCATCGTCACATGGTACATGATGTCATGATCATGTGACGCATCATATAAAAACATGCAGCCCAATAATTTTAGGCAGTCTGGGTTGCGGTGTCACAGTGATAGCATCGAAACCGAAAATAAAAACACAACGCGAAGAACAAGAAACATCTCTTTATTTTAACTGTTAGTTAAAATACTTTGAAGAAACCAGAAGAGATTTTAGAAAGGAGAAGAAGTATCCAACAGTATTTATTGCCGATTTTTTTATTTACCACATTTATTAACACTTGGGAGCGATTCTGGACTTATAAAAGCGTTGTCTGGAATAGAAAAAAACTGAATGCATCACTGCCTATCGTCTTCAAGTTACCACCAGCCACATGCTAAAAATATCATCCACAATTCTGAAACAGCCAGTAAGTTTGGGGCCAGAATGCAGAAAAAGAAACTACTTTTTTGCTAACAAGGGATGCAAAATGGCAAACTGCTTCTCCCTTTGTTTTCTGTCAGTCGTATTAAATTGAGCAGAGAAACACCTACAAATGGGCCAAATTTTTATGCAGCCTAGAATCAGTTGAATTAAATGATTAAGCTAAAAAGCGTTTCTGGTGTTCAATCCAATTTATATTTTACTTTCAGCAGAAATAAAGAAGCAACTGAACCATATTTACCTACAAAAATGTACATTTAAAAACCCTGATTACTGGCTGCATTTTGTTACTTAAAATACATGAATTAGTCTAACAAAAAGGGTCTTACAGTTTATTTCATAAGAACGACTGCCAGTCAGTTTTTATTATTAAATTACATAGACTTTTGTTATCTTAATTGTACTGGTCTGGGAAATAACTGGCTAATAAAATTAAAACCATTAGAAACAGCGCCAACTTTGAATCATAATTCCGTTTGAAATAAATATTGCGCTGCTATTTTTATATTTCTACAATTTTAGCGGACACCTTTAAATATTTATCCAGCATTTATGTGCATGGAATTAAAATGGAAATAAGCATTGCATAATATGAAACGATTTTAACAACAGACATTTCGTGAATCGAATAAATCGCTGCATCGACGATAAGAAGTTTAAGCGTAGTCGCTACATTGACAGTTATGTTTCCAAACAGGTTCCTTTTATTTCATTTCTGATATTGCTTTTGCAATATTTATTATGAAGGTAATTCGTCTTGCCAAGTGTTAATTAATGTAAAAATCGGCAATAATACTTTCGGACACTATTTTTACCTGTCCTGACTGAATGAACCCCAGCAAGAAAACTTACAACAAAAATGTTCAGAGCAGGCATATTTTCCCGATTTTTACCATAAAAAACGTTAAAAATACCGTGAAATAATGTTGGAGTTACACATTGGCAAAACATGAGTAAAACTTTAACATTTATGGTAGATATTGGGCACATATTATAAAACATGTTACTGTAAATATTATATTTATTATATCTCGCTCTTGGCAATCAAATTATAATTACCAGACATGTATGCTTACCTTGATTTATGCCACGCAAGAACAGCAGCTGCAATTGCAAACTAAGTTGCAACATTAAACTTGGTTGTAATTTGATTGTGAATGGTCGAAAAAAAAGAGATCAACATCTTTGACACAACGACGAACAGACGTTAGGTAAGCATTATTTAAGCGTTGCTTTTGGTCTCAAGCGTTGCTTTTGGCCTCAATTTCAGAAGCGTATGAAATTGTTACGATATTATCTTATATACCGTAGTTGTGTCATGCGTCCATGCGGTCTTATTTTGAAAATTATTCATGACAATTGACTACATGTATGTTCTGCTTAACCGAATGATGTTTAAACAACCTCGAAAGGTAGACATTGTAGACTTTCTTATTCAACTGAAACGTTGGTGCAACGTCAAGATGTTTACTGGCATGAGTAAATGATTATATACATTACAATATATTAATCTGGCGTCATAAAACAACAGTGTCGTTGCAAATGGACCTGTTCAATCTTCGCCAATATAAACGATTAAGTCTTTTTGAGAGTTGATTTAGGGAAATTGACAAAATAAAGAAGTGAAGAAAAGAAGCATAGAACTTTCCTGAAATTTAGTGATCAACTCCGATTCTTGAAAAATCTGTTTTACTACTTTCTGTTCCCCTCATGGGTAACATCTCACAGACCAAAGTAGACTGGTTATCTCTGGGATGCACGATGGTGACACGGCCCCTCGGCAATATGTTACGCAAAGGCATGCTCTGCTTGTTGTCGATCCTTTGTTTGAAATAACAATGTAAAAGCCGTTTAACAAGACTAGGAGTGTCCTGTCTGTCAATGCCTTGGAGCGCAGATGCTATATGTACATCTTACCAAGTATACAACGCTAAAACTGTAAAATCGTCAAGGAATGATTTCATTACAAACAGTCTTAAATAGTTAAATACTGCTTATTTGAAGTTCACTCTAAGTTCAATCTCCTGCGCGGTGCTCCCACTAACAGTTGCTGTGGGGCCACTGTTACTGGTGTCTCCACGGCAATTTGGTCGTGATGCTGTCTCCACGATGGCAGCATCTCTATTCCAGTGATGGAGTACAAGGCCCCAAAGTGGCTTCAGCATCTACGATCTAGAGTGCCGTAAACAAAACGGCATGAACTTGGCTAATGAAAACATGCATATGGAGTTCATGTTTTCATTAGCCATTTACTGTTTTCATACGCAATTAAAGCCTCAGCTGCATATCTTGCAACACTTCTCACGCTATACTACATCGTTTAACATATAATCAACTTTGCGCAAATAGTTGAAGACCATGGCTTTGTCTATATACTCTGGCTACGATTGAAAAGGGTAACCGATTTTGTTGCGGCGACCTGGTCGCCTTTGCAACTTCCACGTACTTGCACAATGTGACCACTGGGCAGAGTATATAGACAAAGCTATGGCCGCATCGCTTTGCGTAACACCCATGGAGCCGGAGAAATACCGAATGGGAGGGCTTTGTTCTAGTATCGTTTGTCTATGACCTGAAAGCGTAGGTTTTTGAAGTAGATTTGTTGAACGGGGATGTAGAATAGGGTGTGATGGGTCTTGAGTTCATTTTTTCAGTTCGGTTATAATCCGAAGAGGAAACCGCAGTATTTTTGGTTTTTTGCAGTTTCATTTTTTCATTGATAGTGGAGATATGAAATAAGGTACTGCTTCGCAACAATAAAACCTCAGTATGTTGCAATGTTGCTCTTTTTAAAGAAACTATTGAACTATGTCGAGTTATCTCTTGACATTTTAAGGTGAACTGCCCCTTTAGCGGCAGTAACGCTATGTGTAATTCAAGATTTAAAGTTTCTTATAAAAATAGAAAATAATAGGTATATTGATTGTTGTTTGAGATATTTATGCTAAACTGTAGTGTTTGTGACTTTCGAAATATTTTTAAATATTTTAAACGGGTGGACTATCGAAACGCAAAATACTTCTTACACATCGACAAGTTGTTGGAAACATTTTAGCATAGGAATAGCAGCTGAATTCGCCTCCATGTTTGAGATAAAGATTACACAAAATCATGTGCCTAAAGGTTCGACGGACAGAAAGACAGACGGACGGACAAACCCAAATACCATAGTCCTTCGCTTCGCGCTACGTGGCAGCGAGTCACTAACAAAGAAAATATTAGGTTGGGGGTGACGGGGGTGACGGTTAACTCAGTTGGTTAGGGCGTTGGTCTGGTAATCCCAAGGTCCCGAGTTCGATTCCAGCTCGGGGTGGTAAGCAGGGGATTAACGTCCGCTCCAATTTGCCTTAGCTAAGCGGATGCGGCGGGTTAGATCACCTGTCACGGAATTCAAAATTAACGCCCGCTGAGGCTTTCGACCATAACTTTATAAAAAAAGGTTTTAAGGAGATCTGGTTTAGGTGCTTCTTCACCGAATAAATTTCAAAGGAATGATGCCTTATTTAGTCTCTAATGTATCAATTTATAATTGTTATAAACTGGTGGTTTTGCTTCAAAGCACACCACTAACAGGCATTTTTTGTTGCTATATGGTAAATATTTAGCTAAGTACAAATGCTATACGATTTCGGCGTAATTTTAGCAATTTTTGCAAAATCGTACCGAAGAACCCGAACCGAACCGTAGAAGTTGCGTAACCGCACACTTCTAATGTAGAAGTATGCAACCGACAAGTCACTTGATGTCCACATACTCCTCTTTACCGCATTTACCGCATGGTTATATCTCTTTTATTGCTTGCTTCTCCAACATGTCTGTTAGTGCCAGTTGCTTCTCCGGTCTTTCCTGCTGGACTTGGGCTCAGTTGCAAGGCCAGACCAGAATGTTTTCATTTTGTTTTACAAAAGGAAGGGGCTCCCATAGCGTAGCCAGCGTACGACTTTGTTGGGTGTTCCTATCTTTTTAAATTCTCGCCGAAAGTTTCGGAGCCTGCCTACTACGGTTAAAGGGTTTAAGAGCTGTATCTTTTCCCGGATTCTTTCTAATGTTACACCAGAATAGCACAGACACCGGGGGAATTTTTTGGTAAAGTTTCCATTGCATGTCTGGGATGATTGTCACCTATTTCGCTGTTGGCTCGGTTCGTGAAAAACACTGGACGTGATATCTGGGATGCTGGGTTGTTTGCGTGGTTTTCGGAGGTGCTGTGTGTTATAGGATAAGCTACCTCCCCCACCCTATATATTCTTTCCTTGAACTGTCTGGTCAGTCGAGGCGGCCTTTGGGTATAATGTTCTTGTAGTGCCTATTATGGAGTTCCTGTTCATGCCAGCCATCTAACTCAGAAATCAGGCTGTCGTGGAACAAGTGACTTTCAGACGTGTAGGGCGCGTGACGAGGCTAAACCAGTTTGTGCTACTACAGGTGACATTTCTGCAAAATGTTATCTCGTTTCAACGGTACTGCTATGAAAGCAAGTTAATTTTAATGAAGTGTTTAACAGACTTTACCAAACAGCCTACTAGTCTTCAAACATCTTGTTTCAGTCGGGCATATTCACACCTGGGTAGTCTTTACCATGGTAGAGGGTGCATGTCTGCAATAAAGTTATGGGGTACTGGTAACAGTTCAGTATATTTTAGGACAGAAAGAGCCGTTCTTCACAGCATGTGGCACCACAGAGGGATGATGTTGTGGGCCCTCCTAACTCTTGTATGGGGCTCCACAACGCACCTTCTACTCTTACAAAGGCGTTGGAATGCGTCTAAAATCTAATGATGTTTGCCTCGAGCTTTATATTCTACTCTTACAAAAGCGCCCACAGGCCAATTGCGTCAAGCTGGATAACAGCAGTTCTGGTTGTACTGAATCAAATTGTTTGGTTTGGACGCACTCCCTCCAAAATGATTTTATGAAGCCCCTGTACGATTAACAAGAAATTAGGCTTAGAAACTTTTGCAAGTACATATTCACATGAATTTCTACTGTAACAGCAGTTAGCAGTTAACGATCAAGTATATTCCTCATAAATCTTGATATTACTATTTGCAAATCAATATATGCCTTTAGGGTCAAGTACAATTGCTAGACCAAGTACACAAAAACGTGTAGACAAAACGAATTGCTAGAACGCGCAGCCCCGACTGCAAAAACGACGAGGCCAAAAATATGGACAAGGCACAGGCTTCATTCCTCACCTGCAGTTGAAGTGACAAGTAGATTGGCCGGAAACTACAGCTACATAATCCTTCACAAGTTCTCGCTACTGTCTCTTAATTGGGTTTCCTATTCTACTTGGATGACATTATCAAAACAAATATTGTCTTAAGAACAACAAAAAGCTGCCACTTTTTGGGTATAAGGACGAACAGTTATATCTGGGGAGTAAGTAAACAAATTACACATGGGGGACTAGGCAGCTACAAACATTTTTAAGAATCACACTATCATCACTAAAGCTCAGGATCCTCCGGTTCTATATAGTTACGGGCGCGAAAAGATAAAGATGATACTTTTTTCTAGCTTCACGAATGCAACGATCAATAAGAAAGGCAGTATTTGGACGATCAATATAAAAACTATCAAAGCGTGTGCCTTACATACGGCTTCAATAGCAAATATTCAATATCCACTTTTAACTAGGCGCGCTATAGTATGCCCCTGCCAAATTCTACCTCTAATCTTGATAGATTAGTTCGCCGGTCCAGATGATGAAGATAATGGTAGAGTCATAATGAAACACTTCGCATCAACGTAAGAATTCAGTAAACGTTTAAGCAAATTAGTAAAAAACAAGTGTGTCAACAAAATACTAAATGCTAAGAACTTAAATATGTATAGCATTTTAAGCGAAAACCGTATTTGTATGCAGATCTTGGTACCATAATAACCGATATGGGCAGAAGTTCCACATATAAAACGCCTCAGTCACAGTAAAGTAATCAGAGCGATAAGAACATATATTTGTTTTCATTTACCTACAGACACTTTTCTAATTTTATGATGTTGAGTATTTTTCTGGTCTACTTTTTCCAATTGGTAGCTTGATTAATGTTGATTCTCCGAACAATATAGCAGCACCCTGATAAGGCCATATGGTTTGCGGCGTACAAATGCAATCTTTTTGTCATGAACAAAAAAAAGCAGTCCCGGATCTGGTATTGTCTTTGTACGTTAACAATATCGGGTTAACGAAAGAAATAAAAATGGGCAGGTCTCTCTGTGATTTCTTAATACTTCAGCATCTGTGCCTTTAAGCCAAATATATATACTGCCCATGGGTATTTTACAGAAGACATCAAAAATGATATAATATGATCATTCTTCACAATGTGGGAACAACGAGTATTTACCACCCTCTGAAACGTCAAGTATCATTTTTATTACAAGCTTCTAATCATAATATCTGTTGCTTATTTTTTGTAAATTTTACATGCATAATTTACGCTTAATTTTTGTGTGTGATACTATGGTTTCTAAGTTAGATTTTGCAAAGTGCATAAATTCTTGAAAGGTATGAAAATGAAGCTAGAAATCTTTCAATCTTTCCAGTGTAACCCCGTTCACTAATTATCACTTGGTCAGTGATAATTTTTAACATTTTACAACAATGTACTGAAAAGCGTACATATTTAGTACACCTGTCACTTATGGTGGTAAACGGAAAATGAAGTTTTATAGGGTATTCAATTTCAGTATTCAGATTTAAATTTAAATTTAGATTTAAATTTTAAGTGCAAAAGAAATACTTGCTGAATTTTACATTCTCAGATATGTTTAATTATGCGAATACTAAATGTGTTCTTGTTTGGTCTAATTGTCTTAGGACTGCATCCTTGTTTAACTGGTTTAAGTTATTACTGAAACAGCAAAATTCAATTTTTATCTGTTTCCATATACAATATTTGTAGCTTCAAGGACGCTACTGTTTCGAAAACAAAAGGTCCACCAAAACTAAAACCGGTAAAATGGCGTTCCATATATTCACTGGAGTAAAAGAAACTGAACCGACAGTGCTGTCCATTAATTAAACGAGCTTTTGTCATTAACAACCTATAATTTAAGCAACCTACTCATTTGCACATTTTTATTTCTTATTTTTACTGTATATGTTGAGAACTTAAAAATCTCGAATCTCTCAAATGTAACTTTGCAAACGACCAAGTGTTTGAATATTTGCCAGTAACAAAAAAGGAAGTAGAATTTTCCTAAGTATGAGTGTCCTAAATTGATGCCCTTACATTACATTGAAAGTTTTCATTTGTGGGCAATCGTGGATATTAAGGATTTTTTGCATGCCATTTTTCACAAAAAGTAAAATTTCTTCAATATAAAACAGAGTTGGTTTGTCCTTA
The DNA here is from genome assembly GCA_949752745.1 of Protula sp. h YS-2021. Lineage (NCBI taxonomy): Eukaryota > Metazoa > Annelida > Polychaeta > Sabellida > Serpulidae > Protula > Protula sp. h YS-2021. Next base: position 42,872,347 of record OX457025.1, read on the forward strand.
TCTTTACACTAAAGAAACTTAAAAAACAATAACAAAGGAATGAATTGATGTACTGAATACATTTCTAGATTGCATTTGCTCCCACAATACATATTGATAATTGATATTGATATTTTAATATTGATAATTGATAATTATATATTGATAATTATGAGCGTATAAATAGAGCTTTAACTTAATAGATTAAGACAATTTATTCGAACAATAAAATAAAACATCAAACCTTTAATAAAATGAAACATTAAACCTAACACGCAACAAAGATAGCCTTGTCACAGAGAGGAATTATTCACATTATTTCTTTGTTAAAGCTATTTGGTTGTGATCGGTTTGTAAGACGATGAAACCATTTTCATGAATGGGGAACCTTAATGATAAGAAATGGTATTTTAAAGTGAAATAGAGGTCTGTGCATTGCAAGTTTAGAAATTATTAGCATCAGCACCATTGTAACAGATAAAATTCCTCCTAGCTCTTGTGCCTAGAGGGTTAATTTAGCTGCGATTGTAGCAGAGATATTTACATCAGTATTCTATGACAAAGCATAGCGGTGGAGAAATATTCAGTAAATTCAGAATGAAGATGGACATAAGAGGTTTTTTTAGAAAATTCAGTTTTTTGAGTGCTGAATTTATTAATTCTGAAGACGTACGACATTTAATGTAAGAGTTGGTAACATGATTACGTTCTATCCCACATAGTCTCGCACAACATGCTTTAGCATTGAATACAGCATGAATCAGCTGCTCTTACCTCAAGATCCCAATACTCGTGGGTATGTTTTTATCGTGTTAAACAATCTCAGTTCGCAACTCTCTACCATGACATGGCATTTCTTATTATGAACTTGGTACTTTTCTATGTACAAAGTGCACGATTATTAGCAAGGAGATTATGGTAAGAGACCAGTGAGATGAAATTACACGCCACATCACAAGTTTCTCATCATTTTCGCTGCCCGTTAATTTGTTCATGAAACCCTTAAGCTTGTAAATGAAATTTTACTATAGTGTAATAATCGGTAATAGAAAGAACGCTGAAAATTAGACCAAATTAAAAAATTATGCATTTTGATTTTAATTTTCTGTGATATCAGCAGATATAGTCAAGTTAAGAATTCACAAACTTATAGTTAAGCAATTTTTACACACACACACACACACACATATATATATATATATATATATATATATATATATATATATATATATATATATATATATATATATATATATATATAGGGACAAGAAATGCGGGAGGACAAGCCAAGGTGAACGATGTAGTATTTTTTGGGAGGAGTGAAGTTCAAACGTATGTGGATAGCGCATAACTTTTGTGGTGCTTGTATTACAGTTTATCGTCAGTGTTACGTCAGCGAATTCAGGTGCAATAACAGCCAGTGCGTGTTAGAAGCTTATTTATGCGACGGCGTTCCTCACTGCTTGGATAATTCCGATGAGGAATCCTGTGGTAAGATTTGAACACTTTTTTAAAGGTAGACCGTTTGTATTTTTGTGTGTTGAGCTTCCTCAGTGGACAATACAGAAGAAATAAACTGTGAAACGAAACAATAACGATATTGTGATTGATCCAATGTTATTTATTTAGACAGGTATATTTAAAACAGACATGGATGATTCTACACTTTTTAGTGATTCGTTTGGTGTAAAGTAATAAACAAAATACCAAGGTTACTTCCAAGAAATGTTTCGAAAAATGCAGTTTTTAGTATTTCTATAAAGGTTACTTAAAGGAATTTTCTGGTAGAGTACTAGCATTTTTTATTCAAAGAAATCCTGAACGTATTGGCGCATCAATATCTTTCATAGAGCTACAAATTAGCTCGCAGACCCCTTCTTTCGTATTAAGGAAACTTTGCCTTTATATCTTTCATGTGTTGTTTTTACAGTTATCCAGATGTTTAAGTAATTCATTGACAAATTAATTTTCTTGTTACTTAAATTCACTAAATCTAAGTCTTATCTCTATCTAAGTCTGATCGTCGTCCTTAAAGCTACTCCGAGCAATAATACCATCATACATAAAACTTGGAATTAACAAATGATTTTTTTTGCGAGTTATGTATAGTTGATGCTACATTAATGGTTAATACACGTATATACAAAGTGCTGGTATGCAATATGCATGCAGACTTATTGATTGTTTAACATGTTGATAATTTAGATCAGCATGTCAAGTGTGAGAATGGACTTTACGTGTCGTGGGAGCATAAATGTGACCGATGGGTTGACTGTGTAGATGGCATGGCAGATGAACTAGGCTGTCAATGCGAGGAGGATCAATTTATTTGCGCTAATTCGAGGTAATGAATTGCAAAGGTAACCTTTACATAATTTGTCAAGTCTCATGTTCCGACCAGTTTGCACATATTTAAGTCCATAATTAAAAATGGGTATTCAATTATAGCCACTGAAGTATTTTGTAAGAATACTGCATATGGGCACACCGTTTACACACGCCACACACGGTTTCAGTTAGTTTGCAGTAATACGTTTTGCTAGTAAAGGATTAAATGAAATTTCAAATTCAAAAATCAAAGATTGCAAAATACTTGAAGAGTAGCTAACTGACGAAATGAAGAATAGCTGATTCTGTGTACTTTGCAATATCAGATTGCGATTTGCATGTATGACAACTTAGTAATAAATAATTGGCTAATACGATAAAACTTTCAAAACTAAACATCTTTTCTGAAACCAGAACTAAAATGCGGCAAATATTTTCCATCTCGGTGAATAGGTAAAGCAAAAGCAAAGCGTAACAAAATATAAACATTTATAAGAAGGACAAATTCCTACCTTTCAATTTACTTTATATTGAATTGGGTTTCTATATATTAATCCAAGATTCCGGTTTTGCTTGGGATTTCCTTGCAGTAATATTGGGGAGAGCGTGGCGATGCAAAAGATCACACATTTCGCGATTGCCTCAGCTGAAATGCCATGTCGATAGACTCTAAATTTTGACAGACGCGTGTATTGAAAACATCTTTCCTTAACACATCGATGAATATGTTTCTCATAATTCCTAGTAATTCCTCTTTTTATAGCAATGGGTTTTTTATGACGCTCTCATTATAATCCAATTGTGGTCAGAAATAAAATGAGGAACCTTAGCTTTTCACACTAAACTATTGTTATATTCACGGGTAATCACGCCGTCGACAATATGGCCCCGCCCATGGGCAATCAACCAAACCTTTTGTGTGAAAGCTTCTTCGTATCCCTACACATTTGAATTTCAATTACATAGATCGCTGACTAATAAAACAGGGCAGTCACATCAATGTGTCTGTTTCAAAACTGTCACAAATTCTTCACGGAAATTAGCAAATGCGCTTAGAGGGAGAGGGCACGGAATAGCACGAGCGCGTAGCCAGTTGGTAAGATTCCTTAAAGTCGACATGTTGGTTGGTGGAATCCGTAAACTGTGTGTCATCCTGGCCTTACTTGATCAATATTTGAATATCACTTGGTTTTTGTTTGTTTATCATGGTTTCTGTATTGAATGCATGCTGCTCTATGGCCTTGCACTGGTCAGTACTGGTATTGGTCTTTTTAGATACTGACTGCTTCGGTTTCCCTTTTAGAAGATTGATCAACACATGTATTACTAATCATTTATGTCACCAACATTCAATCAAAACGAACATTAATTAAATTACTTCCAATGGTTGCAAAGTACACATGTAATTACAAAAACCAATGCTGTTTGCCAGGAATATATACTGGAAGAACATGCACCAAGCCGTTATGTTTTTTTAGCGATTTGGCACAATTTGGCTAAAATTTTGGCTAAAAACGACCAAATTTTAGAAAAATGAAAAAAAAAACGTTAATTTGACTGCATTTATGCTCCAATCTTTTTGAAAGTTTGTTTGTTTTCGATTTGAACAAAACCCTGCAAAATCGACCAAATAAGAACACACGGACAGACAGACAGAACCCGACACGTACACCAACACAGACGCAGACAAACACACACACACACACACACACACAGACACACACACACTAAATGTAGAGCAGTTATGGTTCAATCGCTTTTAAAATTTGCTGCTCTTTCTACAAATTCTGATTCATTCTTGCTTTCTTTTACATACAAATTTTATTTTTATTTTTGCCTTGGGCAGATGGCTTTTGGCTTGTGATAGATGACACCAGGCAAGGAAAATTTGCTCAAGGGCTTATGGGCCCAACATTTTTGTTCATACAAATGACTTGCGCCTGCTTTGAAACTCTTCTATGTCCGTAACGCAGTTGAAATATGATTTTAATGATAATAAGAATTAATTTCGCTTAACAAAATTTTTGGCTAGCTTTTAGTACACCATGGATAATCCTGTGTTTACCGGTACTATGATTCGATTTTCACTTTTCATCCTTGCACCTGTGACGAAGACAGTTCGGTTTCTGAAACCCATTCAACGGTCTGAAGTAAGTAATTGGCGTTACAGAATGTTGTTTCAAGACTCGAAGATCACTGGGGTAAAGTTTGGGAGGATTCTTTTCCTAAAGATGCTGTAAAAGAGCAGTTTAATTCCCTGTAGGTGAATTCAACACTCTGTGATTGATAGCCTTGATGTTTGTGTCACTATCGTACCGCTTTTTGGCACTTGGTTAGTTGCAGCTTAGGGACCGGAGTTCATGACATTGAACATGGCGTCCAGGATTCTGGACGCAATCACAGTGAAGGAGACCCAATTTGAAGAAGCTGTGACGAAGACAGACTGGACTGGAGGTTTGCCGAATACAAGAAAGTTGGCCCATTATCATTTAACGTTCACTGGAACAACTCATCTGAAATCGATATTAGAAATGGATTAATGGATCAATGAATCTTTAAAATCGGGATTGCGCAATTCAGTGGAGCGACGATTAATTAAATAACTAATCCTGCCGCTTTACAACACGCTTAATGGAACACTCTAAAGATACAACGCACGAAAGATGATTGGAGAGATCTTTTTCTTATAATTTTGATGGAATTTCTGACTTAACCTTAGACAGAAGTAAAACATTTTCACATAATTTTTCTTAACAATTTCCTCAAAATTTTGTAGATATATCCTGCGCAGGCTCCAAATACCGCTACCAAAAACAAATGCAACTGAGTTTCGAATGATGAAACTTTCGATGTTTTAGCCTGCGTTTTATTGGGCAAGGATAATGTCTCGAAAATGTTTCGGAAATCAGAAAATGTTTCTTGGTTTTTCGATAATGTCTCGAAACATTTTCGAGTGAATCGAGCTTTACACTCAGATAATCTTCCCATAATCCTTTTCTGCGCACCTGCACGCCATTATCGCCCAAAAGGGAAACAGTTTTGCTTTACTTACGTCGATTCAGAACTGAAATACGACAACTTACATTAAAGCCAGTAGAAATACAACTATTGACAATAACAATTCGCAATTTGGATTGATAGAAAAGCACCAAAGCTCCCGGCAGCCATTTTTATTTTCGAAACATTATCTGAAGTGTTTCATTGGGACATTTTCGAAACATTATCTGGATTTATTATTTTTTTCAGATACGTCCAATAAAACGCGGTCTTAGATGACCCTGATGTATAATCACGAAAATAGTTTTGTATTTAAAAAATTGTTCCTTCTAAGTCTTTTTGACATTAATATTGATGTGTTATGTAGCCATTTAAAGTAAATGTATTATAGCTCATATTACTTTTCCGTTTGTATCATATCCGGGATGCATATTAGACTTTTATGGAATACCCCCAAACTTTAGGTGATACACGTATGTACACACAAGCAGGGGCACTACAAGGTGGAACAGAAGAAATTGGTATAAAGGACCAAAATTTTGTCTAAAAGATTCACAGATATTCCATAGAAATTTTATAGAAATTTTATGCCAATTTCATTATTTTTTGTAAAATTCTTATGAAATATCCCCTAACTTTACGCGATATGTACAAATCAGTACCTTGGGGCTCTGTCTAAAAAAAAAATAGTTTCAATGCTACGCAAGCTACAAAGGTTGTTCAAACCGGCCCAAAATGGCCAAAATCGAGCAGCCGCGCTTTGGTTCTCAATTTATCGCCCCCTCTCCCTGGCTGAGAACAGCTTTTATTACCGAACGTTCCCCCGAAGTAAGGGCCTATGTGAAAGTTGAGGTCCTTTTGTTCTTTTTGCGCTACCTTAAAGTATAAAATGAATGCGATTATAACCATTCGAATCTTAGTGACACGAAACAATTAAATTGCAAGATTTATGACTATCCGCAAACAACCAAAGTGCGGATAACTAAAAGTGCGGTTGGAAAGGCGGCTGACTTTTCATCAGTCTGTGTCGAACTAGACCACTCCGATGAAGTCGGCAGGTCTAAAGAGAAATAATCTTAACAGCGCTACTGAGTATTGTACTTTCTACGTGCCTGTGGCATGAAACTGGCACATTTAGTCCACCTTGGCCACTTCACCCTGTTATCGCTCACTTTTTACACACGTGACATTATTTCCAATTTAGTTTCGGTTATTAATCGTAAAAGTATAGACCGGAATAAAATAGGTATTTTTATGATGTTCTCCCAACAAAACTTGTGGAATATATCGAATAATAAATAGACGATAATTTACTTGAAGCTGCCGTCATTTGTGACATTCGAAACTCTGACTGAGTTTTGTTGCTTTGTGACATTAACATTTTTACTTAATTAGAACATGAGTTGCGCATAAAAGTTTCCTTAATTTCTCTCGAAATTGATGACATAAGTCATAAATTAATTATAAGAAGAAATGCAAAAAATGAAGTCCCCAGTGGTTTTTCTGATACAACCCACCATTTGGCGAATCAGTTTCAAAAGAACCCTTCCCCCTCCCCCAGTAATAAATCTTGACTGGATGTCGTAGTATCCAATTTCGACAAAATGTCGGTCTGTAAAATGTTTGGATAACAATTGGAGATATTAAGTATTCAAGCAAGTAATATTTAAGTAGTTTTGTTGAGTCTAGATCGTATGCGGACGTGGAAACTGTCGAATGTTCTTTTTTTCAATTTATTTTAGCAATATCCGTATGTAAGCAAACGTGCTCTAAATCGTTAATAAGACGGGAGGATAATCTAGTCATTCTCGGTGTGGGGCGGGGGCACCCACTTACCAACTGGTTACCAGGCGTGCAGATGACTTCTAAACACAGAGTGCTAAGTTTGAGATAATACATCCCCTTTTTAGCCCAACGCCTTCCCAAATTTATTTCGCAAAGAACCCCCACCCCTTTTTTGTGGAGAACGGGGAGTACTTTGTGAAAATTACCCCTCTTTTCAAAAGGAAATTGGCCGTCCGCAGAACCCGACGCTACCACCAACCGTTTCCTGCCTTCCCACGTCTACCAGCTGAAGATTTGAAGTGACGTCAAAGAAGTCCCCGTTTGAGGACTCCGGGGGGGGGGGGAGGGGGGGTGGGGAGACTGAGGGCGGGGCACCTAAGGAAATGTTTCAAGAACTGGAGCTTTTTCGCTGAAAAAAAACATGTATTTGATATTCTCTTTACTTCCGATGTGGTGAAACTTCTACATGCAAATGATTAAGTGAGTGAAATGATGTTGGATATGTTGATTTTTTAAGGTGCATGAGCGTGTGTGGTAGGTGCATCAGGTTTTGTATGGCAATCACACCGTGACTTTTAGTGGTAATGCACCAAGAGCTCTACAATTTCACTTCCAGAATTCATTTGGTGTACCTAGCTGGTTTATTATTCGTCGCTTAAGAGTCGGTTACACGTCACGAGACGCCTTACAGCAAGAATTTATTAGTGCATAAGCATTCATTTTTTTACTTCATATAGAGAATTGAAAATCCCCCATATGGTTCCAACATCTTTTGCAGAGGCTACTGATTTGATCAGCAATATTCTTTGCTCATGTCACATAACGTTTAATTGGCTTCAGGTGTCTGGAATACGGCAACGTTTGCGACACTGTCTGTGACTGCGGCTGGGACTGTGACGACGAACTTAACTGCAGCGGTAAAAAGCTATGCTTAGTACCCTCTTCCAAACTCTTTCCATATTAATCAAATAAATTACATTGGTTGATGTGTCTGGCGATATCTTAACAAGAAGTAAGAAAAATTTAAACTTCCAAGGAGCAATCATTTTTCAGGCCGTAATAGTCGATGACACAGGGTTTGATGTGTTATTGAGGGCAAATGTGAAAAGGAATTATCTGAAAAGTTCATCTGTTGAAAGCTCTCGATCTCCAAATTTGCTTTTTGCCTATGAAAATCTGAGAAATTTAATTTGACAGTTATATAATTTAGTTCATTAGTGTGGTTAAGCGTCATGCAATATTGCTATAACATTCAATTTTTTTTACAGATGGACTACGTGTCTTAGATTCTAAGGTCTCGATTTGACCAAATTTCAAGTTAAAGTCATTGTAAATTGGTGTGTGAACAAATAATGTACTCTCGGTGTTATGAGTTCGTTGTCTTGGTTGATCTTGACAGGAACACATGCATTTTAACATAACAATATTCGAGGGGTAAAATCAATTCACCTTAAAAATTTTATCCAGATAGACATAGATGTGTTAAGCAATAAACAACTCAAAGAAATAAATAACCATATGAAAGACGCGGTTATGTCTTATAAGGAGCAGAATTAAAATAATCTTGTTTCTAAGACAATTTTTAAAAAGAAAATTCGCTCTGTCCTCGATCTTTTTGCATACTTTTTTCAAATTATCCCCTAGAGTCAAGCCCTTTACTATTAAAAAAATTCGTTCGCCAGGTGAATTTTTACTTTCCACCGTAAAGTATGCTTAATTATGGGGGCGAAAGCGCCGAAGGATTGAGCGAAACAATGATTTGCTCTGAGTTTCTACTTTCATAACTAGTTCTGTCAACCGGGCAATTTTTACCCGGACGAGGGAGGCATATGTTACTATGGTGTCCAAAGAAAAAAGGGAAATGCGGAGAAAAGGGGGGAGGGGGTAATTTTAAGGGGGCGGGATAATTTTCATTGTATACTCCACGCTTCCCATGGCAGGATGGATTGTTTTCAGACCTGTGTGGTTAAAAAATGGTGTTACTTCAAAATTGGCACTCCGCGTTTAAGAGTGGTTTTAAAAAGCCATGCCCACGCATTGTAACCAGTTGGTACACGACTGCCCCCCCCCCGGGAATTTTTTGCACGCCCAGTTTTTGACACCAAATTTTTACGTTCGATTTATTTTTCGTTTTTGCTAGAAATTTCATAGACCAGGTCGAGTCATTTTTTACCTTTTTAAACTATACATTTGTGATTTCAATGACTCGACCAATCGATGGGAAACAAGGTCAGTTTTTTCCGGGTCGATGCCTGCCAGTTGCTGCTAGTGACAAAAAATTGGTAGAATTCAAAGATAGTAAATTATATTTTTCGCGCTCTTTTTGGCAAATAACAATGCACTGTGACCCACATATCGCAATACATTCGTAGTATTATAATGTCCAGCTTGTTCTATTGTTAACATAGCTCAAGTGTAATTTAAATAAAAATAATGGGGAGTTTCAAATAATTCTATAGCAATTGCTAACAGAGGTCTTATTATCACGATTAAATTTTAAAACTGTTCACAACGGAAACCGGAGTAGGAGGAAAGGTGTAAATTTTTTTCAAAACGGCAGGCTCGCCCATTGGTACCTTGTTATGCTGCTGCGGAATTCAGAACCCGAAACCGGAGACAGAACATCATTAAAAGACTGATCCCCATGGGGAAGGGCGAAAAGTAGTTTTCACTGAAAAGATTTGTTGTCTAGGTGTATTTTCTCTGAAATCTTGGAAGATAACTAGACCGAACTCCTGAAGTAATCGGTATAACCCACTTAGATAAGCCAAAAGAAGAAAATTATCTTCTTCGGGGTTTTGACCATGACCGAGAAGATCAAGGTCACCAAGGCACTTCTTAGGTAACGTCTTTTAGGCCCAAAAGATCGAAAATGAGCCAAATCCCTAACCGGCATTTTTCGAGGCAAAAAGGTCACAAAACCTGTGAAGGTGACAGTCAGGGTAAAGATTCAAGAGGTTACTCGATATTTGAATCGTATATTTGTTCGAACAGTGATTTCTCTAGTAATATTTGGTGATAAGTAGGGGTTTCAAAAATAATTTGGCCTTAGTTTGATATTGACCTTTAAGGGCAAGGTAAAGAAATTGCGGATTTCAAGAGGTCTCCTTACCCCCTATACATGTGCTAAATGTCATCTTCCTACGTCAAATAGCCTAGGAGAAAAAAAAACGGTATAAAATTCCGTAAAGTCTAGTAAAGCATATCCCTTTGGAAACGAAATTTCCCTGTCGGAAATATGGTGTTAATAGAAGGATTCAATGAAAGAGGTAACAAAATTACCGAGACTGCCCCTCAGGCAGCATTTACGCTTTCACTAATTGGATGCTGAAGGTATTCATTATTGAGCTCACAATAAAAAACAGCGTGACGACAATAATAAACTGCGTTAGTTAGAAGTATTTTCTTTTTTAAACATCATCACAAGAAAACGAACACGGCACCAACCAGTTTTGCTGGAATTATTCACTATTGTTCATGGTGTTATTTATTATTCTCCCATTATCGCCTGAAGCTCACGATACTTCAGTGTTTTTGTCGTTCCCAAGTCTGTAATTCATTTTCTTATCATCTGCAGAACCAAATTATGAGGACAGATATGTGTGCAGGGGAAAGGATCCACATGCGCGACTTCTCCAAACGCAGTACGTCTGTGACGGCAAAAACAACTGTTTCAATACGCCCTACGGCCATGACGAAGATACTTGCGGTAAGGTCAGGACCCGACGCAAATGCCAGTCATTTGACGTACGTCGTGTGACTCGAAGTCGTTATGACGTGTCCGGGGAACTTAATGTAACATTTCATTTTATTGTAAAAAGCAGCAAATCACAATGCATACATAATAAAAGTTTTAGCTAAGACGTCAAGCCATAATTATATAAAGAAAATACTCGCAGCTGCTAGGCTTCCAAACTAATCACAATTGATTAATTAATTAGTCATCCGTTTTCTGGAGAAATGTTCGTTTTTCCTCATCCTGTGTGCATTTTAAAATCGATTACTCGTAAATTTTACTTCGTAAAAGCTTTGAATTCGCTTATCTCCACTTTTATATGGGTTCCCTTCCGGTTAATAATACCACGCAAATAGAAATGAAATTTTTCTAGTGAATAGAATGGACCCTCTACTCTCCATCCTGTCTTCCCTCCAACTCCAGCCAATCAGCAAGCGAGAATGAAAAGACTTACGTCATTCGAAGACATCAATCATTCCCTTCAAGCGTGGTGTTGACAACACACGCATTTCTGTGTGCTCCACTTTTTCTTTGAAAAAGGGGAACTAGGCAAGGTGCGATTTTGCTTTTAATTTTCTATTTTATTACATTTAAGGATATTCTTTATCCTCTGTAATGTTGGATTAATTTGTCTCAAAGGATTGGAGCAAAATGGCCGCACTTGTGACTTCGGTCTGGTAGTTGTTGAGTTTACACGTTGCGGAGACTTTTTCGTCCCGGGAAGTGTGCCTCTCTTCTCCACACGGAAGATACAGGACCATTCTTCTTAGTCTAGTTCGTGCACACATCGCCTCGGAGTTGGTTGAGTCTCTGCAGCCCATTTTGCCTGCTTTGATTCCCAGTCAGCTACAGCTTAGGTGTCATCACGTTATGACCCGTTTTTGCTGTATCCGACACTCCTATGAGACCAGTTAGTTCCGTCCAGTTTCCTCTAGACGCTACTTTCTTTGGTCCAGACTTTCAACGTTTTTTGGCGTTTTGGCGAATTTTGGCGAATTTTTAAGTTATAGCCCGTTTATGGGACTGCTGTATCCCATAAACGGCACCAGGGTGCCTTCGATGGCACCTGAAAGCCCGTTTATGGCCCCCCCACGTAGGGGACAGGCCTAAGTCGGGGTTAGGATCCCATCCATAGAGGATCCCATTTTTAGGCACCAAGGGCTGGTACCGTTTTTCGGGCTCATGGGCAGATCCCGTTTTCGGGATCGACCGAGAATCCCGAAAATGGGCCCAGGTATCCCGTTTCGCGTTTTTTTTCTGGTTCTGAAATCCTGAAACGCCAATAAATACGTTAGTAACGTCTGGATGAAAGAGAGTGGTCGTCGTACTGCCTACTGTCACTCTTAAAATGCCCAGAATAATAATAACTGTTACTTGTATGCTTTACCTGTCTACTGGGGACATACAGTTTACTCATCAGTGTTTTTTCTTCTGCTTGTTTTTCAGATATGACAGAAGCCGGTCTGCGGGACCCACCGACGCTTCCGCAGCGTACACATCCGCCCTCAGCTCTCAACCCTCATTCGGTCTGCGACCGTTGTAGACGGAAAAGCAACTTGCCCCTCTGCGACGAGTGGAATACGTGCGCTGAGTATCTTTCGGGGAAGGAGTGGAAACTCATTCGGAGAAACAGGGTCCGTAACGACCGCAGACGGGACAGAAGGAAAGCCTTATCTTCTGCACCGTTCCTTACTCCAGAATTTTTAGAGGGGACTATGCGCAAGGCCAGTTCAGTGATCTTAGAACAGGTCTCCACGCCGGTGAAAATGGATACGGGCTCTGAATCGGATGCCTTCACAGTGGATAAGAAAGGCAGGAAAGCTCGTAAGCGGAGGGCATACTTGGAAACGGTAGCTGAACTAGACGTACCGGAGGGTAAGGAAAAAGAGACCTTGAGAAAGGTTTGGGTTCTTAGTCCTACGGAAGGTATTAAAAAAGAAACAGTATCGGAGACAGTACCCACCCCAGAGCCGGTCACGGTCACACACACGGATTCGGGAGCAAGTTTCTCGGCGATGTCGGGTCAACTGGGGATCCCATCTCAGATGGAACTCCCCCCTCCTCCTCAGATTCCTCGCTTACCCAGCGAATTCTCTGCGTTTCTGTCGTTACAGACTCAGTTACAAAAACAACTTCAAGAGCTCCAACAACAGTTCAAGAAGCAGAGCCCTGAATCCCGGCGTAAACGTAAACCATCCGCTACGATTTCACGCCCTCCTCCGGATACACATTCATCTACGACCCATTCACCACCCTCTGGCTTGGGCCCAAACAGTCAACCAGCGGAGGTGGAAATTATTAGCGACGCCGGTTCATCAGAGTTTCCCCCGTCAGGTCAGGTATCAGGCCTAGCCGGAGAAGAGGACGGCGACTTTTTACCTTCGGTGACTTCGCCTTTGTCGTCGATCCCACATAATCGAGAACGGGAAATTTATACTCCCACCTGCGCTCCCTCACACTCAGGAGCCGTGGAGCATAGGAAGGAGTCAGTGCAAAGCTCGGAAGATCAAGAATCCGAGGACGAGGGGCCGGATGAGGAAATGGGAGGGGCATTTTCATCCGCCCAGTTTCGGCTTCCTCTCAGAGAAATGGATTACGTCAGGTCTCCGAATAGTGGTCAAAAACTCTGGATAGACCCAGCAGCGGCTGGAAGACGACCAATCAGGACCCCCTCTCCACCGGACCTTGCTCCTCGTAGTGAAAATGCAACACCTTCAGTCACTTCGTCTACGATGACTCCGGAAGATGTGCCTTTCCGAGACGCAATCCAAGAGATTGCTCGCCTGGCGAACGTTACAGTCGGTTCTCCAGCTCTCGACAGGGAGGATCCCCCGATTCGGATGACCTCCCAAACAGCTCCCCTGAATCAGGATCCATTTATTGCACTTCCTACTAGCGAGGGCATAGCCAACGCCATAACAGTGCGATCAAGGGAGTTCAAGAAGATGGACAACGCGGAAGGGCGTTCCTTGTCCCGTTTTCACGCTTCACGACACTGCGCTGTGAGACCGGGCCCGTATCGACCATCGGACGATTTGTTGCCGACAGAGGCATTAGAACAGCCCGCCAAACGCACAGTCTGGATGCCGTCCGTCCGTAGCGACTCAGACATTCCGCTAGTGGAAAAGGACGCCAAAACTATTGAGGCATCCTCCCGTCACGTTCTCAATATCATGTCCTTTCAGGACCATACTTTGAAGGCTTTGAAAGCGCGATGGGAAGATTTACGCTTCAATGATCCGGTAACTTCCAAACTACTGGAATGTTTGGCTCTGAGACGTGGTCAAGTTGGCAACATTTCTGATGACGTCCATGGTGTTCCTTAGACGGGACGCATTCTTACAGCACTGTTGGTCCAGCGTAAAGGGGTTAAGAGAGTTACGCCACGCTCCCATCCTCAGCGAAAAGGAGTTATTTCCCCCGGCGGAGATCGAGAAAGTCAATCAGGAGAGCCGCTCCCTGTCACAAGACTTTGCACTCATGTCAAGAATGTCTCGGTCCTCTCTCCGACGCCCATTCAAGCACAAGAGAACCCAGCGCCAGAGCTCAGAACAGTCGAAGCCCAGCGCACAGTCTCAACCGCCCCCAGCCAAGAAGCCGAAACAGAATTACGGCACCAGGCAGGAGGGTCCATCGCCGCAGCAGAGCAGGTAGCAGCCAACCAAAGTACCGCCCAGAGACTCCTTGGTCTCTTGGCGATACTTTAATAAATGCAGAAAACTTAAAAGATTTGCAATCTTGCAACGACTGCTGGCCCGTAGGAGGAAGGCTAGGCAAATTTTGGCAGGATTGGGCAAAAATGGGGGTTCCCCGCCGGGTAGTCCGATGGCTGAAAAACGGCTACTCCCTCCCATTCAAACGGGATCAGAGGGGTCACAAAGTGCCTATACCCCTCACCAGTCACGCCCCAAAAAATCTAGCCACCTCCTACCCCGAGGGTTCAGAAAAAGATCTGGCTCTGCAAGAGATGCTGTTATTATTAAAAAGAAACGAAGCCATAGAGGAAATGCCCGAAACCCAAACAGCTTTTTTCAGCAGGGTCTTCTTAGTTCCCAAAAAGTCAGGTGGGTGGAGACTAGTCATAGACCTCTCCACCCTCAACGAGTTTCTTTTGACAACGACCTTTCAAATGGACACGGCCCAAATCATAAAAGAAAGCCTACAAGCAGGGAAGTGGGGTACTTCGATAGATCTATCCGACGCCTACCTCCATATCCCATTACACCAATCAGCCAAAAAATTTCTAGGCTTCCAAGTGGGCACAAAACGTCTCTGGTTTCGGGCACTTCCCTTCGGCCTCTCAACAGCTCCATACGTTTTCTCGAAAGTAATGAAAGATCTGAAATCGTGGGCGCGTCTAGAAGGCATGCTAGTCTTCCAATATCTGGACGACTGGCTGTTAGCCCATCGGGACAAAAACATAGCCCACCAACAGACGGTAAAGTTGGTGCAAAAAGCCCTGCAAGTCGGGCTTATGGTCAATCTACCCAAATCAGAGCTCTCCCCCAAACAGAACATCGTATTTCTCGGGGAGAAATGGGATCTAAAAAATGCCAGAGCCTTTCCTACCGAGGAAAGGTGCCTAAAAATTTCTCAAGCCATAAAAGCAATACCTGTCGGTAAAAAAGTACGTTTACAGGCAATGGAATCCCTCCTAGGCCTTTTAGTGGCAACCGAAAAGACGGTCCCCCCTGGGCCGCCTACATTACAGACCCTTCCAAAGACGGGTCAAGATTGCACTAAGGCAAGGAAGGTTCCCACAAGCCAGAACGGAAATTTCCGAGAAGGCACAATCCCTTCTACAGTGGTGGTGCGATCCCATCGTAATGACCGAGGGTGTCCCTTTTCATTCCCCAGCTCCAGAAATAGAACTCCAAACGGACTCGTCACAAAAGGGTTGGGGGATACACTGTCAGGGTCAAGTATGGAAAGGGATATGGACCCCTCCCTGAGCAAACACCATATCAATTGGCTAGAGTTGCGAGTAGTCTGGATAGCCCTAAACAAACTGAACCATCTACTCAAAAACAAATCAGTCCTATTTCTGTTGGACAATTCCACAGCAATAGCATACCTGAACAGACAAGGGGGGACCAGATCCCTATCACTCTCGAAACTAGCATTCAAGATCCTATGCCGGGCCCGTCAATGCCGTATCACTCTCACAGCCCAACATTTGGCGGGAAAACTCAATGTTCTGGCAGACCTAGCCTCCAGGGAAGGACAAGTAATCCACACGGAGTGGTGCCTAGCACGCTCATCTTTCCTATGGATAGTAAATCAGTCACCTTGGGGTCCTCCCACCCTGGACCTGTTTGCCAATTCCAGGACGACACAACTACCCAAATTTGTCTCCCCTGCCCAGACCCATCGGCATGGGCTGTGGACGCTCTCAATTGCCCATGGCCAATACAGGAGGTACTGTACGCCTTTCCACCACAGGCAATCCTACTCCAAGTCCTCCAGAGAGTAATCGAATTGAAACCTCGATTTCTCCTCCTGGTAGCCCCGTGGACGCCAGAAGCCCCAATGGTTTGCTCTGTTACTACAATGCTCGGTGGTCAAGTCACTTCCGATCCCATGCCACAAAGGTCTTCTGTCCCAGCCACATTGGCAACATTTACACCCGGCCCCGCACCTACTGAACCTGCATCTGTGGTGCCTGACCAATCCTTCTTAAAGAAAAAAGGATTCTCGGAAAAGGTAGTGGATAAAATAGTCAATAATCACAAACAATCCACAGCCAAAGTATACAGGGCCCAGTAGAATAAATTTGCCTCATGGTGCAATAAGTCAAAATTAGACCCATTCCAAGCGTCCCCACCAGTAGTTGCGGACTTTCTGGACCACTTATTTTCTAACGAACACTTAAAAGTGAGCTGCATCGAGGGGTACAGAGCAGCCATAGGCTCTAAACTCAAAGCTTCCACAGGCTATGACCCAGGAGAAGATTCGGCCTTATCTCAGTTAATTAGGCATTTTAAAGTCAACTCTCCTCCGAGTACTCCCAATATAGCCAAATGGGATCTGGCCTTGGTACTTCGTTTCCTGCAAAGGCCTGATATATTTGGAGAAACCTTGATATCCGCAAAGAATGCAACTCTAAGGTTTACCTTCCTTTTGGCCTTGGCGTCAGGCAAAAGGAGAAGCGAAATTCACGCCCTGGACAGAGTAGTGAGTAAGGAAAATGGGACCTGGGATAATGTTTTCCTCGTGCCCAGAGCAGGCTTTATGGGTAAAACCCACATCAAAACCCACGGGATGGGCACATTTGATCACATAGCACTCCCATCCCTACCAGAAGAACAAGTCCCTGCGGGACTAATCTCTTTATGTCCCGTGAAAGCATTGCGCCAGTATTTAGAAATTTCCGATGCTTATAGGTCTCCAAACCAAAATGCACTAATCATCTCCTATATGCCGGGATTTAACAAAGATCTCTCGAAACAAACTATTTCCCGATACATTAAAGAGATAATTGTCACAGCGTATGAAAAAACTCAGTCAGACACGTCCCTTCATACAGAATTAAACATCAAAGCCCATCAGGTCAGACAAGTGGCTAACTCCCTTAGGGCCATTCACAATGTGTCATTTTCGGAGATACTCAAAACGGGTTGTTGGGTTTCACCTTACTCGTTTATTAAGTACTACCTTAAAGATTTCTCCCAAGACGAAATTTCGGGTATTTATTCTTTAGGTCCCTTCATTGCAGCGGAAGCAGCAATTTAAACCTAAATCCTTTTGGTTGCAGGCCCTCTACTCCCAGACCTAAGGGCAAGGGCAAACCGAAGAACCTTCCACCCAAGGGCCGTGGTGGATACCATCAAAAGTTCAAGAAGTGATCTCAGCATTTCACATCAACCATGGACAAGACCTTTCGTCTTTTTCGGGATTTATTTCGAAATCCAAATGTATGGGTCCGGAGACATTGTTTATGTACCTTACTGTTTTATTGTGTGTAAGGTTCCGTCACTACAGCAGCTCCCCTTCTCATAGAACAATCATGGTGTTTCGCCTTTTTTCTAGGCTTCCCTAGAAAAAAGAAGGGGGGTGTGATAGGTGGACGGTCTCTCGTCTTATCCGATAGACAAGGTCTTACCGCCATCTGATCCCATGAGAAGGAGAGCCCATCCGGCAGTGACCATATAAGAGTGACTAGGGTGCCGTTTACGGGATCGGTACCCATAAGTGCTTGATTTGCGGATAATCTCAGCAATTTTAGTTTCCTGTGATAAATTTTACACTCTGTGAGTGTAGGAGTATGTTATATCCACAATGTAATGATTTTAACAGTATTTCGTTTTATGTCTCAATCTGGGCAAACACCTTTAGTATGTGTCCCATGTGTACTTACTCAGGGTTGTTTAGCCAGCGTGCATTTAAGGACACAGCCAGAGTTAATTTCTCCTGTGTCAGTTTTTATTTTATATAAATCATTTTAGATTTAATGTTTTAGATTAAACTTTTGCAAGATAATAAAATGTTATTATCACTTAGAATTCGTACGTTTTAGATGTAACGTGGAGTATCCCTGGTTGGGCTCCATCCAGTGGGAGGCAGGAGGGGGATGGATTGGATACTCAGTCGAGTGGGCTACGTGGTCACCATATACAGCCCACAACTTTCTATTTGGTTATCTCCAATTTATTTTGTTGAATTTTGTCATCAGGTCGGGAGTGTTCCCCCCGACCATATCTTGGAAGAAAATTAAAAGAAGTGGAACTTAATTTGAACCTTTTATTTGTCTCAATACCACTTCGTTAGATGTCCAAGGACAGGCGCTCTGACGAGCTTTACAGCGTAATTCGCAATTTTACTTTCATGCAATTTTACAGAATGGCAGGCTCCCTTACTCCGGACTTAAGTCCCATATAAAAGTAGAGATAAGCGAATTCAAAGCTTTTACGAAGTAAAACTATCGTTTTATTTTCATTCTCGCTTGCTGATTGGCTGGAGTTGGAGGGAAGACAGGATGGAGAGTAGAGGGTCCATTCTATTCACTAGAAAAATTTCATTTCTATTTGCGTGGTGTTATTAACCGGAAGGGAACCCATATAAAAGTGGAGAACGCGAATTGCGCTTTTACTCGTAAAAGCGCGTTTTACGAAAATAAAACGATAGTTTAATTTCACACTGTGTGCCCGAAGCACGACTTCCAATCAGACTCCTGAATCACTCATTGGTTCGACTGTTTTTTCTTCTTTCAAATGTAAAAGGATACAGAATACCAGACAAGGAAATTAGATTATTCAAATCATGTGAGAACTTAGAAAAGGACTGCGTAGCCGGAAGTCACACCCAGTGCGTTCATGTTACTGCTATATGCGACAATGCCATCGACTGCGCAACTGGCCTGGATGAAAGTAACTGTGGTGAGTAGAATCAAACCTGAACCGGTGTTGAGTACAAAACAACCCCAAAAATAAACATAATTTCCCTACAGTTGCATTTATGAGAGAATTGTTTATCTGAAAAATCGACGGCTGTTTTTCAGCACAGCTCTGGTATTTTATGCAATGCCAAGGACAGTAATCGTAATAAAAACTGCTAACTCCGAGCATTGAATACCAACTCACGGCTATTTTTCCTGCCAGGACTGTAAGTGTTACAGGCAAACTGTCAAATCAGGAAGTTTACAAAATGCCCAAAATATTTTAGGAGCTTATTTGAAGGGTTGAAAAACTGTGGCAGTTTGCCTAAATTACAAACCATGCATTGTGAGAGCTGTTAGCTAAAGCTACTCTCATTAAACACGAAAACTACTCTCGAGTCTTTGACACAAATATTATAAATGAAATCGACCCCAGAAAGGATTGAAAGTCACAGAAGGCACAATCGTGTCAATACCACTGACTTGGCACCTTTTGTGCATTCTACTGTAATTTATCATGCATATTGTTTTCATCCAAAATGGCTGATATTTTACGGAACCGCAGAACTGTGCAATCACTGAAGAGGTAATTGATAAGAAATGAGTAAACTTGTGTTAAATCCTGTAATAATGCCCCCCCCCCCAAAAAAAAAAAAAAATTGCGGCGCGCTCTTGGAATTCTCGTAATTTGCGTCCTCATTTTGGTCTCTTTTCAACACGACTTCCCATAGTTACATTTCCAGTGAGCGATAACACAAGGATATTGTTTTTCGGTTGTGATTCCGACACCTATACAACCGTTGTCGAATTTTATGTCATCTTATTTTACATTGGTTTCTGATCATTTTTAAGGGAAAATAAAATAAAAAATATCTTTGATTTTATGGCATGGAGGTGAAAAGTGTTGAAGGTAGGAATCGTGGAACGGCATTCAAAATTTGAGCCAATCGTGTCCCGAATTAGAACTTTGCTAATATATTTTGCAGCTGCAGCTATTGAAATAGGTACTAGATAAGGGTCTAGGCGGTCCCCCCCCCCCGGCGGTCTCCCCCTCGGCGGTCTCCCCCCTCCACGGCGGACTCCCCCCTGGCGATCTCCCCCCTGGCGATCTGCCCCGTAGGCTGACTTCCCCCGTCCTTCCCCCCCCCCCCCCCCATGGCAGACTTCTTTTTAGTTGGTGAAACTAAATCAGCAAAACTAAATCAGCAAAACTTGTACATTTCATTCCCTTTTTAATTTTCAGTCTCACCTAGGCTTTCATCTACTTTTACATAATTATCACTAGGAAATTAATCTGCTTTAAAATCCAATTACGAAATTACAATCAAACACTTACTGTAAACTGATCTTTCAAATGCGATCACGAAATTTAATTTACAGATCACCAGGTTTAGTGTGTCACCACCTTACTGCTTTCCTCGTATAGTCGTAATGAATTCCATCTTGATGTGATAATTTGGCTACTTTTTGGTGAGCTTTTATGCAACCATTTACGTTCTCCGGACGCAAATCTGATATCCATAAATAAACCAAACTAGTCCGGAAAACATCATCAGTAGCCTACTCTGGCGGTGATGGCTAAAAAACAATTGCAATTCTTGTGCATGCAATGAGCATAACACTAGATCCGACGTTTCATTGATTCGGTCAAAAATTCAATATATAAATCACTTAATTGAACAGATTAAAGAAACATCAATAACCCTTTGGTCTTCATACATCAATAAGGAAAGCAAGTTTGAGGGGGGGGGGGAAGGAGTGAAATGTACAAGTTTTGCTGATGTAAGTTTAAAAAAAATCTGCCGTGGGGGGGGGGGGGGGAGAAGGACAGGGGGGAGACCGCCTAGGGGGGAGACCGCCAGGGGGGAAACCGCCGGGGGGGGGGACCGCCGGGGGGGAGACCGCCTGTTCCCCTAGTTAACCCCCTCCCCCGTAACCCCGCCCCCCCCCCCCATTTTGCATGCCTGTTAAAAAACTACCCCATTTTATGAATGTATGTATGGATGGTAGTGATCATCACAAGACTACGAAGTTAATTAAAATTCCATGACACTGGCGTTCATTCCGGTTCAAACTGTAAAATTTTAGCCGCCCATCCTGGCCACAAAATGACTAAATGAATAACTTCCTCTTACTTCGGGCTGATAAGTGAATTTTCAGAAAGAGAAATACGGAATTAATTAAAAGGTGTGATGAGGGGTAAACCTGCTAAGGGTTAGGATTGATTCCTGCGGTATTTTATATGTAATGTAATGCGTTATTTAATCTGTTAAACTGTCGGAAAAACATTAAATAAATGTAAAATTGTTCTAACCACGCAAATTAATTCATCCAAGGTAAATTACTGCCACAGAATATAGTAATTGCAATTGAAGTACAGTAGAACTCTATTAGCACAATATCAGTATGGCTCAACGATTTGCGTTTATGACGTTGCGTCAGCTGAGCTACATGTCTCAGCATGCAAACGTGGCTTGGTCCTTGAAGTAAGCCATCAATCCAGAAGGCTGACGTGGATATCGCAGTCATGGCGATCTTCTGGACATCGTGTTAAACAGTTGCCAATTGTAGATATCAATGGTAGCTGAGTATTGATCTAACACAGAATGAAATCGTACCTTTCAAGTATGTTCTTAATTAATAAAACGGTCTTTATACAGTTGTGTTTCGCTTTGCATCCACCAAAATTTATAATGTCATTGGAGAAGTGGCCGTTTCGTTAATTGCAATTTGTTGAATTTCGTTGCATTCAGTTCGTTTTAACTTGTTTCTTTCGAGCAGTGTCTGCGTCTTCGTTGTTGCCATCATCAGCTTTTCATGATTATAGTAAAGATGTTTGTCTCACTATTTTGTTTTGTTGACTCCGAGCCGTTAAGCCATGCAAGTAGAGCGTTTTTATGAATATCGCTGTCCTGGGATCTTCTGTACATCGTGTCAAATATTTATACTTGCCATTTGTAGACATAAATAACAGCTCCCGGTAATAAAAGCTTTCTCCCCCCCGGTAATAAGCCCCCAATTTGCATTCCGGGTGAAAGGCCCTGTACCCTTTCTTGTTAAGTTTTTTTTGTACGTTTCGAGGATGTCAGTGATGTTTAGTACATTGGAAATCAGCGTCTTGAGGGAACATGCTGTATTCATGTGACGAAGAGTTGATTGAAACGTTATGGTACTTGGGTTGTTTTGCTATTGCTGAGTGATTCTTAAGAAAATGCAATCGAAAGAAACTTGCTAGAAAATACAAAAATTATTAAAAAGATCCAAAGACTGTAAGAACATCATAACCCCTTTTAGCCTCCTAAAACACTGAAATGAGGATAGGGGGCAGTGGAGGGGGTGGACTTTGTGTCGAGTATGTAAAATGAAGGGGTGGGGCTTATTATCCGAGGGGCTTATTACCGTGAGAATTTACTGCCGAAATATATACACATATGTTTTAAATTATTTGTGGGTGGTTTCATTCTTGATTGATCTAGCAACAACTGATCTAGCGACAATTGATCTAGCAACATTTGATCCAAATGAGCAGGGTACCACAACTGATCTATTTTCTCTTTTTTTTTAGAATTAGTCGACTTGATAAAAGTTAATTGATTTAAATTTATTTACTTTGTTTTTCTTTTAAGCCAAATCAATCACGCTGTAATTTTCTTATTTTTATAGATTTTAATAGTTCTGCTTTTAAGACTTTCAAAGCAGAATACTTAGGATTTCAGTACCCCCTTTTTAAAGAGGTTGAAGTGTCGTCTACTCCGACGTTTATTCCAGACCAATCCACACATTGCTACTTCACAGAATTTATTGCACTGGACGAAGAATTCCTACAAGTACTTATAAATGATAAGGTCTGCCAAACCTGTCGCGGAGTAACATATGTAGATATCAATGGTAGCTGAGTATTGATATAACACAGCGGTAATCTTTCGACTTACAGCTACTTCTTTAAGATCCTTCGACTCAGAGCAGGTCCAAAGACTTTGCTTTACGCAAATGTAAATTTATTTTAATGGCATCGGGATGTTTTTCCTGTGACTTTACTGGATTAGCAGATACTGGAGAATTTAGATCAGTTGTCGCACTGTTCCCTTTTAGATCAATTATTATCACTAGACTAATTGTCGCGAGATCAATTATTGTCGCCAGAGCAATTGTCGCTAGATCAATTGTCGTAGATTTGTGCACATATGGCCAGTTTTAAAGTGGTTTTTTAACCAGTGCTTGTACCATTTTACTTTTTTGCTGGTTGGTGAAACTTAAAAATGAAAGGAACTGAGTTTTTATCATACGATAGGTTTGGGGAAAACGTGTTACCGTTGTAGGTATTGCAACCAACACTGCAAATTATATGGATTAGAAGTTTCACCAACCAACAAAAAGTAAAATGCTACGTGCACTGGATAAAATCACATTAAAGCAAATTACAATACACACATATTTCATTTGCATTGAATAGTAACATATTTAAAAGACCTGACCTGAAGAAGCCAATTCAGTCTGTTTGAACACCATAACTGTACCGATGATGTTGTAAATGAGTGTGATGATTTAGTTTGGTGTTTCTATGACTTTTCGTGTCCTGTTGAACTTGCATATAAATTGGGACATTTTCCCAATAACTGTCATAATGAATAACGCAAACGATACGCGATTAGAGAAATTTGACTTAACTTTCCCTGTGTTCTGTATGACAATAGAAATAAGCAAATACGTCAAGGCTTTCAAATTTATCTGAGATGGAACAAAGATGAAAGCGGCGTTTACATGAAAGGATAAGTGGGCATCCCTAAAAAGGAAAGAATTTGTTCATATGCGGCCGAGTGGTAACAACATTTTCAACGCCACTGTTATGATCGCAATTTAGTTCCTGTACAGCTACAGATCAACAACCCTGCTACCCACAAACTGGATTCGGTTGCATGATACCGAACATTTAACAGGGTATGAGCTTTTAAAGTCCACTTTACTACTTGCGCCTCTAGTAAAATGCAGTTGTCGGAACAGGGAGCAAAGATAGTTTTTAGGTTTAAGATTGGACCTTAAATAACAATTTAAAACATCTTCTGAAAATAGGCAAAACTTAGGTTTTTTTCGTGAATTTCAAAAATATAGTGATACCTTGACGAAAAACCCAAGTTTTGCCTATTTTCAGAAAATGTTTTAAATTGTTATTAACTCTTTTAGATTTCGTTTAGGAATAATGACACAGGTTTTTTTTCGTGAATTTCAAAAATATAGTGATACCTTTACGAAAAACCCGTGTCATTATTCCTAAACGAAATCTAAAAGAGTTAATATACGGACGAACTGAAGAAAGTATGCAAAGCATTTCAAGTTTTGTTTCTCCACTGCGGTTACCCCTATTACCTTTATTATGTAGAAATTTTAAACGAAATTTAATTGTATCAAGATCTCAAAAACCTGAAAAATTGAAAACCGCTCTGTCTATCGATTTCTTGATAGTGTCGTTTGTAGACAATACAGCTGGGATTTGAACCGTTGATGAAGTAGTGAACTGAGCAATGTGTCAATATCGCGTGTGAGCTCCGCGTGCGTGGTTGTTTTTTTTTTGTTTTTTTGTTTTTGTTTTTTGTTGCATGATTTCTCGGAGGAGGGTTTCTTTGGCCTATTTTCGGGTCAAGACGATCCAAGAGGTGTTCGAGTGGATTCATATCCTCCGGAGAATATTGTGGCCATGGCAACAGGTTGACGTTATGTGCAACATGTGGTTGCGCGTCATCGTGCATAAACATTGTGTTATTGTTTTGTTATTTTTTTGTTGTGTATTGTTTTGAATATAGGACACAACCTGTCCAGCACCGGGCCGATATACTGATTTCAGGGGCAAATTCCTTTGAATGATCAGCTGCAGCTGCAGCTGCAATTTCAAACCGAACTTTATTTCGCCCAAAATCACAGTGCCAAATTTGTCAGCTTGGCACTGTGGAGCATATGGGTCTCCGATTCTCCAATATACGCGCTGCCTGTCGCCATCTCAATATAAACGGAACCGGGAGTCATCGGAAAGCCTTTTCGATGGGGCCACTGTGTGCGTAGCTGTCCCTCCCTAGTCGGCGTTTTCGTGTGCATAGCCCCGTCCCATTATATGGTCTGGGTGTGCGTATCGCTCGTTCCGCTAGATTTCTAGCCACAGTCAGTCGATTTATCCGGTTATTATTTGAATTATGCATGATAGCAAGTGGAAAAATCGTATGTGGCGATGTTGTGCAACCGTAGTTACTCGTAGCCCAGCACTTCGCGGTTGATCTATGGTGCTTCCAGTTTCTTGGTATCGCTGTGGCAAATGGTATATCGTAGCGCGGGTGCTCCTCAGTCTCTTGACAATCCTATTCACGGAACTTTCCGCTTCCAGCATGTAATAATCATTTTCTGCAAGTCGCGGAGTGCTTACTTTTCGTCGCACAAAAAAATCTTTTCCTGAGACACTTTTCCGATTTTTCAAGAGCTTTCAGTTTATGGTGAAAAACTAAACACAGTACTGACCGAACGATACGCAACATGACCATTTTGATCACAGTACACAAACGACATATGCCCATGTTTGCAATTCCTGAAAATGGTGTTAATTGAATGCTCAAAACCGGAAGACAATCCTATATTTGAAATTTTAGAATCCAGACTTTTTAATTTTTCAAAATATCGAAAAAAAACTACTGTATTTTTTCTTTTGTTCGTCGGTATAATATATTTCCGGTGATCGATAACACAAGGGATTGTTTGTGGTTGTGAGTCCGGCGCCTCTACAACGTTAGACTAGCGTCTATCCAACGTGTATCAAACGTCATTTGTCCAAAGTCTGTTCAACGTTTTATCAAAAAAGTTGATTAGGCATCAGAGAAAGTTGTATTTTAGTTTTTTTTACCAGAGGCAACGCCTTACTCAAAGTATATTCATCGTTGTGCCAAAGACGCTGTAAGACGCTGATCTCGACCGATCACAACCAAAGTACAACCAGTACATTGTGGTTTAGTCGGGTCGGCATTGCATGTTGCAAATCGATGTTGGATCGGCGTTGAAATGTTCACTGGTGGAGGGCGTTTTCAATTCTGCAGTGTCGTTAATATTTGACATTCAATTAATCTAGCTGCAACATAGCAAAAATGTCTGTATAATTGTTTGTGCCGAGTCAAGAAAAGTTCCCTCTCCAATAAAATTAGATTTCAGCCTGTTATCTCTGCTAATTTTTTCCAAATGGTTTCCCAACATTCAAAACTCATGAAGGAGTGACTTGCCCACACGTTTACGCCTGTGATACCCTTTCAGACATGTCAAAAGAGATTGCATCGTAAAGATATTGGATAGCAAAAACTAGCCTGGGAAAAGGCTTAAACATCGCCACGTAAAAGGGGTTAGTTTTTGTAATGTGACTCTGAAGATATCCAATAGCACTCACATCATTAGGTTATAGATAAACCATAAAAAGAAGTGCATTCGAGAAATAAAATGCATCGAGAGTCAAGTAGCCACCCGCAAACTATTGTGTTTCACGAATAAACGACTTTTTTCATTTTTCATATGAGTTAGATCGCATCACTTGATGTTCTTTGCCTTTACAGAAACATCAAACACGCTTGAATTGCTTCTTATTCATTTTAATGACTTAAAACATCAAATCATTAAACTAGACCGTTTCCGCTACCAAGTAGCGAAAAATACACTTGGGGGTCACAAAAAATGCTATTCTGAACTCTTAACCTCTTACATATCTTCTTTTAGGCTCAAAGGGTCGAAAAAGCTCAAAATCGTTCTGTCTCTAACCCGTTTTCAAGATAATGGTCAACTTCCGGTTTTTTGCTTTGACCATGGCCGAGGAGGTCAAGGTCACCGAGGTACCTCTTAATATCGTCTTTCAGACCCTACGGATCGAAATTAAGCCCAAAAACGCTCTATCTCTAACTTGTTGACCATGGCCGAGGAGGTCAAGGTCACCGAGGTACCTCTTACATATCGTCTTTTAGGCCCAAAGGGTCGAAAATAAGCTCAAACTCGCTCTATCTCTAACCATTTTTGAGATAATGGCCCAATTCCAGTTTTTGATAATGACTACGGCCGAGGATGTCAATCGTTCTCTAAGGTCATTTTTAAAAATGCGGATTTTACGGCGTCTAATCACCCTCTATCATTGAGCCAAATTCTGTCCCAGAGTTATTCCTGCTTTCGGGAGATGGAAACATGAGAGAACCTTGAATTACTCCATACCGGCATTACCATGAATTACTTCTTGTTTAATCCGACGTTGTTTGTGGAAATAGTTAAATTAAGATAAGTACGGTTAAATAAACTACATGTTAGTAGAATTTTTCTTGCCTTGGTAGTGTCTACCTTTCAAGTTAGGCAAGTCGATGGTGTCCATCGCGTGTTAACACAGTGTCTGTGAGCTATCTTTAGCAGTGTCTGCTTTCAGTGCTTGAAAATGGAATCACACAAATCCCACAAAAGCAGTAAATCTCACAAAAGCAAGAAGTCCCTTGAGTCAGGAAAATCCCGATCAGAACGTTCAAAACACAAACGGGATCGTGCTTCAAATTCACTGCAGGGAAATTCAGCTTATAATGAATGCCACAAAAACACACATTCGCGTTCACACAGGGAACGTTCCCCCTCGATTGTATCGAGACGAAGTATAAAGCGGTGTTCTCATAATGACGAGCCAGGTTTGAGTAAAGATCGACATTCATCGCGCTCTAAAAGCCATTCGCGTGCACATAGCATTTCAGACAGTTCTGATCCTGACTCAAAGTCCTATGAATCCTCACGGCCTGCAGATTACGACACCACTCGACCGTACGGAGAGGGTTCTTGGACTTCGAGCAAGGAGAGAAAACTTTTGGGCTTGCGAGATTTGGTCAAGAAACATCGACAAAGTTTGAGCAATACTGCCTTTTCTTTTCCTGCTACGGAGATAAGTGGTGTCATGGGGGACAGTTTAAGCAACGAACCCGAACAAGATCAGGATTACACTGATAGGGACAAACATCACATACCTTACAACCCTGAGGGGCAAACCGAGTCGAAAAATGACTCCTTAAACTTGGAACAGTTCCTTTTTGAAGGTCTAGCTATGGACCCCAAAGGACCTCCTGTGGGACATACATCATTGAAACTCATTGATGAGTGGTATGCAAAAGATGCAGACACTGACTTTATTAAGTCTTTGAGGGACAAATACTAAGAACCGGAAAACACCGAACACTTATCTCCAAAAAATATGAATACTGAAATCTTCCGAACAATGCACAAAACATAAAAAAACCTGATTTCGTTTTGAAAGCTCTCCGACACAACATGATCTGTGCCGCCGTAGCTAATTGTCGACTGATAGATACCTTAGTGGACCACGAGAAGGATTTACCTCCAGTTGGGCAAAATCTGGCGCGGCATAGCTCAGCAGCAACTAAATTACTTGCTAAGGCTAGTGCAGATCTATCGGTTGCCAGAAGCAGTATATGAAAAATCACCTTCATCATCGTTATGGGCCCCTTTGTGCACAGAAGTGCTACACCAAAAACCTGTTTGGGGAGGATCTGGCGAAGGCTTTAAAAGAAGCTGAAGAATTGTCAAAATCGACCAGATCAATTCCACGCGCTACTTCCTCAATGAAGAGCGATCGCCAAAGTTAATACGGGCAAAGATTCAATCCAAACTTCGCTGCACGAAAACCAACTGGTCGATTTTTAATAAAAAGCCAGAGAGGTCGGGACCCTCAGCCACAGTTTCACGGGAGAATACAAAAGAAAAGCAACAGGATGGCACCCAGCACTCAGTCGAAACCCTAAATCAAAGAAACCTCAGGCTATAATTGCCTGCATTTTTCATCGTCTAGAAGAATTACGACAAAGAAATGAGGCAAATGTAGTCTCTTTTCAAGGGGGCAGATTGAAGCATTTTCATCATTTCTGGGAAAATATAACATATGACAGGTGGACCTTAGATGCCGTGAAAGGGCTTTCAATTTCTTTAGAGAGTGCTACCCCAAATTATTTCCCACGTCAAATACCATTCAGTAACGAGGAACATGAGAAAATATCCTTAGAAATTCAAAACATGCTTCAGAAGCAAATAATCAAACCAGTTACGGCAAATCTATTCAGGGTGAATTCGTTTCACCAATTTTTTCAAGACCCAAAAAGTCAGGGGTGTCTGAATTATTCTCAATTTGAAAGAATTAAATAAAACGGTCGAAAAGAAACACTTTAAAATGCAGACGCTAACATCTGCAATACTGCTCATGAAAAGGGGCTTATATGGCTAGTATCGATTTCAATGATGCTTACTATTCGGAACCCATCAAGGAGTGTGATCAAAAGTATCTAAGGTTCTTTTGGGATGGAATAAAGTACCAATATCTATGTTCACCAAACGGGTTATCCAATGGGCCGCGCGATTTTACCAAGTTAATAAAAGTTCTTCTAAGACCCCTGAGGAAAAGAGGCTACAATCTCACAAATTACATTGATGACAATTTTTCAATAGAGGCTGATATGCTCACATGTTTCGAAAATGTCATACAAACAGCTATAACTAGTATGGAGGCAGGTTTTGTCATCAACTGGGAAAAATCCGTTCTTTTCCCGACCCAACAGTTGGTGTATTTATGCTTTCTTTTGGATACTTTAAATATGACCGTCAAATTGACAGATGAAAAGATTTCGGAAATAAAATCTTTCATAGTTCAAATCATAAGCTGTGAGTTAATCTCTCTAGAAACATTGGCAAAATTGGTTGGGAAACTTGTCGAAACCTTTCCTTGTGTTACATATGGCAAACTGTACTATAGGCAGCTCGATATTGAACAGAATGCAGGTCTAAAAATTCATCATGGCAATTATAAAAGGAAGATCAAACTTTCAGATAGGTCATTACAAGACTTGCAATGGTGGATGCAAAATTTAGACCTGGAACGAGTCAGTGTCGAAGAAAAAATACCCAGTTTAAAAGTTACATGTGACGCATCTAATTCGGGTTGGGGAGGTTGGACGGAAGCAAAATTGACAAAGGGTCAATAATCAATAGAAGAGCAAATTAGGCATATCAATGAAAAAGAGCTATTGGCAGTTTTGTTCACTTTGCAAAGTATTTGTAGAGATATTACGCATAAAACAATAAATATTTTATCAGACAATGCGGTAACAGTTGCCTATATCAACAATATGGGAGGCAAAATTTAAAGTTGTTATGATATTGCTCGCAAAATTTGGATCTGGGCAAAAAGAAATGGAAGTCTGGCTTTTGGCTACCCATATCCTGGGAAAAATAAATATTCAGGCTGGTAAACTGAGCAGATCGCTTACAGTTAACACTGAATGGACATTGAATCAAGAAGTTTTTCGGAGGATATGTGCTTCCTATCCCTGGCTATGCCTTGATTTATTTGCTTCCCGAATGAACAATAAATTTCCCATTTATGCGTCATGGCTTCCCGACCCCACAGCAACTTGTGACGCTTTCTCCATTAATTGGAAAGATCTAGATGGTTATGCTTTCCCACCATATGCTTTTGTAGGAAGAGTACTTAAAAGTGCAGGAAGAAGGTTCTAAAATAGTTCTTGTGGCCCCAGATTGGCCTGCAAGCTTTTGGTATTCAAGATTTTTCGAAATGGCTACTGAGACGCCGTTTTATGTTCCAGCGATCAGGTCCCTGATGTCAAATCCGGTGATACAACTCGGGTTTGAAATATAGCACAATCGACACAGCTAGAAGTGCTATTAGTTGTATTTTACACATTGACAGTAACCCTGCGGGAGAACACCAAATGGTTTGTCGTTTTTTGAAAGGTATTTTCAACTCAAAACCCCCTCTTCCAAGATATACCTGTACCTGGGACACAACACCTGTTCTGCATAAATTGCAGACGTATCACCCAGCAAACAGACTAACCTTGAAAATGCTTACGTTCAAAGTTCTACTGTTATTAGCTTTACTTACATGTCAAAGGTCTCAGTCCTTTCATAATCTTCGTGTAGATGACTTATTATTCACGAGCAATGAAGTAGAGATTTGCTGGTCTGGTTTGTTAAAACAATCCAGGCACTATCTTCACTTGGAACCCGTGGTTTTTCAAGAATTCGTAGAAAATAGAAAGTTGTGTATAGTTTCTTATTTAAGGCATTATATAAGTCGGACCAAGTATTTAAGAACTATTCTAAAGCGTTGTTTATCTCCTATAAGGAGCCTCATGCTGCCGTTACTAAAAGTACGATTTCGAGATGGCTGAGGACAATTATGTGTATCTGTGGAGTTTACACCGCTAAATTCAGACCGCACAGTTCTAGGGCTGCGAGTGTTAGCAAAGCGGTCAAGTTTGCACCTATTGACTCTGTTTTAAAAGCCGCAGGCTGGTCGAATAAATGCACATTCACGTAGTTCTACAACAGGCCCGTTCGGCAAGAAAATTATATGAGTAATATGCTTCGAGAAGTGGATAAAAATGCATAAAGGGGGAGGGGCAGTTACGTTATACATATAGCTGTATACCTTACATAAAATATACATTTAGGGTGTATGCCCTTTGACAGTGTTCATTCAGCTGATCATAACAGTATTTTAACACTACGTTCTCAGGTTACTGCATTTAATTACTTGTTTAGCAAAGTATTATTCAGATTGTTCAGTTTGACAAAATAAAAGTTCATTTCGAGAAGCATTGTGTTTTTATTGTCAACTGAAAATCAACAACATTTTGTGTTAAAGTCTCATGTTTCCATCTCCCGAAAACAGGAATAACTCTGGGACAGAATTCAAAAATTAAACGAATACCTGAAGTTTGATTGTAATTCTGTCCTAGAGTTTTCCTGAGGAAAATGGGAAAAATGCCCACCCACCCGTCATCCTAATCGTGATTGTCGGTGGTTCGGGTCTAAATAACAAAATGGTTGTTGACTGGGTCATAGACGCACGTTTCAATATGTACGTCTATGGTGGGTTAAAAATGCCGGTATGGAGTAATTCAAGGTTCTCTATTTTTCCCATGCATTATGGAATTTTCCCATGGAATTATGCATTATTGTTGTTGAAACAAATACCGAGACTGACTTAAACTGGAACATATAATGAGATATGGATAGATCTAAAGGTGGATGTGTCGAATTCGAAGAAAGTAGCTGAGTATCAGGAAATGCGACAGCGCGACAAATCAGTGGTTCAACCTCAGATGACCTCCCAGTTGCTCTCTGCCTTAATGGCCTTCAGCCCAGTTGTCCTACGATTTTAAATTTTAACATTTAGGCGTGGAGTGTTTGGATCGAGGGAAGAGAGAGAGGGGGGGGGGGGGGGGGTACTGACCGAGAAATAAGTTTTCACCTGTTTTATAGAGTGTATTGAACATTAAGTTCAAATAAAATGCACCGTTATGTCCGGACTACTTCTCAATTTTAATCCCTGTTGACCAGTTTTCAATTGAAAATGAAATTGGGTTTGACTAAGAGCACAATATTGGCAAAATGAGGGGTCGGGGCTCTTTACAACTTGTACAAAACTGAAGAACACAGGGGGGGGGGGGGCATTATGGGACGGGGACAGCTTGTCTATTGTCTACAATACAAACAATAGTTCATTTCGTAAACAATATAAAACTTTTATTGCATGCACTGAGTAGTCAGAATGCATTGCTGATCCGGTGGACAGATGCTGTTAGTCCCAACGCAGTTGTATTTCCCTTCATAGCTTTTTAATCAGAGTTTTGCTTTTTGTTACATACACTTGAAAAAAAAAAAAACAATTTAGGCAGTATGTACGCACACATGATAGCCCGAAAGATTCAGCACCTCAAGGTTCACTTCACACGTCAAATGTGTCTAACAAAATATCGAGTTACATCTCTCTCTCAAAAAAAAAAAAAAAAAAAAAAAAAAAAAAAAAAAAAAAAAACGTGTGTTTCCGCCGTTCGCGTTTATAACTGACGGGCAGCTACGTCTCCTTGTCATCAACAAACGCTCAATAGACTTGACTTGGCTATGGTAACGTAGACAGGATTGAGGTCATCGACGGACCGTTCGATCCAACGGATCCCAAACGTGTTCTGTGAGAGACAGATCGCAGGCCATGTAAGTATCAATATATCAATTCCATCACCTTGATTGTAATCCATACATACTTCTGGTGCATGCGGACGTGTATTATCATATCGAAAAATGAGGTTGTTTTGACGAACTGTTCGAATAAGGCTGTATGCTGTAGGGCTGTCAAATTTCCGTTGATGAAACGGAGTTCAGTTCCTAATCCGAAAACAGTTCCCCCCTACCCGACCTACGCCAATTGCGTAAGCGTCCATCAGAGAAATCAACAAAACACGTGATACGTCAGTAAAAAGAACTCCATTCCATTAATTCTACCTCCAGCTAACGTGAATTGCTGTCCATTGCACCCTCTTATAGTGTGTCCACTTATTCGGTTACCGCAGCGTCCCGGAAGTGTAACAACGGTACAATTCGCAGGTTGAAACCTGTTTCTAGGGGTGTAACGTCGGATGCATCGGTCTTCCCGAGGAGTCGTTACCCAAGGTCTACCTGAACGCAGTCGGTCACTTGGCAAAACAGTCTCTCTCAACCTGATTCGTAAGCATCGAATAATCGTTTCGTTGACACCAAAATGCCTCGCAACATTCATTTGGGTTATCCTGTTCTCCAACACTTCGACTGTGCGCTCCTGCTTAGATTGTTACAGCCACGGTAATCAGTCCAGGAAATATAAATATTTTGCTGTTTTTTTTATC
The DNA here is from genome assembly GCA_949752745.1 of Protula sp. h YS-2021. Lineage (NCBI taxonomy): Eukaryota > Metazoa > Annelida > Polychaeta > Sabellida > Serpulidae > Protula > Protula sp. h YS-2021. Next base: position 42,906,275 of record OX457025.1, read on the forward strand.
TGAAAAAAACCTTCACTTTTACTTGCCATCGTCTGATTTTTTCCTATACTATTTGTTTGTTGTTTTATAATGGGTAGTTGTAGTGAGTAGTTCTTTGTTTTTTTAACAGCTTGCTTGTTCAATGAATTTCTAAATCACATTAACAGGTAGATTGCCTCTGATAACTAATGAGCTTTCGAATATACCTTGTTGCTTTGATACAAATGGTGAAATAATGCGTGGCTCTAAAGGGAGAGGAAGAAAAAAAGAGTGTGCTATTGATAGCCAAACGTAGTTTTTTTTTTTGAAAATAAACTATTTTGATTGATTGCTTGATTTTTTCCGCCAAACATTTCGTTCCAAATAATGACTATTTGCTGAAGGGTTAGCAAATGACTGGTACATTTTGGAGTACAAATATGTTCACCGACATTTCTGTGCATTTAAATCATATGCTAGTTCTAACAAGCCGTCTATGTTTTTGAAATGTTAAGAGAACATACCAAATACTTGTTAAAAATAAAAAAAACAGTTTCAAAGTAATATATTGCCGCCTGTAGTTGCAGCAAAAATTGCCAAAGGGTACCCTTCAGTCATGACTTTCACCATTCAACTTTAGACTGGATTCACCATTATTTACGGTAATCTAAGCATATATTATGAAGCTTTTCTTCACCTGTACGATATAAACAATCATTCGGCAATCTGGGAACTAGATAAGTCGGAAAGACAAATCGATGCCTTGTGATGTAGTAGTGTTTTTAAAAGGAAAAGAAGAGGTTTTTATTTGTGTTCAGATGCTTTAAGTGTACGATCGTTTGTTTGTGCCGTTACTGCGGTATAAACATCGTGCTTCGAATTCACAGGTACTTAACACCAGGAATCAGAGTGGTGGCTTTCCGGTAAGCAAATGCGGTGGTTTAGCCCGTGCATCGTTTCTCTGATATTCTCCAACGATCAGCAAGATTCATCTTTGCCTGGAGACATATGTGTCCTAGTCAGTCTGACTCTGTTGGGGTTTTGGTGTCAGACTGTGTTATGCAGGCGGGGGTGTTGATAAGTTCTTCTGTTTTTCATCATTGCTCCACATGACCCCAGCGCATTGGCTTACCAGAAGTGCTTGTGTGTGAATTAGAAGAGCGTTGTTATGGCCTTTGCGTTTCCAGCTAGCTTCCTGGGCCTGTCGCCACTTTTCACTTCCTTTGTGGGCTTGTCTGGAAATCAAGTGGTTCTATATACCTTGATAGAGGCATCGGAGAGGAAAGAAAGTATCACTCCCTCTGTGCAGCATATGGCAGGCCTGGCTCTTCTCCTCCCTTTCACAGAGAGGCTAGCCTACTTGGATATACCCACATGGGTATCCCCACTTGGGTATTTCCGCATGGATATACCAATTAGACTATCCTCCCCTAGGTATCAAAGCCTACCGCCCCCTTCCTAACAAGGGACAGAGAGGGGCCGTGCTTACAAGGAGTGTTTAAGGGTTAGGATGGCTGTGTGCTGTTACCCAGTGGGCTTCCCAACTTTTCTGTTATGACATGGTATGATTATGGCAGAGGCAGAAGGCTCTGTACACGGGGTAGAGTGTGGGTATCCATCGTTCCATGGCAATCAGCAATCGTTGTGCGACAAGTGTAAGATGGCGAAGAACTTATTGCTATGTGAGGAAGAGAGCATCTGCATGGAATGCGAGCACGTTACTCACACAGAGTGGAAGGCAACTGAGGCTAATTGTGTCAAGAATTAGCACCGGAAGGAGTTGCGAGAGAGCAGCTCATACGTTAGAAGGCATTGTCTGAACCTGTGTCTTTCATCCACATCGCTTCTGCCAGTGAAAGATAGCCAACAGACCGGAGCCAATTCCGGTCCAATTGAAAGAGGGTAAAACTTAATAGGTCACTGTCCTCCGAGACTGTTGGAGAATTTAAAAGTGAGGAAAAGAATACGCCGAGGGAGACATTGCTTTCTTCTTAGTCACTCTTTCGCAGATCTCAAGTGTTGCCAGTAACGACAAAGGTGAAGAGCAAAACCTACATACGAACCATTCGGCTTTGTTAGTGTTAAATTAACCGAGGCCCAGCATCCCGTTATTTCAACATTTAAGTGGTGTCGTATTGCACCTCATCCAGCCGAGCTCTAGTCCAGTCTAGTCCCCATACTGGATCAAGCCTCTGTACAAGAGATTGAGGCAAAAAGCAACATGCACGAGAATAAGGATCATGCAACAACACAAGCCCCCGCCCCCCCCCCCCCCCCCCCTCTGTCAGCATCGGCATCGTCGGCTGTGCAATTAAGAAACCGCCCAGCCTGAGAGTACAAAGCTTTAGGCCTTCTCTTGTCGGGGCAGGGATATGCCATGAAGCTTAGGGGTACATACACACAGTCGCGGGCCAGCTCTTCGCCCTTAACTTACCGTGAAACTGAGACAGAGGAGGGCGGACCAGGAGGAGTCTGAGGACAAAAAAGTACATTCTTACCAAGGCTTAGCAAGGAAAGGGCATGGTTTGGAAGCGGAACAACTCCAAGACATGGAAAGTGCTATCCTTACGGATCCTATTCGTCTAGTGGATCAGATTCGATCTCCTAAGAAAGGGCAGTAGTTTTCGAGAGGCCCAGCCGCGGCAGGCAGGCGTCCTATTCCCTTCACCCCCTCACACCCACTCTCCCTTCGCAAGAAAGAGCGCTCATGCCGTCAGTCGCGGAATCCGCCGGGGTGTTACAGTAAGACATTACATTCATGAGATACTCTGAAAGAGATCACGCGGCTGGCAGGATGGAGGGCAGGGGACCCTTTCGCGAAGGACGATAAGCCTCCTGTCAGGCTCACCTGGCAGTTTGAGGATCCAGAGACGTTTTAGACATCGCAGCCATCACGGCGGTCGCCAACCCTATCGGAACAAGGTAACGAAATTTTCAGAGAATGGACATGACTGGGGGCAAAGCGTCGACAAGACTCCACCCTTTCAAGCAGCTCACAGTCAGGTCAGCACCGTGGAAAAGGACGCTTGGTGTTAGAGAGTTAGGCTCACCAGTCACTTAAAATATAGTCTCAATCCACGATGACACTGTGGGCCCACCAAATAATAAAGCTGGCTACGTGTGGAGTAATATTCCGGAGTAGAGGCGTCAGTGCGGGGATACTTTGTCTATACTGAAAGAGGTGGGAATACGGGGTTTGCCTTGTGCAGACAAAAAGGTTAATCGTATCAGTAGTAAGAGTAAATACTCAGGGGTACTTGAATGAACAGGACTTTATTTTTAAAACCAAACAGAAGTCTCGGGGGCTTCTATTCGGAAACAATTTCTGAATAGAAGCTCCCCGATCTTCTGCGAGGGAGGGGGCACTTCTTTTCGGAAACACCCGGTACTATCCGTGGGAGGTGAGGGTAGTGGTGATATAGCATGGAGGAAGATAATAGAAGTCGTGTTTAATCCTTCTATACAAGGCTCTTGTTGTGATCCCTCTTCCTAAAGGTGTGTGCGTGGGGATGGGGGGGGGGGGGGTAAGAGCCAAGTATGCAGATGGATATAGCCATCCCAGGTCATGGCTCTTCCACATTGGAATAAACATTAGCCATTTTGGTTTATGTGGGTATAGCCACCTCCAGCAGAGGGCTTTCCCCATGTGGTCCTATCCATGGTTATGGGTGAAATTACATTGAGGAACCTTCTGACGCTAACCAAATGGCTCTAACCAGATGGGCTTACCCAGTCTTAAATTTGTGTTATTCTGCGAAGTGGCTTTCTTCGAATTTTCTCTGTCTATTGGGTTCACTAACCTTTTTCACGTAATCTTTAATTTTGCAGCGAGATTGTTAGATTTTGATGTAATTAAAAGCGTGAAAAGTATTTTGCTGCCTTTTTTTCATTCTTCTATGATACATATACCAGTAAAAGTGCAGTTCATTATTACAAAGTCAAACTTTTCTACCTAAGGCGTGCCCCGAGGATTATATCCCGACCCTGGCCCCGGCCAAATGGGGAGATGTGCGAACGTTAGCTTTTGCGAAGTAAACTGCCGCTTTATTTCGAAAAAACGTTTTTTATATGAGGTAATGCGTGGTTCGAATTTCGTTAAAAATATCATAATGTGCAAATTACTTTGTCTTGGCATGTTTTGTTCGTGTAAGTCATATTAAGACACGAAGCTTTGTGAAATTTTAGTAATTTATAGCCAATACATACGCCTACGAAAAGTGGTACATTGCAGCTTGTGGGTGTAGCAGGGGAGCAAGACCTGAGGTATAAGATGTCGAGGTCCAATAAACTAATCGTTGCACTGGCTCATCCACAGGCCTTCCACGAGTGTCCGGATCCAACACAAAGCACTCAGCCCCATGATATATCTCAATATCAAGCGGTAGCCCAACGATGTTGTAGATATTAAGTTGTAGATATTGTCCATGTAAGATGTAATGAACTATATTACACTTTAAGATCAAAGAATGACGTTGCCGCTTGCGGTTTTATATGGTATATCTCTGATAATAGTTTTAAACTGAAAAAAAAAAAAAAAAACAAAACAAAAGAGATATGACTGCCATACCTCCAGTGAAGCCTGCGGACCAAACCTGTCGCATACTCAGCATTCGGAAGTCGACCCAGGGTCGACTGAAGGTTTCACGTCGACCCGACAAGACCGCAACATTGTGCAAGGTTGTAATTTGGTTGTCATTGGTTGCGACCATACATCAACGTCTAATCAATGTCTTTGATCCAATATTGAACAGAAGTTGGATTAGCAACATTGTTTAGATGTTGTGTTTTGGTGTAACCAAACCTCTAATTTCTGCGACGTCTAATCAATGTCTTTGATGCAACGTTGAAGAGACATCGGAAAATCGATGTTGTATAGATGTGGAAAAATCAATGTTGTACAGACGTTGGAGGTCACAACAGAACAACAATTTCATCACGTTATCGCTCACCGGAAGTGGAAGCCATGAGGATGGGATAAAAAAATCAGTACGTAAAAACGAGCGTGCAAGGTTTTCAACGCCTACTTTTTAACAATATTTATGAAAATTGTTTTCAATCATATCCCACGTTTTTAGATGACCCAAGACCGGGGCTCTTTGACGCAGTCGTAATCACAAAATCTTATCAATTATCACTGTTCGGATGGTGATTGTAGACTAATATTTTCCCGACGGCCATACAGCGTAACTCTCAAGTCAAATAGTCCGACGTCGAAATGTTTACTACACACTTAATTCGCTCCGTGCCCACCCTTGATAACCCTTGATTTGTTGCGAAAATGGCACATCTATTTCCCTAATTCGAGTCTACTCTAAATGGTCACCTCGATCGCATTCGAAACCATTTATATATGTTATTTTTTTTCGGCGTGCAATGACGTGTTAGAGGGCAAATTTTTATCCCTGTCTCACAGCCTCATCAATTATGATAAATGAAAGAAATTGGTCAGTAAAAAGCTGAGACATTTTGATATCTTATGCAAAAGGTAATGAGGATATTTTCACAGATTTTGTGTTGAGCCCTGCAAATGCGAATCCTGCTTAAAAGTGTCAGTTTCTGTTGTCGGAATTAAATCGGTCTAATTCACTTCCGGAATGCGCATAATTTAGACTGGTGTTGAAAGTCAAATACTTGCCAACTACAAATTAAACACATTATGAACAAATCGACGGTGATGTGACATTACATTTGAGACTGAGTACGTGAATTATTATTTTTTCCCCGCAGAACAAGAAAGCTGCCCAAGTGACGGTTACTTTAGATGCAAAAGCAGTAGGAATAGAACTGCGTGCATAGCGGAGAAGTTTGTGTGCGACGGCGAAATCCACTGCCCCGATATGTCTGACGAAACTAATTGCAGTAAGTCACAGCCAATCAGATTCATGGCGAAGCATCGCGTGATCTCACATTTAGTTCTCCATTTTTTTTTTTGTCTCTGTTTCATTTCTGCCACAGGAGCCTTTACGCATCTTATTTTAAGTTACATTGCCAGAGCTTTTAGATTTAACATGGCCCAATAAAAACTGATAAACAAAAGGTGATATTCAGTAAACATTTTTCAACAGATGTACACACACTTGCAAAAGTAAAGACAGGAATCGAAAAAAACCGATGATGTTTTATAAATTTTCGGCTAAAGACCTATCTAAAAATAACGACCAATGCAGTGTTTTTATAAGCATGATACTTTATCATGCTTTTACTCCTTGGACAGGTCTGACAGAATGCAAGCCTGAGCAATTTAGATGCAAAACAGGTCAGTGTTTGCCTCTGTCACAAAGATGCGACTATATGCGACAGTGCTTGGATGGAAGCGACGAGAATAACTGCGGTACGTGCAGCACTTGTTGCCGTATAGTTACCACATGTTGCCGCATTGCTACCACCTTTTGGTCACATTGTTTCTATGTGTTGTCACATTATTGGCTCATTATATTACCATATATCACCACATTAGTGCCGCATCGTTACCACATGTTGCCATATTATTGTCACATTGCTGTCGCATTATTGCCACATATTTCTTATACTGTTGCCACAGTGTTGTGAAATTTTTAATCACACTATTTCTCAATTGTTCAAAATAAGCTGTTGCGGAATTTGAAACCATCGTTTCGTGGTTTTACAATGTAGATCTGGTTATATGAATGTTGTAACTGGTGAAAAGGTGCGCTGAGTTGTTGTAAAAACCAAACTGGACATTGCGACCCACCCACCCATTTACTATTAGACCCCATTTCAACATTTTGATGAAAAATTCACAAACTTGAGGCACTAACTTGACATGCATAAATTCGGATGAAATAAGGGTAACTGTGTGGAAAACGCGCGTTTCTTTTTTTCCCGTATTGTTAGGCAATCTAAAAAATAAAATAAAGTATCTACATATACACATACAGTAAAACTTGACTCCGGACAAACTTGCATAATGTGGACAACTCCTTAAATCGGGCAAAATGTGTCAGTCCATTATGGTATTAATGAGAATCTGGATAACTCGAACACCTTCATATCTCGGTAACTAGATGCAATTTTTCCCAACAAATTGCAGCTTTTGCAGCGGTGAACAAAATAAAAAAATGAGAGTATAACCCAAGTAATCCGGACACCTAACTAATACGGATAAATAACGTCAGCCGTAACGTTTTCCGTGTTTTGCCATGTTTTACTGTATACTTTAAGCCACTAATTTTCGCTTGCCGAGACATTGAAAAGTTTTAAGGATGTGGACTGGTCATTTATTTTTGTTGGTAATCATTTGTCTTTCTTCGGAAATGTTTTAAAAGACAGTTTTGATAATCAAAGCTTTCATTTGTGAAAGTACAAGATTAATCGTTTGAAGAATATGAACATTCCACATTAACCTGCGAAAATTCTGCTCTATTTTAACTATTTTCATTGCTAGCTGTTTGCCTTATGGTGTGAATAGCATTTCGGTTAAAAAAAACAGTGCCAAAAAGATCAACCCACAAAGTACGCAAGCAGAAATGTTGGTTTATTCCTGTGCCCGACGTATTTTATTTATTCACTTGTTATTATTATTTTTTTGGCTGGGGGGAGTCTCAGTTTAGCTGTTAAGTTAATGAGGGTTAACGACTTTTTTTATAATTATCTAGAGCGAAGCGAGGGGTGTGGTGTGGATGAGTTTCGCTGTAACAGCGGCCAGTGCATTCCACTGAGTGACGTGTGTTTTTCTGGGCAACGTCACGGACTGAGGACCGGATGCTATGATAACTCACACCTACTCAACTGCTGTACGGTTTTTTTCATGCGCTGTGTATTTTATATTTTTTCACATGAAATCCGAGTAAAGAATGCACCCAGCACACATTTTATATAATCTTATAACGGCCTTTGATCTAAATGACCGAACTATTTTGAGAAACATCAGGTGCATACGTAATGATGTAGTATACCGTCCTAAGCAACTACAGTTTGCATTTTGCAGCATCCAAAGAATGCGGAGAGGATCTGTTTAAATGCTGGAATAGTTACTGTATTCCACAACAGGACGTTTGCGATATCAAGATAGACTGTCCTCCCACATCCGTGGATGAGGAAACGTGCAGTAAGTGAGAAAAGACCGGGGGGTGGGGGGCTGGGGCTTTGGCACTCAGGTAGAAATTGGTTACCATGCACAGCAATGACTTTTTAAAACGATCCCTAAACGCAGAGTGCTAAATGAAAGAAAACTCACCCACCCCTCTTATGTGGGAAACGAGGAGTGCCAAATGAAAATAACCCTCGCTCTCCTCTTCTGACGAAATTGGCACTGGGCGCGGACCGGGTCTGACATAAAAACCCCCCCCTTTTTTTTGGACAAGGCATGGTAACACATATGGTACCAAAAGCAAGTCCGTCCACCCCTCCCCCGGGGAAAGGGGAGTTAGACGTAAGTGCAAAATGGGTGCTACGTCTGGGTTACTGGACTTGTCAGTAAGACAAAAAAAATCGCATTTTCATATAAAGGCGTAGAATAAAAGCCTTAATATCTTGCAGTCTTATTGCCAAAAAATATTCTGGTGTTCGTACAGGGGGCACTAACAACCTTTTAAATTCAATAAACTAGTTTAAACCTGTCAAGGCACGTTACAGTTAAGGGTGCAACAATGTGCCCTTTTTTTGGTCTTTTACCATTCCTCTCCCTAGGGGGTGACAGGAACATTTTTCTCACAACTAAGTCTGGGGTTCAGCTGATCCCTCATCCAACCCAAAGCACCTCGCGACATGTTGAATTTAAATGGCATAGTCTGTACTTAAAAGCCTTCACGTTGCATTATTTATGGATGACATATCTAACCCCTGCGAGTGCTCTGTCCGAAGTTTTTGACTGTGCAGGAAACGTTTATTTTATAATCTTTTTATAAAATCAGTTGTCATTTCAATTAATCAAAGTGCTGTCTATTAATAAAAATTATTCCCAAAGGGCACTAATCGCTGCGTAAGGGTCAATTACAAAAATCGCATACGACATCAGAGACCAGTAGTATGTAAATTGGGGTTCTACCACGGCCGCCATCTTGGATTTTCGGAATGACTCTGTACCAAACAGTGGTAGAACCCCCATTTACACGCTACTGAGAACTGTGTTTGAAATGCTCAATGAGGGTGTTATAATGACAAACCAACCTTTCATTTTTTCAGAGTTCGCGTGCCCCCACGGTATGGCTTATGGGAATAGCGCATGCGTTTGTTATGATGATGAGATGGACTGCACAAATAGCTCCATACTCCTCAAAGCCATCCCAGACACCACGCATGAAAAGGGATTACATCAATAGTAAGAAATACTCCTAAATTTACTTGTAATATAAATGTTACTCTTGAATTAATTTTATTCCAGCTTGGCATCCCCGGCCGTTTAATCTATGCCACTATGTGTCTGTGGTACTGCGTATAGGAATATATAGTTGTGAGCATATATTTAAGATAAATATATGCTTGGTTCGCCAATCTGCTTTCGTGGAGATCAGACCATCCGGCGAATCCGCGACACCTCGCATCTGGACATCTCGCATCTGGACATCTCGCATCCGACAACTCGCATCTGGACATCTCGCATCTGGACATCTCGCATCCAAATGAAAAAGTGGACATCTCGCATCCGTGATTTTTTGCTTGATTTATCATTGTATTTTGGCGGTGGGGGTGGGGGGGGGGGGGGAGGTGGTAATCTTTTTATTAAGTGTATTTTGACACTGTACTTTACTACCATTTGTCATGTTCATGTCATGTGGATTCGTGACTACATCTTACCTTCCGCACTTTCGAACCTGTGCACGTTTCCCTTCCAAACCGTGCATCAAAGATAAATTTTAAAAAATTGAATAGATCAGTGGATTAAGTGGATGTGGATTCATTCTTAATACTGATCCGCCACACGTTCATTAAATCCGTCATGCTTTAAAGTGCCACTTTCGAGGGATTAGCAAAGGTGGATTCGCGCTGCACCGAACGCTGAACTACTCACTATGGCGTTCACTGAGCAAATATAAGTCTAACTCTTGAATTACTCCGTAAACTGAACTGAGTTTTTTTCAGTTGATTTACTCAAATAACTTACGTTTTGGAAACCCCTGTAATTTATTTTCTGTATGAAGTTTCCCAAACACAGTGTTAAAAGTTCCCCCTTAAAAGCAGACCAAAATCACGGATGCGAGATGTCCACTTTTTCATTTGGATGCGAGATGTCCAGATGCGAGATGTCCAGATGCGAGATGTCTGGATACCCACCCGGCATATCGGACCACTGTGCCCCAGAACCGAAATTCTTTCATTCATGTCTATTATTAAGGAACCCCGAAAATCGAACGAAAGGACCACTTTTGCCAGGACAAATTTACAATGATTTCTAGCTACATTTTTTAAAATGTGGATAAATCTTGCTTGTTCTGTAATTTTAAAACATTTGGTTTTATTGTGATATTAAGTAAAAGTTTGTCAACGTTTTTTTTTGTCAATTAACTTTCGCATAAAATGCAATTAATAATCAGCTACCAAATTTCAACCAATGTGTTTAAAAACCGAATAGCGCAGAATACGCATATGTTGTATATGCGTGTACATGTGTATGTATAGATATATACCATGGTAACGTATTTCTGCCATAGCTTAATTTAACTACAGAAGTTACAAAATCTTTATCGCGACCCGACACTGTAATATTGCGAAAAGCCGTTTATTTAAAATGAAAAGTATTTTGTTTTTGTTCATGCAAATGACTTGCAGCTGTCGCTGGATAGATTCAATGCCTTGAAAATCTATGCCCCCTTACACAGTTAAAATGTGACTTCTAATGATAATCAGAAGGACTTTCACTGGAGTAAAGTTGCTTAGAAAGCTCACAATACACCATGAATACCCTGTGTTTACCCATGCCGTGATGCGATGTTCACTTTTCAGCCTTACGCCGAAAGACACAGTAACGAAAGGCAGGTTTTGTAGCTAATTTGGAAAATTTAGTATTTTGAAACTCTTCAAACAGAAGCTCTGAAACGAGAATCGACGTTGTAGAAGGTTGTCGGGAGACTGAAAGATCACCGTGGTAAGGTGTAAGTGAATTCCAACCGTGGGGAGCTGAGCAAGAACAGCTTTGATCTACGGGTAACGCGGACGTCTCCAGCCTCCCCAGTTTCAGCAGCGCTGAAGGGGTCACTGCAGACTTTGCAGGACGTTACAGCATAGTTTTTTTTGTCTTACTATTCCGATAAGTTAGATTTTTTGGCTGGTATTCGCCCACTGTGCGACAAACTGGCTACTGCAGTTGGGCCTTGATAGTCAAACCACCTCCCTAACCCTTAGCTAAGAGATTCTCAAGAGGCACTACTTACTTACAGTTCACCCGCGTTATTCAGGTGTAGCACTGATACCAAGCAGTGTTACTAGAAGTTGCACACTTCAAATTTAGCGTTACCAACGGCGACAACAAGCGAATAACACGAGTGCAACAAGATGTAGCAGTACTACTGCCTCATAACACATATAAAATCATCACGAGAATGCACGCATTGGGAATTTAATGCAAATTTGTCAGGTTTGTTGCAGTCACGAACAACCATGGTAAAGACGCCATTCTGTGGGTCCCCAAGTCTTAAGGACGACCCACAGGACTACTGTACGGACCGCGCTTCTCTTTACAGTGGACAAAATTGTGACGGTATCACCATTTGTATGCACCCCAGAGCAACCTCTGTACACTCTGAACAAGCGTAGGTGCAAACTTCAAAACAGACAAAGAAACTTTTTTCGCGCACCATATCGGCGGAGGATACTTCGGCAAATGAGTCTTTGGAGAAGGAACCTGGCACCCACAAGTGATACGAAAAAAAGGAAGACTCAGATACAGACAAGACTCGGAAGTACGAGAAGCGCTAGGCCAAGCGAGGGACAGAAAAGGCGTGCGTGTGTCCCTGCAGTGGTTAATGCAAGAATCAGCAAACATAATACCAATAGCATAGGTTCGGCTGGCTGAGAGCAAGTCGTTCGGGGAGTCCATTTTGTTCGCTGCCAAGAATGCGTACTCGCTGGGTGCCTAGGTTAACGAGACAGCAACCGCCCTAGGTGACACACCGAGTATGGGGAGAGGGAGCGACAGTGAACACCCACAGAAAGGCCTGCTCTACCAACAGCTTAACTTGGAGGCAATGTTTCGCAATGCTTTACAACAACAAGGACCCGCGATCTCATAGGGCTACGGACCCAAGCAGTGAACGGAACAGTCACAGGAGCGGGGCAAGCAAGAAGCACCACACTCACTCCGACGCTTCAGGCAATAACGCTGCCACGTAGGAGCAGAAGCTCCAATCGGGTCAGCACACAAAAGCCTGTTAGCGCAAAAGGGCAGCCGTCACCCCTTGCCACGCTACTTAGCCAGATGGGTAAGGAGACGCACAGTAGCTCGAAGCGCACCAAAACCCCATCAGTATAAGCCACAGGAAGCAAGACCCAAGCGATTACTATCTTAATCGGGCGACTTGGAATCTTTGGACTCATCACCGTCCAACAGCGGGACAGTAGGTAAGCCTCTGCAACGCTCTCGTTTTAATTTTAGGCTGGAATTTGAAGGGCCGTCAAACAAGGTCCGGAATTCAGCGACCGGCAATCTACATGCAATCAGGTTGAAAGAGGCCGAGTTTCAATCAAAGGACGTTGATCAAAAGACTTTGATCAGATGCACACATCATCCAAATTACACGAAGGGCACATCTGCCGCCAGAACACAATAAATTTCGAACCCCTCTTCGATCCACACGCTGTACAATCGTTACTTGGCAGCCATACCACGCGACCAAGTGTAGTAACGTTAACCAGAGAAGGGTACACCGAGAACACAGGGCATCAGTGCCATCCAAGATGGAGGCACCACAAAACGTGAAAAAAGCAGGAACAGTATTTTTCGCAGGCCAGCTGAATCGCATTGAACAGGTGCACAATTACAACCTACAGCGAGCATGTAATTGTCACGAGAAATGGTCCGGGGAAGGACAACGTCATAATAGGCACCATTGATTCGTAGATGGTTGCAGAAATTAAGTCGTTTACATCTTGGTAGCCCACGGGTCTTCATGTCTGCAAAGGTTTACGCGTGTGCTCCAACGATTTGACGAAAGCTGGTATTCAGTTGAACACGCACAGACGTTGTCCTCGCCGGGGAGCAACGGCAGAACGCTCAGGCACACCAGGGGTATAGAGGCTGCGTGGAGGGAGCGCATGAGTATTGTGATGTGGTAATGTTAGGGGGTACAAATTTTGATCAGCACATAGCATGCGGATTATTTCTCAACTATACCATTAGGCATATAGCAGTTGTGCAAACAGTCAAACAATACACACGAAAAAAAGAACGGGAAGAGTGGGGGAGGGGCAAAGCCGTTTTGCTCGTTAGTGCGGAGTGGTGCATTAATCGACAGATAAATAAGTAAAGATGTAGAGGACGCCACATCAGAAAGCTGTCTGAAATAAAACAAAATGAAGTCTTTAATGATGTTTTATTCTTTCACACTGGGTACGAAGAAATGCTAGCTAGGCCAAAACAAAATCGCATGGTGGCAATGAAATGCCAGGCCACTAGTTCAGCTGGTGTTTACAACAGCCAGACCTGCCTTCTCCCAGCATTTCCCGCGCCACACTGATCGGGGCGCCGGATGAAAAGTGATCATCGAATCACAACACGGATAAACAGGGTTACCCATGGTATACCAGGAGCTGGAGTTTGACTCCAATGAGTATACTTAGTGAGTATCATAGGATGATACTGTTCAAAGCATCGGTTCGATACAGCTATACAGTTACAACATTGTATAACACAAAATCCCAGAAATTTTCACGAAAAGTGATGCTGCCCATTAAAACAATCTTCAACGAACTGATCGGTTTGGGCAATCTTTGAAATGATCTTATCTCTTTAATTGTTCCCAGCTTGCTTAGCGGAAATAAACTGGGCAAATTGCTGGATAACACATCACTCGTGGGCCATGAACAGATTACGTATTTGTGAGTATTTTCATAAGTTTTGTGATAAGTTTTTTTCATTAAATATCAACGTAAACAAAGTTCCCTTATATAAAGGGACAAGTATGTGTAATAAACTGAGTGCCTTTGAGGTACCTGAAAACATACATTAGAAGCAGTTTTTAGTATTTTTACCATTATTTTGTTGACATTGATGTGTTATTATAGAGCAAATAATAGAAAAAAAGATTAAGTAGGTTCCTAAGTAATCTTTTAAGTTGTGTTTTTCAACGAATCGTAGAAATGTACAAAATAAAGGTTGCGGCTTGAGCACGTGTAAAGAACCCCAAGCATTCCAAAACAGATGAACTTGTTAAAGAACCACAGACATTCCGAAACAGACGAACATGTGTAAAGATCCCAGACATTCCGAAACAGACGAACATGTGTAAAAACCCCAGACATTCCGAAACAGACGAACATGTGTAAAGACCCCAGGTATTCCGAAACAGATGAACTTGTTAAAGAACCACAGACATTCCGAAACAGACGAACATGTGTAAAGACCCCTGACATTCCGAAACAGACGAACATGTGTAAAGACCCCAGGTATTCCGAAACAGATGAACTTGTTAAAGAACCACAGACATTCCGAAACAGACGAACATGTGTAAAGACCCCTGACATTCCGAAACAGACGAACATGTGTAAAAACCCCAGACATTCCGAAACAGACGAACATGTGTAAAAACCCCAGACATTCCGAAACAGACGAACATGTGTAAAAACCCCAGACATTCCGAATCAGACGAACATGTGTAAAAACCCCAGACATTCCGAAACAGACGAACATGTGTAAAGACCCCAGGTATTCCGAAACAGATGAACTTGTTAAAGAACCACAGACATTCCGAAACAGACGAACATGTGTAAAGACCCCTGACATTCCGAAACAGACGAACATGTATCAAGACCCCCTGACATTCCGAAACAGACGAACATGTGTAAAGACCCCAGACATTCCGAAAGAGACGAACATGTATCAAGACCCCCAGGTATTCCGAAAGAGACGAACGTGTAAAGACCCCCAAGCATTCCGAAATAGTTGAACGTGTGTTTGCAGCACCAAGCATTCGGAATCAGAACATGTGTAAAGACCCAAGGCATTTCGAAACAGACGAACATGAGTAAAGATTTCATTTGAGTCTTCTATTTTTTTTACGAAAAATTGAAATGCAGTTGAAAAGAATGTCGAACCTGTAAAGTTGCTCTTTCAGCATGTTTAAAGACCCCAAGCATTCCGAAAAAGACGAACATATTGTACAGACTCCCTGGCATTCTGTAAGAGACGAACATGTGTAAAGACTCCAAGCTTTCTGAAAAAGATGAACATATTAAAAGAACCACAAGTATTGCCAAATCGACGAACATGTGTTAAGACCCAAGGCATTTCGAAACAGACGAATTGAGTAAAGATTTCATTTGAATCTTCTATTTTTTTTTCTTCGAAAAAAAAAATGAAATGCAATTGAAAAGGGTGTCAAATCTGTGAAGTTATCCTCTCCACTGGCATTCTCAAGGCAGACATTGTGGTAAATATTACAGGAAAAAATAATTAAGAAAAATTGTCTGGTATGTCTAGTGTGAGCAGCTCCTTTTCTGAAACAGTTTGTGGTGGCAAGGTCTGCCCCCTATGCTGGCGTGACCATAACCATATTAAAAGACTGCTTGTTTCAAAACGAGTCCTGCCTAAAAGCTCCAATCTGTCGTTTCCTCTCTCCAGCACGCTTAATTTGGACAAGGTTAACAACGGGGCTTCTTCTTCTGTAAAGGCTTAGTTGAAAAACACTGCAATCTTTTTCATAAAAATAACCTGTAAGATGTATTTTTATCGTTTTCTTTAATGTGACGCTGACAGAGACATCAGTTCTAATGGCATCCATCATCTTGAAAGAGGCACATTTAGCACGCTCTGGAAATTAAATACATTGTAAGTGCATTGCAAGTGCTCCCATACCGTGTAAAAGATAAGTACCTTCTCGCAAGCGATATATTTTCAATTCACCAATTCTTGCTCATTTTTTTCTCTTTTCAGACAAAAGATGACAATTGCTTGCTGTTGTATTTTTAATGATGTAAAAATTAAAGGTCATAAACCAACCTGAAATTAATTTTTAAAAATTAAAAAATGCACCGAACTTACAACAAAGTGTTCATTTTAACTCAAAGACAGAAAGAAAAAAAAATAAAAGAAATTTCAAAGTGAACTGTCAATTAGCAAATAATTTGTTTCTGTCATTTTGAAGTTTTTCCGATACCTCTCAACCCAAAGAAGCATTTTTCCAATTCCCATTTCATCAACATCAAGAACACGGGTTTGCCTCTGACATCTTTCTCCCAGGGCCTTAGCCGGTGTAAACAGTATATCTTGCCCCCTGTACAGCTTCCCCCTGGGGGTGGGGGTGGGGAAGATAGACTAGGCTATCTTCCCTCACCTAATAATTTTTGCCCCTCCCCCTCCTACTGGTATCAATTTCTAAAAGGAAGATTAAGTTAAACATACAAGAAAGCGTTTCTTGGATATTGTGGATGTTATTTATGATAATCTTAGCGATCAGGAGTATCCACACATGGGCTCTCCAAAAATGCTAAAAAGGATAACAGAAAAATGGTAAAAAAGATAAGAGAAAAATATACAACGTTCTGAGCAAGAATGCCTTTTTATATTTTGTTTGAATTATGTTGAATTTAGTCAATAAAGTAGTTCAAGATAGTTTTACACAGTTTAATTGAGTCCATTTATTCTCATGAACAAGTATGGTCAAATATATTTACACGCAGAAAAGTTCGAGGGTGGGGGTTAATATACTGGAGAAGGAAAGATAGCCTAGTGCAGCTCCCCCCCGCTGGGGGGGGGGGGGGAGGGACTGCACAAGGAAGTGGGGGTAAGATAGCCTGTCACATCGGCAATGGGGTTGACAACGGTTATCTTGCGGTCCGGTCATTGCGGTTATTTATATCTATTTTTGTTTAATTTCAGGATTTTGGCGAACAATAATATTACTGAATTACATGAGCGCACCTTTGAGGGTTTATATAGCATGAAATCATTGTGAGTGTTCATGTTCTTATATTTTAACTTAAATTATTTCATTAATTCAATTGTGTCTCTTAAATCATAACTTTTTAAACTCAAAATTGCTAGTATTAGCAATATATATTATCTCGTGATGGAAACATTTACCCATAAGAGAAAAGTCTTGAGACTGGTTGAGCTTTCGACACCATATATATATATTGGGGAATTAACAAGTCAGTGTTTGGGGCAATGGCTGAGCAGGTAAGAAAACCTCATGGTGTTTCGATGATTACTTGGTGGATTAGGTATGGCTTGTGTTTGATTAATAAAAACCTAACCGGAATCTGGAGAGACAGAAACCACTCACAGCTGGTGACAAATTAAACAAATTTCATCCGATATACTCCATTGAACAGCGAAGTTCACTGCACTGAGTAAACATTTCCTTAAATCATTTTTAAACTTTATATGGGAGGGAGCAGGGACAGATCGAAGTCAGAAATGAGTAATTTCTTGACAGTGGTCAACTTCCGGTTTTTCACCGTCACCATAACTGAGGTGGTCAAGGTCATCGAGGTACCTCTTAAATATAGTCTTTTAGGCCCAAAGGGTCGGAAATAAGCTCAAAATCTCTAACCGTTTTCGAGATAATGGCCCACTTCCGGTTTTTGACTTTGCACATGACCGGGGAGGAAAGGTCACCGAAGTATCTCTTACATATACTCTTTCAGGCCAAAGGGTCGAAAATAAGATCAGAATCGCTTTATCTTCAACCGTGTTCGAGATAATGGTCAACTTCCGGTTTTTTACTTTGACCATGACCGAAGAGGTCAAGGTCACCGAGATACTTCTTTCATGTAGTCTGTTTTTGATATTGACCATGACCGAGGAGGTCAATGTCACCGAGGTACCTCTAACATGTCGTCGTTTAGACCCAAAGACTTTATCTTTATCTTTAACCGCTTTCAAACTAATGGCCAACTTCCGGTTTTTTTACCAGGCCAAGGTCCCCGAGGTACCACTTACAGGTAGTTTTTTGGGCCCAAAGGGTCGAAAATAAGCTCAGAATCGCTTTATCTCTAACCGTTTTTGAGACAATAGTCAACTTCCGTTTTCTGATCTTGACCATGACCGAGGAGGTCAAGGTCACCGAGGTACCCCTTACTTGTCGTCTTTTAGGCCCAAATGGTCGAAACAAAATAAAATCGCTCTACCTCTAACCATTTTCGAGATAATGGTCAATTTCCGGTTTTTTACTTTGACCATGACCGAGGAAGTCAAGGTCACCGAGGTACTTCTTACATATCGTCTTTTAGGTCCAAAGGGTCGGACATAAGCTCAAAATCGCTCTATTTCTAACCGTTTCCAGATAGTGATCAACTTTCGGTTTTTCACTTTGACCATGGCCAAGGTGGTCAAGGTCACCGAGGTATCTCATACATATAGTCTTTAATCGTTTTCGAGATAATGGTCAATCGTTTTCTAAGCTCATGGTAAAAAACATAGGCATTGGAGATGCAGAGCCCTCAGCCAATAGTGGTTATATCACTGTGGTTCAGTTACTCTTTTGAAATACCGTCCGGACAAAAATAATATACAAGGTGTAACGGATGGTAACGGATGGAGCGACGGTAATGTTTGGCGAAGATCCGATGAATACTTTTTGAGATATCACCCGGACAAGAAAAAAGTTTAAGGTGCGACGGACGGATAGACGGACGGACAAGGGACACATTGCACCCTCGTTGCACATCTACACTATATATACTTTCTTCCTGTAAGGTTTGGTGAAGATCCGATGAAAACTTTTTGAAATATCGCCCGGACAAAACAAAAGTTTAAGTGCTACGAACAGACAGAGGGACTGACACGGGATAAATTGAACCCTCCGTTACACATCTACACTATATATATACTTTCTTCCTGCAAGGTTTTGTGAAGCTTTCTTAAATACTTGTTGAAATATCGCCCGGACAAAAAAATACGGCTCGACGACAGAGGACGGACGAAAGGACGGACAGACCGATAGCAATAGCCTTCAGCCAATATTGGCTGAGGGCTAAAAAATCGGATGTCACGGCGTTTCATCACCCTCTATCAGTGAGCCAAATTTCATCACTCCTTAGCAGTTGGGGAAAACCCATACGCTGTAGCCAACTTCAGCTTGCACACATATACTGTAATCGCTCTCATTGTGGAGAGCTGGGCGATACTATGCTGATAGTATAGCAGATTCTTTAACTGCTAAAGCAAAGCGTTTGTCTGCTTTATAACAGGCGTAAATGGCAAAATTTCAATATCCATTTTTGCATATTAAATGTGAATGAATTTTTATAAAAATTGGACCAACTACACATGCTATATTATATCTCTGCCAAATTTCGTGGTCCTAGCTCTAGAATTCTTAGAGGAGTTCGCGTGACAAGGTGTTCAAATTTTAAATTTCAATGTCCACTTTTGCATTTAAAATGTTAATGAATTTCTTTAAAAATCGAGCTGGACCAACTAGACATGCTGTACTATGTCTCTGCCAAATTTGGTCTTCCCGTAGCCGTCACAGAGGAGTTCATGTGACAAGGTTTTGGCGGGAAACACCTTACCGAGTCGTACGATTTCAATAAACTAAGGGAATGAAAATCCCCAAGTGTAAATAGTCAAACAGGATAAAAGGGAGATAGCTGGAAAACCAAGTATTACAACATCACAACAGTTAAATATGCTTTTCAGCACGAAAATCTACAAGGCACACAACATGCGCAATATATCCTCACTCATTGTCCACAACGAATCGATCAATACATAGACTGTGCGTGTACCGTACTGTGAGCTGTGATAGCGTGTACTTTATATGGGTTTTAGTGGCATAATTTCAATATCAATTGTTCCATGTAAAATGGAAATGAATTTCAAAACAAATTAGAGGAAGGTCAACTGATTAGGCTACGGTATGTCTCTGCATGATTTAAAACCCAAAGGAAGTAATGAGCTTACCAGATGTTAATTCCAACTTACAATTTCTCTAGCAACTCCTCTATTTAAAGCCGTTTACTGCAACTAAAACAGAACACTTTAGATAACCAAAACCACGTGATATTCTGTAACCTAAACAATGATATTGCGTGATTGTCTTATTCCTAGGTGTTTATTCCTAAATGTATGCATATACACAGATAAATTATTGATGTATGTGTGGGTTTAACGGATTGCAGTTTCATAGGCTGTGACTTTTTTGTATAAAAGTACCTGTCAGTACATAAAAATGATTATGTATATGCAATATATCGGATGCATAGTTGACACGATGTATTTACTTTTTTCTTAGGAATTTAAATGGCAATTGCATTCATATGATTCATCCACGAGCATTCCTTGGCGCATCTTCTCTTATGACTTTGTAAGTCATTGCTTTTATTAATTTCCATGTAATTTATTGCTGAAATACTCGGTAATTGCGAAAAGGAATGGCGTGGTAGCCGCCATTACTCAAGCTTTACACTATTCACGAAAATCTGGCTCTCTATCTTTGTATTTCATATCAAAGCAATTGTAGGTAAATTAAATCCCCAGGGACTCTGAAGTATGCTTCTGGCAAAGTCATGACAGGGAAGTTAACAGACTGCGTCTCATGATACAAGATCGTATAAAATACAAGGGTAGGCTAAGTGGGGTGCTGGATCCAGGCACGCCCTTACGTGTGACCACAAAAGCAGCCGTGCCGACAAAAATCGACTTTTCATATCACATACAAATAGGGACAAAATGTCATCGTGATGACAAAATACCAAGCAATTGTATACAACATTTGCAGTGATTTTTTTTATTTTCAATAATGTTAATTGTGCTTGTGAATTTAAAAATGAAAGATTCGTTCTTTTACCTATTGCTTTTCAATTGATAATAGGAATTAATATTGCGATAACCTGGGGAAAGTTGGCTTCAGCTGTGGTACTGTTCAGCAAACAAAGCATAGCATTTTGTGTCGATGTCTATGATATAATGTCGTTTATTTAATATGTCAGCAGAGAAAGCATCATTATCTGAAAAATTACTTCATCTCTTGTGCAGTCTTCCAATTTCGTAAAATAAATATCATCTTACAAACATCCGTACAATGCTTTTCTCATAGAAATATAGCGAAAAAGGCGTTCGCTGTCGCATATAACTGTGGTCTCCAAAAAACCTGGTAGTTTTTTTATGATAACCAGATAAAAGACTGAAATAGCAGTAGCGCGAAATATACGAGTGTGTTTTTCAGAGTGTTATCGCTACATTGATGCTGAAGAAAACAGAGGTTCTTAGTCAATTAACACATAGTTTTGTTTACATTTCAGAGATCTCAGTCGTCAGAAATTGGTTAAGATCCAAAGAAATGCTTTTGTCGGATTAGTTGAACTTACTAAGCTGTATGTATTCAACAACACTATTTGCAAATCTACTACTTTGCATTTTTGTACTGGTCTTGTGTAACTATGAACGCATTGGTAATTTTCTCACGTACACATCACATCTCATTTATTTCTTTATTGGAGTATACATGTCACATCTCTTTCCATTTATTTCTCCAATGGGAGTATATCTACGTTGACGTGTTGTAAAAACAAACAATTAAACATACACCATTTTTATTCCAGGGATCTCTCTCATAATGATATAAGAATCATTGTTGATGGCGCTTTTAATGGACTTCGAAGGCTTATGCAATTGTGAGTTAATTGGGTTTAGCCTATAGATGTGTAAATTTTAGCAATGGTAATATATAAACTGAATATGAGACACGGAGCAGTTAGTTCTAAAGAAGTGGTCAAGTTTTTTAAAGCATTCTTTGTGATAATTCATGGTGTTGAAATTATACAATTTGCTAATTTTTGAAGTAATTTGCTGTGTGCATCTTTTCAAAACAAGTGCTTGATTTGTAAAAGGTACTGATATGAAATTGTAAAACTTATTTTTTGTCTGTCATCAGTTATCATTTGCGTTGGTAAATAGAGAAAAACTTGGGATTTTCTTCGTTTTTTGTTAGTTATTAATATAGCAATTAATTATTCTTTGCGTTATTTATAATGCTCCTCTTTTTAGCTTTTAACATTCAACTGTAGCTGTTTACAGGGATATATCAAGTAACCCAATAGCTGTTCTTGGCGAACATGTTTTCAATGGCATACCGACTCTGCATATCTTGTACGTCTTATCCTTTCATTATATTTTTATTTCATGTGTACGTCAAAATAATGCAAAAAAATTATTGCTTTGTTTTTATAAAACACAAACTTTTTTCGTTACTGTCAAAAATCATTTTGACATTAAAATGTAGTAAAATAATTGTGTGCATTTAAGCAAAAGCGCAATGATATTGGTAGAACAATTGTTTACGTTGATGATGCGTAATACTATCAAAAGTATCAACACTTAAGCGTCATATCAGTGCTTTGATAATGTTTTATACTTGCAGCGGCGATGAAGGTACTAATTGAATTAAATATCGAGACTTGTGCTATGATTTTCAGTGCATGAACTTTTTATGGTGTGTGTGTGTTAAAAGGAAAACGGATGAATTTCGACTCTGCTGCATGGCAAGATCGGTTCCTCAGTGCTATCCGGAAGCGGACGAATTCTCTTCCTGTGAGGATTTAATGTCTAATTACGTGTTGCGAATATGTATATGGCTTTTGGCAGTACTCTCGTTGTGTGGCAATGCAATGGTGATTGCATGGCGATTGTGCGACACAAAAGACACCAAGGTAGCCACACAATTGGTTTAACTAGGTAATCTGTAAATAGGTGAAGTAATCTTTGTAAAGGTGCAGTTTAGAGGATCCATCTTTTGTAGCTAAAATGGCACTTGTTTACAACATAACTTGGTCACCTAAGGGTTATAACACATTCAAAACGTTTTTGTTGCAATAAATAATTTTAAAATCCTAACAAATAATTTATCGAATTAAAAACAGATCATAACTGTCAGTTAGTTTTTACAACTGTATTCAACAAGATTTTTCTATAACGTTTGTGAAATTCTTAAATATAAAATATATCATGTCATTTAATGTAACACCATATTTATCGCTCATAATAGTCATATCTAAATTTTAAAATAAAAAGTTTGTCGGGTATCAGGATAGAAGTAGAAGCAGCCATATTTCTTGTAGCCAACTATTTCGGATTCTTATTTTTCGTTATTTTTTATTTGCATTGTTAATGTAGAATATGTTTATGAAGCTTTTTTTGTCTGCAAAAACTACATTTTTACCCATAGCTTTATACTAAAGGATTTAAGAACCCACGTTTCATGTTTTAAAAATAAAATGAGGTGCGTATCGCTAAATATCTATTTTTGGGTAAGTCCTTTCGTTAAATAAATCAGCTGTCACTGCATATATCATGGAAGGGGCACAAACATATGCTTAAGAATTTGCTTAAGATAAAAAGCGTTACAAAAATTTAAAAACAATGTCGTTTTATGTAGCATTTCATTTAAAATCAGAAATATGTATATTAAACTGAACATGGTTGGCATTATATATATCAAAAGAATCTGCGTACAGCTACGATGATTTTTTAGGTTCACTCATTTTTAATAATACATCTAGCCATTGGAGATATGTTAATGGGTGTGTATTTGCTGATTATCGCCATTGTTGACCATTACTACCGTGGTGTATACATACTACACGCTGGCAGATGGCGGTCTAGTTCCCTGTGCCAACTAGCTGGCTTTTTATCTACATTCTCCAGTGAATTGAGTGTCTTATCACTCACCGTTATAACTATGGATAGATTTGGCGCTATCGCGTTCCCTTTCCAGACGCGGAGACTGAGCATGGCAAATGCAAGGTGAAATTCTTACTTTTTTTAATATATAAATCTTAAACACCGTCTCAAAAGTTATACATCAGGAATCGTCATAGATTATATCACCACATGACTACCACATAATAAACATATGCTGACTACATATCTACTTTGCATGTTCAAATTTGCTTTGCTTACCAAGTCCAGATACCTGTTAGCATAACATAGCAAAATGTAATAAGCGATATAGTAAACATATGTGTTAAAATATGGTAACCAATACGCTTGTTTTTTTGAACAGCGTTCAATTTTATGTTTCTGAGGATCATATGACTACTAAATGATAATAATGTGGTTACCACATATTGTGAACATGTCATCCTATATGTCCATTTACGATAGGTTACTTATGATTGCACTGTGGGCTATCACATTGCTAATGGCCGGTATACCATTAATGGGCCTCGACTATTTCACCGACTTTTATGGTCGATCTGGCGTATGCTTGGCGTTACATATCACAGCAAGTAAGCCACCTGGATGGGAATATTCTGTAGCCATTTTCTTGGTCATGAATTTGCTGTCCTTCTCCGCTATAGCTGTGGCCTACATCTGGATGTTTGCGGTTGTGTCACGCTCAAGATCCGCCACTAGGGGTCCAGAGGTGAGGGAGTTATTCAATGTAAGTCTTTAGCTACTTTTCAATATGATGCATATATATTGGAGGGAATTTGTGTTATCAGTGAATATTCCAGGATATTTACGTATTCGCGGCAACCGTAAGGAAATAGGTGAATTTCTCCAAATTTTCCTGAAATTCCGAGTACTTCACTGCTCAGATTTATTGAATCTTTCAGGGAATATGTGAGTACTCAGGGAATTTATGTAGTACTCAGGGAATATTAGTAACTGATCAAACTGAAACTAAATGATAAATGTTCTTGCATGAGATTCAAATCAGAAATGAACTTTATCCTTCGAACATTATAACTCGGTTGTTGTTTGTGGGTGGTTTATGGTTGGGTCTTGTCAAAGTCAAGTCGAACACAAATCAGAGCCAATCCAAAATGAGTCAAAGCATACACTGATTTGTATGTCAAATGCACCCAAATTTTATGGTTACATGGTATCCATCAGCGGATTTTTCTACAGTATGCTCTGATAGGACGGGGTGTTTGTAAGGTCTTTAATTATGCACAAAAGAGTTACAACCTTATAATATTTTCTCACTAAGCTCCCAAATGCACACGAATTACCTTCTCGGTGGTATCCTTTTAATTTTTTTATTTTTAGCAAGGGAGGAGTGTACCTGACAAATTTCGGTGCAATTTGGCGTTCCCCATTTAACAGAATGGACTAAATCTTTAGCACAGCCGATTTTGTCCCGCTGATATAGTCAGTGTGGGTTATCAGTGCGCGTGAACTTTTATTGAAAATTTTTATATATTTATCAGACTGCTTTCAGATTTTTATGAAAAAAACTATTTGCTTTCGAACGATTGCATCTAATCAAACATACTATCAGCTTCTCGAGCCCATTCTTGCACAAAGGTAGAAAATGGCGTTTTAGCGGCCCATAAAAATACCAATTACTTCTACCCTTTTCACACTGGTGAACTTGGATAAAATGTAAAATAAAATTTTATATTCATATGTAAGTCGCTTTTATATTTAACATGAATGGGGGTATTAGGGAAGTTATTCACATGCTCTGTATAGAAACCATCTCTTCGTTTGTATTTTTAGCAAAAAATAGTATTTTAAGGAATCCACGTATCTCTGGCCCG
The DNA here is from genome assembly GCA_949752745.1 of Protula sp. h YS-2021. NCBI lineage: Eukaryota > Metazoa > Annelida > Polychaeta > Sabellida > Serpulidae > Protula > Protula sp. h YS-2021. Next base: position 42,931,838 of record OX457025.1, read on the forward strand.
TCTTTTCGGTGAATACAGGAATTCTCTGGATCTATTTAGGAAATACGCGTATTCCCCGGGGGTCGCAGCGAATACGTTGATTCCCTGAACCAGTCAGGGAGTGCGCGTATTCCCTGATTACACGAATTCCCTGTTACATTTACGTTTCTAAAGCAATCATCGTATCAACAATTTTTGTAACCAAGGACGCCTGCATGCTGAAAACATTGTTGAGTAAATTAATAACTGTTATTTTTCCAATAAACACATTTGCATAAATCTAAGACTGCAACAGCGCCTTCATCATTGGGGCAGTACTGGCTGTCCGTTAAGACATGTGTTTATTTACGGCATCAGAAACTTTCGCCAAACATATACTGGCGACATGATAAGTCCTATGTGTTCACAAAATTAAAAATATATCTTAAATACCTGCAGCTATTCTGTTTAGCACTAGAGGCAATATTACAATTATTTCTGACACAAAAAATTAATTTTGTATGTACTATTAGAAAAAACATGTGAGCGAAAGGTATGGTTACCACATGTTGAACATATGTTATACTTAGCATGTCGTAAACATATTTGACCATGTAGTTAACATATGTTTCTATGCTAAGCCAGCTTTAATATCACGATAACATGTGATAAACATATATTAAACATGTGGTCACCATATATGGTCACCATATATATATATATATATATATATATATATATATATATATATATATATATATATGTGTGTGTGTGTGTGTGTGTATATATATATATGAAATAATATATGCTAAGGATATGTGGTGACATGTGAACACGGTCAACATATGCTAATCATGACATGATTATAATCATATAAGATAGTGAACACATGTTTGGCGAAGGTTTGTGATGAAGCAGGAGAACCTATAATTTTAAGAGCATATATAGAAGTCAACTACAAGTTATGACAATGTGACAGATACATTATCACCTCTATCAATTGTATAACATTACTTACAGACACGTTCTGAGCAAGCTATGGCGAGGCGCATGAGTGTCATTGTGGGTACAGACTTCTGCTGTTGGGTACCTATAAGCTTAATGGGATTATCGTCACTTGCTGGTGCAAATATCCCACCGCAGGTACCATCATTTGTGGATTCTATTTTACATTGTTATGTACTTGTTCTGTTTATGACTGAAAATGCTTTAGAAATTTGCATTTTTATTTTTTTTCCTTTTCATAAAGTTTTATGGTATTGATGAACTGTGGCTCGAATAGTCCTGGCTAGATATCGCCTACTCAGAATCAGAATCTTTCACAAACATGATCATGATACTAAACCACAAATCTAAAAAAAACATGAGCAACCGTTAAAGAAATCTGCGTACGGACTGGTCTTTACATTTACATACTAAGAAATCAATACTTTAGGATGACTAATCAACGACTGACATCTCTACTTGGATTCCAAAGAATAACAGTTAAACCAAGACACCAAGCCAAAACAAATACATTTCTATCCCCCTTCATACTAAAACCAAGTATTGAAATGATATTAAGTACATATGTAAGATGGATCAAGCACTCATGATGCGCTTAACAACCAACTAAAGCATACTCAGTAAACGACCAAGACAGAGCTCAGTATTTAGCTGTTTGTGGGGGCCAAAACGGGCCCACGCGAGCTAATGGGTACGCTGTATAGTTTACCCATGACCCTACCCTTAGTTGGAGGAATAGTTTATCTTAAAATATCTACACAACGTAGAAATCGCAGGGTCCTAACCTGAGTTGTAACTTGTTGATGCCTTAAGCCCAGAGCCAATAGCAGCTAAGTATCCTTCAACAGAACCTACCTTTAGTCGCTCTGACGTAAAAAGTTGGTCCTTGGCAGTGTATCCCTTCTGGTTATTTACGATCTCTGTTTGTATAGTAGGGCAGGGATAGGCAGGGTCCAGGAGACCAGGGATTGGGTGAGAATACATACAATGGGGCTGAGGTAGGATTTGCGGTTGTCACAGCATTCTCAGAGACGGCTCTGTCATGCACTTGCACACTGATGGAAATAAAGGGGCATTGAACGACCAAGAAAAAAAGAGAGGTGTACCTGGCTAGCTTGGTCGTCAGTGAGCTGGCAAACAGATCCAGTACCGGAGGTACCCGCGGGGATTAGCCTGTCACCCAATGGAAAGAAGGGGCGGCCAGGCAGCACTTCGTGTGTATGACCTGACCGGCTCTGAACGCAAGATCTGTAAACACATTTAACGGGCCATACCAAGGCTTGGTAACCGAGCCAAGACCTGAATGTATTTGGTACTCAGTACATAGACCAAGACATGTGCTGAGTACGCTACAGGTACCCAGCACCAAGCCCTAACCAACACTCAGGCACCCAGTTGGTACCTTGTACCAAGAGCAAGCGAAGACTTGGTGCGTACTCAATACTTGCTATCTAGACAGAACCAAGCCTTTGGACTAAGAGCCTAAAAAGCTCAAGGACATCAGAATCCGCCGATTAAAGCCGTTTATTCTGCGTTCGGGCACTGGTAATAACCTAGCTCAGCTCTAGAACTACTAGCGGTTCGATAGGATGCACTAAGCTGCTTTGATGGATTACTGAATATCCCAGAAAACTGCGACTAACTTGAGATCAAAAGAAAGATCCATAGAGTAAGGTGACGTGTGCTCCTGTGTGTTGTCAGGAAGTAAGTCCCACTCCAATGATCTGGTGGAGAACCTAAGAGCAGCGAAGCAAGATGAATCAATTACACTCATATCTAACACCCAAGTAAACAAATAAACATGTAATCCAGAGATTTAAAGTGATTGTAGCAAGAAAAAAATCAGCTTGTACGAAAACGCTTCTGGTTGGTACCGCACGCAAAAGGAGAACAAGTCTTGGTACTAGGGTACCAACGAGTCTGATTAGCCGGCGCCTATGCTGCGATGATTCGAGCCACAATTAGAACATTTTATTCTGGATTCCGTGATTCTTTTAAGGTTACACAAAAAGCCCATGCAAAAGTGGAATTCAGAGTTTTTTTCAGAAGTAAAACGGAAAACGGAAGCATATCTAAAATAAAGTGCCTTGTTGAAGTGCTGGGTGTTTTACCTATTGTTAAGAAAAATTTTTTTGGTTTAGCAGAAAAGTTCCCAGTACACATTCCAATGTCGATTTAAGTTTAGGACGTCGACCTGACCATACCACAGCATTATCTCGGATTGTAATGCGGTACTGATTGGTTGCGACTTTAGATCAACGTCTAACTAAAGTCTATTACACAACTTTCGATAGACGTTGGTGCGACTCCTATCCAACGTTGATGCAACGTTGCGATGTTTACTGGGTAGGATTGCGCCAAACGTATTCGAACTTAGTAAACCTCTTTAGGCTTGAGAGTAGTGGGGGTCCTTCACCCAGGTACAGTTACATTTTCCGTTTAATGAAAAGAACATTTTTTTCTTTTTGGAACAATCTTTTCGAAAAACTATCGATTATCTTTTGATAGAGTTATTAAGAATTGTTGGTCTGCGTACGTTTCAGGTGTATGCTTGGGTAGCAGTATTTATCTTGCCTCTAAATTCAGCTGTAAATCCAGTTCTCTATACCATCTCTACAGCTACTTTTATCAGCCAAGCCAAGTACCGCTTGTTCCGGTTCCGGCGATCGTTTACACAAGGCCACATAGAGACTAAGTCTACTGTCCTATCTTGTCATGGTAAGCAGTGATAGTGACTTCGAAATCAGTACGTCCAAAGAGATGCCATTCGAGCTTCATATTTTGGCATCTACAGATCCATAAAGAATAGATATTTTAATTTTTGGCCATAACACTGGCTAAAGATATTACAGTATTAGGATGGAAAAGCTGTAAATAGTATCGATATCTTTGTGATGTTTCATACATGACGTTACTGTAGTGACCTAAAAAAGTCGTCCTAACGTCTCAAAAAGACAACAAGCGACCTAGTTGAAGCGACATCGTAACGATAACTTTGCGACGTCTCATACAGAACGTCCCGGCGGTGATATAAAAGCTTGTAAATCGTTGATTGTAAGATGCAAAAATGACAAAACACTATACGTTTACAGTATACGTAAAGGCGTCATTAAATGTCGCTAAAATAACATTTTGAAGCGATTAGATGTGATTGTTTCTTTAAGTGTTATGTATCAATCGCAAACGTTGTTGAAACAACAGCTAGTTCACAAAAAGAAATGCTACAGCGTTTCACAATAAAAAATAATCGACTCCAAGGCGACTTCGTAGCAACGATGTAAAAAGAAACCAAAAACGAGATCAAAACACGTCGTTTTCCAGTGATAACAAAAGTTCACCTCTTTTGGGACCTCATAATGAGGACACAGTGACGTCGCATGCGTCAAGGGAAGTGGAAACCAATTTTGGAAAAAAAAGTGTAGAACAAACACAAATTTAAATGTAACCAAAAAGTCAAAAAGACGATTTTTATATTTTTCCTCTTTTTAGTTTCACATTTCACATGGAAAACAGATTTTACGTTCAATTTGTCTTTTATAGTTTTTTTTCAGAACTGCCGTTGGGAATGTTGCATTCTGCATTTTACTAATGTTTGAGTACTATAAAAAATATGTTAGTATTTGAGTGTAAAACTATTTCATATGGGTCTTTAATTTAATTTTGAACCTTGTTTTCTTTTAGAAGAACGGTATCCGTTATCAGAGAAAGCGTCTTCATTGCGTAACTCAAGAAGTTATCCAGGATACTCACTACGCAATAGCAAAGACTCAAACAGAGCCAAACGCAGTAGTACTGAAAATGAGTACCCGACATGTCAGTATTCCAGAAACCGTCCGCGAATGACTTGGTCTGAAAGTAAAGACAGTTCAAATGATTTGCCCGACACGAAGCTTCTGAACCGGTGACATCGAAATTGTGACAAAAAATAGGAAAGAAATGAAATACATTTAGTATATTTACAATATTTGAATATTGATTGGAAATCAAATCGAAGGAAACTATCTGCATCGATAGAGGATTTTTTGCATCCCAGGTTGAAATCTCGAAAAATAATACGATTTTGATACTTCATTAGCATTCGACCCATGCTAACACGATGCAACAGGAGAAATATGGCGGTTTCTCTTCGAATACTGAATTTCCCTTTTCAGAGACCTGTCTCTCCGGGCTGGTGCTCATTAGAAGCATAATTGTAACACTGGAGATCCATTGCCTATAGGGGAGAGGATCCAGTGGGATAACTGCAGCGATCCGACGGCCCACACCCTTGTGTGTGAAATTTTGAAATAGTGTGGTTTTCACAATTTTTGACCAAATTGGAGTACAGTCTGTGACCCCTCTTTTTGGAAAGGTGTTGAGTCTTAACTTTTAGAAAGTATACCCCGTCGTTGTTCAAAAAACACAGCAGATCACTTCGTCTTGTAAATTCTCTTGTGTTCAAAAACATATTGCCTATTAATGCATTTTTTAAAAAATCAGAATTAGTAATTAAATAACATTGTTATAACTATTATTGAACATTTAATTGTACTTTCATACAATGTATGGTTGACGCCGATTTCACTTCAGGGTCAAGCACACTTCTAAATAATCTCAAGCGTAGAGATTAAAGTAAGAACATTTTTTTTTCAAAGTAGATTTGCATGCCTTAGCTACACAGCTCTGGCTTAGTTCAACATCCCAACTGAGAGCTTATTAGTCAATTTATTAAATGAATTATTTAGCGTATCTAGAAGTATTTCTTTTTTTTTAAAGTATGTAAATTAAAAATACTGTGTTTGTAAATAGTGACTTTGACAATTGAAGGGGTCCATGCACAAACTTGATAACTCCACTTATCAGGAAAATGCACTATTACCACCACGGTATTTCTTGGCTTCTGTTCTATCACATATATAAGTCTTACGGGTTATGGTCAACTCATCCAAATACCAACTCATCCAAATACCAACTCATCCAAAAACCAACTCATCCAAATATGGTCAACTCATCCAAGTTATTTTTTCTCTCTTTTCGAGACTTGAATAAAATCTTCTAAGAGGCTTTTGATCCCTCAACTTTTAATACTGTCGCTTCTGACAGATTAAATTGAATTGGATTATATGGAGATTGCAATTGTGAAATAGCGTGAGTACAGTATGTGTATTTATTCTGAGTGGATTACCACTTCAAATGAAAGCGTTAAATCTTTTTATGTATGGATTGCGTTTACATTAATGGTTTACACAGCAATGGTTTATAGATTGCAGTTATAGATTGATATTTGCAATTTGATGTGATTTGATGTGGTAAAATAGATGAGCACAGAAATAAGTATTTTTGCTGCACTTAAATTAATAAGTGGTATTTTGTAAGATAAACTGTGTTAGGCAATGCCAGTAGATTTTTTGCAAACAACATGCATGCTACAGACGAAACAGATAGGCAATAAAATAGCAGTTGTTAAATAAAAAACGATTTTAACTTCATTTGTCCGATCTCTTATTTCCAATTTATAGATAAAACAGTTAAAACGTACGATGATAAAGAAACATGATTGCAATTCACTTGACACAAATCACCTTGCTCAAGCCCCACCAAATCCCATATCTTGTACAATTTCAGTTAATTGTTTCATAAAATCTGATGAAAAGATCGGATGAGTTTGCTTAAGCCCCGCCAAATCCCGTATGAGTTGACTACCTCACATTACAATTAACTCTGATAAAATCAGAGAAAAAAATTGATTAAAGCATTTTTTACTTTCAAAAGAAATGACATTGAAGTGTGTCTCGAAAATCTGAAATGAACTCTTTTTCTAATACATGTCGAATAAAAAGGCGATTTATATTTGAAAAAGAAAAAAAAATAATTGGATGAGTTAACCAAAATATTTGGATGAGTTGACGAAAAAAATTGGATGAGTTGACCAGGGAATTTGGATGAGATGACCAAAGAATTTGGATGAGTTGGTATTTGGATGAGTTGACCATCTCCCAAGTCTTACACCTCAAAACCGATTAGAAGTGGGCATTTTTTTTAGAAAAAATGCGGTAGGAAAAAGCTACTTTTCTTACTAAAATTTCAAACTTTAAAAACATTTTTCTCCACTGCTGATAAGTGCAGTTATCACGTTTATGCATGGACCCCTTCAATTGTCACATTTCAATGTTGGATAGCCATTTTGGCTGTAGAATTGCCAACCGTTTGCGATCTCTTTATCAAAGCTAGTATTGTTATATTTTTAGGGATATTTAGCTGTGTGTTTGCACATTTCTATGTGTATATTGTTGTGCTGTGGCGTCATCATTGTGTACATCCTGTGCTTTATTTGCTATAACGAGAACAATAAATATCTGTTAGGACCTTGGGGTCGTCCTCGTCCCTCGTATATCCGGAGACAGCGGTTTGTGCTATTCAAGCCCCTGCGTCGCCGAATTAATAATAATAATAATAATAATAATAATAATAATAATAATAATAATAATAATAATAATAATAATAATAATAATAATAATAATAATAATAATAATAATAACAGACTAATTGGAAGTAAAGGGTCACGAAGAAACCACCTTCGAGTTGAGACGAGAAGTCTTCCCATTGCAAACTAATGCTTAACTCAAAAAAAAAAAAACACTTATTGCACAGTAGAGCCGCATATGATTGTATGCAATACATTGATCCATTCTCGTAGAAAAATGTTCTCTGGCGTTCAAATGTAATTTTAGTTAGAAAAACCTTGTCCAATGCCATACAGCCTTCGGTTTTCTATTGAGTCATTAGCTTAGTTTGAAAAGTCGAAGACTTGTAAATAGTCCTAATTTGGTTAATATTGACAGTTTGAGGAGTCGTGCAAACTGCCGACTAGCGCCGTGTTATACCGTACACCGTACTCACACCTCAATTTATTCATGTGCTTAATTTATTGGAAGGATAAACGCTGAAATTTGTTGTCGTCATTTGGAGCGAACTATTTGCACAGCTTGATGGCAAAAGAAGCGTATTCTGACAGCTCAAACTGTGCACATCAACCCTGCAGCGTATTTGCATAAATACTCCAAGTTGTTCATATTTTCCATTTTCATTGGACACAAATAAATGAAATGCTATCTAATATTCGCATTTTCAAAGAAATAATTATGTATAGATGTTGTCTAAATCTCTTTCTAATTGAATTTGACAAACACAGCCAAGACCTTTCTACTATGCAGGAGGGGAACAATTTTCTTCTCTTTTTTTTTTTTGGGAAAATTGTTTGAGTTAGGGTGTCAGTGTAATTCTCTGCGCTTAAACGCTTCGAGGTACAGAGTCACTTAAATGTTTGGAGATATTGAGGTTTTTAGACCTTTGGAGGTGCTGAGGAACTTGGACGTTTGGGAGTACTGAGAGACTTGGGAGTAGACTTTTGGAGGTTTCCGTGGCATTTAGGCATTTTGGTGCACTGAGGCTTTTCGACATCTGCAGGTAACGAGGCTCTTAGACTTTTGGGGATACCGAGGTGTTTAAACGTTTGGGGGTACTGAGGCACTGATATATTTGGAGGTTCTGAGGAATTTATACGTTTGGGGTACCAAGTTGCTTTGACGTTTGGAGGTAACGATGCTCCTAGACTTTTGAGGAACTGAAGAACTTGTGCGACTGAGGTGCTTGAAGGTTAGTTTACTGCATAAACCTTCAATTGCAACCGAACCTTAATCCATAATTAAAAGAAATTTATTTGTTTCATGATATAGATTTCTTAATTTAAATGAACCAATTGAAAGAGAAAAAATTTATAATCAGGGAAATGAAAGTCGTCGTTATGGATCTGGAACGAAGTAAAACAGAACTGCTTCTAGTGTTTCTCATTTTGGTTTCCCTTTCTGCCCCTCCCTCCCACCCCATTTCCTTTTGCTTGTCTTCGTGGATCGCTACAGGGGGGGGGCGGACTTTACAATGATCTGTCGACAAGGGACGCGGCTGTTTGCCAAGAGCACTGTGGTGGTTTTTACAACTTGTACAACTACACTCCCAATCCTTTCTGTAACTTATATTTTTTCCTGTCTATAGGTAATTGATGGGTTTTTTTTTTTTGCAATATCATCTTAAGCATTCAATAGAGGTTTCTCTATTTAGCTTATTCAAATTTCCTTTAGACACATTGGCTGATCCGGGTGCCTTAACACTGCAGGGTGTATCCTAAGAAAATGTTTTTATCGAATAATCTCTTTGATATATCTGCTAGCTAACTCCGTGCTCTTTTATTCAACTCACAAATCCGCGATCGGGCACTGTATAACATCACTTAATTGAAAACGAAATCTTCCAATAGACTTCTGGTATGACACAAAAGGAGCTCCCAAAAACAAACTCATTTGCCCAAGTGTTTACGCAGTAAACCTTCCACCCTACCATTTATACTAATGAAAGGAGATTTTCGGCTGTTACATGGCTATTTCCCCTGTTATTCTTCTTCCAAACAAATAATTCCTAATTCTGGGTAAACACCAGTAAAATGTTTGAAGTACGGTATCCATATATAATAGTTTACGAAGACCATGCCAGTTCTTTGTCCTTGGACAGTGGTGTTCTTCGGTTTGATCTTGCTCATTTTCTTGAAACTATTTGTTAGCAAGGACAAGCATGACGCGAATATTTTGGCAAGACACTATTTTTTTCTTAATCTTGTGCTTTTAACCTTTGCCGCGTATTTTAGGATAAATAAACAACCGAATAACAAGAGAACACTGGAGTCTGTCTTCTGATATAAAAATAATACTTGTAAATTGAAATAATAGACGCAGTTATACACTAAGGTGTAGCACTCCGGAGTAACTTAATGTGCTGTTTTTAGCGTCCAAACGGGTGAGTTTTATTGATTTATTGTTTGTGTTTTATATATTTATTTATTTCAGGTAGGCGGGAGAGGGGGGGGGGGGGCATTCAGCCTAAGTTATTCGCCCAAAACGTCAGTTTTACAGACCGGCAAATCTGGAATTGATATTAACTTCTGCAGGGTTGATGCAATTACATATTATTTACACACATGCTTCGCTCAAATGATAGACAATATGAAAACATTTTGTATTAATGTGTAATTTTTCACTAAGTTTACGTTCTCGCAAATGTTTGTTTTCCCCGAGAGCTGCAGTTATCATTATTAGTACTATTATTATTCGTCCCGTCCTCACCCCTCCATCTGTCCAATACCAGTATTAATATGTTTGTAGGTGCCGTATCTGAGCAAGTATTTAACAGGTTTCGTTTATTATTTCACAAAAAAGACGATGTATAGATACTGTGCGACATGCGGCAATTTTTCGGTGTTCTTTAAAATTGAAAAATTGTCATTTAAAAAGTATACCATTTGGACTTCGGTATTTTGTACGCCCCATACCTCAGCAAATATTCAATAGATTCCGTTTCTTTCTTGCACAAACAAAGACTATACATCGGAGCTGTGCGACATGCGGTCGTTTATCTTCGTGTTTATTTATGTGTAGGATTTATGGTATGATAGTGATAAAACCACACGAGCGGCTAGACTGATCCGAAAAGCGGAGTGCTAAGCTGTAAATAATACCCCTTTTTTTACGTTTTTGCGTTTTTCTAAATGAAAATCCCCCCCCCCTTTATCTGTTTTTTACGAAATTGGCACCCTTTTCTCCGCTCACTGGTAACGCATATGAAATCAAGTGATCCCCCCTCCCCCCCCCCCCCCCCTGGGCATTTTCGATACTAAAAGAGCGAGTAATACAAACGCACGTACCCACCAGGCGTATCAACCAGGCAAAATGCTACCGTTTCCTTTGCTCGGGTAAAGGTAGTCTTGAAATAAAATTTATTACTGGTCAAATTAAAAATGACCACAGTGGCCGTATTCACTAAAGTTAACTTAAAAGTTAACTTACTTCGTTAATAAATTAATAAATTTGGCCTGTTTAACAAACAAAAATTCGATTAAAACTGTTTGCGTGATACGAATCCCGGTCATCTGCCCCCCAGTCAACTGCCCCCCTGTCATCTGCCCCCCTTTTTTGCAACCTTCAAAGTGGAGGGGTGGTCGCTTGCCCCCTCCATATGCTATTTTTTCTTGGGTTCTTGGCTTACAAAGACACAATAAATAAAATTATATTTATTTTATTGTATGTATTGCACCTCGGTAAATTGCAATTGACCAATAGGAAAGTAATTGCAATTAGAATTGCAATTAGTTTAAGGATCAGTCTCTCCTAAGATAAATATTGGTGAATAGATCAATGAAGATCAATGATTTCAGAGACGAAGTAGACGGGGACATCACAATTGCCTAATTTTTTAAAGATTTTTTTTTCCACTTAAAAAGGAGGGCAGGTGACTACCCCGTCAAATTGGAGGGGGGAGGGAGCAGTGGACCGGGTTGCAAAAAGGGGGGGGGGGCAGTTGACTGGGGGGGCAGTTGACCGGGGGGCAGATGACCGTTTACTGCGTGATACAGCTATAGATCGACCGATTTCGCTGACGGAAGTACAGTTAACTGCATAGTTAACTGTTGTGAATGCCGGGGGCAGTCAGTTTACAATCTTACAGCTAGCAACTAAGAAACATAGAAAATGACCCATCGATCAAAATCGATGTATTTTTGAGTGAGTTTAAAATTTAAACCCAAAACAGCCTTGCGTCACCTTTAATGTGGATTGTGTATAACACCACAAATCGCCAGACCCATAAAGATCAGGCAAAGAGCGGACTAAAGGACACTGAATTGTGTTCCCTTCACATGCAATGGTCGTTCAAGTGCACTATCCCTGTAATAATGTATGTATTTAATTATCTGCTTGACGCGTTCCTTGAACGGACAAGTTTTATCCATTTATTTCATGATTACGAGTACGTGTTCAAAGAAAACTATAGCATTTTGAAGGGCATGTACGCCCGGTGAATCCGGGACAGAAAGGTCCTGGACAAAAGGGCCTTAGACATAGGGGTCTTTCCCAAAAGGGCCTTTCCCAAAACGGCCGTACATGAAAAACTGGACAAAAGGGCCTTGAGAATTTTTTTTTTTGGATATGGTTCTCAAAATTATTTTCTTAACGTACATGAAGCCAACGAGACAAATTTTTGGCTGCCCTTTATTGCTTTGTATAATTTCCATTCAAGTAAAGACCTCAGATTCAGAGCTCCTTATATATCGGCCAGACACTGCCACGCCAACACTATCCGGATTAACGCGTGTGTTTAAACAGCACAGTGAAGAGGAACGAAACAAAGGACAGAGATTATCTTTTGTGGCACAATGACTCTGAAATCTGGCATCTAAAGAAAATGATGGGAAGTAATTGAAAGAGTCTTTGCAATGAGTAAAACATCAAGTCAGTGATTGGTACAAACAGGGATTATGGTGTGACACAGAGCTTCGGAAATCTCAACAGAGTGATGGGGAGTAATTGAAACAAAACATCAAGGCAGTTATCTGTAAAAACACAATGAAGTTTCTTTTTGGACTTGTTATTTTATGATATATTTTATTTAATAATTAAAACTTAAAATCCTAGAAAAAAATTCTCAAGGCCTTTTTGTCCAACTTTTCATTTAGGGCCGTTTTGGGAAAGGCCTTTACGAGAAAGGTCGTTTTGGGAAAGGCCCTTATGTCCAAGACCCTTTTGTCCAAGGCCCTTCTGTCTGGATACCACGCCCGGTAGGTGTGCGCAGCCATACTCCCACTCTTCCATAGACAACCATCGTTTGGTCGGGTTGTGGTTGGGAAAACGTCGCGACCAAAATGCAACCATTTTCCAACCATAAAAAGACATCGGATGTTTGCTGGGCAGTGCCGAAAACGCCATGCTGCACTCTGCTGAAAATGTGTAGAATAAAACCTGCCTTAAGGACAACCTGTACATTAGGGACACCTGAGAATTAGTGACAGTCCACGCCGGTCTCTTTTGAAATCCCATTGACTTAGGTACTAAACACCTGTATAATAAGGACAACTCGCTATTAAGGAAAAAGAACATTTTCTTGCCGGTAAGTCGAATTTTGCACTCTAATTAACCTGTATATTAGGGACAGCTGTTTTGTGCCTCTCAAAGTAAACAATGGACATAAGCCGCTTCAGAGCATTATTTACCAACATTTCAGGGTGAGTGCTTACCCCTTCCAGAGTACCTCGTATCAGGCTACACAAAGGGGCTGGGTAGAGGGTGTTCAGACAAGAGGGGCACATTAATGACAGGTTTGTTAATTCTTCCTGGTAAAAGTTAAATCCCTTGTTCTTTCAAATTGTGATAAACCGAGTTTAAAATGTCATCTCTGGACTTAACAATATGTAAAAAAGACGCGTTCTTGGGTATCTCTGTATTCAAAAAGCAATTGCAATTAAAACATGGGATGGACAAAAAGGAAAAGAAACGAATTTCCGCTTGCAGAACAAGTTATCAAGAAAAATTATCAAGACTAGTGAATGACAAAGCGAAAGGCCTAAGGTGACACCGATGCAGTTTCGGACGTCGAAGATTAGTGCGAAATAGTCGTGTCGCACACAGCATTGGATAACACAGCATTGGACCTCACAGCATTGGAATAGCGGACGCAAGACGTGCAATTGACCAACTGGTCCAGTTCTCAAATTGATGTACACTGCAAGGGATCTTAGCGCTCAGAAGCAGCTCTGTATGGAGAAAAAAAGTCATCAGACAAATATCAAGAACTTTATAACAACGGCGTGAACTGTAGAATTCACTGTTCATGGACTAACGTATTTATTGTTCCATTATTTTGTATTTATATTGTTGACTAGGCGTGAGAAAAGATGAAATAAAAAGCTTTATCGTTAGTGGCTGTATTCTTTGTTTTATCATCAATCAAACCCCAACCTGTATATTAGGAACACCTCGCTATTAGGGCTGAAAAAGTTCCGTCAGGTAGGTGTCCTTAATATACAGGTTTTATTGTACTTGACATCGTCATAGCAACGTAGCTACGCGGCAGAAAACATCGTAGAGGAGTGCAAAGATATCGAATTTATAAGAGAACATATTTGTACCAAAAACCTTGAAATAAAACTACACTCTCGTTTGGACCTATCCGAAAGCTCTTCATTAGACTGGCACAATATTCACAATCGCCTTTCAAGCTCGTGCCAGCGCCCGTATTCAACAACGTGGCTCAAACTAAAACTTACGCTCAAATTCTAAATTTGAGCAAAGTATGAGCTTATGTCATTCAACAAGTAAAACTTAAGCTCTAAATTAGTCTAGACAAGAAGGTGGCTTAAAATTAATTAAAGTCAAATAAGATGGCTGGTAGACTTTCTTCTCGCCATAACATGTCTAAAGTACCTTATTTCAGTCATTTTAAATTATACAAGCAAACATTTCTCCCGCTTCCCAGGAAAAGGTCAAGTGTTAAGCGGTGTTTCAACGCTGAAAAGCTTAAACTCACATTTTGAGCAAATGTTCAAGTGAGTTTGAAACTCAAATTTTAGACTCAGTTTGAGTATGAATTCGACGCAAGTTACTGAATACGGGCGCTGTTGATCATTTAAGGGAGGGTCTTATGGTTGGACCTCGGGATAGAGGCGAGTTTACGGTCGGCATACATTTCGTCCTTTCAATATTTCATTTTAAACGGAAAACCAAGTCAATTTTCCATTTTTAATTTACAACGGATCTTACAAAACAAGAAATAGCGATTTGAAATTTCCTATGCGTGTTCATGACTTTTTAAAACAACAACTAAACACGGAGTGCTCATTTTGCAATAATACCCCCCCCCCCCTTTTTTTAACCACACGAGAAGTGAAATTCCGAAACAACCCATTTTTGTATGAAACACAGAGTACTGAATGAAAAATACCCCGTTTTTTACTTTAACATTATTGACCTTTATTCCCCCTTTTGCAATTATTCCCCTTTCTTCGCCTTTTTTGACAAAACATGGCAAAACATTTCATACCAAGTGACCCCCTGCGACCTGTTTAAACCTTTTTTTAAACCCATATGAAAAGAGTATTAATTAGTAATGTGCATTAGAACATTTTTGTCGAGAAACGAACAATTGTGCTTGTTTTCAATTGTACGCAACAACCCAGGTAACACGTAATAAACATTTAAGCCTGATCTGAGCTTTACATCCCCAAACCGTGAGCTCTGCTATTGTGCACATCAACAGGGTTCCCTTGTAATCTCTGATAGCATCAACTGTGTCGTCACAGTTTCAGACTACAGCGATGGCCCGAAATCCTATTCCTATTCCTGGCATTACAAGAAGAATTTTTGTTAGATGCATGTAAAAAGCAATTGCTGTAATATACATCTAAACATTTTTAATCAGTAAGGACGTGTTAGTCACGGTTCATTTCACATAGCTAAAAGACCACAGAAAATAGCGAGTCACAATGTCTAATAACGGATGTGTCCTCCGTTGGCATTGGTAACAGCCATGTGCCTTCTCCTTATTGAGTTCATCAAGCGCTTAATTTGAAACCTGGGTATGCGATATCACATTTCGCCAACGAAGGGGCGAGGTCTTCGGCAGACTGCTCCACCTAAAGCATCCTAAACGTGCTCTACGGGCTACAAATAGGGCGTAAACGCCGACCAAGGCAAGACTTTAATGCTGCTTGCGATAATGTAATCCATTGACAGTCTGGCAACATGAACTCTAGCGTTATCTTGCTGGAAAATGAGACTGTTTTGCCGCTCGGTTGGAATAACGCAAGGCTGCAGCTAGGGTATTGTCAAGATATTGCTTTGGTGTAACAGTTCCTTCCACAAAACACAGTTCCGTTACTAATCCATATGGTATTCCTCCCCTGCCATAACGTGTAGATCAAGTGTCTCTGAGACGACTTCGGAGTCGCCTAAGTGTAGTGTCTTTGACACCAAAGTGTTGCGACATTAATTGGGGTCATTTTTACTGTTTAGCATACCTACAGTGCGCTCATTATTAACCTGCCATAGCCGTGACATCGCTTTCCGTTGACTTCATTTCGGCACTTTAATGTTTTCATACACACAAACCTTGCTTTTAATATGCAATTTACTGTGTGCAAAACAATGCACTACATATTGCTTAATATAGCTAAAGGGGTAAAAATGACCAGGTGACTGAATTGACCAAGGCGTTGAATCAATTAACTTGATAGCAACAAATCAAATAAAAGACTAAGGAAAATAGCTATTAAAATAAAAAAATAACCTACAGCAATTGCCGGGCGTTTCTTTATTGCTCAGTATAGGAGCTGAGTGAAAGCTTAACCTCGAAATTTCACATTTCCAAACATTGCTATCTTGGCAAAGTGATTCAGCTTCTGCCACCTGCAAATTACAGAAATTGTAACATTTATCACAGTCAAAGCCGACAAATATTCCTGATTCAAGCGTGCAATGCCCTGCTTCTGCTGTTGCATATTTGCTTAAGATTTGCTTAACATTTTCAAGTCAGTTGCGCTGTTCTTCAGTGTTCTTATATTTTCATATCTTTGCATAGTGGGGATTTGCTAAAAATTTACTTCCGCGTTGTGCAACAACGCTTCAGCATTACGTCATTATGATATCAGAAATTTTAAGCTAAGGTAAGCGAAGCCTGCGAGCGTTCATAATACGGCTTTTCTTAGGATTAGCTAAGGCGAGCAGAATTAGTTAATCCAGGGTGTACTTTTTTCTTATTGTGGATCAGCATTGACTAAGCTAATCCTAAGCAAATCTGCAGTGTGAAAAGAGCATAAGCCAAGCCAAACTTTAATCATTCAAACCAGATCAATATGAAACATCAACTAAAGTATGAGATACATACAAGAATGAAAATTCTTGTTGTTAGTATGATAGCTGGTTCCTACTGGCCTGGAGGCAAATCAACGCTGGTCTCTCTCTCATCATTGGGTTTTGGGATGTTGAGTTATGTAAACAAGGTGGGTCATACCTTTTAATCTGTGTCATCTGAAGAAGGCTGTTACTGCTCGTAGGCTTTATAGCATTCATTATAAAGCTCACAATATTCCATTTTTCTTATTTTTGATATCACAAAAAGAAAAAAACTGCAATTTTTCTTCACTGACTTTCTTTTTTGTTTAAACGTGATTGGTAATGAGAGAGAAAACGTAAGATACTCCCATTCAAAAGTTCCTTCGAGTAGGACGAGTGTTTATTTGACCTTGTGGCACGCGTAAATCATGCAAAGTTTGCGATGAGTCACACGAGGATTTGATTTGGTGGGACACGTCAGACAAGCAACTGAACACATCGAATCAGGCATATAAAGCAAACATTGTTCAAGATATCTGACATACAAAACGAGAAAAAAGAAGCGCAAGAAGAATAAGAACTAGAAGAAGACAGAGAAGAAAGAAGTACTGAAAGAAGAAGTAAAAGGACTGAAATTGGGAGGAAAGGTCTGCGAAGTAAAGATAGAAAAAGGGAGAAAAAGTTTAACAGATATATTGAGCAAATTATTGGACGTTGATATAACTGTCTCTGCAAAGCTAAGACATAAACGGCATCCAACATGTGTTATAACACAATGACAACTAGACTGATTTCGCTACGAGTAGCGCAGTTTACAAAAGTAGAAAAACACTATCATGAAGGCTTTAAAATATAGGATTCCGCCCAGAAGAAATGTCATCATGCCAGGAAATTTTTCAGATTACAGACCATAGACGAGAAGACAGAAAAATTAAACACGATGTCATTGTGATGTCACAATAAAGTAGGGAATCAAAATATTGCTTGCATAAAAGTAGCCTTATGTTGCACTTTGCTCCCAAGCAGTAGGTGTGCTCACTTTGGAGACATTTAACTTTAAATGCCCTGTTGATGACGTCATAGAGCAGCATTTTTGTGTTAATTCCACTATATCCACTATGTGCCAGGTTTTATTTTGCTAGTCCATCCATTTTATCGGAAATGGAACCAAAAGGTGACAAGCAAATGAAAAAAAAATACCAAAAAATACAAAGGGGAAAGAAATTTTCGAGATACCTGTTAAAACAATTACTCCCAGTGACTTTACTCCCAGGTATAAATGAACCGTGGCAGGCGTGGCTAGAGAGAGTGGGAGAGTGACATCATTGTCTTAGTGCAGAATGCGTGGTCTGATAATGCCAAACAATCGCAAAGACTTCACATTGCCCAAACTGGTTGTACTTTTTTTCTCGTCAGCTTTGCACAAATCCCTACATAAAAGTTCCATGGTTGTTTGTGCAGAGTTGCTCAATTTAATATCATTGTTGATTGCTTTTATGATTCTTCAAGTTATGTTGCCTTATCATAAGGTCATATTTAAGCAGAGGAGCCATTCCAAAACAACATGCTTTGTTAAAGCGCTAGAAAAATAGTAGTAGTATTTTGTTCAATGGCTGTTTGAACAAGAC
This sequence comes from Protula sp. h YS-2021, assembly GCA_949752745.1. Taxonomy (NCBI): domain Eukaryota; kingdom Metazoa; phylum Annelida; class Polychaeta; order Sabellida; family Serpulidae; genus Protula; species Protula sp. h YS-2021. The sequence continues at coordinate 42,950,115 of OX457025.1, forward strand.
AAAACATAAGTACATAAATCGTACTATTATATTGTTATAGCAATGCAGAAACCTGTCTCTTTCATCATGCAATAGATATTACGCAGTCATGCATGGCTGCTACATTAAGCAAAAACTCAAACAACAGAAAAGAAATTGTTCGTGCATATAGTCAAACTTTTCTCTTGAACCTAGGTTTAAGTGCATTGATAGAGAAGTAATGTTCCAGGTATATTTTTGTGCACTTAAGTGAAGGATATCTAGCACTGACTGCGGAACCGCATTGGGTTAGCTTTTCACTTACGGAATTCAAAATTGCAGAACATTGCCACGTGAGTTTCGAGCTGTCACACTGGCCTACTAAACCAGTCTAGCTTACACAGCTCAATTTGGACAGTGTTTTGTTCAAAAACTTAGAAGTACACGTAAATATCATTTTACGGCTCTGAATGCTTGCTTTTTGCGATTATTCTGTAGATTTATTGAAACGCTATATCAAAATTACTGTATGAGGGATTTTGCAATGATAAGTAAAGATATTTGATTTGATCCCTGTTTGGATGTTTATAGTTGTAAAAGAAAGTGGTTCAGAAAGTATGCTTTGCTTTTGACACTCCATAATGCTCACTTCTGTTTAAGTTCACTTCCAGTTAGAAAAGGTTTAGGTTTCCAAATTTAATACTGCGCTATGTCCAGTAAACCTGGTCAAGTAAACCTAAAGGATTTCAGCAAGTTTCTAAAGGTAAGAAATGTCATAAAAAAGGAACAATTAAAATCTTCAGACACAAATTCTCCAGATTTATCCTTTCTTCTGGGACATTTCTCAAAGGACATTCAGTTTTTTTTCTCAACAAGGTCTTATGTTAAAGGACCTCTTAAATTTAGAGCAACTAGCTTTGGACCCAACTAAGAGGTCTTGCTGTGCAGTGGAACCTTTGGACCAGATCAGCTCCTAAATGGGACCACCTCGGGCAACGGCCAGTTCAGCGTAGTCCCGTGAGTGGTCGTTATTCCCCAGTTTATGTTGTGTTCACGTGTTTGTCTGTGTGTTTGTGTGGTTAATTTTCTTTATGGTGCTTTTGTATACATTAAAGTGAAAAAATACAACCGTAAATGTAATATACAGTTTTAAAACAGGATTTGTCTATACTAAGGTCCAATAAATGCTAAATCTGCTCAGCGATACAAAGGGAGAACTCATTTGTCTTTTAGTAAGTGTTATCAAGGTGTTAAATCTGAAAGAAAAAATTAATTGTATTACCTATGTATAGTTGAATATGGAGTTTGGAGGGATTTTTGACACAGATCATGGTTTTTTTCTGTGGTGAAGGGGTTTATGGGAGAGGGGGGGATGAGCGGGTATTGTTAGTAATTGTAAAGATGAATGCTTTTCCCCGAGGAATTGCAAATTTTTTGGGGGCCGTTTCTGAAAGTAGCACTGATGGATTGAGGGTTTTCAATCGCGCAGCTCAAATCCACCTCGAGTTTTTGGCGTTCTTTGTGAGCATGTTTGTAAACAGGCCAACTGAACAGCTTCCGTCTGATAAAAATATAATAAACGAGATTGTGTGGTAACTGGTATGTTGCTGTTTTTCTCTTAAGAATGTTTAATAGGCAGTCCTCGTTCTTGAAAATCAAAATTAAATGTAAATACAAAATAAATGAAATAATAAATAAAGAAAGAAAGAAAAGGGGCAAAATGAAAACTAGAAAGAGTTCTGCACGAGCCCTTTGCACACGGACGTGTGTTATTGCACTCGTTGGCAACAAGTTTAAGACAGTATGGCGATAATAATACGGAGCTGTTCATTAAACACCCTAACCTGAGTAGAGCTCACATAAAGGTTGAATATTAACACATCAAATAATCATGGTTATTAGCACAATAATCGTAAATTCCCTCCTTAAGTTGCCAATTATTTAGCACATTTCTGGATATAATATTATGAGTCATCATTAATGAAAATGAATAGGAAAATAAGCATGACTTATATAATTTACACGTATTGTTAGCGTGACCTTAGTTTAAGTTTTGAATTTAAGCTTTTGTAAGCAAGTAATTTGAAAGTGTCAAATTATTCGATTGCTATTTTTCTGCTGAATGACTTAGAGAGGAATTCGTTAAAATATCTCATGGATAATTGTTACCTTGAGATAGTTTCGAGTTTCATGCTTTTATCGAGTTTGCTCTCACTTTTTAAATGTCAAATTAGTAATTAAATGTTTTCTTAGTTTTTATCTTTTTGATAAGACAAGGAAAAGAATTTGTGCTTTATAAAACTAATTTATCAAAAAAAAAATTGCTAGAATAAGTTTTTAGATACCTTTGCCGAAGTCATATCAGTGCCATATTTTCACGTCTTCCGCTTGGGAGAGAGACCGACAGCAAAAACATTTTGGAGAAATCTTATGACAAATTAAAAACAATTGTTTACAATAAATTTATTCCCGATATATTTCTGTTGCTTATACAAAAATCAGTTGGTTATTTCTGGCCATGCAGGGGGGGGGGGGGTGGAGGGCATTGGTGATTGTTTTGTGTGTTTTTGTAAAGGGTTTTCAGGTCAATTGCTCTTGATTTGCTCTAAGGACCGGTCATATATAATTTTCTGTCTATGCAAACACGTTTGGTTGGTGCCCACCATAACGTCAAAACGTTTTGTCTTTGCAGGTTGTTGACGCCGACTCATGTGTAAGATTATTTAGGATTATCTCGGGCTAAAGTCCTCATGATGGAATGTATCCAGATTCTATTTAATAGGCATTAAATCAAACAATCAAACTCTACAAAAAGTAATTACTTTCTTTTGGACAATCCAGCTGGATTCTTAACAAAGGAAATATGTCATTTGAGGCAAATCTCGGTAGCAGGCTTTCGTTCAGCAAGCACGATGTGCCAGAGACTAATCTGGATTTTTATTCGCGGCCGGAGAACTACGAAGGAAGCAATATACACACGCTAAATAAATTTGTTTTAAAGAAAAAGAAGCAAGAGCAAGAACAAGCCGCTCATCTGGATAAACAGAAAAAGCAGGATGATCCAATGCAGAAGCTGTTTGACAGATATAAGGATATCGCAAATGATGACGAGGAACCAGAGGGCTCGAATGATCTGAGTAAAACGAAAAGGCATTCATTACAGGTGCCTCTAGAGGCTGCATACACGAACACGAGTAACAGCTATGGAAAAAATCAGCGATCGTTGAGTTCGCTAAATGGAGCGGATCATAGTAGAAAAGAGCCCAAAGAATTAACTCGTGAAGAGCTTTATCGGCGCCGCCGTACGGTTACCGCACCGCTGGAGCGCACCCTACCGGAGTACAAGGAGGAACCAAGTAGTGAAAGTGTTGATGTCATTGATGCTGACTCATCCGACACCATGCGTCACCGTCGCAGCCGTGATTTACGTACTCCTTCGCCAAGTCCCCGAGAATCACGCGCAACGTCGGTTCGGAGCGATTTATTCAGCGACTCCGATACTTTCCGTGGCAGGCACCGGCTTGCTGGCTTCGGCTACGAAATGGTAACTGAACCTTTTTAGCCAGTCATCCTACCATCGTACACCCCACTTTTATCCCTGGTAGCCTCTGTCGTCGGTCTGTCCGTCCCTCTGTGAACATTTGTTTGTTTGTTTTTTTTTGCTACTCCTCTTTCAGTTTCCATCGGATCGCAGTAAAATTTTGTGTAAATATGGCCCACTTCGGGGGACAAAAGCTAAATAATTTATTTTTGAAATTCGTCAATTTTTGCCAATTTGGCAAACCGATCACCATCTTTGTGAAAACACTCCTAGTAAAATCTGTGTTACATTTGACTGATATACTGCATGAAGGTATTCGGGATCAGAGGTAAAACTTCAAGAAAACCAGTTATGATTTCATTCACAGATGCTTGCTTTCTGAATTTTATAGATAAAAAATAAACTAAAAGAAATTTGATATCAAAAATTAATTTTTGAGATGAAAAAATCGTTTAAAGATTCCAAACAATGCATTAAACAAGTCTCATTCTCCCCCCCTGGAGGCAGATATTACAGATTTAATTATTACAGATTTAATTATTACAGATTTAATTATTACAGATTTAATTATCCAAAGAGAAGATTTGGTGACCTTGAGTGGCCATTCTAGGTCACGGTTGGACTTTGAATATCATATTCGAAGTCTTGTTATTTTTTAACTGATGTAAAATTGACGGATTTGAACTAGAAATGGAAATGCATAATAATACGCAGTTTTTGCAGCGAGACTTGAGAGTTTGTCCTTACCAGCTTTAAGAAACCTTAGTTCTCAGCCTTTTCAGACTTCACGCAGAAAAAAACACATACATTGCTAATGTGCAACATTGTATTATTTTTGAAATACGACGAAAATTGTTTGATCGGCCCATCGTTAAATTGGATGAAAATTTTGCTTCGACACCTCGTCAAATATTGATAAAGGATCACCTATTTTGAATCTAGACTTGGAAGTTTGGTCCAGAGAAGCTCCCAGAACCTGTAAGGTCCAATTTAAATGTTTGGATCAGGAAATGTCTTTTAGTGATTCTGCAGTAAGTGATTCTTCTGAAGCCGTAAAAAAACAGATAAAATGCCTATAACAGGCAGACGGTAATGACCTCAATAATTTCAATTACATTTTATTTATTTATTTATTTATTTATATATTTTGCATTTTATATGTATATGCTAAATGTATTATATGTATAAATGTTCACATTTGGGCTACAGTCAGTATACACTAGTCTGGCTAAGCGTTGACAGCTATAATCCGACTTAATTCGGGGGAGGGGGGCATATACTTTATCCGACTTAAAAGTGTACATAAGCCGCGATCACAGCTTTACACAGGAAGTTGGAGACCTAAATCTCCAGCCATGCGAGACATGAACGAGATGAGCAGTCGCTTTTGCTGCAGTGACCTGATCGCTATCGCGACCTCCGCAATGTGACCACAATGTGACCTGCCCAATGTGACCACAAGGCACAACAGATTTTCCACAGTGATCACCCTTTCGTTTGCTCCTCTTTACTCAGTGTTCTAAGGGAGATCTTCGATAAAGTGCCTTTAAGGGGGGGGGGGGGTTATTATGTGTGTTTTACCAAGAAAATCTGCCCTTGGCTTTAAAATAACAAAGTCGGTGTTCCTCTTCACATAAGTAATTTTCGTCTGGTGTGTGGACCTTCCCCTCATTTTCCCACAGGTGATGAAGCAAGCGAATTTGAATGTAAGTTACCGCGACGGCACTTTGTCTGTACATTCGAATATGGAACTTAAAAGCAATCCAGCACTTTTTTTATTTCCCTGTACTAGTTGATTCACCAGAAGGGGTCTCTGAATTTTGAAATTACTGTCCCGGGAACACTTGCTCTTGGTTGACGAAATGTCTGTGGGTGCATTGAGAATGTGATGTGATAGAAAAGTTACGCTCTAGCTAGGAGCCACATCTCCATCTTCACTCGCATTAACATCCGGGAGGTTGTGCCCCCTTGTTTGGTTATGTAACTGACTGTGACTTAGTTGCCTGATCACGTTCCTTGAAGCAATTTCAGTTCGCAGTGAACTCCCCAACCTGCGTTGGACGCGTCCGTCTGCATTCAAGTTTGCGATGTATCTCCTTTCTTCAAGCCAGAATTGCAAATATCGTAGAAATCGGGAGGACTTTAGCAAAGTTTCTCCAGATATCCGACCTGATTGTCACCTGTTTCGATGTTGGCCCCGTCCGTAAAAAATACTGAATTGTGACGAAATGGCTTGCGGAGGTTGTTACTGAGTCCTCTGAGGGGTAGCTGCTTCTGCCGTCGCCTCTTTCCTTGAGCTGTCTGTGCAGTCGTTCTAGAGAGCGCTAACCTCCCTGGAGGATGGTGTCTCCACAGCAAGTGTACCGGCAGACGACATTGTCTGCCACAACTATTTGTCCACTGATTACACTGTCTGAATCTCTGCGCTTCTCCTGGCGAAGTGTAAACTTTCCGGCAGATGATGTCTCAACAGCAGGTGTACCGGCAGACGACATTGTCTGTCATAGTTGCTTTACCTGGTATCGTGGTTGCTGAATATCATTTTCACTTTTTCGGTAATTAAGAATTATTGGGGGAATTATTTTTATGACTATATTACTAATTTAACATAATAGATAATTAACATAATTAACATATGATCTGGAGCCTGAAATATGATCAGAGGTTTAAAACTTCATTACTAACTTCTCCCTTCTTCCTTTTTATTGGTGTATTAATTTAGCATTTGGATAGTGCAATACAGGGGAACCTGGGATAAGACCAGGCTGCAAATAAAACCACCTCATAAATAGGACCACTTTTCCATAGTACAGTTCTAATTGCCTTCCTTTGTGAAGTCCCTCCCATTCTGAAAATCGGACCACATTAGGTAAGTCCCACTTGTGGTCCTATGGTCCTATTTCCGGGGTTCCACTGCATTTTGGCATATCGAGCAACCATGTATATTAATAAGCAACGCCACACGACGCCACAAGACGCCACAAGACGCCACAAGACGCCACAAGACGCCCAGATAGGAATACTCAGTGTTGACACTAGATGATCTGCATCGCTTCTTGATATTTGAAGGGCCACATGTAGAGCGTGGGTCGCACTGACCTCTGATCACATTTCAGGCTCCAGATCATATGTTAATTATCTACACATTCTTTCAACATAAATAATAACGCATTCGGGCTCCTGGAGGAGCTATACATTCATCGTGATTTTTATAGCTATTTTGCCCTTTTCTCTGCTTTATTTTCTCAAGAGGCCAAGCTATTTCTACCTTTCCCCAAAGATATGGCGCCGTTAAATATTCATAAGCCATTGAAACGCTCCTTTTGTTTTCCTTTTTCTTTTTATCTACATTTTATTTTCTCCTATGATTCGGTGATCAGGATCGCAATTAGGATGACTGAAAAAAAGGGAGAAAGCTTGTATTTTAGGACAGAAACATTCATTGAAGAAAGCGAACTGTGTAAAGCATAATAATTATACAATGTAACATTAAGTATCGTTATTAATTTGGAGACTGTAAATCTGGATTAAAAATTGACAAAATCAATAAATTACATTTCGAGTCAATCAAGCATGTAAAGTTTCAAGTTTTTAACAAGACAGTTATATATCTTTCTGCAGTGGATCGTTCCTGAAGACTTTAGCAGGATGCACTGTGATAGTTTGAACGTTATTTCGAACGGCATCCTATGCTTGTATTTAATGTCTCAAATTAAAATCAACAAGAATTTTTTTAACGAAGTATAGGTAATTTTAAAGAAATTGAGGAAATGAGAAGGTAAATCTGGAAGAATCGGAGAGAAATGGATACACCGAAAGCCAAGATGCCTGGGAAGTACGGGCGGTACTCATCAGACTGGGAGCAGTACGTTCACGAGGCGGAGTACAAGTACACCGGCAGTACAGTGCAAATTATGCGAACAACGAATCTACTCAAACATGGATACCTATTGCCCCAGTTAGCCGACATTGGGATGGATTTGCGCGCCAGGCACAAGAAACGTAAAGCTTCGATCCGGAGACAGTCACGTGTTGTCCAGAGCGATCTGGATCCACCCCGGGATGATTGCAAACTACCACTCATCAATGTTGACGGCACGGCTGCTATAAATAAGCAAAAGAGTATTGCGGAAAAGTTACCTTACGATAAACTGGAACTTCCAAAAATTTTCGAAAAACCCACTCATGAAATTGTTTCCAGAAGAACTTCCGATGTCCGTAGCTTTCCAAGAAAACCATCTTATAAACTCAGTTTGAGTTCAAAACGAATGTCAGATTTACGAATCCTGGAACGGCACAATTCCATTAAATCTGTTTCAAATTTAAATTTAAATTCAAATTTAAATCACTTCACTGGGCCAGTGCATCTTAGGCTGCCATCTATTGGCACAAAAATGTATAGCCAGCGTAACCTCGGTACTCGGAGGACAGTTAGCCGGGGATGGAGGGTGATGAGACGACTATGGAAGTGTGGCATTCTGCAAAGAGTGGTCAAAAAATCTATTGTAAGTAAGATGCATGTGGAGGTCAGGGAATGTCCAAAAGGTCAAATCTTGTTTCTTTACAAAGCAACATAGTTCGTTTTCTTTTTTTTTGGGGGGGGGGGCGGGGGTGGGGGTGGGGTTGGGGGGGGGCTGTCCATTATTGCGAAGGGTCAGGAGGTTTGATAGGAACTCTGTCAGCCAGAAAAGGCAATATTTCGAAATCCCAGTATTCCGAAAGCCCATATCGCCGAAGGCTCAGTGTTTCGAGGAACAAATTGTCAGAAAAGCAAATATTCTACAATGATCCACTGGGTGATATATGATGTGCTGCTGTCTATCTCTCTGTCTGGCTGTCCCCTAATCAAATTCAGGTAAAATAATGCTATCTCCTTGTTTGCTTCTTTCTAAGTGTTTTAGGCGGCATATATTCTCAGTTTCTCTATATCGGCAGAAAATATGTTATAAGATAATGTTTGAGAAAAATATTTTAATGATATCTTGTCATAACAAGACCGACCTCAAAGTGAAGGTATCCAGATGCCGTCTGAGTAGCAAGACTGTGCACGAACAATATTCCCCTTACAAGAATTGTCAACTGAACTGGAACTGCGATTTTCCCCAAAATCTGGTGGACCTTATTGTTTTTATTAGTAGCAGTAGTAGTAGTAGTACTAGTAGCAGGAGTAATAGTAGTAATACTAGAAGTAGCAGTAGTATTTTATTATCTTCATTACTAAAATCATTAAAAAAACATCAAAATTTTGTGAACGGCAAAAAAAAAAAAAAAGACATACAGAACGTGATACAGGCTCAAAAGGGTATTTTTTGTAAAGATGAACGCTTTTAGCTAAAAAATATATTTTTGATGGAAACAAAATTGAGCCAAATAAAAACTAGATACCTTTTTAACTAAAAAAAAAAACATTTTTCTCAGCCAGTTATGAAAAAAACCGCTGAACTTGTATGTGTTTGTGTAATGTTTGGTCGCTATTCTGCAAAACAAAAACAAGGGAGATATGGATGTTTAAAACTAAACCTAACTAACATAATCGAGGTGGAACGGACATACAGACTGACAGAGGGGAAGACAGACAGATGAACAGATGAATTTGAATATAATTTGCTACAAGAAACAATTGTCCTGTTTCTCCTGTGACGTCATTATGTCCAAGGCTTTTAAAGTTCGGGCTCCCATGTCTGTTTTCTCCACAGTCGTAAGCTTTGTTTTGATATTCATTGCATTTCAGTTTTAATCTGAAAAAAATTGCCCCACGCTTACTAATATTTTTTAAAATCACATTTACAGAGGCAAGTTACTGAAGTTTATCTCGAAACAAGACCGAATTTCGCTAGATGGTCGAATGACCTACTTGGATAAGTCGCAAATAATAATAATAATAATAATAATAATAATAATAATAATAATAATAATAATAATAATAATAATAATAATAATAATAATGGAGAGGAGCGAATTCGAAGCTTTTGGGAAGTAATCCTGTCGCTTTATTTCCTAGAACGAGCTTTTACGGGTAAAAACGTAATTCGCGTTCTCCACTTTCAGTTAATTTCTCACTCCTTAAAGAAGCCTGAGTGAGTTTTTAACTCTTGCCTTAGCGGAATGCTGTCACAACAGTGACGTAATATAATGTATTTCCCCGCTTCTGATTGGCTATTGAGTGGGTGACGGGATGGGACTATTCGAACTGCTGCAGAAAAAGTATTTTTCTATTGCTTGATGTGTCTTTACCTGAAGGAAAATACCGTGGAGATGGGGTAGGGAGGTGACTCACGTACCAAGTGGTTACCTTTCTTAAACGACCCCTTAACGTTGAATGCTGATTTTGACCTTTTTTAACCTAATTCCGAAATAACTCCCCTTTATGTGGGAAACGCGGAGTACTTAATGAAAATTACTCCGTTCTCCTTTTTTTAACGAAATTGGCACTCCGCGCGGACCGCGTTTGGTCTCAAAATTGCCCCTTTCTCTGCGTTTTTTTTGACACGCATGGTAATACATTTTATACCAAATGTCCCTCCCCCCATCACATCCCCCGGGCCCAGGAGGGAAACCCATCTAAACGTGTAGAACGCGAATTACGCTTTTACTCGTAAAAGCGCGTTTTACGAAATACAACAGAGTAAGAGTGCGCTCAAATCATACTGCTACAAGTTGTCACTTAATGGTGCTTTATGTGATCTGTTTGGTCTAATAACTATAACATGGCGCGGGATTCAAATGAATTGGAAGACTTTCTTAGGGTTGTGATATTTCCACAATTCCCTTTTAATTATCCATGGTAGGGCCGCGCAACGAGGGGGGGGGGGGTGCACTTAGCAGTGTTTACCATGCGAAAATAGTTGAAGTAAGGTGAGATTAATTTTGAACCTGAAGCAAATTTGGTGGTGGTGAGGGAGGGGGGAGGTTAATTTTCAACCAGTGCCCTGCGTTGCCCAAACAATGATTCTTTCAGAACTGGCAACTGCGTCCAACAGAAAACAGGTTCTGTGGTGCTGTAATGAAACGTTATGGCTGTGACTCTTCTCATTAATATATAATATAATGAAGGGGGTTGGTGTTTTATTAGATTTGACATTTATCAAACTTGGCACTCTCAAACAGGAAGAATCATGCAGTGAGAAAAAAGACATGACAAATTTCCCAGATCATTACCTGCTATGTGTGTTGAGCAATGCAGGCAGACATTTCTTTATTTCTTGAATATTTGCTCTAGGGGTTGTTTTCGGGACATTTTTTTTTTTCGTAGAGACAGTTAGTTGGTATGATTAAAACAATCGAACAGTCTGCGATGAACAAACATAACAGCGACAAAGCATTCAATTGCTGCTTCATTTCCCATTAGGAACCATTAAAAATTGCAGCATTAATAATAAACAATACCTTTCAGAGTAATAGCCGCTAAATAAACTCCTTAAAAGCTACAAAAACTAACAGAGATCTCAGTCGATACCGATGTGAATCAAGTGAAAGACATCAGGAGACTTGGCTATGCCTCCCATGCGCTCCCTCTCAGTGCAAAACTGTGACGACATGGAAGCTTCGTGTGCAACAGAACTGATGGAAAATTCTGTCTCACAGACGCCCATGTGTGTTGCAGGATAGAAAAACCTGATAAAAAAAGACAGGGAACATTTAGGGTATTGTATCAAAAGAGAATACGAATTAACAACTTCTAAGGGGCTATGCATAGGGTTCATTAGACGGAGTTGGTGTCAGGGACAAAAAATGTGAAACTTGTGAAAAGTGTGCAACGAAATTACTTGTCTGCAAGGTTCTGCTGAAATGGTCACATATGGCGAAGTGGCGGGGGTGTATTCACATGGATCTTCAACAACAGCTGCTTGACAGATGGGATATGTTTTATAACTATGTGACCTATGCGAATTCTTTGACTGGAATTACAAAAAGCCTTTCCTCTGGTCGCTGTCCTCAAATATGAAGTCATTCAGATTCTAGGGTTGATTCTACATCTCTGGAATAAGATAAACCATGAAAGTAAATCCTGATAAGGAATTCTGTACCGGCTTTGATTTTACAGTGGCGTTGTACGTGATTCATGTGTATTTGACTTCAGTAAAAAAGGGGTCTCCAGGGTGGGTGTAGGTCATTTGCTCACCTGACAATTTGCTCACAGGTCATTTGCTCACCGACCAGTTGCTCGCAGGTCGTTTTGCTCACCAGGAAAATTTAAAAAATGGTCGTTTGCTCACCTAACACATTTTATTCAAATGATGCATTATTTATTTATCAGCTTTATCGACATGCTAGAACACAACTTGAAAACAAAATCTAACTATGCATATGATCCCATTCTCTTTATTGTAAGTATGTTAGTTCTTGCTTATAACCGTTCAAATAATTTCTTATAAATTATACTTGTTTTGATTGTACACTGCTCTTGTCACTAGCTGTTTATAATCATAATTTATAGTCCGTAATAATAAATCATAATCCATATCCATAATTCTAAGTCTAAGTAGCAAAGTTTCTGTCCTCCCCGTTTACTTGTTATTAGTTCCATGACAGTCAGCTTAATTGTGATTAGGGATGCATTGTTTGCTGCTTTTATAATACATTTTGAAATACGGATGAGCAGATATTTCTGACTTAAAAGATAAGAAAAGATAAGAACAACAAAATATCCGGGCCACCCCGCACCCCACTGCTGCGTATGCTCTTTGATCTAAAAGTATTAAAAAGTTATGTAATTTCATGTCACAAACAAAATATCCGCGCCACCCCGCACCCCAAAAGCAGAGCAGTAGGATATTGACAAACTTTGATTACAATCTTTCTATGAACTGTATCTAACACCAGGAAGCGGATATTTAAAACATCTGAGAAAAATTAAAATGGATAAGAATTTTACGTTGGTGAGCAAACGGTACATTTTTCCACTATTTGGTGAGCAAACGACCTGTGAGCAAATGACCTGTGAGCAAATGACCGATGAGCAAATGACCTGTGAGCAAATGAGGTGGACCCCTGCAGGGTGGTTGGAGCCAACAAATGAGGACTGTAGCATGCAAACGTTGTGTCGTGCATTAACCCTGACATGCAACAGGCCCGTTTCATGGAAAGGCAAAACGCACGGATAAGTCGCATGCAAACAGCCTTTCCATGCTTTTATTGTTTCCAAACCACTCTTATTTTTTTTACTTGTTCTCCCTTTATAATACGAACCGTACCACTTTATTCGAACCGTACCGCGAGAGAGGGAGGACATGACACACAAAATTATTTAGGCAGGGGGGGGGGGGGGGAGGGATTAAAATGGGATAAGTAGGAAGAAGAAGAAGAACAAGAAAAAAAATAACCATTTTACAAAATAAATAATAATAATGAGGAGAGAAATCCAACATCCGAAGTTGCTTATTTGTTGTTTACATGTTGTGCCATTCCCACTTGGCTATCTTCTATAGCAAATGCGGGTGATTTACCTATTCATCTTCCAACCTGTTTTTCTGTCTTCTATTTTTTTTCTCCTTTCCAACCAAATCGGTTTTCACACATCTCCGACGAGACGGTTTGAGCTAGAAAAACGCAACTTGTCAAACATATGGAGGTCGACAGGAACTGGAAAAATCTGATAAATGGTTGACCTTGACCTTTATCTTCGAGGTTAAATTCAAGGCCAAATTTTTCAAATATCCATAGCACTTTTATAGAAATGCGTTTGGAACAGTGTTCCAGAACGCCCATTTGTTCCAGAACACCAATGGGTGTTTTGGAACAGTGTTCTAGAACACCTATGGATGTTCCAAAAACACCCATGGGTGTTCTAGAACACTGTAGTAGTTGAATAATGGGGTTTCTAAAACATATATAATGGGGTTTCTAAAACATATATAATAGGGTTTCTAAAACAGTGACGTCATTGTTTTAGAACCCCCATGGGGATAGTAAAACAGTGACGTCATATGAACGTCATATGAACGTCATAATCACGTTATAGGGATAGTGGGCAGCCATTCAGACTGGGCAGCCAGACAAATGGGCAGCCGGGGCAAATGGGCCTCCGTAAAAAAAGGATCAACCGGGCCATCGTAAAATCAATTAAAAATGAGCAACCAATGACAGAGTTTCATTAAGCTTAGCTATTTTTAACCCAGAGAGCTCTGTCTCTACACACGCATCACATCACGGCATACACAGGCAACAACTCTTTTTTTGGCTTTCTCGCTCTCCAAACACACATAACACCTACGGCGACCGGACAAACGGGCAGCTGGACAAACAGACAGCCGGACAAACGGGCAGTCAGACAAACGGACAATCATTTTTTTAAATTTTTTATCTCTGAAAACGTCGTAAATGTCAAAATATGATGTCGTATAGACTTAGATGTGCGTAATTTCGCCCGATGGGTAGTCTTGTTTTGTGTTATGGGTGTCATACGGTTGGTGTAATGAGCCTCATAAAATGGAAGGGTTTGATAATTCATCACGAAGAGCCCTTTCGAAAAGTGTAAAGATGTAAGCAAGTTCTCGGTCTGGTTGCACGGTGACGACTTTTGAACGGGCTCTCTGCATGCCCTCTGATCATGCAACGGGCCCGTTTCATACCTCCCACCCATGCGGATGTTGTTTCCAATGTTTCTTTTTGAGCTTTACATTGGAAAGGCTCTCTGCATGCCCTCTGACCATGCAACGGGCCCGTTTCATACCTCCCACCCATGCAGATGTTGTTTCCAATTTTTCTTTTTGAGCTTTACTTTGGAAAGGCTCTCTGCATGCCCTATGACCATGCAACGGGCCCGTTTCATACCTCCCACCCATGCAGATGTTGTTTCCAATGTTTCTTTTTGAGCTTTACATCGGAAAGGCTCTCTGCATGCCCTCTGACCATGCAACGGGCCCGTTTCATGCCTCCCACCCATGCAGATGTTGTTTCTAATGTTTCTTTTTGAGCTTTACATCGGAAAGGCTCTCTGCATGCCCTCTGACCATGCAACGGGCCCGTTTCATACCTCCCACCCATGCAGATGTTGTTTCCAATGTTTCTTTTTAAGCTTTTCATTGGAAAGGCTCTCTGCATGCCCTCTGACCATGCAACGGGCCTGTTTCATACCTCCGACCCGTGCAGATGTTGTTTCGATTTTAATTATAATGCAAAGTGTTCTATTTTTTAAGGGGGGAGTAGTACAATTTTCTTCAAAAAGTTTCTTTTTTTTCAAATTTATAGGCATGCAGAAACAATTTCTTCATAGAAAGGTTAAACGCACAGCTTAGATTGGAAAGGCTATCTTCATGCCTCGTACCCATGAAACGGGCCCGTTTCACGCCTTGTGGCCGTGAAACAGGCCTGTTGCATGGATATGGTGAAAGCATGCAACAAGGACCACTTCACAAACAGGAGCACTTTACAGCAGTTTCATTCTATGTGCCTCCAATGTGAAGAACCCGCAAAAAGGACCATCTCATAAATTGGACTACTTTAGTTCAGGCCCGTTGGTGGTAATATTTCCGGAGTTCCACTTTATTTTGGCTCGTAAAATTGTGTGTAATATCCATTTGAATTTCAAAGTACTTTTCATCGTTTTTTTTTCATTATTTTTATCTGTAACCTTCCTAATTAATTAACAATTGTTTGTAAATAATTAGAGTTTTTGACAAGGTCAATATCATGCATAAATTTTCCAGCGTGGGTCAAAACCTGATTTTCCATGGACAGTGACAATGTGTGTTGTCTTTTCGAGCACATGCGGCCTGGCATGGTCGCATTGTCCATGGACATCTTTAATTAAATAAGAACATTATCGTCCCCCTCAGTTTATTTTCGCATTTTTAGCCGTTAGCATTAACGTCAATGGGCTAAACACTCGCGAACAAAAGTATTTTATATCTATGGAATGCCGTTTTCACATTTATTAGGGAATTATTGATATCAAAAATTAATTTTTTATCTCAAAAATTGAATTCTTGATATCAAGAATTAATTTTAGATCTCAAAAAATCCATATTTTGATATCAGAAATTAATTTTTGCTCTCTCTCTAATTGTATTTTTGATATCTCTAAATGTATTCTTGATCTCAAAAAATAATTTTTGATATCAATAAATATTTAGAGATATCAAGAAACATTTATTGATGTCAAAAATGATTTAATGATATCTAAAATTGATTTTGAGATCAAAAATTCAATTCTTGAGAGCAAAAATGAAATATTTGAGGGCAAAATATCAATTTTGAGCTCAATAATTCATTTTCCCTTCATTGATATCAAGAATTTATTTCAGATATCATTATTACAGAATGACACTTTTTAAATTTGTATTTTGAAATCTGCAAATGATTTTTTTATCTCAAAAATTGATTTTTGATATCAAAATCTCAGCCTATTTTTTAATCAAAAATTCAGAAGTACACATCTGTAAATTAATAATGACTGGTCCTTGTACACAGAATCTTTCTTTAAATTTTTTACTGCATAAAAAGAAGCAATTCTTGAGATCAAAAAGTGTGTTGTTATTATTGATCTCAATAATTCAAGTTTTCATCTCCAAAATTTAATTCACGATTCGTTAAATTTTATGTAAATGTGTGTCTCTCTTAGGATTTTTTAAGTTTGTAAATTTGATTTTTTGATCTCAAAAATAAATTTGTGCCATCTGAAATTCAATTAATGATAGCAAAATATACATTATTGAGATCTACATTGATTTCTTGATATCTTTAATTATATTTTGATATCAGAAATAAGCATTAAATGTTAAAACGGCATTCCATATATATCAAACACTACTCTACGTTGCCAAAATTACGAACAGTTTGTCATTATCTTGCAATGTCAATTGTCTGGTTTTCAAAATGTCCTATCAGCTACGAAAGAAATCGACAATCCGCAATGTGTCCACTGTCCCTAGACAAAGAAACCAAAGCCCATTGCCATTCTCTTTATTGATCCCGTAATAAAACAACAGGAAATTAATTTCCAAGTAAGAGACGTCAGCAATCGAGATCGCAAATAAGATTTGGGGTAACTTTCGAGGATCACTCAGTTTCTCACTAACGATTGTGCATTTAGGATTTTTTTCAACCCAGAACAGATCCGCTTCAGTAGTGAAGGTTATGCTAGCTAATGATAAGATGTCCTTGCCACCGCTGAGACCAGGTGCGCTGTTAACAGTACGAACGGACGAACGCAGTAGTGCTCGAAGTCTGAGTAATTTGCTGCCCTCGAAGCCTTTCTATCAACGCCAAGCAATTCCCGAAGAGGGCTTAATATCTAAACAAGATTCGGCGAAAAATGGTAAGACAATTTTCAAAGAAGAAAATGGCGACGTAAATAATGGATATGAATTGCAATTACCATATTTAAATTTGGATACTGATTTGCATGATGAGGAATTGCAAAGGTCACCAAAGTTCTCGCGTAAGAACTGGCGGTATGACCTTTCTGCAAGACGGCGGTCCAGGTCACATGGGGACTTAAACCTTCTTGTAGCACAAGATGGCGCTGGCGGGCGACTGATAACTGAATACGGTCCCAGGCGACGACAGAAGAAAAGGAAATCAAAGAAACTGGACGTAGGCTTTGAAGTAAGATTACATAAAACTATTTCTGAATATCTTAGTGAATTGTGTCTTTGTGGCCCATTATTGCTTCGGTTGGCGGGTGGGTGGAGGGGGGGGGGGTTATGTTCTACTCCCACGCTCGATCCCATTTTAAGTCACGCGAAAAATACGTGATATGTTATTTCGACATCGTGCTACAGTACTCGAGGCATTGTGCTTGCAACTGTCCTTTATAAGGAAATTTTCCACAGCAAGAGGCTAGTAAATAAAGAAATTACAGTAATTGGTACCAAAACATAGGTTTGCGGGTTAGAGCCTAGTTCTTCGTTAGCTACGGCATAAATAACACAAATAGAAGTGTATTTTTTGACTGATTTGAATATGTTTCATGAGGAATCGTTCTTCACCATCAATACAGAAACATGTGGTAAGCATATACCAACTGCGTGTTTTACCACGTGATAATATTTAACTACGGCTGTATAAAGCTGACACAGAGAAACCATGTGGTAAATTTATGGTCACTAGTTTCCCGTCAAACCTTTGTTGGCAGTAAGTTTAAATGACACATAAATTATGTGGTAACTGCATTGTTAAGATGTGTATTTTAAATCAGTATAGTTTTAAAACGTAGCGAACATGCGGTTACAATTTATTATTGACATATGTTATCCCTTCTCTAGTTATATAAAATTAACGTATGTTTACACATCACATGATTACTCAGTGGTAACAAACTGATAACAAACTGAAACTGATCATAAGTTGAACATGTGTTTGTGAATTAGCATATGATTATTAACATATATTTAAAAATCAATAGCAATATACCGTGGAAGAACACATGTTAGCAAAAAAAACAATAACTTCATGTCCACCATATGGTTATCATATGGCCACCACATGGTTGTTATGTGACCACCACATGATTATCACGTGGCCACTGTATTTTAAAACTTAGCAACATATAACACTCTTTGGTCAGTAACCAAATGTTTCAGATTTGATTACGCCATATATCACATCTGTTTATATACCGAGTTAACATGGTATCTACATGTGCTAACCGTGTGGTTAGCATATGTTTACCATGTGGTCAGCATATGTTTACCATGTGGCCGAGTATGGCTGGCTAATATTCATGATCTTTTCTTTGTTAGCCGGCTGCGTTTGTAGAATATTTTTGAATTATCGATCTGTGCCTCAGTTTTCTAGCTAAATTATGAACATACGATACGGCCAATGCATTTAGATAGTAAGTAATATTTATTGCTGTTGTGTAGTAGTTAAATTCATGCAAGGAACTGAATTTCACAGAGGATATTGTTGGGTGCCCTCCTATCTTGCTGAAGAGAACTGTTCTCTTTCCTGGCGGTGACTTCGCGAATCGGTTGAAGTCATCGACGTTCAGAGTGCACTTGAGCGGACGCAGGCTCGTTTTGACAGCTCTTTAGAAGGTTGCGTCACCTAACGAAGACATCGTGTGAAGACCAATTCTCTAATTTTCATTTTGATGTGATTTCTCGGTTTTTTAACACCACAACTTAGTCGTGACAGTGACTTATGAAAGGTTCAAAACAGGTTGTCTAACGATTACCGTAATCCGATATTATTCCCACTTGGCATTGAAAATGGGGATGGATTGCCTCGAATTCTTCACCTATTTTTTTTTATTTTTCTCGCTTTTTTTTATTTTTTTTTCTTCTTCCGCCGAATCGGTTTCCAGACATCTCCGACGAGACCGCTGAAGCTAGACCAACCAAACTTGGCACATGTATGGAGGGTCATCTGAAGTGGTGCACCTGATAAAAAATTTTGCCCTTGATCTTACTGGTCAAGGTCAAATCGCGAAAAAGTTCAAACGGTTTTCTGACAATTACTGCAAGGCCGTTGAAGCTAGAAAAGCCAAACCTGGCATATATATAAAGGGCGATGTGATCTAAAGCAACCAATAAAAATTTTTGACCTTGACCTTGACCATGACCTTGAAATCGCGAAAAATGTTATTTAAGAAAAACAATGAGTTATCTCGAAAACGTCCGAGACCACTGAAGCTAGACCAACCGAACTTGGCACATATATGGAGAGTCATCGAAAGTGGTGCACCTGATAAAAAATTTTGACCTTGACCTTACTGGTCAAGGTCAAATCGCGAAAAAGGTCAAACGGTTTTCAGACAATTACTGCAAGGCCGTTGAAGCTAGAAAAGCCAAACCTGGCATATATATAAAGAGCGATGTGATCTAAAGCAACCAATAAAAATTTTTGACCTTGACCTTATTGGTCAAGGTCAAATCGCGAAAAAGGTCAAACAGTTTTCAGACAATTACTGCAAGGCCGTTGAAGCTAGAAAAGCCAAACTTGGCACATATATAAAAAGCGATGTGACCTAAAGCAATCGATAAAAATTTTTGACCTTGACCTTGACCATGACCTTGAAATCGCGAAAAACGTTATTTAAGAAAAACGATGATTTATCTCGAAAACGGAAAGAGATAGAGCAATTCTGACCTCATTTTCGACCTCAACCCCGTATACGACGTTACGTAAGGTATAGCTTCCGGTGTCCTTGAACTTCAGGTCACTTGCGAGCCCCAAACCGAAAGTTGGCCTTTATCTCGAAAACGGTAAGAGATAGCGCAAATTTTTGGCCTTGACCTTACCGGTATAGTTAGTAGTATTAGGAGGATATTCTACATTCAGACATGTAAAATTTTTAACAAACTGCAATATCATCTATCTTCCGTTTTAAGTTATCATTACAAGTGGGGCAAATTAGCTGTGCGAATTTCGGTCTATTTTTAGTCTGTATTGAATTTAAAAGAAAGTTTAAATTATGGTCATTTTAGCAAATGCTGTGATTCCTTCTGAAAACGATGCTAAAATGTTGTTTTTTTTTTTGGTAGCGAATGGCAACAGTTTTTGTGGTTGATTTCTCTCTGCTATTACAACTCCGCAATTGTGGCAGAAGTATTTTAAGCCCCCCTCCCCTTTTCTGTGCCCACCCGCCTCGTTACTCGACCCAAGCACAATGAACTGTGTTCCCGCCTCCACACGAACCATGAAGGAATTTGTTTGCACAAAAATCAAGGGGAAAGGAAGCAAGGGAAGTCTGTGGGGGTAGTATAAAAGCAATAAAGCCCTCTACGGGGTATGCGGTTGATTAATTTAGCCACAATTACTTATCAACGTCAGTTATATCAAAGATGAATAAATGACGCGAATAAGCCATACTTTTGACTAATAACGGTTCAATAGTTACACATATTTCACATGGTTTAATTAGAATATAGTCTAGTTTTTTTTTTCTTTTGAAAAAGATTTAGCCTTTAAACTTCTGTATTTTTTTATCAATCAAGTTACTTTTACAATGTCTTTTGACGGGTTTGACGAATGATTACCGCTTTGCTTTTTTTCGAACAAATAAACCTGTTTGTGTTTACTAGAAAGAACACCCAGTACTCCTACATTTGTACAGGCAATTACGGTATGACTTTTTAACAAAATGGGCAATGCACATAAGAAACACGTTATTCTCTAAAATATCAAATGTGTATTATTGAATAATTATTATAAAAGAAGAAGCTGCTAAAAGTGATCCAGTCAAAGTTATTTATTATTGAATAAAACCTAATTATAAATTATAACAGAAAATTACAATGCTATGATGATTATTGTCGTATTAGATCTATTTCTAAAACTGCTGAACACCATATATGGCTGCATAAGTGGAAATTTTAGTGAAGATTTAATTTTAGTGAAAAGATCTTACCCATAAAAAAGTACAAAAAAATGGACAGTTTTAATTCGCGTAAAGGTTGGTTGGTAAAAGGGTGCCGTAGCCCTTACGCACGAAATTTCAAACCGGCCAAATTTAGCGCCTTTACGGTATATTAATATAACTGATCAGTCATGGAAATCTGTGAGAAGAATGCTTATCCTGGATCAGATCATATATACCATTGTACGCATTGCTTGGATATCACTCAAAGAATAACAAACTATCTCAACTGGCTACTAAGCATGATATTTTTAACGATATCTTCTGCCGAGCCATAATTTTATGTCATGACAGAAAGAATGACTGGACAGCTTTTTATTTTTTCATTGCTGGGAGCTTAGCGGATTCAGAAAGTATCAAAATATGAGTGCAATAATCACCATAGCCAAGCTTGGGTTAGAACACACATTTCCATTTTTTAGTAAAACATGTCAAGAATAGGATATGCTTAACAAATTACCTTTTCTTTGTTTATCTGTTTGTTTTTGGTAAATAGAATGTTTTTACTACAACAATGGTAATAATGACATAAAAAGAAAGGCATAGACCTTTACGGTAAACATATTCTGTTATTTTGAAGAATAAGAGTGCGATAATGTGACAGTTTTGACAAACAATATCTGAAAAAAAGATTATATTCAGTGGCAGTCGTCACAGCCCACACAGCAATCTAACTGAAAACAACACATCGAACGAGCCATTTGGATATATAAGTGTGCTATAAATACGAACTGAGCTGCATAAGAACGTAAAACCCATGTCGTTGTGTAGGGCTCGTTGACAGCCTTCACGTGTTTGTGGATACTTGCCTATCAACTTATTTTCAATGCGAAGCAGGCAATTTTACCTGTAATAACGTTAAGTGGGCAATAACTCATGGAACTGTAAGATGGAATACCAAATGAGATGAAGATTTATAGAACACTTTGTGTGTTTTATCTCCATGCATTGTTCCCTTTTTTATAAAACAAAACTAGCAGCTCGATCTAATGTGTTATTACATGTTTCCAAGGGATAGCTTTTGATTTTTTTTTAAACCATTGAAAAGACAGTGAGATTTAGGTAGGATAATGGCTGATGCTGCGTTGCTGGATCGCTTGCCCGCTATTCCCGGCCTACCCGGTCGTCGGGACTGTATAACACAGCCGGTGATATCACTACATCACAGGGGCATTGATTCCCCGCTGCTGCAACGCCAGAACAGTCGTGTACACATTAATGTCGCAAGTACAACGCCAAGTGTCCAGAGTTCAACCGGACTACCAAGGGTAGTCAACTTTAGCCTCGCTGAAACTCATCCTCAACGGAGTGTGGAAAATAAAAAGAAACGAAACTTAGAACGAGCAACTAGTATTGGAGTGATAGCACAGGTTGATATTGGGATGCGCAGCTACAGGAATAGGTTAAAACGGATGCAGTCATTTCAAGCTACGGCGGAAGCTAAAAACGCCGAGGAGGTGGCGAGACAGGAGGGGCTTCGCATTTTAAGGGAGAAACTGAGGAAACAAAGACCCGACTGGCCCCCGGGATATGTATGTGGTTTTCAAATGCCAGTTACCAGATATTGACTTTTAGTCAGTATCAAATACTATTGATCAGTCAAAAATGTTGAGCTTTAGGTCACCATTTTCGAAACAAGTTAATAGTATTTTTATGTTGACTCAAACTTGGTCGATTCCCAAATGCAATAGTCTTGGAGTCATTATGAAGCATTATAGACCAGTAATATGTTGACCTAAAAGGTCATAGGTCACTGAATGTCAGAAAAACATCCCTGTTCTATCAAATAAATAAATAAGATATCATAAATATATGATTAATATAATATAAAATACAACTCGTCCGCACTTTTTTTTCCCGAAGCGCAACTGCACTGTCAAATAAAAGAAACTGAAATTGACCTTATTCAGTTAATTAACACCAGATAATGGCATTTTCTATACTTGTCCAAGTAAAGGATCGACCTTGGATCACATCCCATGCCCGATCATCGTCTGATTTTTGTTGCTTATGGAAGTCGAACAATATATACCTTTTGAAGTTGGGCAAGCATCGATTGTCCAGTCTAATCAACGATGTGTACAAGTTGTAAATGGAATTCGAAACAACGTCTTTCTCCAGACGCTGTACAGACGTCGGGAAAGAGACGCTGTATAGGCGTCGGGATAATATTAATCTAGAATGGCCTTCAAAACAGCGACAATCAAAATGTGGTCATCCTCCGTCACAATACCAAATTGTACCAAAGACGTTGGTCAGACGTGGGAGAAACTGGTTTTTTGGTTGCTTTCAAACAGCAACGTCTAAATGTTGTTCACTCTACGTCTTTTCAACGTTGTGTCATAGACGTTGTTTAGACGTTGTTCTGTGGTTGAGACCAATGACAACCAGAGTTAATGTTGTTGTCTGATCGAATCGACGTCCCAGTCTCAAATCGATGTTGATCGACTTTAGAATGTGTGTTGGGAAGGGTATAGAACAGAAGTGTCACAGGTGTCATCTGCAAATTCTGCTATCACTTCAAATAATTGTTTTTTTTCTCTGTGCGTGACAGCGAACATTATATCTATAAAAATAGGAGGTTTATTTCTTCGATATTTTATGTTTTAGGCGCGACAGAGGTTCAAGCATGCTATAAAAATTGTCCTAATTCTTCTGAAGTGGATTTCTACTCTCACTGAAAAGTAGGTTGACACTGTTCTTGTTTCTTAATAATCTTTGCAAGAGTGAAATGCTCAAGAAATTCAGAAGCTTTGTCGTTGTAACCGGTGGAGACCTTTGCCGGGGATCTCTTGTTACCAATATTAATATATATCACCATGAGTGTAAAAACATAAAGAAAGGATGTTTTGGGATCGCCATGCAGTGCCTACCAGAAAGGCAAGATCGTTTCCCACACAACGAGATGATGTGAATTGACACTTTCCATTTCAGATGTGGTAGCTCAAATTACGAGGTTATCCGTGTTTAGTGCTGACAGGAACTGTTTCTTAAACTTGGATGACATATATATTTGTCCCACCCTCCCTCCCCTCACCCCAGCGCCCCGCCCCTCCCACATGAATTAACCGAGTGCTTATAGAGTTATTTTTTGCAGGCAGCAGTTGACTTTTGATGTCACTATATTTTGAATTGCTTGCTTTATTAGGGAAGACAGCGATGCCGAAAAGGGAGGCAAAACGTTCACAGATATCGCCTCAGAAGCGTTTGCTCAAGGCGAACTCAAAGCCTCAGGCATCGCTTTTGATGTATCGCAATTTAAGGCTAAAAAAGAGGTATGTATTAAAATATATCTGGAAGATATTTTTGACATTGCAAAGTGGTATGGGTGTCGCATCAATCTACTCTAACAACCATAGAAATGACGTCATTTTATGATTTGGGTCTCTCAACCGATGTTATACAGTGTTCAAGAAAACCTTGAGCACGGCCATTGCTACAACAAATTGATCTGGTGACAATTGATCTAGCGACAGTTGATCTAATGACAATTGGTCTAGTGAGAGTTGTCTGAATGACACATGTTTAAAAAAAGGTTTAAAAAGATGTAGGCGAGCCACCCAGATTTCACTGGTTTTAGTCAAGCCGGATTTTGTTTTCTCATACAGCGGCTTCACTGGGTTTATCTAAACCTGCTTGGTTAGCTAAGCTTTGATTGGTCTTGCTGATACAAAAGATTTAAACAAGATGTTAAACTAAACCTGGAAAACAGTATTAGTGAAATGATACCCCACCTCGAGATTGTTATAACACGGGTAGCCTTATTCACTGAAGTTAGCTGCTTAGTTAGCTCTAATTATTATTATTATTATTATTATTTTTTTTTTTTTTTTTTTTGTTTTTTTGTTTTATTATTAATAGTTATAAAATAACAAAAACAATAAAATACCCAAGCATCAGAAAACCTTCAAAACATATAGTAGAAACAGCAAACGTCTCTAATATTTTTTCTCCTTCATTTTTCGAAGCTTTCTGGGATTTCACTTCACGGAACAACCTTGTCCTGGGCTTAGATTGGTAAACTAATTTCATAGATTTGATTTGGTTGTAAGGGAATAAAAAGACGGCGATTTTATGCATTCAGTAAGAAATAATATGCTCAGTAATTTGAAACTACATTGTGAACTTGTGTACTTTGTCTAAGAAAATGTTAATAACTCTGAGTTGCTCAAAAGGTATTTCTGACACTCTTTGCTTTCAATGATAAAAAAAATCCAATTAGGAGGAAGTCAGAGCTCTTACTTTGCGTTCACGTTTTATGAATATGAGTTAAAATCTGGAAATACTTCAATGCTCTTAATCTTGAAATAGGAACAGGAGTGATTGATAATCAGGTCTTTCTATTTCTTGAATAACAATTCTGCCGTGCTTATTTTGAGGTGAAGCACGAGTGCCCTCGATTACGAATACCTCACCCCACCCCCCTAACACACATCTCCCAATCCACACATATCTCTAGGTTCGTGCTTTTTGACTATTATATTAACAGTGGATAACCTTGTTAATCTGGAATCTATTATTGCCTTGCCTGGAGCTCAGAGATTTTGAACATTACTTCTGGTTGATTTAAGCATAGTCATAATCCTACAACTGGAAATTATGCTCAATAAATCCTTTGGAACCGTCATATTTTATCAATGCTTCTTGGATTTTGGTGTCTTTCCATTTCAATTAGAATTCCAGGCCTTTGCATTTGAAATTTGGTGCTACCTTTATTGAAAAAAAATAGTGAAAAAAATCAAGTCCTCGATTTTAACTAACTGAACTGTCAAATCATATCTGTGCCAAAAAAGCTAACCAGTAACTGAAAGCGCGGGACTAAAAAAAACCCATAGCATTTACAAAGAAATAGACCATTTATCCAAATATGTAATGTCACTTTGAAATAATTCGTTTATGTTGCGTAACTGGTAGAATATACATTTTATGAGTTTTTTTTACTGGCCTTTAAAATACTTTGGCAGAGAATCATATATTTAATAACGATTTGGGGGGGGGGGGGGCTTGGTATCATATGCGTTACATGTTGTTATTCAACAACCAACCTCTTCGACGGTTCGGTGTGTTGTGTATAACACCTTTTTACTCCGCAGACCCACTGGAGATTCTGTGAAAATAATACAGGCTACTATCGTTATATTGCCATTCGTTATACCACCATTCTCGCCACAATCCTGGGTCCCGTTTTTTTTTTTCTTATTTAATTCCCTCGCTATACTGCCAAATTCGCTTAACGCCATCCGCCACGCATTTTGCGGTCCCAAAATGCGATTTACATTGCAATCTGCCCTCGTTATACCGCCATCAATTTTACCTAGAGACTTTTTTTTTACAAGAAGCTCAAGTCAAACACTCCACTTCTTTCGCGTTGTTGATTTTATTTCCATGGCAAAACACTTGTCTGAATGAGCAGCATGAACAGGTGCACGGTGTGAGCATGAATGCTAGAACACAGGCAATGTCGCCATCCCGTTATCACATTGGATTAGGTAGCATCCCAGTTTGAGTGTCATTATGCAAATCAGATAAAAGTTCAAATCTTCATGAAAAAGTTGCTGAGCAGAAATTAGGCTTAGCTAAAAGAAAAGAAAGCGTTTTCAGTTTGA
The DNA here is from genome assembly GCA_949752745.1 of Protula sp. h YS-2021. Lineage (NCBI taxonomy): Eukaryota > Metazoa > Annelida > Polychaeta > Sabellida > Serpulidae > Protula > Protula sp. h YS-2021. The sequence goes on from OX457025.1 coordinate 42,976,525, forward strand.
CTATGCGAAAAAGCTCGAAATCTTGAATTATGCAGAAAAAAAATCATCTAAAACTCACCAAAAAATAGCAAATCATTTTTCTCTGCTTTGGGATAGTGAAATAAAACGAAGGACAATTGGGGACATTGTGAATAAAAAGAAAATTGGTATGTGAAGGGAAAAGATGGCTCGCCGTCCAGAAAAAAAAACTGAGAATGCCAAAACATGGAGACTGAGAAGAAAGTCTGTTTCTTTGGTTCTGAAACTCTCATGCTAAAAACTTGCCTATATCAGACAAAATCTTGACTGAAAAGGCAAAACGATTTGGAATCGAACTAGCAATTACAGATTTTCAGTACTGGAATGGCTGGCTCCAGAGATTTAAAAATCGTTTCGGTATAGCCAGTCACATAATAAGCGCTGAAGCTTCAGGTGTTTTCGTTACAACGCCATAATTTCACTGGAATAAATGATGGCGGTATAACGAAGGCAGACTGTATATTCATGAAAGAGAGGGACTTTTTTAAAAAATATGTTCAACAACCAACCTCTACGGCAATTCGGTCTGTTTTGTACAATAAATTTTCACTCCGCAGACCCACTGGGAACTCCAGAAATTAGAAGAGAGGAACCACTTTTTAAAATATTCCTTGGCTCTTTGTTTATGCATAACAGATAGATCTCTTCAGAGGTCAGTTGTTTTGTACCAACGTTGTTTTATAATTAAAAAAGAGGAGCTGCGGGTAATTTTTCCGCCAGTTACGGTTCGCACTGAGTGCCAATTTCGTAAGGGGCAGGGGGTAATTTAGTACTCCTCTTTTACTACAAAAAGGAGTTCTTTTAGAATCGCATTTCTCAGAAAAGAGTATTTATATCAGAACTGCATCGCGTGTTTGGTCAAAACGAGGCTTGTGATTAGTGAAGAATAGCTCAATACTAACAAACAGGATATACTGTACCAAATCCGTCTTAACGTGAAATGAGTGAAAAATTATGATACTTTCATGACGCCAATGAGTCAGTCAACAATGTAGTCCAAAACTTCGCTGAGCCGTGGTTTGTTCTTCTGTTTTCAAAGGGGGGGGGGATTTTTCTTTATCTCTGACATTTTGAAACGTTACAACGGTATGGCGGTATATTTGAACAAAAAATCAAAACGTACATGTTGTATATTTTATTTTTTCTCGCGTTCGTTTGCATGGCCTCGCGGCAGTTTTCTTAGTCGCGCAACATTTACATTTCATATGTTATTTGACTATTTATTTAGCGCTCTTTAATTTCGCCATTATTTTATCCCGCACCATAATTAAACGTCTTGTGTTTTAAAGAGCGTTTGTCTGACCATGCGCTTTATCACGTAATTTAATTTCTTAATTTTGGAACGCGAAAAGTTAATTATAGGGCGCGATAAATTGAATTCATTCTATCATTTATTTTTTAAATAATAAAAACCACGTGCAGAAATTAATAGCGACTCGGATATCATAAAAAGTGGTTCGCGAAAGAATTAAATATTTTCTCACCTATTAATTGCACATAAATACCATTGCAATCAAAAATAAATGCTGGAACGCGAACGCCATGTAATTGTTGTACGAATATACCGCCATACAACGGCGTCGCTGCAACGTTCTTGTGTGGGCGTCGCTTCTGATCTGTTTTGACACTTCAAAATGGTCACAGCTAATACAACGTTCCCTGTATACTCTTTTGTTCAGCGTATTTTGTTTAAGTAGCAGCATAATGGTGAAAATTATAACAAAGATGACGTCATCAGCAGTGGTTTAATTCCACAGCTGGAAATCAACAAGAAGAGATAATTAAAGATTTGAACACATTTCAATAGTCTGATTTGGATCAATAAGCAATCAGTTAATTCCTAACAACTCTGCGAGAGGTTACATATTCTGCTTTGTTTTAACTGTAAGACCGTTTGGCACTTATGTAATGGTATTGCCCAATGCCGTGAACAAAAATCTCTCAATACTGTCGTGAGTTGCCTCTGCTTAAGAGATTGGCCTATTCAGGATAGAGAAATTCACGGGGCAAGCGGTATCGTACTGCGAATCTTTCAAGTGATTAATGTGCATTGAAAGAAATATTGACAGATACATATCTGTTTCGTCCAACTGAATTGTAAAAAATATATTTGCCAGGAAAACGTTTCAAACACAAAGAAAGGCCTGGGTAAATCAATATCCATTCAGAAATGATAATAATTACCAGAACCAATGTCGTCCGTAATTTGTAACTTTATTTGACATTACTCAATTCTATTAGTAAGATAAAGCAGGAAGAAAGATTTCTTGTTTAAAGCGAAAAAGTGTAAAATATCTCTAAGTTTGTATAGCTCTTTATTTACTTATTTCATAAAAACATAATAAGTCAAACAAACCAAATAAACGCGTGATATCACACCACTTGGCAGTGTTGTGACACCAGTCGATTCACATTTACACGAGAGAAATAAGGAGCTAATCGAAAACACGAATATACAACCACCCACGGCCTTATTTCTAAGGTTGGATTATTATAGAACCAAATTTTTGGTTGTATTGAAAGGTGATCCTTCTTATAATGTGGTTTCATTTGTGGGGTGATCTAATCCACAGGTCAAACCATATATATATATATATATATATATATATATATATATATATATATATATATATATATATATGAAGGTTCAGAGCGGAAGTCTGGGGCTAGGCGCTTGTTGTGTCTGCCTTTATGGTGTTTGTTTTCCAACAATAAATAACAATGTGTTATTTGTTGATGATGTGGCCTAAATTGGCGTAGTTACGATAGCAGAGAAAACCGTACGTCAAGTATGAGTAACCATACACTAACCATACAGACGAACTAGTACCCTCTACTCTGCTGCAGCAAATGCCCATAAATGTTTGCTGGTGGACTAACGTCACTTCTTCTTTTCCAAGTACCCAGTTTTCAGTTAAACCTTATGGGCGTGATGGACTCGCTATTTTTTAGAATCGTTTCACCTAATAATGCTTAGCTGTCCTGCTGAAGTACAAAGCCGTATGCATCTCCTATTGAGGTAGATATAACAACCCACTATACAAGGTAGAGTTTAATATCTATCATCTATTGCTTCAACATTTTTGATTTGATAAACCTGAAAGTTCAAACATTACTTTTCTGGAAAATTCAAGTGATGTATCATTAACAAGCTGCTGTATGGAGTGGGGGGAGGCAAGTTTAGATGACACAAAAATGCTGTATCAAAGCATCGCAATAGTACTTTAATCTATGACAATGTGAATGTTCATAATATACTTCAGGCTTAATTTAGGGTAAGATGTTAAACAATGTAGTGCATTTAGGTTTAGGGTGTAGAGCTTTGGGTTAGATGATTAAGTTCAGGGTCACTTCAATAAACATTATCGGATAGATGTGTTTAATCCACGCCGTTTGGTAGATCTCTGAGTCTGTGATAGATATTGAAATTGTAAAGACCTATGACAATTTAAACGTAGTTATCTGCATTCCAAAAATTAGAGAAATGTGTTAATAATATCAAAACCAGTAAACTGTACTGAAATATGGTGGTGCTTTAACTGTGAATCTGTCATCGGTAAATCAGGGAATGATTATAGGTGCTTTTGAACTATTACAAACTGGACGTCTAAGATTCAAGCGTCGGAAGAATCTGTCTGTTCTGGTGTCAAATGCAGGTTTATTTACACCTTTGGGATATTGAAAAAATATGTTTAAGAAAGCTCAGCTGTTCCAACAAACATGAAGCCTTTTTTGTTTGTTCACGTGACTTTGATTCCTACACAATTCACGTGGAGTTGATTCTGCAGGCATATTGTTCTAGTACCTTTTCTTTCACACTGTTCCCTTGCTTGCTGTTTAATTATTGCACTATTTAGGAGTACACCCATCTCTTAATGTCTTTGATTTGTATTTGGTCTAATTGTATGGCAGCGAAAATGTTATCTTGATAGTTTTGATTAATAATTCTGGCAAATTTACAGCCTTCAAAGAACAGTCATGATAATCTTAGAGATTTTATTATGACGAAAGAATTAAATATTTCTATCTATTTCAAATAATTTTGGGTCTGATGAGCAACTATTCATGGGAGAATCCCATCAAGGGAACAGTGTGTAGGGCTGCACCAAAGGAGATCCAGCATATTTTATCCCACTAAGTCATTTACGTCGCGAAACAAAACAAATGACTTTTGATTATGGCCTTTGTGAATGAAATAGAATTCTGAGTAATAATGCATGTCTGTTTTACTTTCAGGTAAACATTTCAAAAGAAGTGAAGCACATTCTTAGTATCCCCAGCACTCACAGAACACCGGAGCAACTGCAGATTGTAAGACAATAATTTGAATGCATAATAAAGTGCCAAAATAATTTTAATGAAACTTCGATGGTTAAACAAAATTTCAATTTTATTGCAAATATCTCAGTGATATCGTTTTCTCGAATGAAGCTTTCAAAACGCTTTTAAAACTATAAAACCTGATTTTTGAAATTCCTTGGATTTTTAGAATGCCACATTAAACGTCCCCTACTTCTTTTAGGCATTGTATGGTTTGCAACATCTGAAATCGTTTGCCGAATACCCGCTTCACATGCAAGAGAAACTTTGTAAAGTTGCCTGGTATCAGCTGTAAGTAGAAACTTTAAAACTACTTTTAACACGGATTAAAATAAGACGCACAAATCTCAAATGGATCTTTCTGTGGGCGAAGATGTGAAATTTAGAACTATTTGACATGTAATACATATTAATAATAATGTTGATAAAATACTAAAAGAGAAATAATACTGGAAAAATGAAATTTTAGTCTTTTCAGCTTTTAAAGAGAAAGTCATTGTTTTGGATTTAGGGTGCCACCGAACCGAGTTATCATAAGACAAGGCCATTTTGCAGAAAACTTTTATTTTCTTCTTTCTGGACAAGGTATATATAATATATAAAGTACAGCAGACATATTTGTTTCGGTTTATTAGAAAACATTTGGAACTTTTGATTTTAAACTAAATTTTAATCTGTTTTTGAAAGTTAAATCTAATCACTTAAATCAGATTGTATAAGCTTAATTCAATTAACTCAACATAATCATTGAAGCACAAACGTAAACAAACTGGTTGTGTTGTGACTAACGTGTGACTTGTCTCTATAGATAAAATAAAACAATGTAAAATAATTGTTATACAGATCAAATGCCCCCTCACCCCCCGCCAGGAACGAATGTGTTCTCCTTGCAGTTTATCGCAATCATTAAGGCATTATTTACTAAACAAGTTCTTGGAATGTTGACTAGGAAACATTTATATTACATTACTTATGACAGTCTTTGTTATTTAGCTGTTGTTCGCATCTTGGATAAAAATAAGAACGGTGAAATCCAACTGAGGACAGCAGCAGTTATGCGAAAAGGAACCAGTTTTGGCGTAAGTTTTACATTGATACTGAATGACAAAATAGAGTCAAACATGTAGAAAATCACGCGTATTGCTTTTAATTTACAGCGGTTCACTTCATGTAGCTTTAGGATTGGTTATGTACATGTATCTGCCCTATTCTAAAATACGTGACTAAGCTTAAATTTTAATTTTGTTATTCTAATATTGATATATAATTTCAACATAGCAACTCACGAAATGGAGTTCTGTTATGATGCAATAGGGATCTAGCTATTTTCATCCATTCGCATGTTTTCATGTGGTTAGGAACTGGCTTTGTTGCATCACTCTCGTCGCACGGCAACCGTGGTGAGCCAAGATAACGTGCAACTACTTACCATTGGCCGCGAAGACTTCTTCGATATTTTTATGAAAGTGTCGGAGGAAGATGGCATCCCTGATCATGTCAAGGTTAATCAGCCTTTAGTTCCACACATTCATCATTTTTGCAGTATCAACGAAGCATTTAGTTTTTTATTTGGTTGTCTGTGCCATCTAATTTTCAAAATTAAATTTTAACCTGTCTTAACTACTGCTTTCGATGGAAAGAGACTGCATTCTCCTCAATGACTGCTGTTTTGCCAAAATTGCCAATAAAACTGTAGCACGTTTTAAAAAAAGGGTAACCAGATTTATTCTGTATTGCGTATTTGACTTCAATATATGAATACACTATTATGCATTTTCCGCCCAAGCAGCGTAACCATGAAAGCATATATCTTTATTGTGGTAAACAAGATCAGTAATTATTTTTTAATAGCTCCAATCACAGAGTTTAAAAAAATAATTGGAACTTCATGATGTACAAAGGCTTTGTGTTTAACGAACTATTCTAATTCTTTAATGATGATGTTAAGACAAATTTCTATTTTCTATCAATATATATTGACAACTGTTTTATAAAATACCGTTTCTAGATGTGATTTTAGCTGGTTTAGATTATCATTCAAATTGGACTCGTTTTGACTACTCATATCTTAGATTTGTACAGTATTTGCAAACAAAGAACAAAGTTCATGGAAGCTTGACTTTTTTAACAGTTGACAAGTCTTTGACTTGGTCAAGGCTTATACGAATTTGGGCTATTTTTGTCTTGACAATAAAATTCATTTCCTTGTCTCAGCTTCTTCTCTGACGCTACAGACCCTAGGACCACAAAACTTATGTACTTATGTAGAACTTGATCTGAGGATGTGCATCCCCACTTTTTTCGTCTACGATTTCGTTTTTAAACTTAAAACACCATGCGAACACGGCTGATTTTAGAATAAATACAGTGCATTTAAAAGCAAGGTAACGGTTGAGCAAAATAGCACAGCTTATGGGCGTCACGCGAACTCAATCAATAAAGCCGTTGAGCCAATAAAGACAAGCAGATGAACCTAATATGCCGCATACGTACTGCACCATACCCTCTCTACTTAGTTGTATTAAAAAGTATGCGGCTTGTCTAACTTCATGTTGTTCAAGAAATAATAAGCCGTTCAAAGAGATATTTTTAACTTTTAATGTTTGTCAAGTGTTGAAGATTTCGCGGTTCTAGTTTAAATTGTGTCTTATGTGGTAGCTATAGCAGAGCGATTTTCTATTTGTTCATTTCATAACTTTGAAATTATTTATTTTACCTATCAATAAATAAGTGTACTTCAAGCATAAAAAAGACTAGAAACTCTGGCTGTACTTGCTATGCACTCATATGGCTCATAGCTAACCTGAACCAAAAAACAAAACAAAACAAAACCTCGAAGACATGTAATCCAAGCAAGTCCATATAACTGTAGCTAATGCTAGAATTTTTAAGATTACATACTTAAAAGTATATTGGTTGCTTGGCTTCTTTCAGTTTACCATGTCAGTTGATTTTATGAAGCATTTTCCACTGGAAAAGTTGCTGGAACATCCGGAGGTCTGCTTGTTCCACTTTTTTAAGCGTGGAGTTGTCATAGTGAAAGACTGCAATGAATCCGACTGGTTGTATATTGTGAAATCCGTAAGCAAACAGCTCTTATTTTGTGTGTGTTCTAAGTTTTTACATTTATGGTCTTTATTTGCACCATAACATCCTTGTGACTGTAATTTAAATGTCCTATGTTACAGTGGCCTTAACATTTTACAGCATGGCACCAACCTGAATTAACGCCGTCGTAACAAGTTATGGCAATAATAGACAGTTTACCAAGTTTACTTTTTCTTGTTACCAAATAACTCTATAGAACTGGTCTACGTGTCATGGATCGACCTTTTAGTAATCGAGGAGTTTAATGCGAAGCAAACTGTTCATGCTTGTGTTTTTGAACATAGGGATCGTGTCAAGTCATGAAACAATTGAAGGGAGTCCGTCCTACAACCGGACATGAAAACAAAGAAGGTGAAAAGCCAAATGACGTCATCACAAAACTACCCCGACTAGGAGGGCTCGGGTCAGTGGCAGGAAAGATAGACACTGGACTACGGAAACAAATGCCGAAGCCACAGGTTGCCTCAGCATTGCGGCGGGCTATAACGCAGTATGATACCTATTTGACTCAGGTAAAGAATTTAATTTTGCACATCTCTTATACTAAGACTTTTGACGACAGTATATTCACCATATCATGTGATCTTATTACGTTATAATTATCAACTTTAAAGTTTTAGTTAATGCGTGAAATTTTTGCTTAAAATTTGACAAAAAATATAAGAATGTATGTTAGTACACAACTATTTCAATAATAATGAAAGTTTGTGGGGGAAAAGGGGTATCTGCTGAAAATGTTGCTATAATTGAGTCAAGGCTAATTTATATTTTCAGATGCAAGATAATGATGCAGCTTTAAAACAACCTTCCAAGGAAAATAATTCAAATGTAAACGGCGATGAAAATAAAAACAGCAAAACAAGCATGTCAAAGTCGTCTCCGCTGAATCGAACACCTTCGCCTGGGCATGCCAAATCAAAACAAGGATTTTCTAAAAGCAAGTACAGCTTTTTGCTTCCGACACAGCCTAAAAAGGGTGCAAAGGTGAGACATTAATGACACTTATCAATATTATATGCTGTATAAATAGAAAGCGTTTTTCTCATTTTGGTTAAGTAAAAGTAAATTCAACCACGGTTTAGGTTTTAAAGGCCGTAAAATTATTTACTTTATTTAAAACACAGACATTGTATACGGAACGGTCCTGCATAGCATAGCAGTTTTACGCTATTTGCGATATTGAGAAAATCACACACGCAGTTATATAACAATGTTATTTGAAATGAAGTGTTAAAGCATATTTTTGCAAAATGGCAATATAATATGGTGTATTTGTTTTCAACAGATAAGATTAAACACCACCAATAAAGCTTTGAAAAAGAAGATATTTTATTGGTTTAAATAATTGCCTCTGCATGTTATTCTTCGTGTGTTTGTTGTTATAAAGAACGCTATTATGTTATTAATATTAGCGCCGCATTTATGCTGCTGCGTCTTCCGTATCTACACCCACAAAGTCTGTTTCGGATGACAAGTATTCCGCGTATTTAGAGAGATCACGTACTCTCAATTCAATGCATCATCCAGCGAAAGCAGAGCAAGAGCAGGATGCCGCGCCTTTGGAACCTGTCTTTGTTCAAGTCGATGTTTTAAAACCAAAAGATGTTTTTGTAAGTTCCGTCATCAACCTTTTTTGTTTTTTTTTTTTTTGGGAGGGGGGGGGGGAGATGGTGATTTGGATAAGTACAAACACGAGTGTGGAACTTATTGCTGTCTTGTTTGTTTAAAATAAACAAATAAAAAGTAAAAATGCCCTATTATGTAGCGTGACTTTTTCTGTACTGAAAGAAACTGTTATATTTACTCTACATTTGTACCACAAAGGACTAATGTAAGTTTTTAATGCACTTTGGGGAAATCATACAAAACGATCAAACAACTGGTTACGTTCATTAATGAGATCTATAGCAGCAGATTTTGCAAGGTCAAGGAATGAAGCCAGGATCCATGGTGATGTCGGCTCTTAGATCCTTTCAAATTCACAAAATTGATATCTTCCTAATATATTTAGCAATGCATTAGACAGGGTAGGACTATTTATAGAGATAACAGAAAAGCTTCCGTAGACTGGGAAACGTATAGAATTTAGCTAATCTGTGTATATCAATTAAAATACCAACCAAATATGCCTTTCAATTGTGCATTTTAGGGATTGTCTACCATACAGTTTGATGATGACATTGAATACACAGACACTTCAGTTAGTTTAGTGAGTATTACTTGTTATCTGCAATTTTTCTGACAACAACAACCAGTGATGACGATAGTACAAGGCAACGAATTGCAAGACAAGGATAAAATGCGGTCAACATGACAGTTCTATAAATTAGTGACATAAAAATCAATAGCAAGTGGCATTTTGAATCATTTATGTGTTTATATCCACATTTCACATAAATTTCGTGTGTTCTCTGTAATTTTGTTATAATAAGCACAATTTGAGGGACACAGATATTTTCATGTCCATTTAGGTGAGCAATGGCGCAGAATGTATAATGCTCTCAAAGAAGTTTTTTGCTCAAAATGCCAACGAACAAGTAAAGCAAACCATACGTCATCTGGTGAGGCCTTATCCCACGGAAGACTCATTGCAACATAACTTACAAACACAAGTTGATTGGGAACAATTCAAAACCAACCTGCTTGTGGATACTGTTGTTCATCTACCTATTGCTAACGCAAGACGTCCAGCAACAATGCCTGTATTACGGACTTCAGTTCCGTCGTGATGTGTCAAAATAATGTACATTTTGGGAACCATAAGTGCATTTTGATGTTGTAATTTCTTATATATTTTTTAAAAGAATAAATACCTGTAGGTTTGAAATACGATTTAGTTAATACATCAGTATTCAATATGCCAGTTAGCCCTCCCAAAATGAGCAACTTATACCTTACTTGAGTTTAACTGTTTTAACTGTTTAACTGTTAAAGCTGTACATTTATTTTTATGTATGCCAAGGAACATTGTGCTGTTTAGATGCATATTATGTTTGAACGACGCAAACATTTTAAGCTTTATTGTTTTGCCTTAGCGTGAATCTCATTTAAATTTGATTTATAATTAGCTTAAACTAGGTACATATTATTTTGAGATTGCTAAGACAGTATTTTAATATTGTTATATTGTGGACATATTTGCAGCACTACATTTTTGCAACTGAAATAAATGAAAGTTATATTTTCTAACTCTTTATGAGCGGCATTTTTGATGAGCTATTCTGTTGATGTTTTAAGTGTTGCAAAACAGATTAGATTCTAGTTTCTTTGAGTTAATTTTATTACTCTTAAATCCAAAAGGAAAAATTTAGACTCAGCAGAAAAGCACTAGAATCTGGAAATAAATTACTCTCCACATGAATTGCGCGTCTATGAAAAATTAAAATTAAAATCTTATCGAGTTTAAAAAAACTGAATGGTTTATATTGACAGAAAAGGAGTAGTATATGACCGCAGTTATGAGCTGTTTTTAAGTAGGTTTTCATCACTGGATACAAGAAATCTTGATTGTTCTCTTTTGCTAAATCTTGCAGAGATGGAAACAAGAGAAAAAATCACAGTTTCAAATTAAAAATTATCTGAAGTGAGAATTAAACAATATACACCAGTGATGTCTCGTGTTGTTACACACGCGCTGCCCATCTGTGAAGACAATGGCACACAAAGGCCAATATTCATGTTCTTCGATCATCAATACGATATTAAGCACAATCGACTTACATTAATATTCTGTTTCGATCACTTTATACGTTGGCCACCAACGTATTTTTTTGAAAAAAAATGCTGCATTTACTGTTTTCATTCTATTTGCAATAGCATCTTAATGCAAAAGGCTGGATGCAATATCCACGGACATTCTTGTTAAAAATCATAAGTTTAAAATCATTTGTCGAGTCTTTTCATCTGTGTTATGTTACGCGGAAATTTGTATATATTTCATGAACAGTCTAACGAATTAATATGGAAATTCCTGTCCTTTGATATATGTCAAAATTGATAAAATAACAAGTAATCTTTGATTTCACAGGCCCTCGTCGGTTGGCGAAAAAAAGAATAAGATCCATTTTTCAAAGCAAATGTGTCCACGAGCTCTTAATCGACATTTTATTCGACAATTCTGTGGACTTATCTATAGACGACGGAAATCATGAATACCCACTTGCAGCACAGCAAGTTTTTTACATTTAACAGTGTTTCAACTTATTCCAGCCCGGATCGGCATAAGTTCAGATCCATGATATTTGTTCAAGTCGTGTATGTCCTTTGTCAGCCAAAGAAAAAAAAACTGGATACAAATCAGTGTACAACTACAAAAATATATTCTTTCACTCTGCAAGGTTTCAGAAGATTCAAATTTCATTAAAATTTCTTCATTTTTGTTCAAGTCCTGGTGACCGTTTTTAGGCAACAACCGCAATATATATATTCCTTTACTTTGTAAGATTTCAAAAGATTCCTTCAATTACTGTTAAAGATCTAGGAGACAAGCAGAAGAACGGATAGACAGACAGACAGACAGACAGACAGAACCCTTTTCTATAGGTCCTTTCTGGGGTGGAGCCTAAAAAGCTTAAAATTGGTATCGAACGATTAGAAACATTATTATATATATATATCTGAGCAAACATTTGAGAAAAACAAATTAAACGATGGATTCGCTCATGGATATGACAGTTTCCTGGTTTGCAAAACCTCGGACACTGACCGTGCCCATTAGCAATGCAAAGTCTTCTCGTCTCTGTCTTACCACTCATGTTTAAGAGGCACGTCTTGCAGCACATACCTATTTCACTTATGGCCTAGTGAGAGACTTAATTCAGTCACGTGTCAACTTTGTAAGACAACGTGTCTACATTGTATTTGTGATCACTGTTTCGTTTCGAGATCGAGTCAGGTCGTCGAGTTCTTTATTTTAACTACGAGGTCATATAACAATACCTGTACACAAGGTCAGTGCATTTGTTTTTGTTGATTACTGGGCAGGATCGCCGTGAACCCCACTTACCATGAACAACGCACCGTCCAACCCCGCTTTATAAGAGAACATTCTTTATGTAATTATTTCCTCTTCTTCTTCTTCTTCTTCTTCTTCTTCTTCTTCTTCTTCTTCTTCTTCTTTGGCCTCGTTCAAAAGCAGTATATTGTAGATAGCATCTCAAACAACTAGCTTACATGAAAAACTTCCTGCCGACCGGTCTAAACTACCTTTGGTGATGGCTTCATAGTCTGCAAACAAATGTTTTCTAAATCAAAAGAGAAATATTTAAATGTTTTTGAGTAAAATATCGTGTGGACATAGAAACAATCGCTTGAAGTATACCTTCCCAGTTCTTTATTATGGCTTACGACAATTTAGACATTACGCTCATGCGCTTCTTATGAAACGACGGTGATTGGCTATTGGTTGTCAACGACAGGACGTTGTTGTATACAGCCAACCTTTATGGTTTTGTCTGTTGTGTATAGCACCTTTTTACTCCGCATACCCACTGGGCATGCCGCGAATTTTTAGAATATCAATCCGGTCTGTATTTATACATAACAGATAGATCTGTGCAGAGGTCAGCTGTTTTATAGCAACGAACAACAGCATAAACAGCAGCAAACGATTGGTTCAAAAAAAATGTTTCTATGCCCGTATCTTATCCTGGACATTTTTTACGAATAGCGATACCCGCGTCAATGCAAACCTATATGACAGCTTCTACGCGTGCAAGAGATTTTTTTTCACAAAATGATTACTATAAAATTAAATATGGAGTCCATTTTTACATTTATTAGGGAATTATTGATATCAAGAATTAATTTTTGATCTCAAAAATCATTTCTTGATATCAAGAACTAATGCTTGCCATCTGTAATTATATTTTTAGATCTCTATAAATATATCCTTGAACTCAAAAAGTAATTCTTGATCAATAAATATTTAGAGATACCAAGAAAAATTTACTGATCTGAAAAATGAATTAATGCTCTCTCAAATTGATTTTTTTAGATCGAAAATTCAATTCTTGATAGCAAAAATCAAATATTTGATAGCAAAATCTCAATTTTGAGCTCAATAATTTATTTTTCTTTTATTGACATCAAGAATTTATTTCAGATAACACTATTTCAGAATGAGACTTTCTTATTTATATTTTGAAATCTGCAAATGATTTTTTAATCCCAGAAATTAATTTTTGATCTCAAAATATAAGTCTATTTTAATGCAAAAATTCAGAAGAACACATGTTTGAATAAAATAATGACTTGACCTTGTATACAGAATCTTTTTTAATTTTTTACTGTACAAAAAGGAAGCAATTCTTGAGATCAAAAATTGTGTTGTTATTATTGATCTCAATAATTCAAGTTTTCATCTCCAAAATTTAACTGACGAATCGTTAAATTTTATGTAAATGTGTATCTTCTTTAAGATTTTTTAAGTTTGTAAATTTTATTTTTTGATCTCAAAAATAAATTTTTGACATCTACAATTCAATTACTGATAGCAAAATATAAGTTATTGAGATCTACATTGATTTCTTGATATCTTTAATTATATTTTGATATCAAAAATAAGCATTAAATATTAAAACGGCATTCCATATGTTTATACCCTTCCCTGTTGACTGCATGCATTTTAGATTATTCTGATTACTTCGTCTACTTTCAACTTTTATGGGACATAATAACAAATTGAGTAACACACAAGCTCTTTTAATGAAGAATTTATTTCATATAAAGACAACAGTAGTTTTGAGAGTAGTGTTACAACATTCAGCATCAGGCGTTTTTGCAATCAACTGCAAACAGTATTAAAATCAATCGTTTATTTAAAAACCTCTGGTTTTAAAGCTTTCGTATTAAAGCAACACTTTTAAGCTTTGAAAGCGAGATACATAGGAATTTAAATCCATCAACACCAATGCAACGCGCATGCGCTATGTCTTTCTAAGTTTTTTTTAGGTGCAACAGTCTCTCGCGTCATGTTTTATTGAAAGGGCAGCAGATTTACCGATTTTTTAGAACTATTGTGTTTGAAAATGTTACTTTAGTTTAGATTATGAGTGACTACTAAGTCATTTTGACCCCATTGAAAATGTTTAACTTTAGCTTTGAAATGTGGAATTTTAAATCAAAAGAACCCAGTAAATGTTTTGTTATATACGAAGTACACAGCCCCGAGAAATGAGAAAAAACCCCAAAGTACATATATTGACCAGAAATCCTATAACAATTAGCAGGTTTTGATATATTATGAGTAACAATGAAGCCTTATTGACCAATACGAAATATTGACCTTTAGGTCAATATTTCCATTACTTTTAAAAGTATCTTCGTGTTGACCTGAAATAAGTTCATATATGCTTTGGTACACGACTTACCAAGCGTTTTGATTACAAATAACTACAATATCTATCGACTTTTGCATTCCGGTCAACATTAGCAAAATAGTGACTTGGCAATCGATCACTCAGGCAACAGCATTCATCTATACTATGAAATATTAAAATGGTTGGAAGTGATTTTATTTGCGTCCGCCATAAACATAATAGACTTCAACCAAGAACGTGTGAAGTAAATATTGTATATTTATCATTTACGTGTTATGGGTGGTTACTGCAATCATCTTCAAATAACTACGCTCTTTTTTTCGGTCGTGGAAAGTTCTTATCAATTCATTTTTATACTCTTTTTATTTATCAAATTATTGATCCATAAACAGAGAAACTCAATGGAAACTTCGATATCAGCGGTGGTCCTATTTCCACAGTTTAACTGTACATCATTTTTTCAATAGCTAAAACAGTAGCATAAAGGCTTTAAAGAGATAAACAAGTCACCATTTACGTGAATTAAGACGTCGCTTGAGGAAAAGACATTACAATGAATAACGATTTTCTTCGCAAACTCATAAGCCGCTATACTTTGTGGTTGAGTTCAAGAGTTGCCACGTAACACGATTCAGACAAAAAGATAAGAATTAAATGAAAAATAAAATACAACTTGCATGGCCCCTGTCTTTAAATAGGTGAATTTCTTTGGGTGTATACGGCCGGAACGATATATAAAACATGGTGCGAAACAAATGGAGTCTGTCATAAGTTTTGAATGCTTTATGGATCAACTCGAATTTTTCCGCAAAGCACAAACAAAAAGAGCGCAATCTGCGTTGCATAAGTCGAGGCTTCATTTAGCTGCCCACCATGTCTGAAGCTCGAAGTTACCAGTAATACACCATTGAGTTTCATACGAAAAAGAGAATGGTATTGCATAAACTGTTATTTTTCTTCAACACCAAAAGCGTTGAAATAAATGTTGTTACTTCAAGAATAAATTGATTTGAGAAAAACAAGTTGTTATTCTTCAATAAACTGATGTTATTGTTCTAAATATAACACTAAAATTTCCCCTCCAATACTGCACTCAACACATACTACAAGACGTTAATATTATTCTACAAGTAACCCATTCATAAAACGTGAAACGAACAAAACCCAAGCACTATTTTCTAACATCACTGAGGTTGAAAAAAAATGCAGTAAAAGAGAAAATAATACTCAGTTGGTATATTCCTTATAAAATATAATAACAATGTTTTCTTCATAACGCCGTGTTGTACATATTTTATTTTGCAATTCAAATTAAAAAAACACGTCAGTGTTTTCAGTTTAGCGCCCTTTCCATGGGCGTAAACTCAGATAAAAATCACAGAAAAACAAGTCCAATTTAAATATATAACAGAAAATAATATCACGGCATACTGACGGTGCAGCTCACTGTATATACATACGTATATGCCCACGCTTGTAGTCACTGTGTTATGTGAAATTGTAAACAACCATTACTTTTTGCATGTGCGAAAAGCAGGAAACAACTAAGTGATTTCGTCATTCAGGAGCAAAATATGCACCAGTGTCCGTATTCAGTAGCATCGTCCAAACTCAAACTTACGCTCAAACTTTAAATTTAAGTTAAGTATGAGCTTCAGTCATTCAATAAGTAAAACATAAGCTCAAAATCGGTTTTTGCTAGTTCAATAAGATAGCTAGTGAACTTATTTCAGTCATTTTAAATTATACAGGCAAAAACTTCTCCCGCTGCCCGCACAAAGGGTCTAGTGTTCAACGGAATCGCAAAGCTGAAAAACTTCAACTCATATTTTGAGCAAATGCTCAAGCGAGTTTGAAACTCAAATTTCAGACGTAATTTGAGTATGAGTTTGACCTAAGTTACTGAATACGGGCGCAGGCATTCGGGCTGCTCCATTGCCATGGCAGCCATGCTACATCCGAATTTCAACACATATCAATGAGAGTCAAAATGACGCAGGTATTTTTGCGATAGCAAAACCTGTATAATAACGGTTTCGGGTACCTATTCGATCAGTTTCATCAATTTAATCAAAATAACAAAAAAAACAAAAAACAAAAAACAAAAAAAAAAAAAAAAACAACAACAACAAAAAAATACTAAAACAATTCTTGAATTTTAAGAAAATCCAGAGAAAGACGGAAAAGACATTTCGTTATCCCTTTGTCCCCTGTAAAACCCATTGTCGGGTGACACTGCAGGACTATATGTAAGACAGAACACTTATTACTAACAACGGTTCTCGAGACTTCCAGTTTTGATAACTGCTATCGAGCACACCAATTGTTGGCAGGGCAATTCTTTACATTCAAAACTGCTTCATTTCTCCGCTGGATAAATGAAAATACACAATCTAGAATCCTTTCTTTTAAACCTGATCGAGATTCTTCTTTATAATGAAATTAACAAATAATAAAAAATGCACCTTTTTTAAAAACAAACGGAAGTACATTTTACTATTTACAATAATCATATAAAACTTAGCTCAGTTAAGACTGGAACCAGGAAAATCCCTTTTTAGTAATTGGATCTTTTGAATCTGGGTTTTCTCACTATCGATTTTACACTCCATGGTTCGCAATCACCACCCCCCTCTCCACCCCGAAATCCCTCCCAACACAAACACATGTAGTATTCTAACATCAGATACACTTACACGTAATTCTATGGTATGGATAAATGCAAATTCATGATTGGCTTTTGTACAATGATATCTTAGCTGTGGTAAAAACGCAGTGGGGCCACTCACGTACCAACTGGTTATCATGCGTGTCCGTGGGTTTTTAAACAACCCCTAAACGTAGAATGCTAATTAAAAAAACACCCCGTTTTTTTAACCAAAAGTGGAATGAAATTCAGAAATGACCCCAATTTTTGCAGGAAACGCGGAGTACTGAATGAATAATTCCATAGTAACATGGTAACTGGGGGTAAAACTGAAATAATAGTTTACATCAAGAAAAACAAAAATCTCTTTTGAAGCTAATTTTACATGATGACAGAGAAGGTGAACTTTTGATAAAACATTGTGAGTGAATCTACTCGGCTTAAAAATGACTCCAGTGAAAATGTTTCTGAACAAAACTAATTTGAATCATTCTTTTTTTTTCTCATCAAAAAAGTTCGACTGATATAAAAATAATGATACATAATGCAACATACAAAACAATAACAAATATATATATATATGAATATGGTGAATGTGTTATATAGGAAAATGTATACCAGTAATGCATTAATACATGGCTATATAACTGAGATCTAAACTAACACAAAAACGGAAGTGATAAATAACAACACAAACGCCATGACAGTTGGGTGACGTAGCGCAGGTGCGCCGGAGTAATTTTCCACCATGGCGCTATCAGCAGATTTTGCGTAGACAGTTTGGGTTTTAATGGCTTGTTTCATCACTGCCAGCGCCGCCTGTAACATGAGCCACATTCTCAAGGTCAAACTCAAGCCAAGAAATGTGCAGGATCTCAAAGCTACGAAAGACCGGCAAGCTCATTTCCTTCTTACAATGAAGTACCTTGAAGGAAATGAGCCTGCCGGTCTTTCGTACAAAGCATATAAAATCAAAAGACACATACAAGTGAAGTCTACCGCAATTTTTCAAAAGTTCATTTTGTTTCGAAAACGCTATGAAATGACCCAATTAAGCCCATAAAATTGTTTATTAGCTTATCTAAACGTACTTAGGAACCAAAACTATCCATCTACAAAACTGCAAAGTTATTTTGATGTTTTTCATTTTAATGTTGCCATCAACTGGCAGCGTTCGTCAAATGTCTTCTTTTCCTCAACTTTCCTCACCCATCGCCATATGAACGTCTTTTTCCATGACTTATATAGAGGTCGCATATGTTTAAATAAGTATCAACGAAGCCCGTTGTACCGGGGAATCCCGCGATAGGACCACCTCATGACTACTTTTCAATAGCCACGGTAGGACGACCACCCTGGGAAACAGGACTACTTTAGTTCAGTGCCACATTATGAGCCCACTTCCATGGTTCCACTGTTAACTCTTTAGAGACGTTTATGGGTCAAACTTAACGGCAGAAACAGATTTTGGTCAAAGAGGGGTGGGGGTGGAGGGTAGCGGGGAGGGGGTCAGCTTTTAAAATATCACCGCGTTAACAGTGGAACATTTTGGTATCAAAACACGCAGTTTACAAGTGTATTTTTTTTTAACTTAGGGTCGGGTTTGAACAATGAATATGGTGTACACTTACATCAGGGTCATCACCCAGTGCGGTACACTCCACCATACAAGAGGCAGCGCGAATCGTTTCGCCATACTTATCGATGCAAGCGTCATAGCATTCCTGAGCGAGGTCGCGACGCCGGCGACGCCGTCTCCCGAATTCCGGGAGCTCGTCCAAGCCTCCTGACAGTGAGAAGCCTAAACAGACAAAAAATCTTCAATAAGTTCCAATTTAAATTCAACATCAATGTCACTTTTTTTTTTCTTTTTTTTTTGTGTCATTTATCTTCTGTGCCATTTAAAATTAAAATCAATAAAACTACTGCGGGCGATATTGATCTTATCAAAGACAATAAATTTAATCTACGTATAAAACACAAGAGATGAAAGAAATGCATTTTTCGGATTTGGTCGAACAGAAACAAAATGTGTGACAGTTGTTACACGGAGAACAAAAGCCAAAGAGGGGCATACATTGAACACGTGGTTCGTGTGGTTGACTATGTGAAGAATAACTTAATCCCCAAAGTTATAAACGTAAGTGGGATGCCGCACCCGCATGACCACCAGTTTGTAAAAGACAAGATACCCATATGGTTAAGATGCTATTTCAACGCGCAATTAATGAGTTGATAAACAAATAAGGTAAACACCTATTGCTCTGCCTTAATGTAGTTTTATACAATTTCACTTTCAGTTTTCTATAAATTTAATGTGCTTTGTCAGAAGGGGATTCACCCTGCTCCCAGTGTGCTTCGTCAGAAGGGGATTCTCCCTGCTCCTAATGTGCTTTGTCAGAAGGGGGTTCTCCCTGCTCCCTCTCTCCACAATATAGATCCCAAGTTCTGTAATCCGTTCTACTCACCAACAATATCTATCGTATCAATTTCTTCACATCCGCCTACGAGGTTTCCATACGAGCGTTCTATTTCCTGGTCGTACATTCGTATCCAGATGCCAAACATGGCGTCATAGAGCGTTATGGTGACTGCCACGTCTCCCAGCGGGTTTGTTAGCAAAAGTGTGTCGTCTTCTAACTCCTGCAAACTCAGTTGTGTGCTGCTGCTTGCTGGAAGGAAAGCCAATAAATACTTTCTGTCTCTCAAGATATTTTTCAAAAGAACAGTACTTGGAAAGAGGTTAAAAACGCGGGAAATCGCATTAACAAGAATAAGTGCCATAATTAAAAAAAAAGAAAGTCCCGGCTGTGAATTAGAAGATAAAAGCTTGACCATACTTTCTTTAGGTGAAAGGGATGGAGGTGGAGCGAGATAATAATTGAAGACAGAATTTTAATATTATGATTATGATTTCAAAAGCACACACTTGCACGATTCTTCTAACCGCACAACTGTAACTTATATTACCACAATAAAAACGCCTCATGAAACGAATGTTTAGGATTTTATTCACCTATCTGGATCTTTATATATATATCAACATTTAGGGAATCACAATTTCTATAATTAAATGCAGGAAGTAATATCCAAAGCACGCCCTCCCCCCCCCCCCCCCCCCGTTGTTCCAACAGCTAACCTCTACTTCCGTTTGATCTGTTGTGTATAACACCTTTTTTTACTCCGCACAGTCACTGGGGATTCCGCGGAAACAGTACTCATAAAAGAGAGGAATTACTTTTTAAAATATCGATCCGCTCTGTGTTTGTACATGTTGGATAGATCTCCTCAGAGGTCATGTTTTAAAACAACGCCCCGCCCCATATATTAATATGCTATGTTTCGAAATACGACTACGCTCACTCTTTGATCATGCGAAAAAAAGTAATAAAAAAGACCGCGTATAGCACATAGACTACGTTCATATTTATACTTATCCTCTGGATTCCGCCCTCTCTTCGAATCGAATACAGGATGTTTTTACAAGTCTATCCTGTCTGGATATAGATCGATCCTCGCTATGGATTACTTTGTATAATTCGCAGAGTCGGGATTTTCCAAGAGGTTGCGGCTGGATTTTGAAATAATTTTTAACCAATCACGATTAGATTCAGAATTAGTTGTAACTGACTTGTTAACATGAAAGCAGGATAAATGCTACCGGCAAATGTATTGATATTTTTGACTTACATCCAACAATTTCCGTCTTACTGTCCAAAACCGTGATGTCGGTAGAAAGGAGTCCGTCTGATGTGCTGTATTCAGCCAATGAGGTACCGGAGCCGTCATAGAGAACTATTTCAATCTGAAATGTATAAGAAGCATTTGCAAATGAATATCGTATTTAAATATACGTACAATATGGATTGTAGAAAAAAATCGCCCGCCTTTCGGAAGTTCATGAATAAATCTGACGTTCTAGCCACCCCTTCCTCCCCCCCCCCCAAAAAAAAAAAATCCACAAAAAATTGACAACATGACTCAGCAGGATCACCTGGATTTAGTTCGGTTTAAGAAGTGAACTTTTTGTTTATGCGACGGCTGAAAATTAACGCCATCTGTTTCAATTTCACTTTTTAAAATAAGACAAAACTTATTTTAAAGGGTATAGAGGTTAGAAAAATGTTCATATATCATGAACCACTCAAATATGTATAAAAACGTATGCATCACGAAAAAGGTAGATTCATGTTTCTGTTGTGTTTTAAGTATAATTAAGCTTACCGCAGAAACAAACGTGGCTCCGAAATCTGACTCCGGTTGATATTCAGGCAAAGCGTCCACGGTGATGAACTTATTGGTGATGAGGTTCTGCCACCGCTGCGTGAACGAGCACAGCATTCGGTCGTCCGCGTCAAGACGTTCGGCAGGGATCAATTGTCCGTTACCGAAGATGCCAAATGTCGTCCTGTCCCTGTCCGCCTCGTCGCCCGTGGTAAGGGAGTCTGCATCCTGCAGCCAAACAACGCACACAAGGTGCTTATTTCTTACACTTTCGTACCTAAAATCTCTGAAAAGGCTGCGTTTATTTTTTTCATAATTTTACAAGGTAACATTATGTGTGATTTTATTTTCAAATGGGTAACTTGAATGCAGGTTGCATCCAGAAAGTAACTGCAGGTATCCAACTACATGCGAAAGCTTAACCTTTATTAACATCTTTTGTAAATTTATTTAAAGGAAATTTATCTATTACAATAAATGCACATGGTTTTTTTCCTTCTTGCCTTTTATTTGCCTAAATACTTGATACACATATACGTGTATTATTTCCTTTATTTGTCTGCAAGTTGGACATTGCTTTGGTATCCAGATCTGTTGTTTACAGTTCTCCAGCAATCTATTTATGACGTCATTTTAATTTTCAATTTATAAAGCTTTAAAAGTATAAAGTAAAGCTCACTTCTGTTCTTCTGAAAATGCCGGCCATTGTTTGCAAGGCGATGTTCATGCCAGGTGGCACCAGGTAATTATACATGAAAATGACAAGACTCTGCGCCTCTGACGTTGGGCACCCAATGTTTCTCATTTCCACTTCCATACACCGAAATGCACTCGTCAGTTTTCTAAAGACAAAAAAAATAGATTATAAGCTCAACATTTGATTCTGTTGTCAGCCCTAAAAGGAGCAATCATCTGGATACGATGGTGGTACAGCAGGTGCATTTATGAGCATCTAGATGCCATGGTAGCACAACAGGTTTATTCATGAGCATCTAGATGTTATGAAAGCGCAGCAGGGGCATTTAGGAGCATCTAGATGTGACGGTAGTACAGCAGGGGTATTTACGGATCTAGATTTGATGACAGTACAACAGGGGCATTTTTGAGCATCCGGATGTGATTGTAATCCAGCAGGGATATTTATGAGCATCTAGATGTGATGATAGTATAGCAAGGGCAATTATGGGCATCTAGATGTTAGGGTAGTACAGCAGGAGCATTTATGAGAATCTAGATATCATGGTAGCACAACAGGGATATTCATGAGCATCTAGATGTAATGAAAACGCAGCAGGGGCATTTAGAAGCATCTAGATGTGACGGTAGTACAGTAGGAGCATTTAGGAGCATCTAGATGTGACGGTAGTACAGTAGGAGCATTTAGGAGCATCTAGATGTGACGGTAGTACAGTAGGAGCATTTAGGAGCATCTAGATGTGACGGTAGTACAGTAGGAGCATTTAGGAGCATCTAGATGTGACGGTAGTACAGCAGGGGTATTTACGGTATCTAGATTTGATGACAGTACAACAGGGGCATTTTTGAGCATCCGGATGTGATTGTAATCCAGCAGGGATATTTATGAGCATCTAGATGTGATGATAGTATAGCAAGGGCATTTATGGGCATCTAGATGTTATGGCAGTACAGTGGAGGCATTTATATTAATCACGATGCTACGCCGAAGAACGAGAACGGTGTAAAAGCTGTTCACCTGGCATATTCCTCTTGGATGTCGTAGAAACTGTCAGGCTCTCTGGCTGTATATTCTGTAATGTTGTCGGCGTCAATGGCATATGGTGAATCGAGAGCCAACTCTTCCGTGCACACATTCTGCTCCACCATTTCATCGTAGAGAGAGGACAGCCCGTCACACTGTGCCCGAAGTGTGTTTCCAGTTACAAACTGCTCAAGTACTCCTTTTTCTGAAGCAACAAGACATCAAGAGTGCGTTGAGAACGCAGACACAGAATGATAAAAAGAAGTAATTGCAATCTGCCGATAAAAGGAAAGATTCAACTGTGTTTATCCAATGGCAACTCACCATAAACCGAAAAGTGAATTTTTTCTGCGAACATTCATTTTAAGCAATTTTTGACAATTATCTCAAATTGATCATATTATCTCAAATCCTTGATATCAGTAACGAAATCAGTAATATTTTCTGTTTATGTCAGAAATTCACAACATGAGCACTTATATCTTTGCGATTATTATTATTATTATTATTATTATTATTATTATTATTATTATTATTATTATTATTATTATTATTATTATTATTATTATTATTATTATTACAGATATCAATTATTGATATTAACAACTGAATCGATACTGTCAATATTTAAGTTTTTCTAAAATTTATCTCAGTTAAAGAATTGAAACTATTAAAAACTAAATTGATGATATCTAAAATTCAATTACAGATGACATTAATTATCATCAGGTAAATGTAATAGCGCCAGTCTTTGCTCTCAGCTCCTAAACGAATCTGGATCTTTTAGCTGACGCATTCACGTAATCCGTAAGTCCCAGGCGGGGGGGGGGAGGGGGGAGGGGGGAGTCACTCACGTACCAACTGGTTACCATGACTTTTTTAAAACAACCCCTGCACGTGGAGTGCTAATGTTGAAATAATATCGACTTTTTTTTAGCCAAACGTGGAGTGAAATTCCACAATAACCCCTCTTTTATAGGAGTATTGAATGAAAAATACCCTTTTTTAGCGAATTGGGCACTCCGCGCGGACTGCGTCTTACCTCAAAATTATCTCATTTCTCCGCGTTTTTTTTTTGTATACTTATGGTAACACATAAGATACTAAGTGGACCCCCTTGGCTACAGGTACAGCTTCGTTAAAAAAATCAAGCGTTGATTTCTCTAAGCGGCTGAGTCATTTACTTGGTAATTTTGAACTCAAAATGCTAGAGATCAGCCAAACAAATATTGATATGCTGAGACAGAGAAATACCCCCGCGATTTTTGTTTATTTTCCGTGTTAAAAGACTCAGGCCTGATTCGGTTTTCTAAATACAGCTTTTTCAAAGTGTTCATGACAACATCGTAGAAATTTGTACGAATTAACAAAAGAATATCATTTTTAGCCTTTATCAGCGTTAGCTTGCCTGACCAAACTTTGTACAGTAAAACCTCATTCTGGACAAACCCTGAAATACCAGACAACTGCCAATACCGGACAGGAATTCTCAGTCCCGTTTTTTTCCCACTGGTTTACATGACCCCTGAAATACCGGACGCCTCTATATACCGGACAAAATCCGCCAGTCCCATCGTGGTCCGTTGTAAGCAGGTTTTATTGTATATGTATATATTGTAAAGCTTAGTGATTTTGTATGTGCACACAGGTCGTTGTAAACTTCTAAATTTCTCCAGCACAACACTAAAATGACGTTGGCGAAGAAAGGGACAAGTAGAAGTTTTCTGTAGCTGTTTGACCTCAACCCTCAAATCTAAATTATTCTTCTTCACCTTAAGTTCGAGTTTTAAAGTGGAAACAAAAGTGACATGTCTCAAAAAATATTACAGAGTGAGTTTTGATTCTGAACACTGGCGGCATGAAAATAACATGTAAGACTTTGATTTTGACTATGGTCGTATGTTTGTAATCTATCGTTTCAATACTAAGGGGCTATCCAGGGCCCAGTGCATCACCCATAAAAACTGAACACTAATTTATTTACAAAGTCAACCTTCAGGACCACTTGTGACCATTCTCGCCACTGGGCAGTTATAATGTAGTTTCCACGTGTATTTGGTAGCTTGCAAGGACTACATGAAAGCCTCAGTTACGTCAAAACACCAGAGCCCATTAAAACACATTGAGCGTATTAAAGACACATTGGACAAACGCATGCGCAACACACACGCGGATGAACCCATTTTTTTTCTTTTCGGCCATTATCTGGCATGCGAAAATCCACATTGACAATACTGGATCTCTGTCAAAGAATTTTTGGATTTTTTCCAAACACCTTACGCCCTTGAGATGAGAAGAAATAAACCATTGGCCATTGACACAAAGGCTATTCAAAGCGCGCTCGCTATTCAGAAATCACCTCCGCCCAGATTTGATTGTGACTAAGGCTTGTATATTAGATAAACGGAAATAAAACCGTCCTGGACAATTGCAAAGATAATTTGTAGTTTCTAAGTGATCTATTGGGAGGGGTTTAATTGGTGCTTCATTCCTAGATGGATTCTTGTCAAGGCGTGTTAAGCCGATACCTGCAGAGGGGGAGGAGAACGAATGTTTACAGTGGATCGAAATTGGTGAAATGAAAAAGAACATCTTCCGTGGTTCAAAAAAAATTATTTTGTCAAATATCACAAAATAATGTATATTTAAGTCGATAGGGTTGTAAAACTTGCAGTTGACTTATTTAGTGGAGTTGATATATAATATTTTGTTGTCACCAATTACGATCTACTCTAGCCAATTCTATCTCCTCTCCCTCGTATGTATCTGATGGGTTCATATCAGGGTGCTGAGACGATGCTTCCACAAACTGTTTGTTGTCGAGTAAGTGACATTAAATAAAACTAGCATGAATGCGAGTCTGGATAGGCACTGGATCAACTTGGCGAGTCGAAAAGACCCCCTAAAATCGCCGACATTACATAGACGCCAGCGAGAACGACAGTCGTCAGAATTCACGGCAGAGCTTGCGTCAGAGTACCCGCCATCCAGGCATCTCTCATGAATGACCCGCCATCCAGGCATCTCTCATGAATAACCCGCCTTCCAGGCATCTCTCATGAATAACCCGCCTTCCAGGCATCTCTCATCACTGACCCACCATCACGGGATCTCTCATGAATGACCCGCCATCCCGGGATCTCTCATGAATGACCCGCCATCCCGGGATCCCTCATGAACGACCCGCCATCCCGGGATCTCTCATGAATGACCCGCCATCCCGCGATCCCTCATGAATGACCCGCCATCCCGCGATCCCTCATGAATGACCCGCCATCCCGGGATCTCTCATGAATGACCCGCCATCCCGCGATCCCTCATGAATGACCCGCCATCCCGCGATCCCTCATGAATGACCCGCCATCCAGGCATCTCTCATGAATGACCCGCCATCCCGCGATCCCTCATGAATGACCCGCCATCCCGGGATCCCTCATGAACGACCCGCCATCCCGGGATCTCTCATGAATGACCCGCCATCCCGCGATCCCTCATGAATGACCCGCCATCCCGGGATCCCTCATGAATGACCCGCCATCCCGGGATCTCTCATGAATGACCCGCCATCCCGCGATCTATCATGAATGACCCGCCATCCCGGGATCTCTCATGTATGAACCGCCATCCCGGGATCCCTAATGAACGACCCGCCATCCCGGGATCCCTCATGAACGACCCGCCATCCCGCGATCCCTCATGAATGACCCGCCATCCCGGGATCTCTCATGAATGACCCGCCATCCCGGGATCTCTCATGAATGACCCGCCATCCTGGGATCCCTCATGAACGACCCGCCATCCCGGGATCCCTCATGAACGACCCGCCATCCCGCGATCCCTCATGAACGACCCGCCATCCCGCGATCCCTCATGAATGACCCGCCATCCCGGGATCCCTCATGAATGATCCGCCATCCCGGGATCTCTCATGAATGACCCGCCATCCCGGGATCTCTCATGAATGACCCGCCATCCCGGGATCCCTCATGAACGACCCGCCATCCCGGGATCCCTCATGAACGACCCGCCATCCCGGGATCTCTCATGAATGACCCGCCATCCCGGGATCCCTCATGAACGACCCGCCATCCCGCGATCCCTCATGAATGACCCGCCATCCCGGGATCCCTCATGAATGACCCGCCATCCCGGGATCTCTCATGAATGACCCGCCATCCCGCGATCCCTCATGAATGACCCGCCATCCCGCGATCCCTCATGAATGACCCGCCATCCCGGGATCCCTCATGAACGACCCGCCATCCCGCGATCCCTCATGAATGACCCGCCATCCCGGGATCCCTCATGAATGACCCGCCATCCCGGGATCTCCTGGGATGAGTAAAGACAGAAAAACCAATGAACTCCAGGACAAAAATTAAAGCCTCCCAGCGTAGTCTCTGGAAGAGAAAACTGACACAGGGTACCAGTAATTACCATATTTCCTGTTATATTGAAATCGACGCATATGCCACAGGTGAACAAATATCGTGGCAGCATATTGTCACAAGTGGAAATGTTAAGGCCCACGAATTCAAAAACATTGCCTTGAAAACTACTAATATTTTTAACAGATTAACAGAGTTAACAAAATCGCGTTATAGATGGGGCATTAAACCAACCCGTGGGAATATATCCTCTCGAGATGCATCTTGGTCACCAGTTGATGCAAAGGAATAATATCATTTTCAAAGCTAAATATGTTCTACCAGTCTAAATCCAGTTCGATAGAAAGCAGATGAAATGTTGTACCAAAAACGGTCCAATTCCAATAGGCAGACACAGATTTTTTCGCGACAGGTTGTGCTTCTGTTAAATTAGGGTTTTTTTCAGTGAATAAACTTTCTCACAGCTTAATACAAAGTTTGTCTTTTCCTTACACTGCGTAGAATATTTTCTTCGCAATGTCCTTTTATTTGAATCAACGGATTTTTTGCCAAGACAAATATTAGACAAGCTGTTTGTGTTATTTGATCAAGAAGAGCATTATGAATGCTTTCTGAAAATACTATTTGGAAATATTCAACAGTTGACATTTGCACTTAGAAGTTAGAAATTCTGAGAAATAGATTCTTGAAGAGCTTTTTATTATTTCATTTTATTCCTTAATATATATTCTTAGAACATGAACAGAGTCACGTGTAAGGCAAAATGGGCAATGTCATGGCAAATGTGAGGCACAGCTTTAGCACAGACAACAACACTGCACAATGTTTGCGCTTATGAGAAATATATACTGTGTTTAACACACCTGTTTACTGAATTTTGAAAGGTTCGCTGTTCGAGTTCAATTTTAATACAATTTAATTTATCTTTCCTGCACGAAACTGCACATTTATACTGCCTATCTGGTGTTATATTTACAGTAAAACTTCAATAGACCGGACATCTACGAAACTTAGCCAATGTGTCCGGTTTGATGAGGTGGCGGTAGAGTGAAGCTTCCTCATTTTCCACGTTATAGCGAAAGATGATCACAGGGTGTCCGGTGACCGGAAGAGTGAGTTGTCTGCTTTATTTAGGTTTCTTACTATGGAAATAAGTGGAAAATAAAAACGGGTCTAAAAAATTGTCCGGTATAGCGAGTTGTCTGGTTTATTGAGGAGTTCGAAATGGGATTTTACTTTATCTGTTTGTTTATTTGGCAAAATCAATAACTGCCCCCATGAGAAGATGTTCATATTTGACTTGCTTTGTTCACAATAGAGTGAACCCATGATAGAGCCATTGAAAAGTGGTCCCATCTCTGGGGTGGCCCATCCCGAGGCCCCACGGTGTAACTTGTATTAAACAAAATTCATAGAAGTAAACTTGACTGTACTTACGGTTTGAGACGTAGTCGTGCAACTGTGAACCGTCACAGTACTGATTTTTATATGTGGACATGAAGCTGTCAACATCTTCATTTAAACTAGATGAACAATTGGTGAAATAATGCGTCATACAGGAGCGCGCTAAGTCCATATACTCTCTGAAAGAAAAAAAAGAAAGAAACTATAACAATCATTTCATTTTAGGAAAGTGACACCAAAAACTTCTGTAAACTTCTTTACATTATGACAAGGCAGAAAGGATTCAAAAGGAAAAAAACACAACAATCATAAACCCTGAACAAAATTAGACCATTTTCACTCTTTTAAACTAACCTCGTCAGTAGGAGCAAACAACTGCCTGTCGGATTAATAGGAATTTTTTCACAAATCTTTCAAAAAATATCTCCTGTTAGGACAAAATCTATAACATTTTTCCTGAAGGTATAAAACACATTTAAAGTGACTCAGAACTGGAATATAACTAATTATCCATTCACTTAAATCCAGCACGCCTAAAAGATACAAAAAGAAAAAGGATGATCCACCTCACTGCTATATTTGACCGTAACACGTCCGATGACGAAAAAGGTCAACTTGAAACAATAAGCCACAGTCGTATATTGAAAAAGAGGGTGGGCGATAATAGACTACATTAAAGGTTTACATCCACTGCGACAGCGGAAACTAACACAAAAAAATGATCAATACAATCGGCGGAAACGCGAGAATGATCTTAATTTAGATGTATTTAGATGTCGTATTTTAGAGACCGTTTTAAAATAAGATATCGAATGACAACGGCACTACAGACACAGTCTTGAATCTGAGATGACCTTGACACAGAGGTGGTCTTGTCCAGAGGTGGTCTTATCCAGAGGTGGTCTTACCCAGAGGCCCTGATATACCGCATTTGATTCAGGTGTGTTGCCATTAAGAACAGGGTAAATTTTAGACAAATTGAGATTACAGTGCTGTTGAGCTTATTAAGCAATTTGTCGAGACAAAATCTGATCTCTAAACTAACTGCTTTTACATAAAACAAGTCAGAAACTAGAGCGAGCACACCAAAAGCTGAAGCCACAAATTCATTGTCGCATTTAAAACAGACATAAAAGCCATTTAAAATGGCTTTTATAAAGACGTGACGATCCACTTTTTGTGTAAACTGATCATCCTTTTTTTAGTTTATCTGGTTTTGTGTTGAGAATTTGTGTTACCGATTAAATGATAAAAGTTGTCATAAAACTTCGCATGAAAAGAAGCAGACAAGTGTTTTGGAAATAAATATACTCAACCTAAAACATGCATAGTTCATATAGAAAATATGGAGAGTCAATAAGCATATACCGCAATCAAAATACATGCAAACTTTTTCTGCTCCTCGATGGGATCAAATGTGGCTCAAGTGAAAAGCTGGGTGGGGGGGGGGAGGGGGCAGGGGGAGGGGGAGGGGGTTGTGGGCAATGAAAACTTTTACGTGGTCCAAAATTTGGTGACGTATATCTCTAGTGCCTTTTTTTTTCTCTTCTGTTAAAAACTGGCAGTTCCAGACCTTTCATAAGTGTTTACCGAAAGTTAGACGTTTGATAAGCGTTATTCAAAAATTAGATTAAATAAAGAACATTGATTGTGTCAAGCATTAATTTGGCTGTTCTCAACGAATTGCCGTTTGTTCAGGAAATCACATTAAACATGTCATTAAGCTTAATCTGGATCTGCTCTTTTTCGCCAAATATTTTAATTCCTGATCGGGGGGCATTGTCTATTGTTTCAAACCATCAACATGTTTACCCCAACTGTTGGCTTAATATGTCGCATTGAAAGTATTTGATAAGGGTAAACATTTTTTGCCTCCTGTTTTTATTTTCTGGTAATTTCTTTATTTCAAGCTACCCTGAAAGGTTTAATTTTGATTTGGATCTTGCCCATGTCATTGGGTGTAATATAAACCTTGAGGCAAAATGCCTTTGTTGTACCAAAAGTCGTTAAATAAATATTTTTGTAAAATATACACAAAGCAAAGAGCAGTGATAAATAAAACGAACTGTGCAGTTATTTAGAGCTTTCGATGATTTCACATTTGGGCGGGCGCATTGTGCTTGCCCTTGACAGGTGAATTCCTTTGCGGCATTATTTTTTATACACGTGACTTTTGCGTGATTTGCGCAAGTGGTGCTAAGTGTATTATTTCACTATAATTTGTCATCGCTACCCCATTCCCGACTCCACTCTTCCCCTCTCCCCCTCCCCCACGCACAATAAGTGCTTTACAGCCTGGTTTTAATCCCTGGTGAATATATCACTGTGTCGTTATGGGGAAATTTATTCTGACTTTCGGATTCTTCCTGTGTGTTCTTAAGTTCAATTCATTTGATGTTATAACATGTTATATAAAAATACAGTATATTCAGAACTTCGAAAAAAAAACTTAAAATTTGCTAGGAGGGTAGCAGGAAGGAGACCAAATTGGCCAAATGGCTGCATTTTAAAACTTCTGTGATCCATTTTGCGAAATATGTTGTCTCTTGCATTTTTCATTGCGACTCTTCTGATGTTCAAAGGAATGTTCTTCCGGTATTACATTTATTGTTCTTCCGGTATTACATTTATTGTTCTTCCGGTATTACATTTATTGTTCTTGTGGTATTACATTTATTGTTCTTCTGGTATTACATTTATTGTCTTCCGGTATTACATTTATTTTTATTTAATGCGGAGGCATTAATAAAAACACGTATAAAAGTGTATTGCGCCTACATGACACCAAATATGCGTAGCAACAGGTAAGATTAAAAAAAATGGTTTTCACATAATAAAAGCTTATCCCTCCCCTCCTCAGACTGAAAGAACCGAAACTTTCTCTGAGAAAAAAAAACCAGTTTGGATTCAGACAATAAAGAGGAACAACATAAGCAGTATTTGTTGCACGACAAATAATAAACAAGGCGAATGGACACACAGTACCACACTACACTTCAGTTTTCTTGACTTAATGCTTGTGTCCCATACGGTCTGGAGAAAAGCACTGTGGAATGGGATTTTGGCAATAGGTTTAGATCCAAAAATTGTCCGGATCATCGACGAGCTATATCTGCACACTGAATGCGCCGTGGTAATGAATGGCCAGCAAACAGAATGGTTCAAATGGAGTAGGGGTGCACCAGGGATGTCTGCTATCCTCAACTCGGTGCACATCTTCCTGGAGTTTGTGATTACAGAACTAAAATCACTAGATAACACTTTCTGCCTTGGTGACATCCTCTCCTTAGACTATAGACACAGACTAACACAATACTTTCCGCCATATTTGAAAAAAAAGTTAAAATTGTCGACCGAAGAACTGGAATCCGCGTGTGAAAAAAATGGGGTGCAAAAATAAATGGAGCAAACTGTAAAATCATGACACCCCCGACAACCAAATAAACAACGATGCTTCTGCTGCATTTGAAAACGCCTGAAGGCGCTTGAAAAAGCCTATCTGTGCACAGAAGTCAATTAAGCAGAAGACTCAGCGCTAGATTATACCACGCACTTACTCTTCCCATATGCTTCAGAAACCTGGAGGTTAAAAGCCGAAGATATCTGAAAACTTCGTGTTTAAGATGTCTCGGAGAAGCCCTGAGAATGACTCAGAGGCACAGAATTAGCAACACAAAAACCACGTCACCAACGCCTGGGCAGCTAAATCGAGTCAAGTAAGACAAGCATTGTCACTAGGTGAATTATCGCCAGGCGTATTGTCGTAGAGCCAAAAGGCCCTTACCCCAGATACCCTTGCAACAAAAATGCCAAGCACATGAATTCCTTTTATACATGTACTCCGCATTCAAAGAATTGTGGTTTATAATGCATAAACAACCCATGATTGAGTTTTACCTATACAATTGGAACAAGTAAGTGAAGTGGGTGAATCAGAGGCGGATCTAACGATCATCGGCCATGTCAGCTAAACGTCTTACAAAGAAGCGCGCGCGATTTCTGCAAGTAACCCTTGTGTTAATCCATTCTTTCTCGGTTTAACCGGTGGTCAATATGACGTCTTACAGCTGTATGTCATTGCCGCGATTTGAAGATAAAAAATGCCCCCATTTTCTTTATGCTAAAATCTAGTTTAGATCACTTATATATTCAGAATAATATTGTTTTTTTTTGTAGTTATCAATAAATAATTCGCCCCCCCCCTCGATACCATCACGACTTACAATGTGAAGGTGCAGACCCATCGATAAGTGTTGTACTTGCCTGGAAACAACCACTGCGTTAATGCTCCAAATAACTTTTTTAAAAAGCGTTTTTTAACAACTTTTTTTAAAAGTTTTTGCAATTTGCCTACACGGCCCCTTAACTCGATCGGAGTGACCGACCTGGTACTCCATTTAGACATCAAGGTAAGGCACTATATATATATATATATATATATGGGTGTGTGTGTGTAAAAAGGAAGTTTTTTATCATATGGTACTCGTTTAAAAACAAACATTTGTCGATGTCTGTGCTTAATGTATTCCTAATTATCTACCATTATAGCTTATTATTTGCAGAATTTTAATGAATATTTAAACACATTAAGCTTAGATAAATAATTAAATGGATAATTTACATTGAAATACAATGCCAGAAAAGAACCAGTTTTTCTCACGTCGTCAACATCAAACTACCAAATCTTTAAATAAATCTTTTCCTTTTCTTAAAAAAACCGTTCAATAATTCAGGTAATGAAGTAATTAAATTCTAGTATTATCATGTATCGCTGGGTGAGGGGGGTAGGAGGAGGGCGTGGGTTCGAAATGGACCACCTTTCCCCGCCATTGTCCAACTTAGGTACATTTTCTTTATCTTTCTGAGTAGAGCATGTTCTTAACATTGAACCTTTAGCCATTTGGACACAAGATTCTTGCTATATCTGTTTCCAGAATCAAAATGCAACTCGCCAAGGATCGCCCAGTGCACTTAAGACAATCCATGGTAGCGTGCGCACTCCTAATAGAATTCAGAACTTCAAGAAACCGTTTACCAATCTCTTCATGATGTTTATGTTACTTGTTACTGTCTAACATTGACACTTTCAACAACGAGGCCTTGGTATGAACATCTGAATCACATCCATTTTTTTCATATTTGATTTTGCAACCTGTTAAAGTTCTACAAATCTATATCATACTCTTAGTGTTGTGTCTCCAGTAATAATATTCTCAAAATGGCATGAGAGAGCATTTAGTAGGAGGTACAGATAAAGCTGGGTTGCTACGAGTACTGGAGTTCCCCCCCATCCCTCACCCCCTTGTCATCTCAAACCCCATTTCCCAATCCCTCTGATATTCAGTTCTGTGGAAAGATTGAGATAGATTTATAACAAGGATCAGCAGTTTACAGCTCTGGTCGCTTCTACCACTTTAAGCCCTGTGATCGAACCAAGTGTTGAACATGGCCCCACCGTCGCCTTCTTTGAACCCTCCCCCCCCCCCACCTCCCACCGCCCCACGCCCTACGCCACCAGAGTGCATCCGCACCTGCATATCTAATAATATTATGTGATGAGATTAGGTTTTTTAGTTAATGAGGTTGTAGTCTGTACTTAGCCTAGTAACGGACAACAAGCCCAACACACAGAAACATAGCATTAATCTCATTAGAAAGTAACTGGCGCTATAATAGCAACTTTGTTTATAATGCTTACGTAATCAACTGGTCAATGGCTTCGCTTCATTTGGTTTTCCATTTTAATAATTTTAATGTCTATAAATGAATTTTGAAATAAATACCGCATCAATTATCTTTTCATTTAACAAATAAAAATATGGTTTAAAAATCAGATCAAGGTGTCCAATTACTTCATGTATATCAGGTTATAGTCAACAATTCTTAAACTTTTAATGTGAATACAGATTATTCAGTAATCACAGCTTTTTCAATGATTTTCCAATGTTTCATTTAGTAGTTTTTCATTTAATAATGAGTTTCCTTTTGTTTGCCTTGTGTATATCTGCGATTTCTATAAAACCGTGATTTAAGTACAAATCTATATTTAATGGTTCCATATTGATAAAAAATATATTCTATATCAAACGTGTCAGTTATAAGCCTTCAATTTATTGCTTCGACTTTAACTCAGTTCCGGGTCTGATACCATTAAAAAGCAACGGAAATGTACCTACAGTAAAACCTTATTCTGGACAAACCCTGAAATGCCAAACAACTGCCAATACCGGGTAAGAATTCTCAGTCCCGTTTTTCCCCATTGATTTGCATAATGTCCCTGAAATACCGGACACCTCTATATACCGACACAAAATCCGCCAGTCCCCCCGTTGCCCGGTGTAGGCGGGTTTTACTGTATTTTTGGCTTTTATTTCCCTTAGTTTTGCGGTCTCAGTACTTTGAATGCCTCACTTACTTCACAGCTTAGTTATTTTTGAACTATCCAGCAAACATTGCCGCGTTCGGACAACGTTAGATGGAGTCGCACGCGAAGTCGGATCAAAGTCGGAGTTTGGTTGCTTATGGAAGTCGAAAGAACGGCTACCTTCCGATGTTGGACATACGTCAATAATCCGACATCTAAGGCAGCATGTAAAAAATGGAATGCATGGACCTAGGGATGCATAGACCCGGGGAAAACAATAATCATATATCTTGACAGTGAGAATCATAGTGTGATCACCCGTTCATCACAGTACCCTACCCTTG
Organism: Protula sp. h YS-2021; assembly: GCA_949752745.1. NCBI lineage: Eukaryota > Metazoa > Annelida > Polychaeta > Sabellida > Serpulidae > Protula > Protula sp. h YS-2021. The sequence continues at coordinate 43,012,381 of OX457025.1, forward strand.
TGTCATTCGGTACCATAGGATATGTATGAAGTCGTTTTCCATGGATATTTTTCAAAAGTAGGTAGGAAAAAATGCGCGCCCACGAAGTCTCGTACTTTACATTCTTATTTCAATATATTTGCGAAGTGTCCTGTCATGGCTGTCATTTCCGGTGAGCGATAACATGAGGAGGCTGTTTTATTATTATGCATCCGACGTTCATACACCGTTGTGCCAAAGACGCTGATTTGACTGTAAGAAAGTTGCGTTTTTATAGCGACCAAAAGCAACATCTAAACAACGTTTCTTACCCAACGTCTATTCAACGGTGTATCAAAGACGTTGGACAGACGTTACTCTGTCGTCGCAACCAATCACAACCAGAGTAAAACCAGAGTTAATATCGTGTTTTGGTCGGATCGACGTAGCAACCAGAAATTGAGGTTCGATTGACCTTAGAATGTTTACCGGGTTATGTGAGAAGGTGTACTTTTAGAGAAAGTTTCCCTAAGCATCCTCAGCCCTCCCCCTCCCCATTCAAGAAAAAAAGAAATAAAATAAAAATGAAATGCACCACAACAGTTAAACCTGTTTCATACTTTCCGCTTGCGAGATCCGATTTGTTTATATAAAAAAGATTGTCATCAAGCTATCGGCATCACGTGGTAAATTACCGGTATTAAAATGATGGATTACATTCACTCATTTTTTTTTCTTTTTTGATAAAATATAAAAATGAAGATTTTACTTAGTTTTTGCATCAGAAACTCATCTAAAGATAGAATACTGTGGCGATAACGATGGAACAGGGTTGTGATAACGATGGAACAGGGTTGTGATAACGATGGAATAGGGTAGCGAGAACGAGGGAATAGGGTAGCGAAAACGACGGAATAGAGTAGCCTCAAGCCACTTTGCTCATTAAGTCAAGATGGAGTTGTAAAATCGCCCTGTGTAAACTAGCAAGAGGTACAGGTCATAAAACGCAGGCGTTTTTGTTAGGACTTCAAAAAGAATCGTGAAAACACCCCTTCATTCTAAGGTAATCACATGTTATAAATGGCACTTGTGAAGTGCAGTTCATATGAAGTGTGAAAATTGCAATTCTGACTACTGTGGTGGACCAGCTTCTTTTAAAAGTGAGAAATTAAGATTCCTGTGATGGAGCTTAAATAGAGGGTCCAAAAAACGGTGACAATTTACAAAGTTTGAAAATGGAATTCAGAAAAAAGGCGGTGTGCGCAATTTTGCGCAAAACTGAAGGTGCTTGGGAACAAACTGATGTCGGAAAAATAATCACTAAATTCAAATGGGTGGCAGTTGTCCGCCAGTGACAATTGCCCAGGCGGCAGTTGTCTAGTTGCACTTTTCCGAGTGGCACTTTTTAAAAGCCCACCGACTTTGTTGGTGCCCGGCGGGCTCCCCGTGACAGGCCAGTAGTCTATCATAGGACGTTCCTGAAGGGTCACTGACAGAGTGGCACAGTGGGTTTACAAGGGGCCAAAACATTGGCGCAACAAAAGATGCAATGTGAAAAAAATGGTAAACGCCGTATCGGTGAATCGGGTGCTTGAAGTCGAATGATTTTCGAAAACTTAAATAATCTCGCCAAATAAATAAGAACTATAAAACAACCTATTAAATACGACATTATTTTTTCAATGCAGCCAGTGTTGTGGCACCAAAGTTTCTTGTAATCAAAAGGCATGGCCTTTCTTGGACAGTGGTCCAGAAGGCTCTGATGCTATCGAATTGCAATCTACACGTGGTATCGACATAAAAATATATCACGAATTTAAGTGACAGAGATGTTGACTTGAGAGTGCAAATTTGCCAATTTTCCATTTTATCTATAGCCCGAATTCCAGGATAAGACCACCCTGGAATAAAACCGCTTCTTTTCAATCATATAGTGCTTCATTACCAGCAGATAAGATCCATAAATAAGACCTTTTTTCTCCACTTTCACCCATAGTGTTATTTTATCACGTCTGTTGGTCTGTTGAAAACCCAGAAACAGGAGCAAACAAAAAAATAAAAGAAAGAAAAAAAAGAGAAAAAAATACTTACGTGCATATTTTATCTTGATTATATGGAAATATACTATTATAATCATAGAGATATGTATCTATGGTTTCATTCTCATTATGGAACTGTACCAGCGGTACGTCATCGAAAGTATAATCATCCGCGTTATACAGTTCTATTGTATTGTCGCCATGTTTCAAAAGAAAGTCTATGGCCTTTCGGACCGGAAACGTACACGCTTCCGCCAACCATAGGTATCCATCTGCTGTGTCACACACATATTCTTGGTAAACGTTATTCCACAGTGCTCGCCCCGTAGTATTGTGGTTTCCCAGGACCAAGCCTAAATAACATAAGAAAGCAAATCCGTTTTTTCTTCACGGTAAAATAAAGCATTTTAAATTCCATGACAGCGCTTACAAAAAATAATTATCTGCACTCTCCAATCGCAATTTTTAAAATACTGAAGTATTGGATGTATCGATGCAAGTATGAAGTGATAATTATACTTTAGAATTACAAGCCATCTAATACAATAATTGGAAGAAAAAAAATAGAACATAAATGTATAGTCGATAAATTTATTATATTATGGTTGCTGGTGATTTAAACAGTATAGTCTATCAACGCCGCTGTTGGAAACAAATTTTTTAAATTTTGGATGAAACATTTTTGTTTGCGGCGAAAAATTGACATTAACATTTAATCTAGTTCATTACATTTCTAAATAGGATGTAAGTTTCATATTCAAATCTTTAACTTACCTGGGAATATTAAAATAGCCCAGACTGGTAGTCCGATCTTGTTCATAGTCTCGAAAATGGCAGCTATATACTAGAATTTCAGTCCCATGATTTTCTTCACACACTTGCTAGAAATAGTCTCGCAAACTTTCGCACAATCTCGTGTTAGCTTTTTTTGCTATGTGCTATATGATTTAAGCAAATATGGATCGACTAACGGAGCGCCAAAGCAATTACGCTGGCATTCAAGAGGGCAATCCGCCTAAGGCATTATCACATAATGGAATCAGCCAAAAGCCATTTAAATAGGAGAGATCCCGCAATGAATTGATCCGTATGATCTGCAAACAATTAGTATTTTAGACTTCAGAGAAGTGGAAGAGAAATTGCTCTCGCCTTGTCGTCAAAACACAAATGTTGACAGGCGTATTCACTATGGTCAGAAATCGATGGTCTCATAAGTCCGATTGCTTACGTCGTGTATGTGGCAAAACACTTTTCAACGTTCATTGTACTTTTTTATGGAAAAAACAGAAAGGATATATCCTTTTTTATGACATCTTGCTGCTAGGGACATAATACTATCTTAGTGTGAAGCATCCTAATTATTTTCTACAGATAACTAGCTCGATTACACTATGGGTTCGCAATTTTTACTACCAGTTAGCAAGAAGTTTAATTTAATATTAGGCAGTTTGGGTAGATTACTTCCGAATGCCAGCCAAAAGCTCCACAGAACTGGAAAAAGTTTATTCTTGTGATCTGTCAAAGTCATAATATTGTGTAGGTCAAATCCCGGTAAACATTTGAAAACTCCATGTTCGATTTCAGATTGCGACGTCGATCCCCATCAAACCACAACATGGGCTTTGATTGTACTCTGGTTGTGATTGTCGCGACCACAGGTCAACGTCTACCCAACGTCTTTGATACAAGGCTTAATAAGATGTCGGGTACGCAACGCTGTTTTGACGTTACTTTTGATCGCAACAAAAACGCGGTTTTCGGGTTCAAACAACCTTTTTGGTGCAACATTGAATAGACGCCGGAAAATCGGACTTGCAGCCAAAAGAAACTTCATTGTGTTATCGCTCACCGGAAACAGGTCACTTTGAGAATAGATCGAAACAAGTACGTAAAATACGAGAATTTCAAGAGTGCGCAAGTTTGTCCCCACCTACTTTTAAACAATAGTCATGGAAGTCGGCTTCAAACCATTCTGGGTGGCCGAATAATCTCAGGGTTAGATACTGTGACGGACGTCTAGGCAAAGTCGGAAGATTGAGACGTTGTTTCGAGTTTTATATGTAACCTACATGCAACGTTGATTAGACGCCGGATAATTGTTGGAAGGTAGACGTTGGTTCGACTTCCATAACCAACCAAAACCCGACGTCGCACTGTTTACTGGGTGAAGTAATTTGTTTACTCGCAAAATTAAAAGTTTATTTTTTGCAGCGCTTTACCAAATAACAAAAAAAAGTAATAAAATAACCGGTCTACAAAAAATGTGAATGATTGAAGGAACTGTGCCACAGCGAACCTAGATAAACTTCGTGAGAAATTCAATCCAAAGTTAGTCCATATCTAATGGAACAAATAATTTATATTATGACGTCACTAGTGTTATTACACACCCTTTTTTCTCAGCACGTACAATTATAATTAACGAGCAGAATGGCCCGATATTATGTAAATAGCATGCCGCTTACTAATTCTTCCATGGAAAGAATTCGTCCATGGAAAACAATCAATGTGGTATATTTTGTTTTATCTCCAAGTCCTTGAAAATCTCGGCGCTTGTATGAGGGATCTAATAGCCAAAACATGTCACCTTATTCGCTCGGCTATATATATAGCTAGAAAATCAACATTTCAAATGCCTTTGTTCGCGTCTGTGAGACCAGTTTCTGCTATTCGTGACAATATAGCATCGAAAAAGAGGGTCTAGGACAATTCCCCCAAGACAACTCCCCCCAACAATTCCCCCTCACCCCGAACAATTCCCTCGTAGGACAATTCCTCCCCCCCCCCCCCACTTAGTTTTTATTTTACTTTGAATGGCAAAACAAGAATAAAACAGCCAGGTATGTGTCATTTCTTTATTTGTAAAACACCTTAAAATAAAAAATGCAAAATTCTTCTGTCTGGAACGGAAGTCTTTCTGCCATTTAAAACCTGATGTTGTGGGCAATTCCACCATAGTCAACAATCTGTCGGTTTTCTAAGTCGCGGACCATTTGACGAACAGTGTACTATGGATGAACAACACTGCTCTGGGATTGCAATTATAATGGTTAAACACTCCAGTTACTGTTTGTGTAATTGCAATTGAGTACAAAAAAGGCAAAGCAACATATTTTAAATTATTCCAGCTATAATGATCAAACATTCCAGTTAATGGTTGTGAAATTGCAATTGAGTACATGAAAGTCAAAGCAACATATTTGAAAAGTGCAATTACAAGATGAAAGGTAAAATTCCTGCATTCAGTTGGAATATAAAAGGCATATAAATTGCAATTGGGACAATGTTGAAATGACATTTACACGGCCTCCAATTAAAAGATAAAAGGGAAATAATTTTAAAAAAAAGAGACAGAGAAAGAAAATACAAAGAAAAGAAAAAATAACAAAAATAAAAATGAATGTCCTCGAGGGGAATTGTCCTAGGGGGGGGGAGTTGCTCGGAGTGGAATTGTTGGGGGAGGGGAGTTGATTGGGGGAAACTGTCTTGGAGGGATTGTCCTGTTCCCCGAAAATGAATGCTGTAGGACAGGAGTCTTCAATAAATGTTGCGATTTATGCGGGCTATCCATGTTTTAAACCATTTGAGATCTGGGTTGTATAAGCTTTTTTTACTTCGCAAAAGCTTTGAATTCGCTTATCTCCACTTTTAATGGGTTCCCTTCCAGTAATATTTACCACGCAATATAAAAAGAACTTTTTGAGGTACTGTTCAAGATACTCCAACCCTTCCATCCATCCTTCGACCAATCAGAATGCCCGAGACGTCGTCTGCTAGTCTCGTATAAACGACATTCCCTTTTTGCGTGGCGTCTGTACAACACGCCATTCTGTGTGCTGCCGGTTTTTTGCAGCAAGGGAACTGGTTTAAGGTGCGAATTGCTTCATTTTTTACTTAATTCACTACCTAATGGATTAGTTTATCTATTATTGTGTGTTGGGATAAATGTTTGGAGCCGAAGTGTGTTAATTCGACATCTTGTTCTTCGGTCTGGTTAGGCTGAGTTTGCACGATCACGGAGACACTTTCCTAGTCCCGAGAAGTGCGCCTCTTTCTCCACTTTCTTTCAGATCGAGGAACTTACCAGTTCCACCTCAGTTCGTCTAGGAGTAGGATCTTTTCAGGCTGCTGGGCCTGATCAGATTCCAAGCTTTACCAGCCAGCTGTGTCATCGCGGAAATGGCCAGTTTTGCTTAAGCTTTGCTCCATGGGTCGCTTCTCAGTCTTCGTAGAGCAGGTTCTGCAAGTCTGACAGCGTTCTTCGACGAAAAGAGACGTTTTCTGTGACGTCTGAGGGTCTTTTTCCTTGCCAGGACCGTTTTCCCATTGTGGTCATACGGTCACGGGTGCGAGAAGACCATTCGGGTCCAACGGGATTTACAACCCGTTACGGTCCTATGGTCTCTGGTTCATCTGAGGCAAGATAGACCCGTATTCAACACGGGTAGGCCCATTACGGTCCAGCCCGTTACGGCCCGGGAACGCTACCGTTCCGGGAAGCATCTCTTTTCGTCATTTCCTTAGACCCAGCGAGTCATTGCGGTGTTTAAGCGATTGTAAACACAGCTTGGAGGTTTAAAGCTTGCAGTTGAAGCAAAGCACTGAGAAATGTAGTATTCTACGTTGTTTTATACTACATATTCTCACCGTTGTTTTTCTCTGCTTGCGTTTCAGATATGACAGAGGCCAGTCTACACTCTCCACCGTTACTGCCTCAGTGTATCCATCCTCCAACTTCGTGTAACCCCCACTCCATCTGCGACCGCTGCAGACGGAACAGTGGAATACCTCTGTGCGAGCCAGACAGCCCGTGCGGCGAGTGCCTACATCTCACTCCAGAGGATTGGAAAGTCCTGTTACGGAACAGGACCAAGAACGAGCGCAGGAGGGATAAGCGCAAATTCCTTTCGTCGGCTTCGTTTGTTACTCGTGAATTCATTCAGGATACCATGAAAAAGGCTAGCTCCGTTATTCTGGGCCAGGTCTCCACCCCCGTACACGTAGACACTGGTGCGGAATCGGAATCCGCTACGCCAGCTAAGAGACATAAGAAATCCAAGAGTAAAGGACGTGCATTTTCTGAGACTGTAGCAGAATTGGATATCCCGGAAGGGCAAGAACGGGATCATCTCCGCGAGGCATGGGCATCACCCCCTAGAGTGAAACCCATTGGTAGTCCAGGAGGGGCGTTTAAGTCCCCGTCTGAGGAACAAGTGACTTAAACGCATAAGGATACGGGAACAGTTCTTTCGGCGGTTACAGGCCAGTTAGGCATTCTCCCGCGAGAGGATTTATCCCCCCTCCTCAGCTACAGCGTCTCCCGAGTGAATTTTCAGCGTTCTTGTCTATGCAATCGCAACTGCAAAAGCAACTTTTGGATTTACAAAATCAAGTTCAGAAGCAGGAGAGTCTGCTTAGTCAAAAACAAAAGCCTAAACGATCAGCTACGGTCTCCCGTCCTCCTCCGGAGATTCAGTCAGTGGCAGCGATGTCGGGTTCGCCTGCACCTCACCCCCCCGCTGGACTCTAACGTGGATATTCCCGAAACGGTCACCATCAGCGAGGAGGATTCTGTGGGCGTGCCCCTTTCGGGCCAAGTCTCTGCTTTGCTGGAAGATGACGAGGAAATCGGGCCGATGGAAACTTCTCCCCTAGCAGCAGTCCCAAGAAACAGGGAGAAAGAAATTTACACCCCAGTAGGGGAACCCCACATGTCACAATTGTGGGGTACGCCAGTACATTCCCGTTTGCATTTACCGTTACGGGCAGTGGAGCAGGTGCGTTCTCCCGGCCAAGGGCAACGACTTTGGAGAGACCCAGCGGCAGCGGGCAGACGTCCCATCCGTACTTCCTCTCCACCAGACCTTGCCCCATCGGTCGAGGATGCGGCCCCCTCGAGTTCTGCTTCTACAATTGCACCAGAAGACGTGCCGTTCAGGGATGCCATTCAAGAGATATCCCGCTTAGCAGAGGTCTCCTGTGGCTCCCAAAATTTAGATAAGGAGGATCCGCCCATTCGTATGACATCTCAGGCCGCTCCACCACAACAGGACTCCTTCATCGCACTAGCCACCAGCGAGGGTATTGCTCATGCTGTGACGGTCCGCGCGAAGGAATTCAAGAAGATAGAAGATGGACGCCGGTGAGAGTCGAACATTGTCGCGTTTCCACTTATCTAAACATTGCCTAGTGCGACCAGGACCATATCGGTCAGCGGATGAGAAAATTCCCCTAGTGGCACTGGAACAGCCCGTGAGGCGTACAGTCTGGATGCCCACAGTGCGTAGTGACTCAGACATTCCATTAGTGGAGAAAGACGCCAAGACCATCGAGGCGTCTTCTCGTCACATCCTGAACATTATGTCGTTTCAAGATCACGCACTTAAAGCTCTGAAATCCCGTTGGGAAGAACTTCGCCTTAGTGATCCTGTGTCTTCTAAACTGATGGAATGCCTGGCCTTAGCTACCCGAGACGTGGTCAAACTCTCCACCTTTTTGATGACATCAATGGTCTACCTGCGTCGAGACGCTTTTCCCCAGCACTGCTGGTCTAGTGTCAAAGGTTTACGGGATCTGCGCCATGCCCCTATCCTGGAAGAACGAGAGCTATTTCCTCCCACCAAGATAGAGAGGGTGAATCAGGAAAGTCGTTCGCTTTCGCAAGACTATGCCCTGATGTCCAGGATGTCTCGCTCCTCCTTCAAACGCCCACTGAAGAGTCCTCACCGGCACAGACTAAGCCGAGTGCGCAGCCACAACAGCCCCCTGTCAAGAAACCGAAACCCAGCTCCGGCAGCAAGACAGAGGGTCCGTCTCCACAGTCGTTCAGGTAGCAACCAATAAAAGTACCGTCACGAGATTCCCTCATCTCCTGGCGATACTTTAATAAACTTAAAAGACTTGGAAAATTTACTCTCCTTAAATGCCTCCTTGCCCGTAGGAGGGAGACTAGGAAAGTTTTGGCAGCAATGGGCAGAAATGGGGGCGTCTGGAAGGGTAGTACGTTGGTTAAAGAGAGGTTACTCCCTACCTTTCAAACGAGACCGAAACGGTCTCAGGTGCCCTATTCCCCTAACCGCCCATGCACCAAGACAACTGGTCACCTCTTACCCCAAGGGGTCAGAAAAAGACCGAGCTCTCCAGGAAATGCTATTGAGCTTGTCACAAAAACAGGCGATAGAGGAAATGCCAGAAAATCAAATAGGCTTTTTCAGCAGGGTTTTTCTGGTCCCCAAGAAACCCGGAGGGTGGAGGCTAGTAATCGACCTCTCCCCCATAAACGGTTTTCTCCGAGTGGTCACCTTTCAGATGGACACAGCCCAGGTGATAAAAGGGTCATTACGGGAGGGGATGTGGTTTACCTCCATAGATCTCTCCGATGCTTACCTCCATATCCCTCTTCACCGCTCGGCAAGGAAGTTCCTAGCCTTTCAAGTAGGGAAAAGACGTTTTTGGTTTCTGGCACTTCCCTTCGGTCTGGCTACGGCCCCGTACGAAGACAAGCAGGTAACCGAGAATCATACAATGTCTTTAGTTCGCAAGGCACTAGAGGTAGGTCTAGTAGTAAACCTAGCCAAGTCCGAACTAACCCCCAAACAGTCCATTACCTTTCTAGGGGAGTTCTGGGATCTGGCAATAGCAAAGGCGTTCCCTACGCCAGAACGCCGTCAGAGAATTGCGGGTGCCATAACAGGTATCTCCCCCGGAAAAAGGGTGAGATTACAGGAATCCCTTCTTGGCCTGTTAGTGGCAACAGAGAAGACAGTCCCCCTGGGCCGTCTTCATTACAGGCCATTTCAAAGCCAGGTAAGATGGGCATTGCATCAGGGTCGTTCAGCCGCAGCAAAGATGCAAGTTTCACAGGTAACCCTACAAGCCCTCCATTGGTGGTGCGATGTTCTAATTATGTCCGAAGGAATGCCATTTGAGCCACCATCCCCAGAGATAAGAGATTCAGACCGATGCATCCCACTCGGGGTGGGGAATTTATTGGAACGGTCAAGTATGGAAAGGCAAATGGCCACCCTCGCTCCAGTCCTACCACATAAACTGGCTAGAACTTCGGGTAGTCTGGATTGCCCTAACCAAACTGACCAACCAGCTCAGAAGCAAGGCAGTCCTCTTTCGGTTAGACAATTCCACAGCCATAGCTTACCTCAACAAGCAGGGGGGTACCAAATCACGGTCCCTGTCCAAACTCGCATTTCAAATTCTTACAAGGGCCAGAGAGGAACAGGTGACCGTCTCCGCCCGTCACCTGGCCGGGAAACTAAATGTCTTAGCGGACTTAGCTTCCAGACAGGGTCAAGTTATCAACACCGAATGGTGCCTATCCCCTCGGTCCTTTCAGTGGGTGACACACCACTATCCCCTCGGTCCTTTCAGTGGGTGACACACCAATCTCCATGGGGTGCCCCGACTCTGGATCTGTTTGCAAACGCTATGACCACCCAACTTCCCCGGTACGTGTCCCCTTGCCCGGACCCAGCAGCTTGGGCAGTGGACGCCCTCAATTGTCAGTGGCCACGGGACGGGGTGCTGTATGCCTTTTCCCCACAAGCAATCTTAGGGCAAGTCCTGCAGAGAGTAATCGAGTTGAAACCACCGTTCCTATTACTCATTGCCCCATGGACACCGGAAGCCCCATGGTTCGCCCTCCTACTCCATTGCAAGGTAGTGAGGTCGATACCGATCCCATGCCACAACGAGTTGCTATCACAACCCCATTGGCAACACTTCCACCCCTCCCCTCGCTTACTGAACCTCCTGCACTTTTACTCGTAAAAGCTCGTTTTACGAAATAAAACGATAGTTAAAAATTGAATCTAGGTAAAATTAAATAAGGTTACTTTGACTACATATCTTTTATTTGCCTCCGATGGCAGAAAACTGGTGTTTGCCAGTAAGTAAGATTTTAAAATTATCATATCCTGGGCTGATCATGGTGCGGGAATGCGCTTATGTTACACTCCATTGCTGACATCACAATTTTTATAGCAGTTATTAAACTTCGCAAGCATGGCTTGCTCAAGTTAGTTGAATTTGTCTTTGTTGAAAACAGTACAATTTGGTGCAGTCTTTTTTTCTTCCGAATCGGCGGTGTATGATTTTGTTGCATCAACGCGTCAAAAACGGTACAAGGGAAAGAAACCAAATTTGGCAAGTATATAGTACTTGATCTTAACTTTATCCTCCCGGTTTTTTAAAGACGATTGGTAGTGATCTTTGTCGTCAAATCGATGAGCAAAGACAAACGATTTTTTAGTAATTCATAAAACCAATTGGCTCGCACTGCTAGCATTAGTTTTACACGATAAGCAAAGAAAGTAAGCAAAAACAAAGCCAATAGTGCATGACGCTACGATTGCTAGTATTGAAATGTAATTAAAAGGAACCATTGAGAAAATTTATCATACGCAGGAAGAACGTTTCGCCGAACGGATTTTATTTTTTTTTGCAGATTAGCCAAACTCCCTCTAGGACTGAGGCCCCCTGATCGAATCTTTTCTCCGGCATCTGGGCCTGATCTGCATCGAAGAAGGGGCTGTTTGCCTTGGATTTTGGTTGACGATGGGTGGATGAGTCCTGGGGCAAGGGGTGTAAATATTGTTTTTACTTTACTTCAAAATAAATATCGTTTTTCCTTTACTTCATACAAAACCTAATGTATAGTGCACTCACTACATAGGCCGTGTGTGAATTGAAATTATTCAGCAATAACCACACTTCAAGGTTGACAAGTTTATATTTCGCTGCTTGTTCGCGAAATTGGTTCTAGTTGTTTTTTAACTAGTCTTTGTTTGGCCCGCTTATCCAGAACATACAAAAATTCTTAAAAGGTAATAACAGGCACATATATGTCTATTACGTTAATTCCGGGGCCAAAACTGACCTCCGATTATCGCTACTGCATATCTCATTTCGTTTCATTTGTAAATAAATTCAGCCAAAAACAAGTAATTTTAGTTTTATTTCCTTTGCAAATATCAGCAAAAGGGAGGCTCAATCAGAAAGCAAATGGCACAACTAAAAAGCGATTTTAAAACCTAAATTGATGCTCTAAATATGCACCAGATTTCCGTTAAAAAAACTCTGTCAGGATTGGTAAGATAAGGTTATACACAGGAAGCAGGAGTGATACGAAGTGTGCGGGACCAGGCAAAAGTGCTCCTGTTAATTGATATTCGTATTAACCGATATTTTAAAGATTATGGTGGTTATTTGGTAACTTCTTACAATGCACTCGTTCATTAATGTATGACATTTCCCTCAGCAAATGCTGAACTCGTATGCATCGGTAAAACCTTAATCGTTTAAATCTGAGCCTCCAACAACATGAAATGCTTTCGGTTTACGAAAATGTTAATTTAAAATGTTAACTACTAAGTGCTAACTGGCTAGTACTTTCAATCTGAATTGATCTAAAACAGTTTTTTCACGGTTTCCCTGGACAAATTATTTCACGCCTTCCCGGTCAACTTGGTAAAAAAAGTCAGCGATTATTTATTGCTCAGTCTGACTAACACGAATTTTACTGAGAGTGTTGAGCACATCATTCATCTCGTCAATGGCGTGATCTGCATTTTTGCACATCCCTATTACCTTTCGAATATCTTACAATGGCTTTTGGAATGGATGGAGGGGTTGCAGATTTGCAAGGGAAACAAGACCAGAGTAGCTCAGATACCAACAATATCAATTGCAAATCAGATTGAGCGATGGGTATTAGTGGTAAGGAGGGGTGTAAAACGTGGCAATACAAAGCCACCTCATGGATTGTTTTTAAGACTTACGCTTTCAAAAAATGCACTGGCCAAAATTTGTTCGTATTTACCGGTTATCGGACAATACCAATCATTTTTTTTTTATTGAATGGGGCCCCTTGCAGTTCAGAACTGCTTTTGACTGATTTTGCAAATATCACTGGTACAAAAACTCACATGAAAGTTCATGAATGTAGACGAGATGCAAAATAAAACGAATTTGTATTAAAATCAAATATTAATAGAATTTTGGTAATGCTTTACCAGGCTGACCATGGATCTGATCCAGATTTAAAAAAGAACGACAATAGGAAGTTAGCGTCGGAACCCTAGGATATGTCTCCTTCTTTAACTGCACTACTAGGAAAGAAGCCTCACGGATATAAGCTCCTCCGGTGTAACAGTATGTCTTGCCCCCTATACAGCTTCCCCACCCCCTCACCTGGTATTTTTGTCCCCTGTTCAGCTTCCCCTCCCCCCTGATTTTTTTCCGTTATTTTTTCTTTCTGTCCCCTGTTCACCCTCCCTCCAAGCCATTCCAGCTTCCCCCCCTATTTCCCCCATTTATTTTTCTTTCTGCTGCTCAGTCAAAGGTACTCTGTGATCACCAAAATTAATAAGGTTTATCTGATTGTTTAATCCCCGTTGTATTTACCAATGGCAATCACATGCCGCTGTATTGAAATGAAACGAATTCACTTTTGTTCTAATTTTTATTTATGTTTTGTGAAGGCTAAAACAGCTAGATAAGAAATCTCCGGTAAGTTTAAGTTGCGACATAAGATTTAATCTTGAATGTAAGTAAAAACTGGAAGCTTTTTTATCACCTGGTATCTCTTTCTAACTGGAAGATAAAGTTGAACATACAAAAAAAATCGCTTCTTGGATAATGTGAATGTTATTTATGATAATATTAGAAGTATCCACATGTGTCTCTAAAATACTGAAAAGGATATTATGAGAAAAAGCAAAGAACTTTCAGATTAAAGATGCCTTTTTTATTTGAATAGTGTTGAATTTACTCAATAAAGTAATTTAAGATAGAGTCCATTTATTCACAACTATTACGAAACAAAATTTACACGCAAAAACGTTTGTCAGGCTCTTCTCCCCAGATGTATTGTAAAAAAAATGGAACAATTTTTCCACCAGTGAAAAAAAAAGAAACAAACCTAAAATATTATATATAAATGGGTGGAGAGAGGTGAGGGGGGAGGAGGGAGGGTGGAATTGTAATAACAGCACAATATTTAGAAAATTGAAATTCATTTCTGTAATGTTTAAATTCCATCACCAATTCCTGAATCGCATAAAGCAGATGTCCACTTTTATTTGCTCTGAAAAAAATAAACGATTATTAATAACACCAGATTTAACATGCAGACTATTTTGTAAACATGAGGATGGATCCAAAACTTTATATTTTATTTAAAACTTAGAATCTCAAGCGTCTGCGTTTGTCCCGTCGTGATATTGGAATAAGTTATTAGAGTTCAATTGACCGTATTTTGCCTGGTTCTGTGCCAGAGACGCAATTAAAGTGGGGATGTTGTTGTTGTTGGTAAATTTTACTTTTTACTGCTTGTTTTCTCAATGGAACAACCCATATATACAAATAACGGAAAGCGGAAGTACTTAAGGTACCAAACTCCGGATACGAATCCAATCGAACATCTATGGAATCATCTGGATCGCCAAGTTTGACCCTGTAACCCACCGCCTCAAAATCTCGCGGAATTTTGGCAAGTATTGATTGAGGAGTAGCACAGATATCCTCAATACAAAATAAACAGCTTGATAACTTCAATGCATAGTCGAATCCAGGCCCTACTGCGTTCCAATGAATACCACACACGGTATTAGTGGCGGTTATAAACATTATAAATAGAAGAAAACTCAAAACGGCATTTACACCGACTTTGACGCTTTGTGACCTTTCACTAAATTTTTTTCAGAACTTTCATTTTTCGATTATATTGTGGCGCTATCTGAGAGGTATCTTTGGTATAAATTGGAAGCCAATTGAGCGATTAAGTGAGTAACAATAAATTTTTTTGTTATATGCGAACTTTCTTTTGTCCTTCAGTATATTAACATCGCCAGTAAAAATTTACACAATATGAACTTTTCACTGACTGTCAGTAGGGGAGGGATGGGTTGGGATGAGGGGGGGGGGGGGTCAACAAAGAGAATAATGCAATGTTTCACCGCATGTTTAGCTTTCTTAGAAAATTTTCACAACTTTTGCATAATTTTAATTCTAATATGGCTGGAAATTCCCCTCATAAAGATATAAACGACCGGTTGATATTTAGACACATAAATCCAACGTTTTAAAAAAGGCAAATATATGCGGTTTTTAAGCAAATGTTTTCTACACATTGCGGCACCTGCTTTTGAGCATCTACCTTTGAGAGATAATTGCAATTCCCCCGTGCACTCCCAATGTTTGATACTATTTTAACTAGTCAACGACGAGACGGACACTATAGACATACACGACCGGTACAACCTCAAAAAGAGGACAACAAGCTTGCTCTATCACTATTCGGTCAGGTAATATGTCTGGAAAGGCAATGCGTAGACAGACCTCACCAGAAAATATATGTGGAATTTAACAGACGGAAAACGGTTTAAATTTAATATAGCTTTAACCACCAACTGTGCACTAAATTATAAGGTGTGGTTCGGATTACACCGATTTCCTGCAAAATTCAGCGCAGGCGTTAGGGATTTGTGCAATATTGCTATGGGGTGGTTTAAAAATGTATTGAAAAAAATCCGACCACATGTATAAGGAATACGGATTCTTCTTTTCTTCGAGGCAAAATGAAAGCCTCCCCGTCTCTGCCGTATCCCGAACTTCTCTCCTGTGTGTAGTCTTGAATACGCATCGTCAAATAAACTTTGCATAGACCTTAATCTCCCACCAAAGAGTCTAGGGGAACTCCCCCGAAGTGAACGCCCCCCGAGGTGTACTTCCCCCCGAAGTGAACTCCCCCCCGCGGTAAACTCCCACCGAAGTGAACTCCCCCGCGGTGAACTCCCCCGCGGTGAGCTCTCCGCGGTGAACTCCCCCGCGGTGAACTCCCCCCTAGGTGAACTCCCCCGCGGTGAACTTCCCCCGAGGTGAACTCCCCCCCGGTGAACTCCCCCGCAAAAATAAGTATACAAAAAAATAACTATCATAAATATTTATTCACTCCAAATTCAAGTTCACAAATAAATTATAACAATTCACACTTAATCATGCCTTAAAAGCTCATCACAGAAACCGAATAGACTTTAATATTTTGATTACAGGACACGAATTACATGTCGACAACTCAAGTAAGTACGAATACCTTTTAGCGTGTTCTTTATTGATTTTAACTGCAACACTATTCAACAAGTGATCTTGCAATTCAGACAGGACTTAATTACATGTTGAAGTAAATCAATGATTGCAATTTTACAATACATGTAGCATATTGAAAACAGTTGAAGATTATAGCAATCAAAATCCTTTATTGTTTTCTATAATCCAGACATAATTGCAATTCAAACACCTTTATCGCTTTTTACAAACTCGAAACAATGTATTTTACCACGCGATGTTGTGCGCAATTCAACGCAACAAGTACAAGATTGTTTTATTGTGAAAATCAGGTACCACTGCTTTGATGCGTTCGGTAGCCTCCCAGCACGCACGTTTCTGTCACCCTGCTTCCTATCCACCCTGCGGGAGAGTTACCATACGGGGGAATTCACCGCGGGAGTGTTCACTTCGGGGAGTTCACCTAGGGGGAGTTCGGCAATTGATTTTTTTTTCTTTATTTCCGATTTAAAATATAAAATAAACCACAGCCTCAAAGAAATGCAATCCCCGTGTAGGGCGGATGACCCTATGAAATCGGTGCTAAGGCCAGTTTACAAAGTCTCACACTACTGCCGCTTTCGTCACATTTTTTCATACTTCTAACGGTTTTACATTTTTGGTTTTATATTTAAATAAAGTTATTTTGCGAATATTCAATATTTGTTTTATTATTGTCTGAAATTAAAAAAAAAAACACCGAATAGTTTTTGAGACACAACCTGGACGATACGTCCCATTCCGCGGACAAAATTATATCAAAAGTTTTGCCAAATTTCAAAAAGGATATCATTTTGATAATTTTTTTATGAATACAGGGGCAACTACGACGTTGCGCACAGCAGCATGCGATTTGTTTATATAGCACAAACACGATTTTCCATTACGCGGATAGAATTATAGAAACGCTTCGCTAAATTTCAAAATACTGCCATTTTGACAATTTTTCAAGACTCCGAAAAAAACATGACGTTGCACACCTATTCGTGTGGGAAGTTACCTATATTTTCGCAGATATAGCCCGGACGGCATGCGGCCAGACGTCAACCTCACAATTATATCCCCCCGTTACACGGGGGATACTTTTATAAATTTATATTTTATTTTCCAGAAAAATAATTTCCAGTGTGATTTTTGTATCTCTAGTTTTCTTTCAAGATTACGCGATAGACGGCAAACTCACATAATTATTATTTTGCGCATAGAATAATCTTACGAGACGTGAAATAAACGTCGTCCAGCAGCTATGATGTCTATATTGGGAGGCACCTGCAAAGGAAGTAGTATGAAAACAAGAGTTCTACCACACTTTTGTGGTGGTTCTCTTAAGAGTTCTACCACACTTGATGACGTCATACTGTCTGGAAATGACGTCATCATGTCTGGAAGTGACGTCATCATGTCTGGACCGGAAGTGACGTCATAGCGTCTGGACCGGAAGTGCTGTCTGGACCGGAAGTGCTGTCTAGACCGGAAGTGTTGTCTAGACCGGAAGTGTTGTCTGGACCGGAAGTGTTGTCTGGACCGGAAGTGCTGTCATCATGTCTGGACCGGAAGTCATGATAAGCGTTAGGATAGGCGCGGCCCTCCATGACGTGATAATGACGTCATGATGACGTCATACTGTCTGGAGCGAAAGTCTGGAGCGAAAGTGGTTTGGCCGAGTCAATCAACATGAAGCCAATGAACCCGACCTGTCAATCATCATGACGTCACTAGTCACGTGACCTGTCAATCATCGGTCATGTGACCCTAACCCTAGCGAGACTTCCAGACCACTTTTTGACGTCATACTGACGTCCCTTCTACCATCTGTCTATCATACCTTCATAATACACATTCATAATACACTCTATGGTTTAGGGGTAGGCTGCCCATACCCGGGGCTCGAACCACCAACCTTCTGAGCATGGGTCCGACCAGGAGTCCCACGCTCTAACAACTGAGCTATTCCGGACTGAACAAGAATGTATTGTGAAAACATGCCATGTAAGGCTATAATGCACGATAAATTTCAGACTGCACTCGTTCAGAGCGTGGGGGAAACCAATCGATAAAATTTCAGAGTGCACTCGTTCAGAGCGTGGGGAAAAAACCGATCGATAAAAATTTTTTAGAGTACACTCGTTCAGAGCGTGGGGAAAACGATGGTTCTGCCAAACTTGATGACGTCATACTGTCTGGAAGTGACGTCATACTGTCTGGAAGTGATGCCGGTTCTGCCACACTTGATGACGTCATACTGTCAATCATTGTGACATGAGGTGTCATAATGACGTCATAGTTACACCTTAGTAACGCCTTGGTTACGCCTTAGTTACCTTAGTTACGCCTTAGTTACGCCTTGGTTACGCCTTAGTTACCTTGGTTATGCCTTAGTTACGCCATAGTTACCTTAGTTACGCCTTGGTTACACCTTAGTTACGCCTTAGTTACGCCTTGGTTACGCCTTAGTTACCTTAGTTACGCCTTAGTTACGCCTTGGTTACAGTGGTTACACCTTAGTTACGCCTTAGTTACCTTAGTTACGCCTTGGTTACGCCTTAGTTACCTTAGTTACGCCTTAGTTACGCCTTAGTTACCTTAGTTACTCCTTAGTTACGCCTTAGTTACGCCTTAGTAACCTTAGTTACGCCTTAGTTACGCCTTAATTACCTTAGTTACGCCTTAGTTACCTTAGTTACTCCTTAGTTACGCCTTAGTTACGCCTTTATTTCCTTAGTTACGCCTTAGTTACGCCTTGATTTCCTTAGTTACGCCTTAGTTACGCCTTGGTTACAGTAGTTACACCTTAGTTACGCCTTAGTTACCTTAGTTACTCCTTAGTTACGCCTTAGTTACCTTAGTTACGCCTTAGTTACGCCTTAGTTACGCCTTAATTACCTTAGTTACGCCTTAGTTACGCCTTAGTTACCTAAGTTACTCCTTAGTTACGCCTTAGTTACGCCTTTATTTCCTTAGTTACGCCTTAGTTACGCCTTGATTTCCTTAGTTACGCCTTAGTTACGCCTTGGTTACAGTAGTTACACCTTAGTTACGCCTTAGTTACCTAAGTTACTCCTTAGTTACGCCTTAGTTACGCCTTAGTTACCTTAGTTACGCCTTAGTTACCTTAGTTACGCCTTAGTTACGCCTTAGTTACGCCTTGGTTACAGTAGTTACACCTTAGTTACGCCTTAGTTACCTAAGTTATTCCTTAGTTACGCCTTAGATACGCCTTAGTTACGCCTTAGTTACGCCTTAGTTACCTTAGTTACGCCTTAGTTACGCCTTGGTTACACCTTAGTTACGCCTTAGTTACCTTAGTTACTCCTTAGTTACGCCTTAGTTACCTTAGTTACGCCTTGGTTACGCCTTAGTTACCTAAGTTACGCCTTAGTTACGCCTTGATTTCCTTAGTTACGCCTTAGTTACGCCTTAGTTACGCCTTAATTACCTTAGTTACGCCTTAGTTACGCCTTAGTTACGCCTTAGTTACCTTAGTTACGCCTTAGTTACGCCTTAGTTGCGCCTTAGTTACATCTTGTTTGCGCCTTAGTTACCTTAGCTACGCAAAAACGAGATAACTTTTGTTGTAGTTGAGCGATTTGCATGAAAATTTTACCGTTTGATTCAGTTTTATATCTAGTTTTAACATTAAGTGATCACAGGCTATTTACGCCGGTGGTTGTATGCATCATGGATTCACCTTAAAAGTTTTTAAACTTAAAAGTAAGATAACTTTCGTTATGGTTGACCGATTTGAATGAAAATTTCACCGTTGGATTCAGTTTGATGTCTTAGTTTTAAAGTAGTTTATGCATAGGTAGGTTGTTGGAATGGCGCGCGCCCACCATTTAAACATGTGTTTGAATAAGTTTTACGTCAAACTATTGTTCAACAAGTTGTTTAGCAATTGTACAACAATTGTTCAACAAGCTGTTGTTGAACATGTTCAACATGTTGTTGAACATGTTCAACATGTTCAACATGTTCAACAACATGTTCAACATGTTCAACATGTTCAACATGTTCAACAACATGTTCAACAAGTTGAACATGTTCAACATGTTCAACATGTTGTTGCACAAGTTGAACATGTTCAACATGTTCAACTTGTTCAACAACATGCTGTTTAACAAATTGTTCAACAAGTTGTAGTTCAAGCAAAGAAAAAACAAGACATATGTTGAATAGGTTTATTAATACATTTAAATACACTTAAATACACTTAAATACATTTAACTACACTTAAATACACTTAAATACACTTAAATACACTTAAATACATACAGCTTAAATCTTTAACAATATTACAATATTTGTTGATCTACAAAGTCTTTATTATAAAGTTTAGTCAAATAAGTCTATTTTTCTTCATCTGCTTCACTCTGTTCACTGGCATCCATATCACTTTTTTCGTCGCTGCTTTCATCTTCCTCCTCCTCATCTAGAAGCTCTTCAAAGAATGCATCGTTTCTTCTTATAGCCGCCTTTAGTGCCTTTGAATACTCGTAATGTTTTTCATCAACAAAGTAATTGAAGTCTTCTAAAATGGTTTCATAATGTTCGTTTTGTTGTAGACGTTGGGCATATTTGAATAGTCTCATAAACAGTTGTTTAAGTCGACGCTTATAAATGGGTCGAAAGTCATCACTTGCTATGTCACGCGCATCTTCAAGCCCTTGGTCTTCATATTCTGAAACCTTTTCTTGAAATTTGGTATCATATTCATCGTAGACTTCTTGAACCATATCATACCAAACAGAGTCTGTTTCTGACTCACTTTCAGAGTCTGTTTCTGACTCACTTTCAGAGCTGCCGTCATTATCACCCTCAACACAATGTTCCATATGTTTGAACAAAGCTTCTTGACTGTTGTATAACGCACCACATTCTGTACAAGCATGTGCATTCTTTTCAGTCATGTTGACGCTTTGACTTTCCATAGAAGACTCATCTAAAATTTCAGTGATAGGTGGTTTTACAGGGTTTTCCACATCTATCTCCAATTCTTCTTCTTCTGAAGTGTGAGCATTCTTTAAGTGCCTTTTAAGACTTTGTGGCCAATTGTAAGATTTCAAACAAATGTTGCATTTATACATCCTTTCGGTTCAACATGCACTTTTCAAATGATGAAAAAGCCTTTAAACATAGCCTTATATACAACTTGTTGAACAACATGTTGAACATGTTCAACATGTTGTTGAACATGTTGTTGAACATGTTGTTGAACATGTTGTCTATGCCTAGGGGAGTTTAACGTCATGACGTCATTATGACGTCATCATTATGACGTCATTATTACGTCATCATTATGACGTCATAATGACGTCATTGGAACAGGCGCATGCTTTGTCAAAAACTGACTCAGCAGAATTTATTGCTGTTTGATATGGATGAAATGCATGTCTCACTCTTCCTTTTATGCTACTTAGATGTAATCAAAATATGGTGTGTAACTCGTCAAAAATGCCAAACTTGTAAAAATTGCTGATTTTGACGAGTTACACACCATATTTTGATTACATCTAAGTAGCATAAAAGGAAGAGTGAGACATGCATTTCATCCATATCAAACAGAAATAAATTCTGCTGAGTCAGTTTTTGACAAAGCATGCGCCTGTTCCAATGACGTCATTATGACGTCATAATGATGACGTAATAATGACGTCATAATGATGACGTCATAATGACGTCATGACGTTAAACTCCCCTAGGCATAGACAACATGTTCAACAACATGTTCAACAACATGTTCAACAACATGTTGAACATGTTCAACATGTTGTTCAACAAGTTGTATATAAGGCTATGTTTAAAGGCTTTTTCATCATTTGAAAAGTGCATGTTGAACCGAAAGGATGTATAAATGCAACATTTGTTTGAAATCTTACAATTGGCCACAAAGTCTTAAAAGGCACTTAAAGAATGCTCACACTTCAGAAGAAGAAGAATTGGAGATAGATGTGGAAAACCCTGTAAAACCACCTATCACTGAAATTTTAGATGAGTCTTCTATGGAAAGTCAAAGCGTCAACATGACTGAAAAGAATGCACATGCTTGTACAGAATGTGGTGCGTTATACAACAGTCAAGAAGCTTTGTTCAAACATATGGAACATTGTGTTGAGGGTGATAATGACGGCAGCTCTGAAAGTGAGTCAGAAACAGACTCTGAAAGTGAGTCAGAAACAGACTCTGTTTGGTATGATATGGTTCAAGAAGTCTACGATGAATATGATACCAAATTTCAAGAAAAGGTTTCAGAATATGAAGACCAAGGGCTTGAAGATGCGCGTGACATAGCAAGTGATGACTTTCGACCCATTTATAAGCGTCGACTTAAACAACTGTTTATGAGACTATTCAAATATGCCCAACGTCTACAACAAAACGAACATTATGAAACCATTTTAGAAGACTTCAATTACTTTGTTGATAAAAAACATTACGAGTATTCAAAGGCACTAAAGGCGGCTATAAGAAGAAACGATGCATTCTTTGAAGAGCTTCTAGATGAGGAGGAGGAAGATGAAAGCAGCGACGAAAAAAGTGATATGGATGCCAGTGAACAGAGTGAAGCAGATGAAGAAAAATAGACTTATTTGACTAAACTTTATAATAAAGACTTTGTAGATCAACAAATATTGTAATATTGTTAAAGATTTAAGCTGTATGTATTTAAGTGTATTTAAGTGTATTTAAGTGTATTTAAGTGTAGTTAAATGTATTTAAGTGTATTTAAGTGTATTTAAATGTATTAATAAACCTATTCAACATATGTCTTGTTTTTTCTTTGCTTGAACTACAACTTGTTGAACAATTTGTTAAACAGCATGTTGTTGAACAAGTTGAACATGTTGAACATGTTCAACTTGTGCAACAACATGTTGAACATGTTGAACATGTTCAACTTGTTGAACATGTTGTTGAACATGTTGTTGAACATGTTGAACATGTTGAACATGTTGAACATGTTGTTGAACATGTTGAACATGTTGAACATGTTCAACAACATGTTGAACATGTTCAACAACAGCTTGTTGAACAATTGTTGTACAATTGCTAAACAACTTGTTGAACAATAGTTTGACGTAAAACTTATTCAAACACATGTTTAAATGGTGGGCGCGCGCCATTCCAACAACCTACCTATGCATAAACTACTTTAAAACTAAGACATCAAACTGAATCCAACGGTGAAATTTTCATTCAAATCGGTCAACCATAACGAAAGTTATCTTACTTTTAAGTTTAAAAACTTTTAAGGTGAATCCATGATGCATACAACCACCGGCGTAAATAGCCTGTGATCACTTAATGTTAAAACTAGATATAAAACTGAATCAAACGGTAAAATTTTCATGCAAATCGCTCAACTACAACAAAAGTTATCTCGTTTTTGCGTAGCTAAGGTAACTAAGGCGCAAACAAGATGTAACTAAGGCGCAACTAAGGCGTAACTAAGGCGTAACTAAGGTAACTAAGGCGTAACTAAGGCGTAACTAAGGCGTAACTAAGGTAATTAAGGCGTAACTAAGGCGTAACTAAGGCGTAACTAAGGAAATCAAGGCGTAACTAAGGCGTAACTTAGGTAACTAAGGCGTAACCAAGGCGTAACTAAGGTAACTAAGGCGTAACTAAGGAGTAACTAAGGTAACTAAGGCGTAACTAAGGTGTAACCAAGGCGTAACTAAGGCGTAACTAAGGTAACTAAGGCGTAACTAAGGCGTAACTAAGGCGTAACTAAGGCGTAACTAAGGAGTAACTTAGGTAACTAAGGCGTAACTAAGGTGTAACTACTGTAACCAAGGCGTAACTAAGGCGTAACTAAGGCGTAACTAAGGTAACTAAGGCGTAACTAAGGTAACTAAGGCGTAACTAAGGCGTAACTAAGGAGTAACTTAGGTAACTAAGGCGTAACTAAGGTGTAACTACTGTAACCAAGGCGTAACTAAGGCGTAACTAAGGAAATCAAGGCGTAACTAAGGCGTAACTAAGGAAATAAAGGCGTAACTAAGGCGTAACTAAGGAGTAACTTAGGTAACTAAGGCGTAACTAAGGCGTAACTAAGGTAATTAAGGCGTAACTAAGGCGTACCTAAGGTAACTAAGGCGTAACTAAGGAGTAACTAAGGTAACTAAGGCGTAACTAAGGTGTAACTACTGTAACCAAGGCGTAACTAAGGCGTAACTAAGGAAATCAAGGCGTAACTAAGGCGTAACTAAGGAAATAAAGGCGTAACTAAGGCGTAACTAAGGAGTAACTAAGGTAACTAAGGCGTAACTAAGGTAATTAAGGCGTAACTAAGGCGTAACTAAGGTTACTAAGGCGTAACTAAGGTTACTAAGGCGTAACTAAGGCGTAACTAAGGAGTAACTAAGGTAACTAAGGCGTAACTAAGGAGTAACTAAGGTAACTAAGGCGTAACCAAGGCGTAACTAAGGTAACTAAGGCGTAACTAAGGTGTAACCACTGTAACCAAGGCGTAACTAAGGTAACCAAGGCGTAACTAAGGCGTAACTAAGGTGTAACCAAGGCGTAACTAAGGTAACTATGGCGTAACTAAGGCATAACCAAGGTAACTAAGGCGTAACTAAGGCGTAACTAAGGTAACTAAGGCGTAACCAAGGCGTTACTAAGGTGTAACTATGACGTCATTATGACACCTCATGTCACAATGATTGACAGTATGACGTCATCAAGTGTGGCAGAACCGGCATCACTTCCAGACAGTATGACGTCACTTCCAGACAGTATGACGTCATCAAGTTTGGCAGAACCATCGTTTTCCCCACGCTCTGAACGAGTGTACTCTAAAAAATTTTTATCGATCGGTTTTTTCCCCACGCTCTGAACGAGTGCACTCTGAAATTTTATCGATTGGTTTCCCCCACGCTCTGAACGAGTGCAGTCTGAAATTTATCGTGCATTATAGCCTTACATGGCATGTTTTCACAATACATTCTTGTTCAGTCCGGAATAGCTCAGTTGTTAGAGCGTGGGACTCCTGGTCGGACCCATGCTCAGAAGGTTGGTGGTTCGAGCCCCGGGTATGGGCAGCCTACCCCTAAACCATAGAGTGTATTATGAATGTGTATTATGAAGGTATGATAGACAGATGGTAGAAGGGACGTCAGTATGACGTCAAAAAGTGGTCTGGAAGTCTCGCTAGGGTTAGGGTCACATGACCGATGATTGACAGGTCACGTGACTAGTGACGTCATGATGATTGACAGGTCGGGTTCATTGGCTTCATGTTGATTGACTCGGCCAAACCACTTTCGCTCCAGACTTTCGCTCCAGACAGTATGACGTCATCATGACGTCATTATCACGTCATGGAGGGCCGCGCCTATCCTAACGCTTATCATGACTTCCGGTCCAGACATGATGACGTCACTTCCGGTCCAGACATCATGATGTCACTTCCGGTCCAGACATGATGACGTCACTTCCGCTCCAGACATGATGACGTCACTTCCGGTCTAGACAGCACTTCCGGTCCAGACAGCACTTCCGGTCCAGACGCTATGACGTCACTTCCAGACATGATGACGTCACTTCCAGACAGTATGACGTCACTTCCAGACAGTATGACGTCATCAAGTGTGGTAGAACTCTTAAGAGAACCACCACAAAAGTGTGGTAGAACTCTTGTTTTCATACTACTAAAGGAACAAGTGGGAAAGAGAAAGAAGAATGAAGGAATAGTAACAGTACAGCTAGAAAGAAATTCCAGTTGGTCGCTTCTTACGATTTACACAAAATACCCACTACACAGAACACCCACTGCACAGAATACCCACTACCTGTAGGGCTATATACAGATACCGCCCTGTTCCAGGATGTGTAAATGTAGTCTACAGATGTTATGTGAAAATAGCCACAGGCTCAAGAATAAGCACGGGTTAGAGCACGAGATGTACCAGTGTAACATGCTATCTTACCCCCGCCCCCTCCCCTGTATAGCTTCCCCCCACCCCCGGGGCTACCCCCACCCCACCAACTTTTTTTGCGTGTACATGTATAGTATATCATGGACTAAGTTAAACTGTATAAAGCTATATAAAACTACTTTCAGGGCATAAAGTTCACGGGGTCCCGGAGTCCCCTGATAATCGGCTCTGGACCCCTGGAATTTGACCCTGGGGTCCCGAGGGACCCCAGAAAAAAGACGGCGTTCTCTTGCAACTGTTCAGTATAACCGCTAAGATCGAAAATGATTTGAGTTTTTCATTGTTTAATGCAGTATCATTCAGTCTTTCTTTTTTGTTGTTAGAAGTAGCAGTTTTGTGATTTGCATGATATCACTAATCGAGTTTATTTTTGTTGCAATAAAATTGATTTTATAGAATTTAACTTTGTCGGGACCCCCGGTTTCAGAGGTCGGGTTCCCGCGGGACCCCGAGCTGAAAAGTAAACTTTTTGTCCTGACTTTATTGACTAAATTCAACATAATTTGAACAAAAATATAAGAAAGGCGTCCATGATCAGAAAGTTCTTTGTTTTCTCTTGATATCCTTTTTAGCATCTTTAGATCGAGACAGGTGGATACTTCTGATCGCTAAGATTATCATAAATAACATCCACATTATCCAAGAAGTGCTTTGTTGTATGTTCAACTTTATCTTCCATTCAGAAATTGATACGAGGTGGTGAAAAAGCTTCCAATTTATACTTAGTCAAGACTAATACTGGGAGAGAAGGAAGATAGCCTAGCCTAAGGGGGTTGGGGAACTGTACAGGGGACAAGATATACTGTTACATCGGGTTATGCACAGGGTATGCATGATGCGGCGTGTGCGAATAGCCTCTCCATGAAATGGCTATGTATATAACACAGAACGCGATCTCCCGTATTTTAACTTGAGCAGTGGAAGGGTGGGGGTGGGGGCTGCAAATAGCCGTACACAAGGCTACGCAGTGCATAGGGCTTTGTACGGTGTTTGCACAGGATACAATGTGCGAGTAGTCGTTATGTGCATGTCTGTGTATGGGGCAGTGTACGCACTCCGCTGGTATATGCAACGTGTTAAGGAACGGCGGGGGTGTTTCTGTGTGTCTGTCTGCCGCATACACAATACGACACGCGATGTTTTATTTGTTATTAAGCGTTCCGATCAGCAGAAATAAAGACTATATATTGGAAGGCAGAGGACATGCTATCCTAGGCCATATGTAACGTGTGCAGTGACGTGTGAATAGGTACACAGGGTTATGTACGGAGATACGAAGCAAAAAGACGAAGTACAGCAGGTGGTGTGCCATGATGTGTACCCAATATGCAAAGGATACCGTGTGTGAATACCCACCGCATGCACTGCTATGTAGAGCATGTGATGTCCTTGGATGTGCATGCGAGTTGAGCACGTGTTGCGCCGCGTTATGTACAGAGTTTTTTTTACAAAGGAATGCGATGTGTGGATAGCTCCCATATGCAAGGCTATGTACCGAGCACACACGTACTGTGTGGAAATGTGCAAATTATATATTTGCAAGGCGTGTCAATAGCCACAAACAGAAAGCTATGTACTGAGTAGATCACGCGATAATCCCTGATGTGGAATGTGCGCAGAGACGATATGCGAATAAGCTATGTTATGAACGGATCAGAAAAAAACGCACTGCCACTGGATATGTAACTTGCACAGAGACTATGCGAATATACACATAGCAGAAAACACATGCGTGTTCAAGGCTATGTGTACAGAAGAGCATGAATGTAGGGTATGAATGGGGTTGCAGCCAAGAAGAATTTTTTTTAAACATGCATAGACCCCTAAACGAGAATGTCCAGGGACAGTGTGGCCAGCCGAGATCTAGCACATCACCTATCAGTAGGCTTGTCTGGTCGCCAAAAAGTGGTTGTCATATTGTTAAACCCGGTTGATGAAAATTCGGGCAAATTTATAGAGGAATCCAAGCAAATTGTCGAAGAAAATTGGCTACTAAATATTTTTAAATGTCCTCAATTTAGTCAATTTTTGGTGGATCGCCAGAAAAGTAACTTTTCAAAACCGGATCGCCTAATGAACATTTTTGAAAAATTTGAAAAAAAAATCCGATCAAAGTCGTTTTTGAGAGTTGCCCCCTCCCAATATGGCCGATTTTTGCTGGCTCATCAGAAACATAACCTTTCAAGAGATGGCAGGCTAGTGAACATTTGTGCAACATTTGACGGCATTCCGATTCAAATTTTGGAAGAAAAGAGTGTGTCCACGGACAAAGTCCCAGCTTACGAAAAGCGATAAGACCTATTCCAGCGTGCATGAGCAAGAGGATTTCCCTGAAAAAATTGGACTTCACAAGATGAGATGGCAAAGAGCTAGCTAGGTAATTAATTTAGCAACGGACCCCAACACAGACCGATAAAAACATACAAAGATTTGTTTCCGAGAAAAATGGGAAACAGATCTTGTGTATCCCTGGTAGACTGGATACTCTACCAGAGATACCTTCGAACAGCGTATCGAAATTGTATCCATACATGTGTACTGTTGGCCGGACATAAACAATTATTTCAACAGTGCGCATGTTTGTTTAGCTTCCATTGATGCGTGGTTCACATTTCGGACCATTGCGCATGTTTGTTTAATTTGCGCTGATGCGCAGTTCTTAATTTAGACCAAAACGTATATTTATTTAACTTGCGCTGATGTGCGCTTCTCATTTTGGACAAGTGCGCATGTTTCTTAGATTGAGTTGATGCGCGGTTTGCATTACGGACCAGTGCGCATGTTTATTCAACTTGCGTCAATGCGTATTTATTTTTCGGACCAGTGTGCATATTTATTTATTTGATGTGTGGTGCTTATTTTGGACCAATGCACATGTTTATTTAACGAAATGTGAACCGTGCATTGATGGACCAGTGCGCATGTTTATTGCTCATACCCGCATTTCAGGTGTTTTGAAACCCGCGCGGGTATGAGCACAGGTGTTTTCAAACCCGTGCGGGTATGTGCATAGTTTTCGAAAGTGGTAAAAAGTCGCGCGCGATCTGGATGGAGAGTGAAGGACCTGAAAAAAAAATAAACAAACAAACAAAAATAAATAAAAAAAAATAAAAAAATAAAAATAAACAAACAAATAAACAAATAAAAATAAAATAAACAAATAAAAAACATAAACAAATTGAAAGAAAATTAATAAAAAAATTGATAAAAATAGAATTTACAAATAAACCAAATAAATTGATAAAAAATAAACAAATAAACAAAATAAATAAACAAATGAAAGAAAATTAATAAAAAAATTGATAAAAATAGAATTTACAAATAAACCAAATAAATTGATAAAAAATAAACAAATAAACCAAATAAAGAAAAACAAATAAAAAATAAATAAACAAATGAAAGAAAATTAAAAAAAATAAATTAATAAAAATAAAGTAAACAAATAAATAAACAAGTGAAAGTTTATCATACTGAGTCAGCATACCGAGTCAGCAAGAATTTTGTGCTGACTCACTGAACTTGCATGATTTCTTCATCGCATCAGAGTATGTTCAAACATGCATGATTTCGTCATCGCATGATTTCGTCATGTACTTTCGTCATCCCATCCGAGCACGTTCGAACATGCATGATTTCGTCGCGCAATTTGGGCACGTTCGTCATCCCACTCGAGCACGTTCGGATGTCATTGATGACGCCATTGATGACGTCACGGATGACGTCATTTACCTAAAATTTTCAATGGAGCACAACTTTAAAACTGTTCGACCGATTTCAACCATCTTTTCACCATCGTATTCAGGATGGCTTTCATTGTTTACTGATGATGTCACTGATGACATCATCGATGACGTCATATACTCAAAATTTGAAACGTATATATCTTAAAAACTACTCTCTCAATTTCAACCTTCTTTTCATCACAGTATTTAGGAAGACCTCAAGTGTTTATGGATGACGTCACTGATGACGTCATCGATGACGCAATATTCTCAAAATTTTAAACGTGTATATCTTTAAAACTACTCGCTCAATTTCCGCCATCTTTTCACCATAGTATTGCGGAAGACTTAAAAGTTTTATCGATGTCGTCATTGAGGACGTTACGGATGACGTCATTTGTCTAAAACTTTTAATCGAGCATAGCTTTAAAGCTTTTGGATCGATTTTAACCATCATTTCAACATAGTGTTTAGGAAGACTATATTTTTATTACTGACGTCATTGATGACGTAACGGATGACGTCATTTACCTAAAAATTTTAATCGAATATAATTTTAAAACTACTGGACTGATTTCAACCATTTTGTTACCAATCTGTTCGGCAGGACTTTGTCTTTAAAGAAGGATAAACTGAACGTTGAATATGTGAAGAACGTTGAAACTGCATTCACACATAAAAAAACAAGACATATATTGAATAGTTTTTTAATACACTTAAATACACAGCGCTTAAATCAATAAACTATAATTTGTTGATTTACAAAGTCTTTATTATAAAGTTTAGTCAAATAAGTCTTTTTCTTCCTCTGGTTCACACTTTTGCACCTCACTGTCCTCATCCACATCACTTTCTTCGTCGTGCTTTCATCATTCTCTACCTCATCTAGAAGCTCTTCAAAGAATGCATCGTTTCTTCTTATAGCTAAAGTCTTCTAAAATCGTTTGATAATGTTCGCTTTGTTCTAGGCGTTGAGTATATTTGAATATTGATAATGTTCGCTTTGTTCTAGACGTTGAGTATATTTGAATAGTCTCATAAACAGCTGTTTTAGGCGGTGCTTATAAATGGGTCGAAGATAATCACTCGCTCTTTCACACGCATCTTCAATCCCTTGTTCTTCATATTCTAAAATCTTTTCTTAAAATTTGTCATCATAGTCATGATATACTTCTTGGACCATATCATACCAAACAGAGTATTTCTGACTCACTTTCAGAGCTGCTGTCGTCGTTGCCCTCGGTACAATGGTTCATATGTTTGAACAAAGCTTCTTGGCTGTTGTATAATGCACCACATTCTACACAGACATGTGTATTATTTTCACCCATGTCAACTCTTTGACTTTCTATAGAACACTCATCCAACGTTTCCGTGATAGGTGGTTTTACAGGGTTTTCCATCTCTTCCTCCCATTCACCTTCCACACGCTCACTTCCGTTCATTTCTGAAGTGGGTAATGCTTTAAGTGGCTTTTAAGACTTTGTGGCCAATGGTAAGATTTCGAACAACTGTTGCATTGATACACCCTTTTGGTTCCACATCTAGTTCTCAAATGGTGAAAAAAGTCTTTGAGTGTCGATTTATATATGTGACAACAACACTAACAGCAACTATGGAAACAACAATGCAACAGCAACAACACAACAACGCAACAACAACGCAACAACAACAATGCAAAAACAACAACGCAACAACATCACAATAACAACAGCACAACAACATCAACACAACAACTACAACGCAACAAAATCACAATAACAACAACACAACAACATCAACATAACAACTACAACGCAACAACAACGCAACAAAACCAACAACGCAACAACAACGCAACAAAACCAACAACGCAACAACAGCAACAATGCAACAACAACAACAACAACAACACAACAACAATGCAACAACAATAATGCAGCAACAACAATAATGCAGCAACAACCACACAACAACAACACAACAACACAACGCAACAACAATAACGCAACACAACAACAATGCAACAACTACACAATAACAGTACAACAACAACGCAACAACAACGCAACAACAAAGACACAACACCAACGCAACAACAACAACGCAACAACAACAACACAGCAACAACAGACACAACAACAACGCAACAACAACAACGCAGCAACAACAACAACACAACAAGACAACAACAACACAACGCAACAACAACTACGCAGCAACAACAACACAACAACAACACAACAACAACAACCCAACAACAATGCAGCAACAATAACAACACAACAAGACAACAACAACACAACGCAACAACAACTACGCAGCAACAAAAACACAACAACAACACAACAACAAACCGAACACAACAACGCAACAACACACAACAACAACAACAACGCAAAAACAATAACTCCAACAACAACAACGCAACAGCAACAACAACAAACCAACAATAAATCAACAAGAACGCAACAGCAACAGCACAAACACAACACAGCAACAACGCAAAAACAATAACACCAACAACAACAAAAACAACGCAACAACAACAACAACAACGCAACAACAAACCAACAAGAACGCAACAACAACAGCACAGCAACAACACAACAAGAACAACGTAAAAACAATAACACCAACAACAACAACTCAACAATAACAATGCAAGAACAACAAGACAACAACGCAACAACAAGAATAACGCAACAACAATAACGCAACAACAACACAACAACAACACAGTTACCGCTCTTGTGTCATATGCATAAATCAACACTCAAAGACTTTTTCATAATTTGAGAACTGGATGTGGAACCGAAAAGGTGTATCAATGCAACAGTTGTTCGAAATCTTACCATTGGCCTCAAAGTTTTAAATGACACTTAAAGCATTACACACTTCAGAAGTGAATGGAAGTGAGCGTGTAGAAGGTGAATGGGAGGAAGAGATAGAAAACCCTGTAAAACCACCTGTCACGGAAACGTTGGATGAGTGTTCTATAGAAAGTCAAAGAGTTGACATGGGTGAAAATAATGCACATGCTTCTAGAGAATGCGGTGCATTATACAACAGCCAAGAAGCTTTGTTCAAACATATGAACCATTGTACCGAGGACAACGACGACGGCAGCTCTGAAAGTGAGTCAGAAATAGACTCTGTTTGGTATGATATGATCCAAGAAGTATATCATGACTATGATGACAAATTTCAAGAAAAGATTTTAGAATATGAAGAACAAGGGATTGAAGATGCGTGTGAAAAAGCAAGTGATGATCTTCGACCAATTTATAAGCACCGCCTAAAACAGCTGTTTATGAGACTATTCAAATATACTCAACGTTTAAAACAAAGCGAACATTATCAAACGATTTTAGAAGACTTTAATTACTTTGTTGACGAAAAATATTACGAGTATTCAAAGGCATCAAAGGCGGCTATAAGAAGAAACGATGCATTCTTTGAAGAGCTTCTAGATGAGGTAGAGAATGATGAAAGCAGCGACGAAGAAAGTGATGTGGATGAGGACAATGAGGTGCAAAAGTGTGAACCAGAGGAAGAAATTTGACTAAACTTTATAATAAAGACTTTGTAAATCAACAAATTTTGTAATAGTTTATTGATTTAAGCGCTGTGTATTTAAGTGTATTAAAAACTATTTAATATATGTCTTGCTTTTTTATGTGTAAATGTAGTTTCAACGCTCCTCACATATTCAACGTTCAGTTTATCCTTCTTTAAAGACAAAGTCCTGCCGAACAGATTGATAACAAAATGGTTGAAATCAGTCCAGTAATTTTAAAATTATATTCGATTAAAATTTTTAGGTAAATGACGTCATCCGTTACGTCATCAATGACGTCAATAATAAAAATATAAAGTCTTCCTAAACACTATGTTGAAAAGAAGGTTAAAATCGATCCCATAGCTTTAAAGCTATGCTCGATTAAAAGTTTTAGATAAACGTCATCAATGACGACATCGATAAAACTTTTAAGTCTTCCGCAATACTATGGTGAAAAGATGGCGGAAATTGAGCGAGTAGTTTTAAAGATATACACGTTTAAAATTTTGAGTATATTACGTCATCGATGACGTCATCAGTGACGCCATCCATAAACACTTGAGGTCTTCCTAAATACTGTGGTGAAAAGAAGGTTGAAATTGAGAGAGTAGTTTTTAAGATATACACGTTTCAAATTCGAGTATATGACGTCACTGATGATGTCACCAGTGATGTCATCAGTAAACAATGAAAGTTTTCCTGAATGCGATGGTGAAAAGATGGTTGAAATAGATCGAACAGTTTTAAAGTTGTGCTCCATTGAAAATTTTAGGTAAATGACGTCATCCGTGACGTCATCAATGGCGTCATCAATGACGTCCGAACGTGCTCGAGTGGGATGAAGAACGTGCCTAGATGGCGTGACGAAATCATGCATGTTCGAACGTGCTCGGATGTGATGACGAAAGTACATGACGAAATCATGCGATGACGAAATCATGTATGTTTGAACATGCTATGATGCGATGAAGAAATCATGCAAGTTCAGTGAGTCAGCACAAAATTCTTGCTGACTCGGTATGCTGACTCAGTATGATAAACTTTCACTTGTTTATTTATTTGTTTACTTTATTTTTATTAATTTATTTTTTTTTAAATTTTCTTTCATTTGTTTATTCATTTCTTATTTGTTTTTATTTATTTGGTTTATTTGTTTATTTTTTGTCAATTTATTTGGTTTATTTGTAAATTTTATTTTTATCAGTTTATTTTTTTGATTTTCTTTCATTTGTTTATTATTTTATTTGTCTATTTTTATTTTTATTTATTTTGTTTATTTGTTTATTTTTATCAGTTTATTTTGTTATTTGTTCATTTTATTTTTATCAATTTATATTTTAATTTTCTTTCATTTGTTTATCTTTTTGTTTGCTTGTGTATTTTATTTTTATTTGTTTATTTGCTTATTTTTTATTTGTTTATTTTTTTATTTCAGGTCCTTCACTCTCCATCCAGATCGCGCGCGGTTTTTTACCACTTTCGAATACTGTGCTCATGGCCGCGCGGGTTTGAGCACAGGTTTGCTCATACCCGAGCGGGTTTGAAAACACCTGTGCTCATAGCCGCGTGGGTTTCAGAACACCTGAAATGCGCTCATATCCGCATTTTTTCGACAACTCTTATTTTGAACCAGTGCACATGATTATTTAATTTGCGTTTGTAACACTTATGCCAAGATATTTGGAATATTCACGTATATTTCTGTAATTTGTTACAAGGTATTTTGAATCCTAACGTATATTTCTTTCATTATTCTAACGTATCTGAAACCACCATGTATACATTTCTATCATTTGTTCCGTGGTATTTTGAATCCTCATACATATTTCTATCATTTATAGCCAAGTATTGAACCCTCATATATATTTCTATTATTGTTATCAACATATTTTGAACATTTCAACAACGCATTTTGAATCCCAATTTTTATTTCTATGATTTATATCAACGTATTTGGAATCCTCACGTATTTTTTCGATCATTTACAGCGAGAATGTTGAATTCCTACGTATATTTCTGTCATTTATAGTAGGGAATGTGTTCCCCACGTATGTTTCTATCATTTATTTCTCTGTCATATACACCAACGTATTTTGAATCCAAACGTATAATTGAATCATTTATAACATGTGTATTTTTATCACTTCTACCAACCTATTTTGAATTCCCACGTACATTTCTATCATATATACCGACGTATGTTGAATCCATGCGTAGTTTTTCTATCATTCAGACTAATCTATTATGATTCGTCACATATATTTCTATCATTTATACCAACGAATTTGGAATCTCCCCACATATTTCTATTATTTGTTCCAACGTGTTCTGAATCCCCACGTATATGTCTATTATTTATTCGAACGTATCTTGAAACTCTACTTTTCTCACATAAATACCAACGCATTTTGAATCGCCACGCATATCTCTGTCATTTGTATCAACGTAGTTGAAACCCGCACATGTATGTCTCATTCATTCCAAGGTATTTTGAGTGATCATATATGTTTCTATCATTTATTACAACACATTGTGAACCCCTTCTGTATTTCTATCCTTTATACCAACGTATTTCGAATTCGAATGTATATATCCATCATTTATACCAAATTATTTTGAATCCTCAGGTATATATATATTTTTATAACGAGGTATTTCGAATCCCAACTTATATTTCTATCATTTATACCAACGTATATTGAATCTCTATGTAAATTTCTACCACTTGTGCCATAATATTTGGAATTGTATATTTCATGTATATTTCTATAATTTATAGCAAGGTTTTTTGAATTCTGACGTCTATTTCCTTCATTTATACCAACGTATTTGAAACCCCCACGTATATTTGTATCACTTATTCAAGATATTTTTAATTCTCATGTATCTTTTATCATTTCTATCATTTATTTTGAATTTCCACTTAATCATTTATAGCAAAGTATGTTCAATTCTGATATATATTTCTATCATTTCTAACAACCTATTATAAACCCATTGCACATTTCTATCATTTGTTTTGAATTTCCACTTATATTTCTCACATTCACACAACGTATTTTGAATTCGCACGTATACATGTATCATTATTTCCAAGGAATTATCTCAACGTATTTGGAGTCCCCACCTCTATTTCTGTCATTTATACCAAGGTATTTTGAATCCAGAAGTATGTTTCTGTTACTTGTAACAAGATATTTTGAATCCCAACGGTAGTTTCTATCATTTATACTGACATATTTGCAATATCCATGTACATGACTATAATATCAGGAAACGAATTTTGATTCCCCACGTATAATTCATATTTGGAGTCCCGACGTATATGTCTATCATTTATACCAAGGTATTTTGAATCCTCATGTATTTATAATAAGGTTTTGAATTCCAACGCATTTGTCCATCATTTATGCTAACTAATTTGGAATTCCCACGTATAATACCACTTGAGGCAACGAAGTTTGAATCCCCATATTTCTATCATTTATACCAACGTATGTTGAGTCTCCACGTAAATTTCTACCACCTATGCCAAGATATTTGGAATCTTCATACATATTTCTGTAATTTATAACAAGGCATTTTGAATAGTGACGTACATTACTTTCATTTATACCAACGTATTTGAAACCTCCACGTGTATTTCTATGATTTATTCAATGGTATTTTGAATTTTCATATATATATATCTATCACTTACACCAACCCATTTTGAACTCCTTGTGTATTTCTACTATTTTAAAGAAGGAATTTTGAATCCCCACTTATATTTCTCACATTAATACCAAAGTATATTGAATCGTCACGCATATTTCTTGATTTCTCTCAACGTATCTGGAATCCTACGTATTTTATCTATCTTTTATGCAATAGAATTTTGAATCATCAGGTATATTTCTATCCTTTATATCAACGTATGTGGTATTTTCCTATCAGCTATTCCCATGTTATTCAGAATCCTGACGTATTTCTCTATCATTTACACTAACGTATGTTGAATCCATACGTAGTTTTTGTATCATTTACATCAACCTATTATGAATTCTCACATATATTTCTGTCATTTATACCAACGAATTCCAACGTTTCTGACATATCAACATATTTCGTATCCTTACGTATATTTCTCTGTTTTGTATCAAAGTAGTTGAAACCCATATGCATATTTCTATCATTTATACCAACAAACTCTGAAACTGCACGTACATTTATAGTAATATATGTTCAATCCTCACATATATCTCTATCGTTTATACCAATGTATGTTTAATCCATACGTAGTTGTTCTATCATATTATTTATTCCAACGTGTTTTCAAACCCCACGTGTATGTCTATCGTTTATACCAACGTATCCTGAAATTCCACTGATATTTCTCACATTAATACCAACGTATTTTGAATCGCCAATTATATTTCTGTCATTTGTATCAACGAAATTGAAACCCCCACGCGTATTTTTCCATTCTTTCAAAGGTATTTTGAATCCTCATATATGTTTCTATCATTTTATTACAACGTATTGTGAACCTTTTTTATATTTCTATCCTTTACATCAACGTATTTTGAATTTGCACGCATATTTCGATCATTTAGAAACGTATGTTGAATCGTCACGTAAATTTCTACCATTTATGCAAAGATATTTGAAATCTTCTCACAAGATATTTTGAATCCAGACGTATATTTCTTTCATTTATACCAACGTACTTGAAACCCCCACATATATTTCTTTCATTTATTCTAACGTAATTTGAATGCTCATATATGTTTCTACCAGTTATAATAACGCATTTTGAAACCCGCCTATATTTCTATCATTTATTCCAACGCATTTGAATCTCCTCTGGCACTTATCACATTAATATCAACATATTTTGTATCATTACGCCAATTTCTCTCCTTCGTATCAAAGTAGTTGAAATCCCCACGTATATTTCTACGATTTACAGAAAGGAATATTGAAATCCACTTTATATTTCTATCGTCTATAATAAGATATTTTGAAACCTCACTTATATTTCTAACATTTCTAATACGATATTTTGAACTCCTACGCTGCTATAAATGATTTACAATAAGACTATCATTTGAGGCAACGAATTTTGAATCTCCATATTTCTATCATGCATACCAACGTATGTTGAATCTCCATGTAAATTTCTACCTCAGATGCCAAAATGCTTGGAATGTATATTTCTGTAATTTATAACAAGATATTTTGAATACCGACGTATATTTCTTTCCTTATACCAACATATTTGAAACCCTCATGTATATTTCTATCATTTATTTTAGAATTTTTTAATCGCCATATATATTTCCATCATTTATAGCGAAGTATGTTGAAGACTCATGTGTATTTCTATCATTTTTAGCAACCTATTTTGAATCCCTTGCATATTTCTATCATTTGTTCGTTTATTTTGTATCCCCACTTTTTTAACAACGTATTTTGAATCCCTATTTATATTTCTCACATTTATACCAATCTATTTTAAATCCTCGCGTATATTTCTTTAATTTATAGCAACGTATTTGGAATGGCTACATGGCCAACGTGTTTGAAATCAAAGCGAATATTTAAATCAATTATATCAAGACAGTTCGAGCTCTCACGTATATATTTTCATTTATACCAATCTATTTTGAATTCCAACGTGCATTTCTATTATTTATATCGACGTATCTCGTTCATACATAGTTTATCTATTATTTATACCAGCCTATTATGAATTTTCACATATTTTTCTGTCATTTATACCAACCAATTTCGAATTTCCAGAAGTATTTCTATTATTTATTCGAACGTGTTTTGACTCCGCACAACCTATTCTGAATTTCCACTAACATTTCTATCAGTTATACCAATGTATCTTGAATTCATACACAGATTTGCTATGATTTACCCAAAAGTATTAGGTATTCTCACATATATTTTTGTCATCTATACCAACAAATTTTGAATCTTTACACATATCCCTTATTATTTATTCGAACATCCTTTGAATCCCCACTTAAATTTCTATAATTTATGTTTACATATGTTGAATCTCCACTTAACTTTCTACCACTTATGTCAAGATATTTGGACTCTTCATATATATTTCTGTAATGTATAATAAGGCGTTTTGAGTAGTGATGTATATTACTTTCATTTATACCAATGTATCTGAAACATCCACGTGTATTTCTATGATTTATTCAAAGGTATTTTGAATTCTCATATATGTATCTATCACTTACAGCAACCCTTTTTGAAACCCTTGTATATTTCTACTATTTTAAAGAAGGGATTTTGAATCCCCACATATATTTCTCACGTTAATACCAAAGTATATTGAATCATCACGCATATTAATATGAATTATATCAACGTATCTGGAATCCTTGCGTATTTTATCTATCTTTTATACAACCGAATTATGAATCCCCAAGCATATTTCTATCATTTATTTTAACGCATTCTATACGACTGCATATTTTCCTATCAGTTATTCCGACGTATTTTGAATCCCCACGTATTTCTTTATCATTTACACCAACGTATTTGGAATCCAAACATAATTCATTTATTTATACCAAGGTATTTTTAACTTCACGTGTATTTCTATCATTTATCAACTCACCTACTTTGAATTACCACTTACATTTCTATCATTTATAAGAAATGTGCTAAATCCATAAATAGATTTCCTATCATTTACACCAACATATTATGAATCCTCACAAATATTTCTATCACTTATACAAACTTATTTTGAATCTCCACTTTCTCCACTTTCTATTATTTATTCCAACGCATTTCTATTGTTTGTATGCTTGTTTGAGGCTTAACGTCCCGTTCACCAACTGGGATGGGTATATTAGGACGCACTTGGAACATATGGAAAAAAAGTAGGAAGAATAAAGAAATATTAAAAGAGAAGTCAGAAAGAAATTCCGATTAGTCGCCTCTTACGCCATGCACGGAACAGAAAGCAGTGGGCGTATTCTTAAGATTCCCCCAGCCCACAGGGGGTCCAACTTGTTTTAAATTCGCATGTATATTTCTATCATCTATGCAATAAATCTTTATACCAAGGTATTGTGAACCTCACGCATATTTCTATCATTTATGCCAAGGCCTTATGAATCCTCAGATATATTTCTTTTATTTGTAATAAGGTGCTTCAAGTCCCAACGTATATGTCTATCATTTATATCAACGAATTTTGAATCTCCCTATATATTTCTATTATTTGTTCCAACGTGTTTTGAATTACCACGCACATTTCTATCATTTATAATATATAACTATCATTTATACGTTGAATCCATACGTAGTTTGTTTGTTTGTTTGATGCTGAGCGTCTCGTTCAGCAACTAGGATCGGTATATTAGTACACATTTGTCAAAGAAAGAAGTGGGAGAAAAAGAGGAAAGAATGGAGAAGTAGTACACGAAAGGTTAGAAAGTAAGAAATTCCGATTAGTCGCCTCTTGCACCATGGACGGAAAAGAAAGCAGTGGGTGTATTCTTAAGATTCCCCTTGCAACCCACAGCGTGATTATTCCACGTATTTTGAATCCCCACGCATATTTCTATAATTTATATCAAGGTATTTGGAATCTTCACATATATTTCTATCATTTATACCAACGTATTTTGAATTTGCACGTATATATCTATCATTGATACGAACAAATTTTTAATACCCACGTGTATTTCTAACATTTACCCAACGCATTTCGAGTCCAACGTATATTTCTGTCATTTATGCAAAGGTATTTTGAATCCTCAAGTATATCTCTGTTATTTATAATAAGATATTTCTATCATTTATACTAACATATCTTGAATTCTCAAGTGCATGACTATCATTTCAGGTAACGAATTTTGAATCCCCACGTATATTTCTATCATTTATACCAATGTATGTTGAATCCCTATGCCACTTTCTACCACTTATGCCAAGATATTTGGAATCGTCATGTATATTTCTATAATTTCTCTCAAGATATTACAATCCCGACGTATATTTCTTTTATTTATACCAACGTATTTGAAACCCTGACGTATATTTCTATCATTTATTTCAAGATATTTTGGATCCTCATATATATT
Source organism: Protula sp. h YS-2021 (assembly GCA_949752745.1). Taxonomy (NCBI): domain Eukaryota; kingdom Metazoa; phylum Annelida; class Polychaeta; order Sabellida; family Serpulidae; genus Protula; species Protula sp. h YS-2021. The sequence continues at coordinate 43,053,805 of OX457025.1, forward strand.
TTCATCATTCATACCAAAGTATGTTGAATCCTCATATATAGTTCTATCATTTTTAGCAACCTATTTTGAACCCCTTGCGTATTTCTATCATTTTTGACAACGTATTTTGAATCCCTATTTATATTTCTCACATTTATACCAATGTATTTTGAATCCTCGCGTACATTTCTATGATTTATAGCAACGTATTTGAAATATTCGTTTTGATTTGAAACGCGTTGGTATAGGTGACAGAGACATATGTAGCCATTCCAATCAATTATACCAAGGCATTTTGAGCTTTTGAATTCATTCGTAGCTTATCTGTCATTACGCCAATCTAATGTGAATTTTCACATATATTTCTATCATTTATACCAACGAATTTCCAATATACATATATATTTCTATTATTTATTCGAAGGTTTTTTGAATCCGCGCGTTTATATCTATCATTTATACCAAGATGCTGGAAATCTTCAATCATTGATATAAATTTATACCAACGTATATTGAATCCCTACATATTTTTTATGATTTACACCAAGTTATTATGGATTCTCACATATATTTTTATCATTTGCACCAACAAATTTTGAATTTTTACACATATTTATATTATTTATTCCAACATGTTTTGAATCCCCACATATATTTCTATAATTTCGGCTAACCTATGTTGAATATCCACTTAAACTTCTACCACTTATGTCAAGATATTTGGAATCTTCATATATATTTCTGTGATGTATAATAAGGCATTTTGAATAGTGATGTATATTACTTTCATTTATACCAACGTCTTTGAAACCTCCACGTGTATTTCTATCATTTATTCAAAGGTATTTTGAATTCTCACATATACATCTATCAGTTACAGCACCCATTTTGAATCCCTTGTATATTTCCACTATTTTAAAGAAGGGATTTTGAATCCCCACTTATATTTCTCACGTTAATATCAAAGTATATTGAATCGTCACGCACATTTCTTGATTTATATCAACGTATTTGGAATGCTTGCGCATTTTATCTATTTCTTATATAGCAAAATTATGAATCCACAGGTATATTCCTATCATTTATATCAACGTATTTGGTGTGCCTGCATATTTTCCTATCAGTTATTCCGACGTATTTTGAATCCACACGTATTTGTTTATCATTTACACCAACGTATTTGGAATCAAAACATAATTCATTTATTTATATCAAGGTATTTTTAACTTCACGTGTACTTCTATCATTTATCAACTCACCTATTTTGAACTTCCACTTACATTTCTATCATTCATACGAAAGTATGTTGAATCCATACATAGTTTTTCTATCATTTACACCAACGTATTATGAATCCTCACATATATTCTTATCATTTATACCAACTTAATCTCCACTTATATTTCTATTATTTATTCCAAGGTGTTTCGATTGTTCGTTTGTTTGTTTGTTTGATGTTTAACGTCCCGTTCACCAACTGGGATGGGTATATTAGGACGCACTTGGAACAGGTGGGGAAAAAGTAGGAAGAATAAAGAAATATTAAAAGAGAAGTCAGAAAGAAATTCCGATTAGTCGCCTCTTACGCCATGCACGGAACAGAAAGCAGTGGGCGTATTCTTAAGATTCCCCCAGCCCACAGGGGGTCCAACTTGTTTTAAATTCGCACGTATATTTCTATCATCTATGCAATAAATCTTTATACCAAGGTATTGTGAACCTCACGCATATTTCTATCATTTATGCCAAGGCCTTATGAATCCTCAGATATATTTCTTTTATTTGTAATAAGGTGCTTCAAGTCCCAACGTATATGTCTATCATTTATATCAACGAATTTTGAATCTCCCTATATATTTCTATTATTTGTTCCAACGTGTTTTGAATTACCACGCACATTTCTATCATTTATAATATATAACTATCATTTATACGTTGAATCCATACGTAGTTTGTTTGTTTGTTTGATGCTGAGCGTCTCGTTCAGCAACTAGGATCGGTATATTAGTACACATTTGTCAAAGAAAGAAGTGGGAGAAAAAGAGGAAAGAATGGAGAAGTAGTACACGAAAGGTTAGAAAGTAAGAAATTCCGATTAGTCGCCTCTTGCACCATGGACGGAAAAGAAAGCAGTGGGTGTATTCTTAAGATTCCCCTTGCAACCCACAGCGTGATTATTCCACGTGTTTTGAATCCCCACGCATATTTCTATAATTTATATCAAGGTATTTGGAATCTTCACATATATTTCTATCATTTATACCAACGTATTTTGAATTTGCACGTATATATCTATCATTGATACGAACAAATTTTTAATACCCACGTGTATTTCTAACATTTACCCAACGCATTTCGAGTCCAACGTATATTTCTGTCATTTATGCAAAGGTATTTTGAATCCTCAAGTATATCTCTGTTATTTATAATAAGATATTTCTATCATTTATACTAACATATCTTGAATTCTCAAGTGCATGACTATCATTTCAGGTAACGAATTTTGAATCCCCACGTATATTTCTATCATTTATACCAATGTATGTTGAATCCCTATGCCACTTTCTACCACTTATGCCAAGATATTTGGAATCGTCATGTATATTTCTATAATTTCTCTCAAGATATTACAATCCCGACGTATATTTCTTTTATTTATACCAACGTATTTGAAACCCTGACGTATATTTCTATCATTTATTTCAAGATATTTTGGATCCTCATATATATTTTCATCATTCATACCAAAGTATGTTGAATCCTCATATATAGTTTTATCATTTTTAGCAACCTATTTTGAACCCCTTGCGTATTTCTATCATTTTTGACAACGTATTTTGAATCCCTATTTATATTTCTCACATTTATACCAATGTATTTTGAATCCTCGCGTACATTTCTATGATTTATAGCAACGTATTTGAAATATTCGGTTTGATTTGAAACGCGTTGGTATAGGTGACAGAGACATATGTAGCCATTCCAATCAATTATACCAAGGCATTTTGAGCTTTTGAATTCATTCGTAGCTTATCTGTCATTACGCCAATCTAATGTGAATTTTCACATATATTTCTATCATTTATACCAACGAATTTCCAATATACATATATATTTCTATTATTTATTCGAAGGTTTTTTGAATCCGCGCGTTTATATCTATCATTTATACCAAGATGCTGGAAATCTTCAATCATTGATATAAATTTATACCAACGTATATTGAATCCCTACATATTTTTTATGATTTACACCAAGTTATTATGGATTCTCACATATATTTTTATCATTTGCACCAACAAATTTTGAATTTTTACACATATTTATATTATTTATTCCAACATGTTTTGAATCCCCACATATATTTCTATAATTTCGGCTAACCTATGTTGAATATCCACTTAAACTTCTACCACTTATGTCAAGATATTTGGAATCTTCATATTTATTTCTGTGATGTATAATAAGGCATTTTGAATAGTGATGTATATTACTTTCATTTATACCAACGTCTTTGAAACCTCCACGTGTATTTCTATCATTTATTCAAAGGTATTTTGAATTCTCACATATACATCTATCAGTTACAGCACCCATTTTGAATCCCTTGTATATTTCCACTATTTTAAAGAAGGGATTTTGAATCCCCACTTATATTTCTCACGTTAATATCAAAGTATATTGAATCGTCACGCACATTTCTTGATTTATATCAACGTATTTGGAATGCTTGCGCATTTTATCTATTTCTTATATAGCAAAATTATGAATCCACAGGTATATTCCTATCATTTATATCAACGTATTTGGTGTGCCTGCATATTTTCCTATCAGTTATTCCGACGTATTTTGAATCCACACGTATTTGTTGATCATTTACACCAACGTATTTGGAATCAAAACATAATTCATTTATTTATATCAAGGTATTTTTAACTGCACGTGTACTTCTATCATTTATCAACTCACCTATTTTGAACTTCCACTTACATTTCTATCATTCATACGAAAGTATGTTGAATCCATACATAGTTTTTCTATCATTTACACCAACGTATTATGAATCCTCACATATATTCTTATCATTTATACCAACTTAATCTCCACTTATATTTCTATTATTTATTCCAAGGTGTTTCGATTGTTCGTTTGTTTGTTTGTTTGATGTTTAACGTCCCGTTCACCAACTGGGATGGGTATATTAGGACGCACTTGGAACAGGTGGGGAAAAAGTAGGAAGAATAAAGAAATATTAAAAGAGAAGTCAGAAAGAAATTCCGATTAGTCGCCTCTTACGCCATGCACGGAACAGAAAGCAGTGGGCGTATTCTTAAGATTCCCCCAGCCCACAGGGGGTCCAACTTGTTTTAAATTCGCACGTATATTTCTATCATCTATGCAATAAATCTTTATACCAAGGTATTGTGAACCTCACGCATATTTCTATCATTTATGCCAAGGCCTTATGAATCCTCAGATATATTTCTTTTATTTGTAATATGGTGCTTCAAGTCCCAACGTATATGTCTATCATTTATATCAACGAATTTTGAATCTCCCTATATATTTCTATTATTTGTTCCAACGTGTTTTGAATTACCACGCACATTTCTATCATTTATAACATATAACTATCATTTATACGTTGAATCCATACGTAGTTTGTTTGTTTGTTTGATGCTGAGCGTCTCGTTCAGCAACTAGGATCGGTATATTAGTACACATTTGTCAAAGAAAGAAGTGGGAGAAAAAGAGGAAAGAATGGAGAAGTAGTACACGAAAGGTTAGAAAGTAAGAAATTCCGATTAGTCGCCTCTTGCACCATGGACGGAAAAGAAAGCAGTGGGTGTATTCTTAAGATTCCCCTTGCAACCCACAGCGTGATTATTCCACGTGTTTTGAATCCCCACGCATATTTCTATAATTTATATCAAGGTATTTGGAATCTTCACATATATTTCTATCATTTATACCAACGTATTTTGAATTTGCACGTATATATCTATCATTGATACGAACAAATTTTTAATACCCACGTGTATTTCTAACATTTACCCAACGCATTTCGAGTCCAACGTATATTTCTGTCATTTATGCAAAGGTATTTTGAATCCTCAAGTATATCTCTGTTATTTATAATAAGATATTTCTATCATTTATACTAACATATCTTGAATTCTCAAGTGCATGACTATCATTTCAGGTAACGAATTTTGAATCCCCACGTATATTTCTATCATTTATACCAATGTATGTTGAATCCCTATGCCACTTTCTACCACTTATGCCAAGATATTTGGAATCGTCATGTATATTTCTATAATTTCTCTCAAGATATTACAATCCCGACGTATATTTCTTTTATTTATACCAACGTATTTGAAACCCTGACGTATATTTCTATCATTTATTTCAAGATATTTTGGATCCTCATATATATTTTCATCATTCATACCAAAGTATGTTGAATCCTCATATATAGTTCTATCATTTTTAGCAACCTATTTTGAACCCCTTGCGTATTTCTATCATTTTTGACAACGTATTTTGAATCCCTATTTATATTTCTCACATTTATACCAATGTATTTTGAATCCTCGCGTACATTTCTATGATTTATAGCAACGTATTTGAAATGTTCGTTTTGATTTGAAACGCGTTGGTATAGGTGACAGAGACATATGTAGCTATTCCAATCAATTATACCAAGGCATTTTGAGCTTTTGAATTCATTCGTAGCTTATCTGTCATTACGCCAATCTAATGTGAATTTTCACATATATTTCTATCATTTATACCAACGAATTTCCAATATACATATATATTTCTATTATTTATTCAAAGGTTTTTTGAATCCGCGCGTTTATATCTATCATTTATACCAAGATGCTGGAAATCTTCAATCATTGATATAAATTTATACCAACGTATATTGAATCCCTACATATTTTTTATGATTTACACCAAGTTATTATGGATTCTCACATATATTTTTATCATTTGCACCAACAAATTTTGAATTTTTACACATATTTATATTATTTATTCCAACATGTTTTGAATCCCCACATATATTTCTATAATTTCGGCTAACCTATGTTGAATATCCACTTAAACTTCTACCACTTATGTCAAGATATTTGGAATCTTCATATATATTTCTGTGATGTATAATAAGGCATTTTGAATAGTGATGTATATTACTTTCATTTATACCAACGTCTTTGAAACCTCCACGTGTATTTCTATCATTTATTCAAAGGTATTTTGAATTCTCACATATACATCTATCAGTTACAGCACCCATTTTGAATCCCTTGTATATTTCCACTATTTTAAAGAAGGGATTTTGAATCCCCACTTATATTTCTCACGTTAATATCAAAGTATATTGAATCGTCACGCACATTTCTTGATTTATATCAACGTATTTGGAATGCTTGCGCATTTTATCTATTTCTTATATAGCAAAATTATGAATCCACAGGTATATTCCTATCATTTATATCAACGTATTTGGTGTGCCTGCATATTTTCCTATCAGTTATTCCGACGTATTTTGAATCCACACGTATTTGTTTATCATTTACACCAACGTATTTGGAATCAAAACATAATTCATTTATTTATATCAAGGTATTTTTAACTGCACGTGTACTTCTATCATTTATCAACTCACCTATTTTGAACTTCCACTTACATTTCTATCATTCATACGAAAGTATGTTGAATCCATACATAGTTTTTCTATCATTTACACCAACGTATTATGAATCCTCACATATATTCTTATCATTTATACCAACTTAATCTCCACTTATATTTCTATTATTTATTCCAAGGTGTTTCGATTGTTCGTTTGTTTGTTTGTTTGATGTTTAACGTCCCGTTCACCAACTGGGATGGGTATATTAGGACGCACTTGGAACAGGTGGGGAAAAAGTAGGAAGAATAAAGAAATATTAAAAGAGAAGTCAGAAAGAAATTCCGATTAGTCGCCTCTTACGCCATGCACGGAACAGAAAGCAGTGGGCGTATTCTTAAGATTCCCCCAGCCCACAGGGGGTCCAACTTGTTTTAAATTCGCACGTATATTTCTATCATCTATGCAATAAATCTTTATACCAAGGTATTGTGAACCTCACGCATATTTCTATCATTTATGCCAAGGCCTTATGAATCCTCAGATATATTTCTTTTATTTGTAATAAGGTGCTTCAAGTCCTAACGTATATGTCTATCATTTATATCAACGAATTTTGAATCTCCCTATATATTTCTATTATTTGTTCCAACGTGTTTTGAATTACCACGCACATTTCTATCATTTATAACATATAACTATCATTTATACGTTGAATCCATACGTAGTTTGTTTGTTTGTTTGATGCTGAGCGTCTCGTTCAGCAACTAGGATCGGTATATTAGTACACATTTGTCAAAGAAAGAAGTGGGAGAAAAAGAGGAAAGAATGGAGAAGTAGTACACGAAAGGTTAGAAAGTAAGAAATTCCGATTAGTCGCCTCTTGCACCATGGACGGAAAAGAAAGCAGTGGGTGTATTCTTAAGATTCCCCTTGCAACCCACAGCGTGATTATTCCACGTGTTTTGAATCCCCACGCATATTTCTATAATTTATATCAAGGTCTTTGGAATCTTCACATATATTTCTATCATTTATACCAACGTATTTTGAATTTGCACGTATATATCTATCATTGATACGAACAAATTTTTAATACCCACGTGTATTTCTAACATTTACGCAAAGCATTTCGAGTCCAACGTATATTTCTGTCATTTATGCAAAGGTATTTTGAATCCTCAAGTATATCTCTATTATTTATAATAAGATATTTCTATCATTTATACTAACATATCTTGAATTCTCAAGTGCATGACTATCATTTCAGGTAACGAATTTTGAATCCCCACGTATATTTCTATCATTTATACCAATGTATGTTGAATCCCTATGCCACTTTCTACCACTTATGCCAAGATATTTGGAATCGTCATGTATATTTCTATAATTTCTCTCAAGATATTACAATCCCGACGTATATTTCTTTTATTTATACCAACGTATTTGAAACCCTGACGTATATTTCTATCATTTATTTCAAGATATTTTGGATCCTCATATATATTTTCATCATTCATTCCAAAGTATGTTGAATCCTCATATATAGTTCTATCATTTTTAGCAACCTATTTTGAACCCCTTGCGTATTTCTATCATTTTTGACAACGTATTTTGAATCCCTATTTATATTTCTCACATTTATACCAATGTATTTTGAATCCTCGCGTACATTTCTATGATTTATAGCAACGTATTTGAAATATTCGTTTTGATTTGAAACGCGTTGGTATAGGTGACAGAGACATATGTAGCCATTCCAATCAATTATACCAAGGCATTTTGAGCTTTTGAATTCATTCGTAGCTTATCTGTCATTACGCCAATCTAATGTGAATTTTCACATATATTTCTATCATTTATACCAACGAATTTCCAATATACATATATATTTCTATTATTTATTCGAAGGTTTTTTGAATCCGCGCGTTTATATCTATCATTTATACCAAGATGCTGGAAATCTTCAATCATTGATATAAATTTATACCAACGTATATTGAATCCCTACATATTTTTTATGATTTACACCAAGTTATTATGGATTCTCACATATATTTTTATCATTTGCACCAACAAATTTTGAATTTTTACACATATTTATATTATTTATTCCAACATGTTTTGAATCCCCACATATATTTCTATAATTTCGGCTAACCTATGTTGAATATCCACTTAAACTTCTACCACTTATGTCAAGATATTTGGAATCTTCATATATATTTCTGTGATGTATAATAAGGCATTTTGAATAGTGATGTATATTACTTTCATTTATACCAACGTCTTTGAAACCTCCACGTGTATTTCTATCATTTATTCAAAGGTATTTTGAATTCTCACATATACATCTATCAGTTACAGCACCCATTTTGAATCCCTTGTATATTTCCACTATTTTAAAGAAGGGATTTTGAATCCCCACTTATATTTCTCACGTTAATATCAAAGTATATTGAATCGTCACGCACATTTCTTGATTTATATCAACGTATTTGGAATGCTTGCGCATTTTATCTATTTCTTATATAGCAAAATTATGAATCCACAGGTATATTCCTATCATTTATATCAACGTATTTGGTGTGCCTGCATATTTTCCTATCAGTTATTCCGACGTATTTTGAATCCACACGTATTTGTTTATCATTTACACCAACGTATTTGGAATCAAAACATAATTCATTTATTTATATCAAGGTATTTTTAACTGCACGTGTACTTCTATCATTTATCAACTCACCTATTTTGAACTTCCACTTACATTTCTATCATTCATACGAAAGTATGTTGAATCCATACATAGTTTTTCTATCATTTACACCAACGTATTATGAATCCTCACATATATTCTTATCATTTATACCAACTTAATCTCCACTTATATTTCTATTATTTATTCCAAGGTGTTTCGATTGTTCGTTTGTTTGTTTGTTTGATGTTTAACGTCCCGTTCACCAACTGGGATGGGTATATTAGGACGCACTTGGAACAGGTGGGGAAAAAGTAGGAAGAATAAAGAAATATTAAAAGAGAAGTCAGAAAGAAATTCCGATTAGTCGCCTCTTACGCCATGCACGGAACAGAAAGCAGTGGGCGTATTCTTAAGATTCCCCCAGCCCACAGGGGGTCCAACTTGTTTTAAATTCGCACGTATATTTCTATCATCTATGCAATAAATCTTTATACCAAGGTATTGTGAACCTCACGCATATTTCTATCATTTATGCCAAGGCCTTATGAATCCTCAGATATATTTCTTTTATTTGTAATAAGGTGCTTCAAGTCCTAACGTATATGTCTATCATTTATATCAACGAATTTTGAATCTCCCTATATATTTCTATTATTTGTTCCAACGTGTTTTGAATTACCACGCACATTTCTATCATTTATAACATATAACTATCATTTATACGTTGAATCCATACGTAGTTTGTTTGTTTGTTTGATGCTGAGCGTCTCGTTCAGCAACTAGGATCGGTATATTAGTACACATTTGTCAAAGAAAGAAGTGGGAGAAAAAGAGGAAAGAATGGAGAAGTAGTACACGAAAGGTTAGAAAGTAAGAAATTCCGATTAGTCGCCTCTTGCACCATGGACGGAAAAGAAAGCAGTGGGTGTATTCTTAAGATTCCCCTTGCAACCCACAGCGTGATTATTCCACGTGTTTTGAATCCCCACGCATATTTCTATAATTTATATCAAGGTATTTGGAATCTTCACATATATTTCTATCATTTATACCAACGTATTTTGAATTTGCACGTATATATCTATCATTGATACGAACAAATTTTTAATACCCACGTGTATTTCTAACATTTACGCAAAGCATTTCGAGTCCAACGTATATTTCTGTCATTTATGCAAAGGTATTTTGAATCCTCAAGTATATCTCTATTATTTATAATAAGATATTTCTATCATTTATACTAACATATCTTGAATTCTCAAGTGCATGACTATCATTTCAGGTAACGAATTTTGAATCCCCACGTATATTTCTATCATTTATACCAATGTATGTTGAATCCCTATGCCACTTTCTACCACTTATGCCAAGATATTTGGAATCGTCATGTATATTTCTATAATTTCTCTCAAGATATTACAATCCCGACGTATATTTCTTTTATTTATACCAACGTATTTGAAACCCTGACGTATATTTCTATCATTTATTTCAAGATATTTTGGATCCTCATATATATTTTCATCATTCATTCCAAAGTATGTTGAATCCTCATATATAGTTTTATCATTTTTAGCAACCTATTTTGAACCCCTTGCGTATTTCTATCATTTTTGACAACGTATTTTGAATCCCTATTTATATTTCTCACATTTATACCAATGTATTTTGAATCCTCGCGTACATTTCTATGATTTATAGCAACGTATTTGAAATATTCGTTTTGATTTGAAACGCGTTGGTATAGGTGACAGAGACATATGTAGCCATTCCAATCAATTATACCAAGGCATTTTGAGCTTTTGAATTCATTCGTAGCTTATCTGTCATTACGCCAATCTAATGTGAATTTTCACATATATTTCTATCATTTATACCAACGAATTTCCAATATACATATATATTTCTATTATTTATTCGAAGGTTTTTTGAATCCGCGCGTTTATATCTATCATTTATACCAAGATGCTGGAAATCTTCAATCATTGATATAAATTTATACCAACGTATATTGAATCCCTACATATTTTTTATGATTTACACCAAGTTATTATGGATTCTCACATATATTTTTATCATTTGCACCAACAAATTTTGAATTTTTACACATATTTATATTATTTATTCCAACATGTTTTGAATCCCCACATATATTTCTATAATTTCGGCTAACCTATGTTGAATATCCACTTAAACTTCTACCACTTATGTCAAGATATTTGGAATCTTCATATATATTTCTGTGATGTATAATAAGGCATTTTGAATAGTGATGTATATTACTTTCATTTATACCAACGTCTTTGAAACCTCCACGTGTATTTCTATCATTTATTCAAAGGTATTTTGAATTCTCACATATACATCTATCAGTTACAGCACCCATTTTGAATCCCTTGTATATTTCCACTATTTTAAAGAAGGGATTTTGAATCCCCACTTATATTTCTCACGTTAATATCAAAGTATATTGAATCGTCACGCACATTTCTTGATTTATATCAACGTATTTGGAATGCTTGCGCATTTTATCTATTTCTTATATAGCAAAATTATGAATCCACAGGTATATTCCTATCATTTATATCAACGTATTTGGTGTGCCTGCATATTTTCCTATCAGTTATTCCGACGTATTTTGAATCCACACGTATTTGTTTATCATTTACACCAACGTATTTGGAATCAAAACATAATTCATTTATTTATATCAAGGTATTTTTAACTTCACGTGTACTTCTATCATTTATCAACTCACCTATTTTGAACTTCCACTTACATTTCTATCATTCATACGAAAGTATGTTGAATCCATACATAGTTTTTCTGTCATTTACACCAACGTATTATGAATCCTCACATATATTCTTATCATTTATACCAACTTAATCTCCACTTATATTTCTATTATTTATTCCAAGGTGTTTCGATTGTTCGTTTGTTTGTTTGTTTGATGTTTAACGTCCCGTTCACCAACTGGGATGGGTATATTAGGACGCACTTGGAACAGGTGGGAAAAAAGTAGGAAGAATAAAGAAATATTAAAAGAGAAGTCAGAAAGAAATTCCGATTAGTCGCCTCTTACGCCATGCACGGAACAGAAAGCAGTGGGCGTATTCTTAAGATTCCCCCAGCCCACAGGGGGTCCAACTTGTTTTAAATTCGCACGTATATTTCTATCATCTATGCAATAAATCTTTATACCAAGGTATTGTGAACCTCACGCATATTTCTATCATTTATGCCAAGGCCTTATGAATCCTCAGATATATTTCTTTTATTTGTAATAAGGTGCTTCAAGTCCCAACGTATATGTCTATCATTTATATCAACGAATTTTGAATCTCGCTATATATTTCTATTATTTGTTCCAACGTGTTTTGAATTACCACGCACATTTCTATCATTTATAACATATAACTATCATTTATACGTTGAATCCATACGTAGTTTGTTTGTTTGTTTGATGCTGAGCGTCTCGTTCAGCAACTAGGATCGGTATATTAGTACACATTTGTCAAAGAAAGAAGTGGGAGAAAAAGAGGAAAGAATGGAGAAGTAGTACACGAAAGGTTAGAAAGTAAGAAATTCCGATTAGTCGCCTCTTGCACCATGGACGGAAAAGAAAGCAGTGGGTGTATTCTTAAGATTCCCCTTGCAACCCACAGCGTGATTATTCCACGTGTTTTGAATCCCCACGCATATTTCTATAATTTATATCAAGGTATTTGGAATCTTCACATATATTTCTATCATTTATACCAACGTATTTTGAATTTGCACGTATATATCTATCATTGATACGAACAAATTTTTAATACCCACGTGTATTTCTAACATTAACCATACGCATTTCGAGTCCAACGTATATTTCTGTCATTTATGCAAAGGTATTTTGAATCCTCAAGTATATCTCTGTTATTTATAATAAGATATTTCTATCATTTATACTAACATATCTTGAATTCTCAAGTGCATGACTATCAGTTCAGGTAACGTATTTTGAATCCCCACGTATATTTCTATCATTTATACCAATGTATGTTGAATCCCTATGCCACTTTCTACCACTTATGCCAAGATATTTGGAATCGTCATGTATATTTCTATAATTTCTCTCAAGATATTACAATCCCGACGTATATTTCTTTTATTTATACCAACGTATTTGAAACCCTGACGTATATTTCTATCATTTATTTCAAGATATTTTGGATCCTCATATATATTTTCATCATTCATTCCAAAGTATGTTGAATCCTCATATATAGTTTTATCATTTTTAGCAACCTATTTTGAACCCCTTGCGTATTTCTATCATTTTTGACAACGTATTTTGAATCCCTATTTATATTTCTCACATTTATACCAATGTATTTTGAATCCTCGCGTACATTTCTATGATTTATAGCAACGTATTTGAAATATCCGTTTTGATTTGAAACGCGTTGGTATAGGTGACAGAGACATATGTAGCCATTCCAATCAATTATACCAAGGCATTTTGAGCTTTTGAATTCATTCGTAGCTTATCTGTCATTACGCCAATCTAATCTGAATTTTCACATATATTTCTATCATTTATACCAACGAATTTCCAATATACATATATAGTTCTATTATTTATTCGAAGGTTTTTTGAATCCGCGCGTTTATATCTATCATTTATACCAAGATGCTGGAAATCTTCAATCATTGATATAAATTTATACCAACGTATATTGAATCCCTACATATTTTTTATGATTTACACCAAGTTATTATGGATTCTCACATATATTTTTATCATTTGCACCAACAAATTTTGAATTTTTACACATATTTATATTATTTATTCCAACATGTTTTGAATCTCCACATATATTTCTATAATTTCTGCTAACCTATGTTGAATCTCCACTTAAACTTCTACCACTTATGTCAAGATATTTGGAATCTTCATATTTATACCAAGATACTGGAATTCTTCATGAATATTTCTATAGATTATACAAACGTATTTTGAATTCGCACGTCTATGTCTATCATTGATATAAAGGAATTTGGAATCCGCACGTATATACCTATCATTTACAGCAACGAATTTTGAATTAGCACGTACATTTTTATCACCATTTATACCAACGTATATTGAATCCATACATATTTTTTTATGATTTACACCAAGGTATTATGATTTTCACATATATTTTTATTATTTACACCAACAAATTTTGAATCTTTGCACATATTTATATTATTTATTCCAACATGTTTTGAACCCCACATACATTTCTATATAGTGACGTATATTACTTTTATTTATACCAACATATTTGAAACCTCCACGTGTATTTCTATGATACATTCAAAGGTATTTTGAATTCTCATATATATATCTATCACTTACACCAACCCATTTTGAACCCCTTGTATATTTCTACTATTTTAAAGAAGGAATTTTGAATCCCCACTTATATTTTTCACGTTAATACCAAAGTATATTGAATCGTCAGGCACATTTCTTGATTTATATCAACGTATTTGGAATCCTTGCGTATTTTTTTCTGTCTCTTATACAGCAAAATTGTGAATCCCCAGGTATACTCTTGTGATTTATACCAACGTATTTTGAATCCTCGCGTACATTTCTATGATTTATAACGTATTTGAAATATTCGTTTATTAATAGTTTCGGAGATCTCACATGGAAAGCACCCAAATCTTACATTGCAACTTGACTACGTCTCGAGGAGTACGTCTATCCCCCGTGGGGGATATGGTTTGTGTAAGGCTGTTGCGTGTTGACTACGCAAAAAAAACTTACAAGTGGAAGGATACAGGTCGACTTAGTGTCTAACATTTAGACGAATCAATCCATTAACCAGTATTCGCGTGAGACTGTCGTAGGTACGCTAAGTACAGCGCCGATTTTGAAAAAATCCGCCATTTTGTCAAGTCCCATCCGGAAAGTGCTTGATCACTGCACTGCGGAAGGTGCCAGGGAACCCGTGTGCAGAATTTGAAACGAATCCATCCATTAATGTGGCCTGTAGACGCGTGAGACTGCCGTATATATAAAGTCCAGTGCCAATTTTCAAAAGTCCGCCATTTTGTCAATTTTTGGTCGATCCGGAAAATTCTTGGTCACTGCACTGTGGAAGGTTCCAGAAAAGTCGTGTACAAAATTTGTAACGAATTTGTCTATTAATGTGGCCTGTAGACGCGTGGGACTGCCGTATATATAAAGTCCAGTGCCAATTTTCAAAAGTCCGCCATTTTGTCAATTTTGAATCGATCTAGAAAATTCTTGGTCACTGCACTGCGGAACATTCCAGAGAAGCCGTGTACAAAATTTGAAACGAATTTGTCTATTAATGTGGCCTGTAGACGCGTGGGACTGCCGTATATATAAAGTCCAGTGCCAATTTTCAAAAGTCCGCCATTTTGTCAATTTTTAGTCGATCCGGAAAATTCTTGATCACTGCACTGAGGAACGTTCCAGAAAAGCCGTGTACAAAGTTTGAGACGAATCCGTCTATTAATGTGGCCTGTAGACGCGTGAGACTGCCGTATATACGCTAAGTCCAGTGCCGATTTTCAAAAGTCCGCCATTTTGTCAACTTTTGGTCGATCCGGAAAATTCTTGGTCACTGCACTGCGGAAGGTTCCAGAGAAGCCGTGTACAAAATTTGAACCGAATCCATGTATTAATGTGGCCTGTAGGCGCGTGAGACTGAAGCGTGACAGACGGACAGACAGACGGACGGACAGACAGACGGACGGACAGACAGACGGACGGACAGACGGACAGACCGAAAAGTTCAAAACTATATCCCTCCGTTTCACGGGGGATAATTATCTCAAGAAATCACAATTTTTGACAAGTCGCCATTTTGGCAATTTTTGGCCGATTTGAAAAATAACACAACGTTGCACAACTTCAATATATATATCTTAACTGTGCAAAGCTGCATATGTCTAGGGTTAATAGTTTCGGGGAACTTGCGTGGAAACAAAACGGCATCCAAAGTGTGACACACGAACGGACAGACGGACAGACGTCGGACAGACGGACGGACAGAGGGCAATCCTATAGACCCCCCGTACATGACCAGTAACTGTATGTAAATATAAGAAGTAGAGCGGTGTATGGCCGGTAACTGCGTAGAAATTTAAGAAGTAAGCACTCATATAACCAATAACTGCGTAGAAATATAAGAAGTAAAGGTGTACATGACTAGAGTCATGAGACACAGAATTCTGATACTTGGCTATCAGACACAAAATTACGGTACTTGGCTATCAGACACAGTGTTCTGATATTTTGAACAGTTTCGCGTAACTTGTTTAATTTTCATTTTGTTAAATATAATTTAGTTCAGTTGTTTATTTTTTCCCTTGAATGCCACTTGTTTAATTTATAGCTAAGTTTGTTTGAAAAAAAAGTTCAACAATTTTTTCTGGTAAATGTAATGTACAGATGTAGTTTTATTTTTTTAAGTTTAATTTATTAACTTGAATGTAATGTAGTTAAGTTTGTTTGAAAAAGGTTTAACTTGTTTGGGTTTTTTTCGTTAAATGTAATTTAGTTGTTTAATTTATAATTGAGTTTGTTTAAAAAAATAACATTTTTAGTTAAATGTAATATAGTTATCTTTTTTTAATGTAATTAATTTATCTAGGCTACTGGAGTAGGTCGAAAGACGAAGTCATGGTGAAAAGATGGTTAGTTCTTTATATCAGCCAGGATGGCCAAGTGGCTGAAGGCGCTGACTTCCAGGTTGGAGTCAGGTTCTTCCAGCCTGAGTTCGAATCCCACTTCGGGCAATTATATTTTTCTATTTTCATTTTCTTGATTTTAGTTTAGTTTTAGTGGTTGAAATTTACCTAGTAGTTTTGAAGTGATGCTCATTTGAAGTTGTCATTTTTGCCTTTAAAAACCTGAACTGGGCAGCTTTCAACCAAAAAACCTGAACTGGCAAGCTTTCAAAAACAAACCAACAAACAAACCAACAAACAAACAAACAAAATAACTCTTCATACCAGCTGGTATGGCCGAGCGGTTAAAGGCGCTGCCCCCAGGTCGGAGTTTGGTTTTTCCGACGTCGGCTCAAATCCCACTTGTGGCAATTGTGACGTCGGTTCAAATCCCACTTGTGGCAGTTGTGACGTCGGTTCAAATCCCACTTGTGGCAGTTGTATTTTCAATTGTTGCTAAACAAAAACAAAAGATTATGCTGAACACTATGGTGAAAAAACGGTTGAAATCCATCCAGCCTCTTAAAAGTGATGTTCATTTGAAGTTATCACGTTTGCCTTAAAATACTGCACTGGCAAGCTTTCAAATAAAAAACAAAACTTTTCTTGAACTCTCAGACTGAATAGCTTTAAATGAATTCAAGTCTACTACCTGCACAGTGTTTGCAGGTATTCTCTTCTTGTATTCTGCCAACGATTGGTAGAGATTGCATGTAACAATGTTGCCAATAATATTATGTAGCAGTATATTTGCCGACCATGCATCCGAAAGCCGTGGAGATAAACCAAACCGTGATAGCATGAAACATGAAATGTTAAAGCTCTATCTTTGGTGATTTTTGGAAAAGGATAATAGTTTTGATGAATTTAGAATTTTCAGCTTTTGGGTGATTTTTGGTTCATATAAATCCAATACCTGAACGTCAGATATTGCTTTCTGGACATCTCTTCTTTACGATTTGAATAAATTAGAGTCTCAGAGAGACGCGATCCCCCGTGTAACTTGGATGACCTATGATATAGGTGTTAAAACTGGTTTACTATTAATGCCCCTTTCATTGCGTTTTTCACAATTTTAACAGGTTTGCATTTTTTAAATTTCGACAAAAGCTAATTTTTATTAAAAAATAATAAACTCCACATACGAATAACAGAGATACTGAAAATTGCCAGAGTATCTCTGTTATTCGTATGTGAAGTTTTAAAGAAATCAGAATTACAGTTTTCGAGACACAGCCTAGAAGGCTGTCTCCAAAACCTTCGGTTTCGCAGACAAAATTATGTCAGACGAGAAGCTTTACCAAATTTTAAAAAAAACTGGTTTTTTTTTTACAGTTTTTCATGAATCAGAAAAAAACGACTTTGAACACTTTCCATACGTGCTCTATCCGTATCATTTTGATAAATCCGAAAAAAAAGGAAAAAACATGACGCTGGACACTTTCCGTGTTTGCTCTTTCCGTGTGTAAAATTTCAAAACGATCCGGTCTATAGTTTCAGAGATGCAGCCTAGACACGAGGGTGGACAGACGGACAATCTAACAAGTTTGTCCAAGGACATAGTGCCGGCTTACGAAAAGAGATAAGACCAATTCCAGCGTGTACGAGCAAGGAAATTGCCCAGAAAAAGTGGGCTTCAAAGACGAGATAGCAGATAACTAGCTAAATAATCAATCCAGAAACGAATCCGAACATAGGCCGATGAATACAGTCAAAGCTTTGTTTCCCAGAAAAATGGGAAACAGATCTTGTGTATCTCTGTTAGACTGGATAGTTTTCGGACAACGCATCGAAATTGTATCTACCACGTGTACTGTTGGTCGGGCATACACAATTATTGCGCGGTTCACATTTCGGATCAGTGCGCATATTTATGTAACCTGCCTCGAGTTCTTATTCCGACCACTCCGCATGTCTATTTAACTTGCGTTGATGCGCGGGTAGCATTTCGGACCCCTGCGCATGTTTATTCAACTTGCGTTGATGAGCGGCTCGCATTCCGGACTAGTGCGCATGTTTATTTAACTGGCGTCGATGCGCGGTTCGCATTTCGGATCAGTGTGCATGTTTATGCAACTTGCGTCAATGCACGGTTCGCATTTCGGATCATTTCGCATGTTTATTCAACTTACGTTGATCTGTAGTTATCATTTCGCAGCAGTACGCACGCTTATGTAACTTGTATTAATGCGTGATCCGCATTTCGGACCAGTGCGCATTTTTATCTTACGTCGATGTCCGGTTGTTGTTTCGCACCAACGGGCGTTTTTATCTAACTTGCGTTGATGCATGGTTCGCATTTCGGACTAGTGCGCATGTTTATATAACTGGCGTCGATGCGCGGTTCGCATTTCGGATCAGTGCGCATGTTTATGCAACTTGCGTTGATGGCCAGTTCTCATTTCGCAACAGTATGCACGCTTGTGTAACTTGTATTGATGCGAGGTTCGCATTTCGGACCAGCTCATATGTTTCTTTAGGTTGCGTCGATGCACGGTGCTTATTATGGACGAGTGCGCATGTTTATTTGACCTGCGTTGTTTAGTTAACTTCCGTCGATGCCCGGTTCTTTTTTCGGACCACTGCGCATGTTTATTTCAAATGGCTTGATGCGTGGTGCTTATTTTGTACCAGTGCGCATGTTTAGTTAACTTGCGTTGATACGCGGTTCGCATTTCTGACCATTGCACATGTCTATTTAATCTGCGACGATGCCCGGTTCTTCTTTCGGACCAGTGCGCATTTTCATCTAGCTTGCGTTGAGGCGCGGTTCGCATTTCGGACCACTGGGCATGCCTATTCGACTTGGGTTGATGAGCGGTTCGCATTCTAGACTAGTGCGCATGTTTATATAACTGGCGTCGATGCGCGGTTCGCATTTCGGATCAGTGCCCATGTTTGTGCAACTTGCGTTGATGGGCAGTTCTCATTTCGCAACAGTACGCATGCCTATGTAACTTGTATTGATGCGTGGTTGGTATTTCGGACCAGTGTGCATGTTTCTTTAGGTTACGTTGATGCGCAGTGCTCATTTTGGACCAGTGCGCATGTTTATTTAACCTGCGTCAAAGCGCGGTGATTATTTTGGACCATTGCGCATCTTTAGATAAATTGCATTGGTGCGCGGTTCGCATTTCGGACTAGTGCGCATGTCTATTTAAGCGACGATGCTAATTCCTTTTTTCGGACCAGTGCGCATTTTTATTCAACTTCCGCCGATGCCTGGTTCGCATTTTGGACCAGTTCGCATTTTTATCTTACGTCGATGCCCAGTTGTTGTTTCGGACCAACGCGCATTTTTATCTAACTTGCGTTGGTGCGCGGTTCGCATTTGGGACGACTGCGCATGTTTATTTTTAACTTGCATCGATGCGCGGTTCTCATTTCAGACCAATGTGCATGTTAATTTAGCTTCCGTTTTACGCAGTTCTTATTTCGGACCAGTGCACATATTTATTTAACTTGTGTTGATGCGAGGTTTGCATTTTTTACCACTGCGCATGTTTATTTACCGTGTGTTGATGCGCGTGTTGTATTTCGCAACAGTACCATGTTTATTTAACTTGCGTCGATGCGCGGTTTGCATTTCGGATCAGTACGCATGTTTCTTTAGGTTGAGTTGATGTCTGGTTCTTATATCGGGCGACTGCGCATGTTTATTCAACTTCCGCCGATGCCCGGCTCTTATTTCGGACCACTTCGCAGTTTTATCTTATGTCGATGCCCAGTTTATTGTTTCGGACCAATGCGCATTTTTATCTAACTTGCGTTGATGCGCGGTTCTCATTTCGGACCACAGCGCATGTTTATTTAACTTGCATCGATGCGCGGTTCTTATTTCAGACCAATGCGCATGTAAATTCAGCTTCCGTTCATGCACAGTTCTTATTTTGGACCACTGCGCATATTTATTTCACTTGCGTTGATGCGCGGTTCGCATTTTTGACCACTGCGCATGTTTTTACCGTGTGTTGATGCGCGTGTTGCATTTCAGATCAGTGCGCATGTTTCTTTAGGTTGAGTTGATGCGTGGTTCTTGTTTCGGACCAGTGCGCATGTTTATTCAACTTAAGTCGATGCCCGGTTCTGATTTCGGACTAGTGCGCATTTTCACCTTACGTCGATGCGCGATTGTTGTTTCGGACCATTGCACATTTTTATCTAGCTTGCGTTGATGCGTGGTTCGCATTTCGGACCACTGCGCATGTTTATTTAACTTGCGTAGATGCGTGGTTCTTATTTCAGACCAATGCGCATCTTAATTTAGCTTCCGTTCATGTGCGGTTCTTATTTTGAATCAGTGCGCATGTTTCTTTAGGTTGCGGTGATGCGCAGTTTCCATTTCGGACCAGTGTGCATATTTTTTTGACTTGCGTTGATGCGCGGTTCGCATTTTGGACCACTGCGCATGTTTTTTACCGTGCGCTGATGCGCGTGTTGAATTTCACAACAGTGCGTATGCTTCTTCAACTTGCGTTGATTGACAGTTCTCATTTCGCAACAGTGCGAATGTTTATTTAACTTGTGTGTATGCGTGGTTCGTATTTCGGACCAGTGCGCATGCTTCTTTAGGTTGCGTTGTTACGCATTTTGCATTTTGGACCAGTGCGCATTTTAATTGAACCAGCGTTGAGGTGCGGTTTCCATTTCGGACCAGTACGCATGCTTATTTAACTTCCGTCGATGCCCGGTTCTTATTTTAGACCGTGTTTACTTAACTTGCGTTGATATGCGATGCTTATTGTAGACCAGTGTGTATGTCTATTTAACTTGCGTGGTTCAACAATGCGTGGTTCTTTTTTCGGACCAGTGCGTATGTGTTGGTTCTTTTTTCGGACCAGTGCGTATGTTTATTTAACTTACGTCGATGTCCGGTTGGTATTTCGAACCAGTGCGCATCTTTATCTAAATTTCTTATTTCAGACCAATGCCCATGTTAATTTAACTTCCGTTCATGCGCGGTTCTTATTTTGGATCAGTGCGCATGTTTCCTTAGGTTGCGTTGATGCGCGGTTCGCATTTTGGACCACTGTGAATGTTTATTTAACTTGCGTAGATGCATGGTTCTTATTTCAGACCAATGCGCATGTTAATTTAGCTTCCGTTCATGTGCGGTTCTTATTTTGGATCAGTGCGCATGTTTCTTTAGGTTGCGGTGATGCGCAGTTCCCATTTCGGACCAGTGTGCATATTTATTTGACTTGCGTTGATGCGCGGTTCGCATTTTGGACCACTGCGCATGTTTTTTACCTGTGCTGATGTGCGTGTTGCATTTCGCAACAGTGCGTATGTTCATTCAACTTGCGTTGATTGGCGGATCTCATTTCGCAACAGTGCGAATGTTTATTTAACTTGTGTTGATGCGTGCTTCAGATTTCGGACCAGTGCGAAAGTTTCTTTAAGTTGCGCACCTGTATTTAATTTGTGTTGAGGCGCGGTTTCCATTCGGACAAGTACGCATGTTTATTCCGAAATACGAACCACGCATACACACGTTTCTTTAGGTTGCGTTGTTGCGCATTTTGCATTTGGACCAGTGCGCATTTTTATTGAACTAGCGTTGAGGTGCGGTTTCCATTTCGGACCAGTACGCATATTTATTTAATTTGGGTTGGTGCGGGGTTGGCATTTCGAACCACTATGCATGTCTATTCAACTTACGTTGATGAGCGGTTCGCATTTTGGACAGTGCGCATGTTTATTTACCGTATATCGATACACGGTTTGCATTTAGCAACAGTGTCCATGTTTATTTAAATTGCGTCGATGCGCGTTCACCTTTCGGGTCAGTGCGGATGTTTATTCAACTTGCGCTGATGAGCGCTTCGTATTTCGCAAAAGTGGGCATGTTTATGTAACTTGCGTTGATGCGTGCTTCGGATTTCGGACCAGTGCGCAAGTTTCTTTAAGTTGCGCACCTGTATTTAATTTGCGTTGAGGCGCGGTTTCTATTCGGACAAGTACGCATGTTTATTTAACTTCCGGCGTTGCCCGGTTCTTACTGCGGACCAATGCGCATGCTTACTTAACTTGCGTTGATGCGCGGTGCTTATTCCGGACTGATGCGCATGTCTAGTCAACTTGCGTCGATGCGCGGTTGTTCTTTCGGACTAGTGCGCAAGTTCATTTAACTTGCATTGATGCGCTGTACGAGGAGATTCATTTTATTATTTTTTTGTTGAAAAATTCCGAAAAAAAAATCAACTTAAAAAGCACCTGTTGTATTCACGACCCCCTAACATGCATCACACCCAGAAAATACATGACATCGGCTCAAAAATGTAGGAGGAGACACATTTTAACATTTTTTCTTCAAAAATTACCCAAAAATTCAAACATCACTCAATCGATTAAAAAAAGCACAAGCCCCTCTGGACGACTCCGTAGGGATTCCTCAAACCAACAATAAATGATATGGGATCAAAATGCAGGAAGAGATGCATTTTGCATTATTTTTGGTATTTTTTTCTTCAAAAATTGTCCGATCGACTTATAAAGCATAAGCCGCGTGCACCTCCCCTTAGGGGTGTCTCATACCAAAAGTACATGACATCGGTTCAAAAAAGTAGGAGATATATTTTAAAAATTTGTCTTCGATTGCACAAAAAACTCAAAAATCATCCGATCGACTAAAAAGGCACAAGTCGTACACACAAGCACCTAGGGATGCGTTATGCCAAAAATAAATAATATCGGATCATAATTGTAGAAGGAGATGCATTTTGAACATTTTGAAGTTTTTTCTTTAAAAAATTCCCCCAAGATACAAAAATTGCCCAATCGACCAAAAAAAGAACAAGCCGATGCATGACCTGTTAAAGGTGCCCCATGCAAAATATAAATGACATCGGTTCAAAAATGAATAGGAGATACATTTTAAAATTTGTTTTCAAAAATTCCCCCAAAATTCAAAATTGTACGAGGAGATGCATTTTGAAACAAAAGTTTACTAAATAAACAGCATTTTGAAACAAAACTTTACTAAATAAACAACTAAGTAACGGACGCCTTGTGCAAACCGATAGCTAATAACTGTATCCTCATGTTACTGGAGTGGGGGGGAGGGGGAGGGGGAGGGTTTATCAGAAACTGAAAGACCAGTAACAGTCAGGTCTAAGATGGTCAGTTTACCCAGATAGTAATGTAGTACATAATTAAATGGTTCCCTAAACACACGTTAACCAGGGTTCAAACTAGGTGATAACTAGCTGAAAGATGCGGTTCGCTATTAGGGGATCGACTACCTCTTCATATGCCCGTTAAATTAAAAAACAAGAGCAATCAGTAATTGCCATATCCCCCCCGTGTAATTAGCAAAGCGGGTGCTGTACCTCGCACTTAAACTAAGTAGATAAAACAACTACACTATATTGTTGTTATGCATACGAAATGAGAATCGAATCCGGTAAACATTTTAGAGTTATTGTCTAGAAAACAAAGTACACATTGAGATCCGGATTTTGGGATTCTAAGTCCAGTTACAGATGCAGATGGGCTTCGATCCAATTAAAACCCCCAAAAGGCACACATAGATTTCTTGGTTGTTGCACATATCAAATATGAACCGGGTCCGGTCACTAGTTTCGGAGATATCGTCTGGTAACCAAAGTACACGTTGAGATCCGGATTTGGGATTCTAAGTCCAAATACAGATCCAGATGGGCTGCGATCCGATCAAAACCCCCAAAAGGCACATCTAGATCGATGTCTTGGTTGCTACACATATCAAATATGAACCGGATTCGCTCGCTAGTTTTGGAGATATCGCCTGAAACCAAAGTACACGTTGAGATCCGGATTTTGGGATTCTAAGTCCAAATGCAGATCCAGATGGGCTTCAATCCGATCAAAACCCCCAAAAGCCACATCTAAATGTCTTGATTGTTACGCACATCAAATATGAACCGGATTCGCTCACTAGTTTTGGAGATATCGCCTGGAAACCAAAGTACACGTTGAGATCCGGATTTTGGGATTCTAAGTCCAAATACAGATCCAGATGGGCTTCCATCTCATCAAATCCCCAAAAGGCACATCTAGATGTCTTGGTTGTTATGCATACTAAATATGAACTAGATCCGCCCACTAGTTTCGGAGATATCTTCGGGAAACAAAACTGGCGACTGACAGACGGACGGACGGACGGACGCAGTGCGTTTCTATATCCCCCGCCTCCGTCAGGACGGCGGGGGATAATAAGACAACATTGCATATCTACAATATATATATTTTCACTGCAAAAAATTTCAGAACGCTGGGGAACTCGTCTGGACAAAATCTATCTCCGTCCAACCAAGTTACCATAAAAATAAACATTTCTGACAAGTCGTATTTTTGACAATTTTTGGCTGATTTCAAAAATAATGCAACGTTGTACATGTACAATATATATATTTTCACTGCATAAAATGTCAGAACGCTGGATTGAATAGTTTTGGAGAACTCGTCTGGACAAAACCTCTGTGCTAACAAATTTCCTGAAAAACAGCCATGTTTGACAAGTCGTATTTTTGAGAATTTTTGGCCGATTTAAAAACAATACAATGTTGCACACCTTCAATGTGGTTCTAATCGTATGCCAAAGGAAAAGGCTATGCAACAAATACTTTCGGAGATACAGTTTGGAAACGAGGACGCATGAAAGCTCACAGACAGACGGACAGACGGACCAGCTCAAACCTATATCCCCTCGTTACACGGGAGATAATCATTATAGTGAACAATGTAGTAGTGTATTTCCTTGTAATTCCGCTGCAACAAAAAGTTATTTTGCCGGCTCGCATGTCACATAACCTCTTCAGGCTTTTCCTATTTCACATATTGCGAAGCAAACAAGCCATCGTCGAAGGTGCAGACCCCAACCGGACACAAGTTTTGGCAATTTTTGACCAATTTGAAAAATAATACGACATTGCACAAATTCAATATATATATATATTCACTGTGCAAGGTAGAATATGCCTAAGATAAATAGTTTCGGAAAACTCGCGTGGAAAGCACCCAAGTCTTACACTGCAGTTATCTAAAAAAATCAAGTATTTGACAAGTCGCCATTTTAGCAATTTTTGGCCGGTTTGAAAAATAGCACAACATTGCACAACTTCAATATATATATTTTCACTGTGCAAGGTTGCATATGCCTAGGATAAACAGTTTCGGAAAACTCGCGTGGAAAGCACCCAAGTCTTCATTGCAGTTATCTCAAGAAATCACAATTTTTGACAAGTCCCCATTTTGACAATTTTTGGCTGATTTGAAAAATAACACGACGTTGCACAACTTCAATATATATATTTTCACTGTGCAAGGTAGCATGTACCTAGGATGAATAATTTCGGAGAACTCGCGTGGAAAGCACCAAGTGTTACATTGCAGTTCAATATATATATTTTCACTGTGCAAGGTAACATATGCCTAGGATAAATAGTTTCGGAGAACTGGCGTGGAAAGCACCAAGTGTTACATTGCAGTTCAATATATATATTTTCACTGTGCAAGGTAACATATGCCTAGGATAAATAGTTTCGGAAAACTCGCAGGGGAAAGTACCCAAGTCTTACACTGCAGTTATCTAAAAAAAATCAAGTATTTGACAAGTCGCCATTTTAGCAATTTTTGGCCGATTTGAAAAATAGCACAACATTGCGCAACCTCAATAGATATATTTTCACTGTATAAGGTTGCATATGCCTAAGGTACATAGTTTGGGAGAACTTGGGTGGAAACCAGCTAAATCTTACATTACAGTTATCTAAAAAATCACAATGTTTGACAAGTCGCTATTTTGGCAATTTTTGGCCGATTTGAAAAATAACACGACGTTGCATAAATTCAATATATATTTCATTGTGCAAGGTTGCATATGCCTAGGGTAAATAGTTTCGGAGAACATGCGTGGAAATAAAAAGCATCCAAAGTGTGACACACGGACGGACGGACGGACAGACGTACGGATAGAGGGCCATCCTATAGACCCCCCCCCCCCCCCCCACGGCTCGCGCGGTTGGGGTCTAAAAAGCGACTAGTGTGTCACATATTTCTTTATATCTTATTTTACACCAGCATTTAGCAGTGTTAATGCAATACTTTTACGCGTCATCTTTAGATTTAACTTTGGTCTTTGAAGCGGAGCGGGATGAAGACGGGTCACTTATAATATATAGAATTTTTAGCTCCAACTGTCCCTGACAACATTAAAAATGAATAAATGTAAACCAGTTCAAATTTAATACCTTAGTAGTATTCCTTTCCGAAAATATGGTCTGTCTGTGTTTGGAATATGTTGTCAATCAGCTTTTAAAGTCACATACTTGCTCGCATCATCTGCAACAAAATTACTGACAGAAGGCAATTAAAAAAATAATTCAGAGGCAGAACAACTAAACAATACCCCGTTTTTATATCCATTGCCCGCCCAATCAACACGTTATCATTTGTCTTTTTTCAGTTTTGACTTCCTTAAGAAATACATGCATCATCTATGAAGTGAAATTTGTATAAAAAAACCAAGCGAAGAGCTCAGCAATAGATTCTTTTATCCTTGCATTTGAGCTCAGCCACTTTATTAACACTTGGCAAGACGAAGTCTTGCGAAGAGTTATATACTTTGGTATCAGGGCACGTGTGAGATTTTCATCGTTTTTTTTTTTTTTTTTTTTAATCCTTTACAGTCGCCAGTGATTTTGCCCGTCATTTTCTCATCACAACTCGTCAGAAACTACAGTCCGATTGGCATGAATTTTGAAACAATAAAGAATTTGATCTAAACGAGTTTTATCAATATCTTTTTCATTATTAAGCTTGTTTTCAAAGTCAAATTAATAGGCGAAGAGAGGGTATTTTTTCTTTGCAGTCATTTTTCCGTCTTTTTTTCATCACAACTTGTCAAAATCTAGTGGTCCGATTGAAACCAAACTTTGGAATTATATAGAGCTTGATCTAAATGAATCCTATCAATCTTTTTTTCGTTATTATGTTTGTTTTCAAGATCAAATCAATACGCAAAGACAGGGTATTTTCGCTGCCTTTACTGCCTCCACAGTGAACGCTCAGCACAAAGCAAAAGCTTCCTGTGCGCTGTTGCAGTTACATAAACTTAAGGCCTCATGCTGTAAACATTGTGGAGGCTTTGAGGCATTGCTGAATCCTGCAATCGTATCAAAATACGTCGTGGATTTACATTAGCTGACGCCATTTTATATAGCTTTTGACGAAGAGCCTAAATATTGTGAATGAAAATGACCTGTTCAATTGCCAAGTGTTCATTTTTCTAATAGTTTGCGAAATCGGTTCTCGTTGAAAACGGAAACCACACATTTAGCTAGCAAAAGAAATTTAACTGCGTATAGTTACTTACGAAGTAAACAGATTTTCAAGTGAACAAAACTCTGGTAGCACCTTTAGTATTGCAACTTTATTCGTCACAAAGAACAACTGTTGAAAAAAGAAACGACACAATTTAGTTAGCAAGCGCAAATTTAACTGCTTGTAGCTACAAAATTAACAGATTAACAAGTGAACTAAAACCTAGTAACACATTTACTGTAAACTTCGTTGGTCACAAAACAACAACTTTTGAAAACTGAAAACACGATTTAGTTAGCAAACGCAAATTTAAGTACTTACAGGCAATAACAAAACTAACAGATTAGCAAATGAACAAAAATCTAGTGACAGCTTTATTGTTACAATTTTTCTAGTCACAAAACAGCAGCTGCTGAAAGCTAAAACCACACTATTTAATTAGCAAACCCAAATTTAATCACTTAGTTATTAACAGAATTAACAGGTTAGCAAGTGAACAAAAAGCTAATAACACGGGTTAAATGTCAACTCCATAGACATAATAGGGTTTACATACTTTACAGAGTCCCCAAATCATCCCAAAATCCAGCAAACTGTCCACCAACGAGAGGACTACCCCTGGTTCATCCTCCGAGAATGTATGTGTGGAAGTTAGGAAATTTCACCCACGCCAGCTGTGGAAGGTAGTCGATCAAGTGAAGCTCGGCATCGAAACGGCAACCCCCCCCACCCCCATACCCCCACCCATCCCAACCACCCACCCCAACCGCCCACCTCAACCCCAACCTCCGCACGTCTAGGTGACCCAGAAAATGATTACATAAAGTCCGAAACGAAAACGGTGGGTATATTACTAAACCTGGGCGTTTCCACGAAAGTACCCCTTTAAGTTAAGAGAAGGATGAAGTCCGATTAAAGCATATTACCCATGTGGGCTATTAGAAATTTAAAAAAGATGCTTTCGAACAATTTTAAACGATATGGTTCTGTTTAATCGACAATGGTTATATGGTGCATTTCAGTAATGCGAAATGCATCGGCTATTTTACAAAATTTCGAAAAGAGCAGCGCGGATGCTAAACGTCATTTTGCTTCACCGAGTTTTAATAGTCATCCTACATAACATAGCCCTCTTGACAGATTTTTTTTTTCTATTACTTCTGTGAATTTTATAACAACATTCTGCAGAAATTTTGCAGGCTAGAGCTTGTTTAAACAACTTGATCCCTCTAATTAAATGCATCACGGATGTCCTGGAATATATCGAGATCTCCTCACTAGGCGATATTACCTAAGAACCAACCAGCTAATGGAATGAAAGACCTGGAGGCGAGAAAGGGACACAATATAATGACACTTTTTATTTGACCGTACATTAGGTATGCTAGCTGCTTCCAAACAAGTAAAAACACTACTAAAATCGCCTCAAATTTGCTCAAAAACTGTAGTTTTCTACAAAAAAAAATACAAAAAAAAAAACAAACATATCTGTCAATAAGACCTAGCCGATCTTGAACACGTATTTCGAGCGGTGTCGCGTTTCAAAAGTAAAATAGAAGAAAAATTTCAAGCAAAAATCGTTTTCGTCATTTCTTTGTACATCTCCATCTAATATGTTTAGAGTATTTGTGTTTATATGAGCTTTTGTAGTACATATTTTTTTATTCAGTTTTTTTTTGTGAGGCTCGAGAATGCAATGAGAAGACTTAACATTAATCAACCACGGTTTGTATACGAATTTGTTTGGTTGTTTGTTTATTTGGTATTTGACGTCCCGTTCACCAACTATGATGGGTATATTGGGACGCAATTGCTGAAGGAACAAATGAGAAAAAAAAAGAAGGAAGGATGAAGAAATAGTAAAAGAGGAGTTAGAAAGAGATTCCGATTAGTCGCCTCTTACGCCATGCACGGAACAGAAAGCAGTGGGCATATTCTCAAGATTCCCCAAACCCACAGGGGGATATACGAATTTGAAAGTCTGGATGAACTGGATTCTTTTAAACTTGGACATTTTGGACAAGACTGTGGTCTAGATGTAGACCAGGGTTTCGTTTTTGGACAAGACTGTGGTCTAGATGTAGACCAGGGTTTCGTTTTTGGACAAGACTGTGGTCTAGATGTAGACCATGGTTTCGTTTTATTCCGTTACAGTATAAGGAAATGATCTATTAAAACTGAATAAAACTAAAGAAATATTCAAGAAAATCTAATCAAAACTAAAGAAATATTCAAGAAAATCTAATCTGAATGTTTAACAGCTACGCACATAGTTTTGCAACACCCTCATTGCAGCTCGGCAAAATGCACTTAGCATCTGAATGTTTAACAGCTACGCACATAGTTTTGTAACACCCTCATTGCAGCTGGGCAAAATGCAGTTAGCATCTGAATGTTTAACAGCTACGCACATAGTTTTGCAACACCCTCATTGCAGCTGGGCAAAATGCACTTAGCATCTGAATGTTTAACAGCTACGCACATAGTTTTGTAACATACTCATTGCAGCTGGGCAAAATGCAGTTAGCATTATTGTCATATGCCTATTGAATGAAAGTGCGGGAAATGCTGCATTTTCGGATTCATTTATAGCCATGTACAGCTTTTTCGGTTTACATTTCCTGTGGAAAGCAGCTACCCACTGGCCTCAGCATGTGAACATCTCAAACGTTATATAATTATTTCAAAACTCGGACAGACCCCTCATCCCTCTGCGGGTCACAATTAAAACAACTGAAAATCATAAATATAACTTGCTTGGTAGAACTGAAATGGTTTAGTAAGAGGTTAAGATTATTTATGGTCAAGGACATTTTGAGGTGGCCAGAAAACTATTCGGAAAAAGGTCGTCACTTGTCATGCCGAACATCGCCAGGAAATTCAACCCAAGCCTCTCTTAAACCAATTTCCGGGATCTATTTATGATAATCGTGACATTATCTCGACTGCTTCATGCAACAGCCTGTTGACACACTGTCCTAACAAATTTAGTACACTGGTGTTTCTATGGTGCAAAAACGTTGGAATCTGGATAGGGAATTTTAATCTGGAATCTGTTTTTCTAACACTTCTTGCTCGCTAATGTATGGCTACAGCAAATTGCTGGGGGATAAATGTGTTTGGCATTGTGACTTGGGAAAACATGGACCATAATCAGAGAGTTTACTCATTTGCTTGGTGTTTAACGTCACAGGTAAAAAGATTAACATAAACGTCCCTGCATTTACCAGTGGACCCTGTTTGCCGGCTTTTATTATATAACTATTCTAAACATCAGGTGTGACCTAAGTGTTTCCCATTTGATAACGTTTTTACTTCGCCTTGCTGATCAATGGGAAACGATATGAGCATTTCTGAACAATGATCGAAGACGATGGGGGGATGAGAATCAACAAAACCCATCGCCTACTCCAATAGTTTGCGAGCTTTTATCACTACGCCAGTGACTATTGGAGAATTTGGAAGCAATGAGAGGTGATGGTTCCAAGCAGCGTGTGAAGTTTTATGAACTGCTACCGGACCTTTCCCAGCAGCTGACCGGTTTTTACGCCGTCGCCAAGACAACTGGGAAAATGAGTCTATGTTTATCTACAGTACATCAGTGATTGCATTCGTAGCAAGGCGAAAACGGCAATAACAGTTTGAACTTATAAATGCAGGAAAACATCAAGTTAATTTTTAACTGTGTTGCGTTAATTATAATTTATCAAAATCTCTTAATGTCGCCAAAACAGCAGTCGCCGAAACAAATTACTGTAGTCAAACAGAAACGGTCAAGAATTGTTTAAAAACAGAGCTCACAAAAAAAATAACGCCCTAAATTATAACGATAGCGAACTGTAAATGTGACAGTGTCTCTAATCCAGTTATGACACATCGTATTTCAGAATATTCTGGACAAAAGTAAAGGGTAAAGTTTATTCAATAAGTATCATTCTTAAACGGTTTGTTTAAAAGAAGTCGGGTAAAATAACCCCGCTATGTTCAGCATGTCAAGTCCATGTAATAAAGAACATAGATGTTGATACGGCAACAATATGCCATCGGAAATGGTGAGGCCATTTTTCATTTTTGAAATGGTTCCATTCGCACTAAATAAATGCCTGTGTTCAAACGGAAACTCGGCCGTCGTATGCCACAACATTGGCTATGATATCTGGTTTAAGTATGTTTAACACATAATCAGGATTTTACCAGGGAATACATTCTTTATAAATATTTATAAATTAGGCGTTTGGAAAAGGTGGGATGGTGAAAGTCAACCGACATTTCCCGCATGCTTTCATCAACTGGCATACAAAAACTATTACGAGAAAAAGTAGGGTTTGTGATCTCTGCGCCACATCTGCACATATGACTTGATTGCAGACTGCCTAAAGTCAGAATCTTAAAATATATCTCCACCCTCCGCAGTGAAACATAAACCCCATTCTCTATTTCTCGTATATTCAGCTGCCTAAAAATTCTGCAAATGTCACATAACTGTTCGTAATGTGTTCCCGTGAATTTTCTGTGCCTAGATGTAGCATAAACCATGTCAATACGTAGCTGGTAAACAGTTTTAATTGCGAAGATTCCACTTCCAGACCGCGATGGGTCAGGCGTGAAATACATATATAAGACGTAAGATCTGCGTGGGGCTGTCTTAAAATGTACTCATAGACAACGCTATATAGTTCATTAGTGGCGTCACAAGGTTTGCCAATGTTCATAAGTAAATGAACAGCGACAAGGACGAACACTCCTAGCTAACATTTGAGTCGGTTGGATCCATAAACTTGGCGGCGTCATGGTTGTTCTCGATCAAAATTGTGAAAATTTCTTATTGTTTAACATCGTCTTTTCGCTTTTGGGCAAACCTCACAGTTGGATTTCTTATGTATAAGATATATATTGAACAAAACAAGACATAATGGTGTGGACACGTTTAATTGGTCTGTTAAAGTGAAAGACTTCATACATTTAGGAGATAAAGAATGCTGGTTATTTTCCAAGTATATCATTTAGCAGCAGATAAAAATACTTCCTCAAAAATAAAAAAAATACAAGATTGCATTCTCATTTACAGTTCAAACTTCTTAACTTCTTTGTTATAAATATATTGGTGACATTGTAAAGCTTTAAAGATTCTATTTTGCTTTTGAAATAGCGACGACATAGCCCAAATACAATGTATAAACTTACGACAAACGAGAGTGCAGGCATCACAGATACAAAGCTCTTACCCAGAGGTAAAACATAGTATATATATCACTAAGAATCACCATCATGCAAATGTAGTTTTCAATGGAGAAGCTACAGAACTGAGAGCTTAATACTTAATGCCAAGGAGGCGCCGTCA
Source organism: Protula sp. h YS-2021 (assembly GCA_949752745.1). Taxonomy (NCBI): domain Eukaryota; kingdom Metazoa; phylum Annelida; class Polychaeta; order Sabellida; family Serpulidae; genus Protula; species Protula sp. h YS-2021. The sequence continues at coordinate 43,087,510 of OX457025.1, forward strand.
AAATATCTCATATTGGAATCGGTATACAAGACTTTCACGTATTTTTACGCGCTACTATTTCGACAATTTCAGTCAAATATATTGTTTGAACTTGCAAAACTGAAGGTGGAAAGCTTAATGAAAAAGAGGCGCCGATAAATTGCCCATTTAAGGAGTCAATATACAACATTTTCACGTATTTTGCAAGTGATACCAGTTGGGAAATTTTGGTCAAATCTAGCAAAACCTGGACTGGCACAACTGCAGTGTATATTCTTACACTTGGAAAGTTGTGAAAGCAGAGACTGAAAGCTGAAAGATAAGGAGGGCGGTCAAAGCAGGTACTTATTTACGGGACGGAAGGACAGACGGACATGTCGATAACAAGAGCTCTTAGCCAATTTTAGTTGAGGGCTAAAAATCCAAATCTGAAACCAAAAGGTGTAAATTTTGACCCATTTCTGACATAGTGTCCTGCTGCATCTTTTCACATGCTATGACGTCACATACAACTCTTAGCACGTTGATAAATTAACGCGTTATATCATTTTTAGGCACACTTACATGCGTTGGTCAATTTCGATAGGCAACGACATTTGGGGTGAAACATTTTTTTTAGACATGGGTATTCTGACACGCTATTACACCCTCTAACGTTGTGAAAGGATTTGAAATATTTGAAACACTATTACGCACTTTGAGACTTCTCTATTTTGATAAAAGCCTCATGCCAAAATGTAAAATTGCCCGACTGCACAATCTGTGTTCTAACAATTGTCCCCTCGCTTCCGCACCACCCTCCCAACCCCCGCCCCAGATTTGCCCCACGCTTTAGCTTCACTTGATTGACCGCCAACCACGACTGGGGTAAGTGAAACCTCCCCTTCCCCACATACACCCCGGGGCGACCAGGTAGCAGATCTCCCACCAGTAGAAAATTTGCTGGTATTTTGGGATGACTGAAAAATCTGAAGGTATGCACCTATTAAATCAATGGTGAAGACATAAGAAAATGTATTATTTAAGAAACAGCAACCACCAAACAAGAGAGGTTAGTCAGGAAGAGGTCGGTTAGTCAGAAAAGAGATCGACTACTTAAGAACAGAAAAAGGTTAGTCAAGAAAACAAGACAAAACAAAATGTCTGTGGACATTATATCCAGCCCTAAACCAAATACATTGCAAACAGCATAGAAGAAAACTAACAATTTTGATCAAATTTAAATTATGTTGAGGAAGCACGGTAGACTACTAACTGAAGAATATTTCTGAAAAAAACTATAGGGACATTATAACTCCAAAACAATTCGATCATGACATGAACATTTTGGTGTTCATGTGCAATTTCACCATTTCTTGCTAATTTTGGCCAAAGTTTAAAAGAATGACAGACCAACTGCAGAATTAGCTAAAACTATTACTGAAAATGATCGAATTTGCACTGCAAGTACTTTTTGTTTCTCTTGAATGAGGACGTTTTGGCCCAGTATTCTGGATATTTTAACCAAATCGCCAAGCAAAATAAATCTGTAATTTTCTGAAATTTGGTCGCTGTTTGAACAATATTTTTGGTCAACTTGGGCTAAAACGTCAAACCTTGAGACCATTCCTATGAAATGTAAAAAGCTCGGAATAGATTTGTCGAACATTTTTCCTGTTTTCTGTTTTACTTGACTGTTGACAGTTTCAGTGAAGTAAATTCGCAAACAAAATAATAAGTTTGCCCATGGACAAAGTCCCAGCTTACGAAAAGCTGTAAGACCAATTCCAGCGTGCATGATCAAGGCAATTTCCCTGGAAAATTGGGCTTCAAAAGATGAGACGGTAAAAGACTAGATCAATAATTAATTTAGCACCGGACCAGAACATAGACCGATAAATGCATACACAGATTTGTTTCCAAGAAAAATGGGAAACTGATTTTTTGTATCTCTGGTAGGCTGGATAGTCTGCCATAGAGACCTTCGAACAACGCTCGCATTCCGGACCAGTGCGCAAATTTATGTAACTTGCCTCGATGCGCGGTTCTTATTTAGACAAGTGCACATGTTTATTTAATTTGCGTTGCTGCGCGGCTATCATTTTGGAACAGTGCACGTGTTTATTTAACTTGCGTTGATGCGCGGTTCGCATTTCCGACCAGCGCGCTGGTTTATTTACCTTGTGTTGATGTGTTGTTCTCATTTCGGAACAGTGCGCATGTTTATTTAACTTGCGTTGATGAGAGGTACTTATTTTGGACAAGTGTACAAGTTTCCTTAGGTTGCCTTGATGCGAGGTTCGCATTTCGGACCAGTTTGCGTGTTTATTTAACTTGCGTTGATGCACGGTGCTTATGTTGGACCTGTGCATATGTTTATTTAACTTGCGTTGGTGCGTGGTTTGCATTTCGGACCAGTGCGCATGTTTATTCAACTTGCGTCGATGCGCGGTTCTTACTTCAGACCAATGCGCATATTTCTTTAACTTGAGTTGATGCGCGGTTCTTATTCTGGACCAGTGCGCATGTTTATTGAAGTTGCGTTGATGCGCAGTTCTTATTTTGAATAGTGCGCATGAGCAGGTCGAATTTCGGACCACTGCGAATGTTTATTTAACTTGCGTTGATGCGCGGTTCGCATTTCAGGCCAATGCGCATATTTCTTTAACTTGAGTTGATGCGCGGTTCTTATTCTGGACCAGTGCGCATGTTTATTTAAGTTGCGTTGATGCGCAGTTTTTATTTTGAATAGTTCGCATGAGCAGGTCGAATTTCGGACCATTGCGAATGTTTATTTAACTTGCGTTGATGCGCGGTTCGCATTTCGAACCACTGCGCACATTTATTTAATGTGCGTCGATGAGCAGTTCTCATTTCAGGCCAATGCGCATATTTCTTTAACTTGAGTCGATGCGTGGTTCTTATTCTAGACCAGTGCACATGTTTATTTAAGTGCGTTGATGCGCGGTTCGTATTTCGAACCACTGCGCATGTTTATTTAACTTGCGTTGATGCACGGTGCTTATTTTGCGCTTGCTTATTTAGCTTGTGTTGATGTGCCCTTCGCATTTCGAACCACTGCGCGTGTTTATTTAACGTGCGTCGATGCGCAGTTCTTATTTCAGACCAATGCGCATGTTTCTTTAACTTAAGTAGATCCGCGGTTCTTATTCTGGACCAGTGCGCATGTTTATTTAAGTTGCGTTGATGCGCAGTTCTTATTTTGAATAGTGCGCATGTTATTTAAGTTGCGTTGAGGCACGGTGCTTATTTTGTGCTTGCTTATTTAGCTTGTGTTGATGTGTCCTTCGCATTTCGAACCACTACGCATGTTTATTTAACGTGCGTCGATGCGCGGTTCTTCTTTTAGACCAATGCGCATATTTCTTTAACTCGAGCAGATCCGCGGTTCTTATTCTGGACCAGTGCGCAGGTTTATTTAAGTTGCGTTGATGCGCAGCTCTTATTTTGAATAGTACGCATGTTATTTAAGTTGCGTTGATGCGCAGTCCGCATTTCGAACCTGTGCGCATGTTTATTTAACTTGCGTTGAGGCACGGTGCTTATTTTGTGCTTGCTTATTTAGCTTGTGTTGATGTGCCCTTCGCATTTCGGAGCAGTGCGCATGTTTTTTTAACTTGCGTTAATGCTCGGTTCCCATTTCTGACCACTGTGTTTTTTTATGTAGCTTGCGTTGATAAGCGGTTCGCATTTTCCACCAGTGCGCATGTTTATTTAACTTGTGTTGATGCGCGGTTCTTATTTCAGGCCAATGCGCATATTTCTTTAACTTGAGTTGATGCGCGGTTCTTATTCTGGATCAGTGCGCATGTTTATTTAAGTTGCGTTGATGCGCAGTTCTTATTTTGAATAGTGCGCATGAGCAGGTCGAATTTCAGACCACTGCGAATGTTTATTTAACTTGCGTTGATGCGCGGTTCGCATTTCGAACCACTGCGCACATTTATTTAATGTGCGTCGATGCGCAGTTCTTATTTCAGGCCAATGCGCATATTTTTTTAACTTGAGTTGATAAGCGGTTCGCATCTTCCACCAGTGCGCATGTTTATTTAACTTGTGTTGATGCGTGGTTCACATTTTGGATCAGTGCGCATATTTATTTAACTTGTGTTGACGTGCGGTGCTTATTTTGGACCAGCGCAAATGTTTATTTAACTTGAGCTGATGTGCGGTTCGCATTTGGAACCAGTGTACTTGTTTCTTTAGGTTGCGTTGATGCGCGGTTCTCATTTCGGACCACTGTGCATGTCTATTCAACTTGCGTCGATGCGTGGTTCTTTTTTCGGACCAGTGCGCATGTTTATTTAACTTGCGTTGATAGGCGGTGCTTATTTTGGACCAGTTCGCATGTTTATTTATCTTCCGTCGATGCGCGGTTCACATTTCGGACCAGTGCGCATGTTTATTTAACTTGCATCGATGCGCAGTGCTTATTTTGGACCACTGTAGTTAATATAACTTGCGGTTGTTAAATCTGACTACTGCGCAAGTTCATTTAACTTGCGTTTATGCGCCGTGGGTGGAGATTCATTTAATTTGTTTTCAAAAATTCCGAAAAAAAATCAAAAGTTTTCCAGTTTACTCAAAAAGCACAAGCCGCATGTATGACCCCCAGAGAGGCTCAAATCAAAAATAAATGAAATCTGATAAAAACTGTAAGAGGATATGCATTTAGATTTTTTTCTTCAAAAATTATCTGATCGACTCAAAAAGCACAAGCTGTATGCACGACCCTTTAAGGGTGCCTCATAATAAAAGTAAATGACATCGGGTCACAAATGTAGGAGGAGATACATTTAAAACTTTTTCTTCAAAAATTCCCAAAAAATTCAAAAATCACCCGATCGACCAGAAAAGCACAAACCGTATGCACGACCCCTTAGGAATGGCTCACACCAAAAATAAATGACATCGGATGAAAATTGTAGGATCAGATGCATTTCAAACAAAGTTTACTAAATAAACAACTCACTAACTAACTAACGGACGCCATCCGCAAACCGATAGGAATAGCCCAGCTTACGTGTAACGTAAGCTGGGCTATAAAACCTACAGCGGGAACATTTCTGTCAAATTTCAAAGCGATCGACCACATGTGTAGGAAGATCTACTTCGGGTGAAAGAAGGGATATGGATTTATGTTTTAACACAATTTTTCTCCAGCCGGTTTGCATTGTGTTCATCTATTTATATATATTTTTTCTTTGCAAAAGTTTTGAATTCGCTTATCTCCACTTTTAGATGGTTTTTCGTTCTGAAGATGAGCATTGCCAGAAATTTTGACAGTGAATATAATCAAATACATAGTCTCGCCTGTATACTGATGAGGCAATATCTTTCAAATTTCTCTCACTGGATTTCAGCTCAGTCGATCGCGGCACAACGGGTTTCGGTAAAAAATCGTTTCCTCTGAAAAAAGACAACACATGCTCTTCATGTAACATGATATATAGAAGTCCGTTTTGGCCGTTGAAATTCGCATGAGAGTTCGTGTGTAAACCTTTGGTTGATATCTGTTTGTTGACCAGTGTTAAGTATATGTTTGTGATCTTCAGAACATCCCTCACAATTGCTTAGTGAAGTTATCAGTCAGGTACAGTAAAGGTAAAATATTCCGTTACGACTTAAAATGAGAAGAATTTTAATGCAGAATGCGTTCTTAATCTGACAAAGAATTTTTGGTATCAGAAATAGGTTAGATAATAATATCGTCAGCAGAGTGTTTTTATTTTTAAACAATTTAGAAAATATTTGCACTCGGACCAATGCCATATGCGAATGGGAAGGTATGGACCAATTACTCCGGCCCATCATTTTCAAATGGGCAACCGAATTGCGAATTTGTTATCTGACCTAGCGCATTTGCAAATCGGGCGGATTTATAATTGGTTAGTCTATATATATATATATATATATATATATATATATATATATATATATATATATATATATATATATATATATATATATATATATATATATATATATATATATATATATATATATATATATATATAAGAACCACGCATCGACGCAAGTTGAATAGACATGCGCAGTGGTCCGAAATGCGAACCGCGCATCAACGCAACCGGTATATATATATATATATATATATATATATATATATATATATATATATATATAATGACAAGCCATGGTCGAGAGAGAACAGGCTTTAGCACGATCGGATTCTGATTACTGGACGGTCATAAGGCTTGAAAACGGAACATGAACAAAGTCATGGCCAGTAGGTTCAGTGTTGTAACATTTAACAACTTCCGTGGGCATTGTGCCGAGTCTTAAAAGGGGGGATATTACGGGGGAAAAAGGAGAAACTTGACATTTTGACAAAATATAAAATTGGCAGGGGACCTCCAAGGGGAACATTTCTATAAAATACCAAGGCGTTCGGATATGTTGGGACGAGCAGCAGTGTTTGTAGTTTTTTTGTTTGTTTTTTTTTTACATTTATCCGGTATTTGCCAATATTTTGGCCAAGTATGGTCGGATAAATAACATAATACTACAATCCCAATGAAGAGCTACTCAAAAGTGTTAAATTTTGAAAACAACTAAACCATAACTGCCATACAAGTGGCATTTTAACTGCTTTTTTCTCTAAAATTTGGCGGTTTTGGTCAAATATTCTGACAAATGTTGGTCAAATCACAAAAAAAACCACCCAAAGTGTGGTGAAGAAGTTTCTAGTGCATTAATTACTGTCAGTTTCAAAACGGTCAGGCCAGATTTGTTGGAAGATTTTAATTTTTTATTTTTCTAAAATTTATCTGTTTTCGTTTACAATATTTTGGTCAATTTTGATCGAACCGATAACAACACAAAAATGTCCGTGGACATTATACCAATCTGTGAAAGCGAAAAGATTACAAAGCTGTTAAATGAAAGCTACCAATATGACAAAAAAATATAGACATGGTGGACCTTCTAGACAACATATCTATTAAATTTAAAAAGCAATAGGACCCGATCCATGGGAGAAGCAGCACTGTTTACTTTTTCAACTCAACAACAGCACAGAATGACAAAATATGTCTCATTTTTGAGACAGGAAGGGGAACAAGGAAGGCATCCCAAATGGAGAAGCCCCAAGTAAAATGGTCAAATGGATTCTATCACAGTGCATGCATATTCTATTTAGGTACAGGTGTCAGGCGTGAATGTACGTATTATACAATGCCAGAATTGAATACACAACGGAATTCCATGTTCCGACTTTACACACTAGAATATGTCACATCCAATGCATATAATAAACACACAATACACAACGCTTTACTGCGCATACACCGCATCTATTTGATATTGAAAGCCTGTTTTAGAATTTTGAGTAGTTTAAAAATGCTGAAAATTCTTTAATTCTCGTACTTTAAATCGACTAAAGCCAGGTGGTGTAACTATTTTGACTTAAACATGCATTGTGAGTGTCTTGTGGTACGAACCCCTTTTCAGACATGCAAAAGGATAGATAAGCTATGGATAATTAAAGAAAAAAAGGAATCCGGACTTTTTTTTCATTGGTAAGGGCATTCGCAAACTATCCTTTCTTTTTCATTATTTACTGCGTCACTAAACAGTGATGTCACTTTATTGCCACTTCACCAAATAATTTATTTCAAAGGCGAAGCTTTCAATATAAATTTCAATATTGTGTCACAGAGGAAATATGTGAATAATCGTCGGAGAGAGTAGCAAAGGGAACAAAGCCATAGGAAGGAAGGAAATAAAGAAAGAAGAAAGAAATTAATGCAGTGTGGGGTTTTGTAGGCTTCTATGAGAGGCAGAGCAAAACTAGAGCCTAGGGTAGACATAATCCCCCATGTAGGGGGGGGGGTGATCTGTGAAATCGGTGCTAAGGTCGGTTCTTAAGTGTCATATTATTGTCACTTTCGTCACGATTTTTCACAATTCTGCTAGTTTTACATTTTTAAATTTCAACAAAAGTTAAGTTTGATATATATTTTTTAAAAAGTTATTTTCGCGTTTTTCATTAGCTGTTTTATCTGCGTGAGATTTTTAGAATTCCGATGAGTAGTTACGGAGACACAGTCTCGACGGCACGTTGCAATACCATTTTTCACAAATTCGAAAAAATCCGGGGCTGCACACCCAATCCGGTCAATAGTGTTTGAGATGTAGGCTGGATACGACGTCGGAACAAGTTCCAATAATCGAAAAATACTGTCATTTTCACATTTTTCATGAATCCGAACCAAAACACGACGTTGCACATCCTCTATACGTGCCCTATCCGTATGTAAACTTTCAAAACAATCCGACCTATAGCTTCGGAGACATTGCCTTTAGTGGGGCTTGGAATTCACGACCTACGCGTAGTGGATATCAGTCCAGCATCTTGCCACTCGCCTTATTATCTTTATGTTATTACTATTGGCGAAGAAGCATAGAGTAGAAGCACGCTGTGAATTTTCTGCGCTTTGACCGTTTTTGGTCAATATTTTGGTAGTTTTTTTGTCAAATCGCCTAAAAAAATTACAAGACTGATGCAGGAGCTTTAAGGCCTGTTCAAGTTCAAGATTTGTAGGAAGAGCTGCATTTTTAGTTTTTCCAAAATTGACCAATATTGTGGCCAAATCGCCGAAAAATACAAGCTGTCTGGAGGGTTATCCAGGGAACATTCCTGCCGATTTTCAGAACAGTCGGAGCAGACATGCAGCAAGAGTAGCATTTTGCAAAACTGTTCACACACATACATAATGGACGGCGGATACCCCACAAGTGATTAGTATAACCTGACGATGATAGCTGGCTGGGCCAAAAATGTTTTAAAAAATGCCCAACTTTCGCGTAGACCTTCTATCCAATATGGCTGGTAATTTTCTTCAAGAGATACGAACGGAAAGGATGATATTTTCACACAAAAATTCAACCTTTATAAAGTGATAAATATGCGGGTTTTGTAGCAAATGTTTTCTACACACCATGTCACTTACCCTTATAAAAATATGACGATATATCCGCTTTAATTGCACATATTATGGTGGAATTTCTATATCCTTTCTCCACAGCCCTGAAAATTTTTCCTCCATTTTGTAAACAGGCTCTCGAGAGAATTGCAATTCCCCGATACCCTCTCGCAGCTGACCTTATTTTTACCAATGAGGTAGGAGAGGGTCACTCGATACACACGATGATGAGTACAACCGCAACAGCGGACAACGAGGTTGCCATATCACAAGTTGCTCAAGAACATAGCTAGAGCGTTAATACATAGAGAGATTTCACCAAAAAAGCATGCGGGATTTGACTGAAAAAAACGTTTGAATTCACCTTGGGTTTGAACCAGACAATGTATTTTTTTGTAAAATACAGAAGTGGTAACCATTAAGTAAATTATCCGGTGTAGTTCAGAGTTGGGATTCAGTGACATGTTGGTAAACAACACATCCACAGACTTCATTCACGCGCACCAGTCAAATATATCAGGGGCCAGCATAGGACCATCAGAGACCTGACACATCAAGATATCTCCTACACCCTCCTCTTTAAAAACTTCCCGAGAAAGATACCGTTAACCAACTTCATCGAAACGGTATCGCACAGGCGTTTAAATTGGGGGGGGGGGGGGTAAAGTGAAAATGAAACACCCTCGTAAACATTGCGGCGTTGGATCAAGGTTGTACAGGCGTGTTTTGTTGCTTATGGAAGTCGAAACAACATCTGCCTATCGACATTGTACTCAGATCGGTAAAGCGACGTTGTTTAGATTCTGGGAAGGCGACGTTGTTTAGATTTTGGGAAGGCGACGTTGTTTAGATGTTGGGAAGGCGACGTTGTTTAGATGTTGGGAAGGCGACGTTGTATCGGAAAATATTTATATGGAATCGACGGGGAGACAGCAACAATCATAGAGTGGTCACCCCTCCGTCACAGTACCCCTAACTTCGGGCCATCTGATCACACCGTAAAAAAACGAAGTAGATTTTCATGACTGTTTTTTTTTCAAAATTAGGTAGGAAAAACCTTGCGCGCTGTAGAAATTCTTATACCTTACGTCCTTGTTCTGATCAACTTTCAAAATGATATTATAGCTACCATTTCCGGTGAGCGGTAACACAAGGAGGTTAATTTTTTTTATCGTAAATCGTACGTCTGTGCAACGTCAATTATTTTACGTCTATCCAACGTCGATTTTCGGACGTTTATTCAACGTAAACCAAAGACGTTGATTATACGTCGGAGAAAGCTGGGTTTGGGTTGCGACGTAAAGCAACGTCCAAACTACGTTGCTTATCCAACGCCTATTCAATGTTGCGTCAAAAATGTAGGTAAGACGTTGATTTGTGGTCGCCACCAATCACAATCATAATTCAGCTAATGTTATGGTTGTCGCCGTAGCTTCAAATTGACATTGGCTTAACTTTAGAATATGAACTATTGTATTTTTGGGGACCTAAGCCAAAATGGCAAACTTCAGTGGCTCCCCTTGGGTAGTTTCAGAAAATCTTAAAAATATTCTTCTTTGGATTTGGCTCAGTATTTTTCTTTAATCCAGGCTAGGCGCATTTTTTGGAAACTTGAAATCATTCACTAGAATTGCTCAAGATTTTTCTCTTAGTATCCAGCTATTTAGCTACCATTCTCATGCACGGCCCAGACTGGCACTGTTAATAATCTGCCAAAGAGTTACGTTTTTGCTGAAATGTACATAAATGAAACAGGAAATCTGAAATAAACTAACCCATTTTTTTATTTTAATTTGGTAATTTAGTGCTGTCGAACAAACAGAGGGATATATGGCCTTCGTTGACTTTCCGGGACGCTAGCATCTTTGAAATGAGCGGGAATGGAGGAATAGAAAGCAGAAGGAGACCTCTGTTGGATAAGAAGAACATAATTTTAACTACTTTTAAACTGCTTTATTAGGCCCCAACCCTTCGGATTGGGGCCTATAGGTTTGGGGTGTCCGTCCGTCTGTCCGTCTGTCCGTCCGTCTGTCCGTCATCGCTTTATACCCCTATGAATTTGTGGGCGGTTGAGGCCTGCTTGTGTGTCACAAATACATACTTGTTTTTAACAACTTTAAAATGCATTTGACCATGGATCGTAATAAGGTTAAGAGCACGTTGAAAGATTGCAGGCTTTAGCACAGACACGGTACGTACCTTACATGGAAAACACACCGCGTAAACAAACACCCCTTATTTGAATAAATCTGGAATCGGCCTTAACTGTGGATCATAGAATCAATAGATCCCTTTGTTGGATCCTTAGAGTGAGAATGGCTCGTTATATGTCAATGAAGAAGTGTGTTTGTGAATAACAGTAAACAGGCCGACTGGTAAGAAATTCTGTACGAGTATGTAGACTTAATAAGTAATGAAATTCACCCTCGTTGTCCTGGAAATATCCAGCAAAGGATAGTCATGGACGTAAACATTGTCGTATTTAAACATTAAGTACATTATAAAAGAAATATAAATGGTAAGATATAAGATAGTTTTGTTCTGTTTATTGTTGCTGAAATATTGTGGATAAAGTTAATGGTAAGTAAAGACTCAGTTCCTATTTCTGTTGGGTTGTTTATAAGGGACTATCCATAAAGTATGGGCATAAATATTTCGAATTTTTTGACACCCCATCCCCTGTGCATCACGCGCCCCCTCCCTACCCCCACCCCGCCCCTTCCTCATTGTGTGCCTACTCTGTGGATGGCCTTTACCCATACGGAAGATTTGTTTGAGAATACAGTAAAACCTGTGCTGAGGACACCTGTCTATTAAGGACACCTGTACATTACGGATGTATTTACCACATTGCTTCAGCTCATCAGTTCCTAATTCTTTTGTGCTAAACACAGTTTATGATAATTTGAACTAGTTTTAGAATCAGTAGTCAGTTAATATGCCACATAAAATGTGTGATAAAGCTCTCAGTTTAAAGATTAATAATATGCTTTAAACTCTTGCCTTGCTCGAAGTATTGCATTTTCGCCATTTTGTGCTGTCCATAATTTTGCTCACAATTTCATATTATCACCATTTTGTGTATTATGATGATGTTGTATTGCTCACCATTTCAGGCTATGACCAGTTTGTGTTGCTCACCATTTTATGCTATCACCAAACTGTGTGTTGCTCACCATGATGACCACATTCGATGCTCACCTATGCTCACTCTCTCTCTTTATACTTTACAGGTGGTGACGAGAGTGCTGCAGGCACATACTGGAGTATAAACTTACAACACAGACTTTCTAAAATACAGTCTTCGACATGAACTATTTCAACACAAAGATTCTGAAAAGGGTATGTATGGCAGTCCACATTGTTATCTGCAGCTTTTACACAGAGCAGAATCATTTGGCTACGAGTTTTTTTTTCCTTTTTTTCTTTTTTTTTTTTTTTGCATTTCTTTAATTTTAACGTATTTTGCAATGATGTTACACACGATATTGTGAGCATGGAAAGAGCTACAGCACCACCCGTCGTGTGTCCCCCACCTCTCCCCACCCCCTCCCCTCGTCACATAGCGTGACTGTTCAGGTAGGCAAAGTAGGAAAGATTCAAACTGATGTGTTACCGTGAGCCCCACGCTCTCAGGAGGGCATAAAGACAGAGCGTTAAAATCATAGCTGCATGAATGCAGAGTCGACTGTTCTGAAGTACAATCCGCAATGCAAGGAGTGTCAGCTTGTTGTGCCTACCCACAACAAACACAGTCGATACCTTTATAATTTATTAATAACAATGGAATCATGCAAGGAAAATTACAATTATTTTGACGGCTTATTTGTTTTTATTCCAAAACAACATCGTCTTGGTAACATTGAAAACCTTTCAACCATTCAATGAAATTCTCTCTTGATTCCCGGGCTTGGCATCTATAGCAAACTTAATTATTTAAATGCTAATTTGTGAAGCGCGTCACCAAAAAAATCACCCTAACAGGTCAAACATTAAAAAACTGTTTCACTGATCGGTGGTAACCTTTAAGTTTTAATATTTATTATTATTCGGTATTACAGCAATAAACAATAAATATCAGATGACTGGCAACAAAGTTATTTGAAGACACTATTTAAATCGATAACATAAATTGAATACTATTGTTCTGGGAAGATTTTTAACAATACGAGGAATTCCTACAGGAGATCAATACAACGCTTGTCCATTGAGAATGGATTATCAATAACACAACCACCTTGAATCCTACAGCCTGGATCAGTTATTACTTATTACAGATCCCATACACAGTTTGTTAAACCACTTTACCCGCCATCAGAGCTAATAATGCTTAACAGAAAAAGCAGTTACAGTAAGAGCATAGTATGAAACGTTACTTCAGTTTTAATTCTCTGTCTTCTTTTACTTCTAAAAAGGTAAGTGTGTGTCTTGAAGTGATACATATTGGCTGCAATAATCCAAAAACTTTAAGTAAAAATACAAACAAAAAGGAGCTTTTTTAATTATGGAACTTTTTAGCAAGACAAGATTATACACGGAACAGGTGCTTGTCATGTAGTGCTTAATAATTTAACACGTCATTAATTTTTTCTTGTCGTAATGGCTTTAATTCAGTTTGTTAACTACGACTCCTATTTCAGCATAAAAGAGTGTTTTGATTCGACGCCTGTTTGACGTCACCCTTGCACATGGTGACGCTTCACAGCTGGTCCCTTCGTTCTGACGTACGACAAAATCATGGTGTGTGGGAGCGCAATTGCCCCCCCCCCCCGCCCCTTCCACTTTACGCTTGAATTTTAATGAAATGTCTTAACCTCCTGCTCTCTTTATAACTTCAGCTGCTTCCCACCCCTCCCCCAAGGAAATCCTGGATCCGGGAGTGAAGTGTGTTTTATTGATTTGTTTAGAACGCGGTGAAGGACGCGGACGATCCAGGGGGAAAGTCAACGGGCACCAGCATGGGTGGAGAGATCACGTGGCATGGATCCAGGGTGTCTCTCATCTCTGACGCCAAAGACACGGAGAATTTCGACGTGAACTTTCTGAAGAACAACAGCCTGCACCATGTATGTCGCCATCTTTATCTGATTCTCCGCCATATGTGTCAAATAATCAAGGTGGTGCAATATATATATTAAATCATGCATTCTACCTCCTGAAAGGGAGTCTCCATTCACGTTCTGCTGATCTTTATTGCAAATTAAATTAGCTATTCTTATCACAATTATGTTTCGTTTATTCGTATGATTTTCAGCGACAAATGGGCCAGCGACATTTCGCGTGTCGACATTATGGCCATGTTGTCAAATGCAATATCTCGACCACGTTTTGACACTTTAATTTTGTAAGTTTTTGATCAACATGTGCATAACTATAATAAAAAAGTTCTTAAAGAGATTTTTATTGCAATTAAGCAATGACAGGTGACAACGGCAAATGTCTTGACCAATCATGGAATCGGTTTCATAGTTAATTGCAAATATATCAATGGTATATCGGATCTAATCCCATCGTACCAGCGTAGTCTCCTGACCTATTTCCCGAAAATTAATACACCCATACGAGAGTACTTCTTATATACATCTTGCTAATCCATCGCATCTACAAGTAAATGCAATTAAATTAACGGTATTTTCCACGTCTGATCCCACCACAGGATCCGTTTACCAAGCACGTGACTGTATTAAAACTTTGCCTAAATGTCGCAGCTAACAACTGGACCACAATGTCACTATCATGAATATTGTGTCGTAAGTGTCGCACGTCTTTATGTCGTTGACACATTTGTCGGGCATTCCTGTCTTTCTGTCCCATATTAAAATCGAGCCTGTATTGTCAGCATAGGTCCTTTCATCGTGGGCATTGGGCCAGAATGCCGGTGTAAATATAAAATTATTCTTCTTATATTTGCAACCCGAAGGTTGAATTTATATAATGTTGCTGACTAAGATCCACTAAAAACGAACTTGGTGTACGCCTATTAATGTGTGTGAATATGTTTTTGTTGGTGCCCCCCCCCCACCCCCCAGTGCACACGAATTGGCGATCTGGACGGATTGAAAATGCTGCTGCTGGTGAAGAATAACAGGAAGAACGTAAACAAACTGGACGACAATGGAATGGCCCCCTTACACTACGCGGCGAGATACAACCAGTTGGAATGCCTGAAATACCTTGTGGAGGAGGCGAAAGCCGGTATGTTTACGCCTTGTGATTGCAATTCCCTCACAATCTAAATCTCTGACATATAAAAGTGGCCTAAATTCAGTCACAAACACAGCAAAACAAGCATCTTTCGGGCTGAATGGCGGTATAAAACTAAAAATGTTTAGATAATCCAGGGGTCCGAATATTTTGACGCAAGCATATACTACACAGGGGACGAAATGAACAAAAAGAGGAGAAAGATATTGTAACAGTTCTATGACTTCTAGAACTCGAAGCCATTGAAAATCCCATTAACTGAGTATAACTTTCTCACAATGATTGGCACAGTATCCATATGGAACGCATCGCGTGCTTTTCGTAGAACAATTGAGATTCTACCAACTTCAGATCTGAGAGGTTTCAAGGTTATTAAATCGAAATGTTGCAAAATACGGGCTATCTTAAGTTTTTCGTAGTGTGTTTTGTTGGATGTATGTCTTTTAATTTTTGCAATTTTAGATAGAGTATGATCAAATTAGAGGATTACATTAATTTAACAAATAATCTCTCAGTTCTATTAAAAGAGCTGGTCATTTTTCTTATTTTATAGACATCGTAGTTCGAGATAAACAAAACACTACACCACTTCATTTTGCCGCCAAGAAGAAAGAAGGAGGGGCTTCGGAGGTTTGGTTCATTCTTGTTGATTTAAATTCATGTTCTTTCATGAAGTTTTCCTTCACTTACCTTGGTATTAAACAATCGCGAAATGACTGAAATATCGCAGAAAAAGAAAGCTAACAGGAATAACATCTGGGGATAAAGCACAAGTACAGTGTGTTGCAACAACACATATTGAAAGAATAATACTGTGGATGCTAGCAAAGGACGTCGTCATAACTATATATATATATATATATATATATATATATATATATATATATATATATATATATATATATATATATATATATATATATATATATATATATATATATATATATCCTTTATTAACATTTGGAAACGTATTTTGCAGAAAAGCGGCAACATGGCAAATCAATTTTATGCAATGCATAATTAAGAACATCGATGTACTAAAAAACAGTCTATTATCTGTGATACATTTGGCTGATGTTTATCTTGCTTTTTGTATGATCACCTGGAGTATATTTCTGTAGACATATATGAAGGGCATCTCAGTTATTTCATGCATAAATGAAAATACGCTTAAATTCAGTGGTGGTGAAAAGAATACAAGAAACTGAAGGCGAGTAGGGAGGAGGATGCTGTTTTCATATTTACCTGAAAAAGTACACCCTCATTTTACAAATGACGAAGCGTCAGTTTTTTTTTTTGTTTTTTTTTTTTTTGTTTTTTTTTGTTCTTTTGCCTTACAATTTTCCACTTTTGCAGTTTTAACATTTCAGTCTTGGTGTTTTGTATATTATAATTAAAACATTGGCTTATGACAATTTTCAGGCGGTTGAAAATATAAAATTAAGTCCTCACTATAACGTTTTATCCATTGAGTAGTCAGCTTCATGTGAAGGGTCAAACATGTTTCTGAAAATTTAGAAATTTTTAAAGTTTGAAGACCACATTGACACAATTCCCTGCATACTTGTTCGATCGAGGTTTCATTTTCATGAAATGCATCATTCTTTCATTTTCTGGATGGACTTTGAGCCATTATTTTGAAACAATGTTGATTTGGAACCTCGGTTTACTTTGATGGCTTGTATATGTTTCTCAAAACAAAGTTAATGTTCACATAAAAGTAATGCTGAGTTTCTAGTGATTGGGATTTTTAGATTCTTAGCAACCATTGCCACTTCAGTTAATATATTAACTTGTAAAAAATTGCCCGATTTTATTTACAGAATGAAGGAAATCAAAAGTTTAAATAAGGACTACTAAATACTTTCTGGTCTTTTATCTTTCAGGTAATAATACCTTAGTGAAAGATTTGTTAATAATAGAAGAATTTGAATATGATTGAACAGGCTGCAAAGGAAGTCATAGAGTATTTGGCCTCCGAAATGAAAAAGAACAACATAGATTTAAACATTCGTGACCAGTATGAATGTACGCCTTTGCATTTCGCAGCCATGAGAGGCAACGAAGTCGTCACCACAGCCTTACTTGGACTGGGTGCCGATGTCGGGGTGAGTTTAATATTACCGATTGATCGATTAGGTGAATACATTTTTTTCATGAAAGATGAGTGGTAAAATTCTAACAATTTTTCTTTTTCTACTTTAGATAACTTCATATTTCTCAAAACTGGTGAAAAATGCTAGAAAAACTTGAATAATGAAATAAAGAAGCATAAAATGTGTGATTTAAAAGAAAAAAAAAGTGATTGTCAGTTGCTATCGTGGTAGAAATGACATAAATAAGCTTCTATTAGAACAGGAAAACCCTGTAACAAAAACATCGTGGATATTGAATCACCTAACAAATAGGACCATATTTATTATCCCCCGTGAAACGGAGGGATATAGGTTTGAGATTGTCCGTCCGTCCGTCCGTCTGTCCGTCCGTCCGTCCGTCCGTCCGTCCCCTCTTCAAGCTAAGGACTTTGTGGACACCACTTCTATATCAACGAAGCATAATTCAGCTTTCATATTTCATACAGGCAAAATATAGGGTATAAAGATGTGCAACGTTAAGGTTTCAGTTTGATCGAAGCAAAATTGACAAATTGACAGGCTTTTGAAAATCGTCGAAAATAGACATATGTGCACATGTATAGGACTTTGTGGACACCACTTCTATATCAACAAAGCATAATTCAGCTTTCATATTTCATATAGGCAAAATATAGGGTATAAAGATGTGCAACGTCAAGGTTTCAGCTTGATCGAAGCAAAATTGACAAATTGACAGGCTTTTGAAAATCGTCGAAAATAGACATATGTGCACATGTATAGGACTTTGTGGACACCACTTCTATATCAACGAAGCATAATTCAGCTTTCATATTTCATATAGGCAAAATATAGGGTATAAAGATGTGCAACGTTAAGGTTTCAGTTTGATCGAAGCAAAATTGACAAATTGACAGGCTTTTGAAAATCGTCGAAAATAGACATATGTGCACATGTATAGGACTTTGTGGACACCACTTCTATATCAACGAAGCATAATTCAGCTTTCATATTTCATATAGGCAACATATAGGGTATAAAGATGTGCAACGTCAAGGTTTCAGTTTGATCGAAGCAAAATTGACAAAATGACAGGCTTTTAAAAATCGTCATAAATCGACATATATGCAAACGGAGTGGACTTCGTGGATTAGATTAGATTACATTAGATTAATAAAAAATAGATTCGGGTTATATCTGTTCAAAGACAGTTTGTAGTATTGTTGATTTGTCGTTCAAGGAAGGGTATCCAGTTTCCTGTCAATGGTAATCCATTAGCTTAGATATTGCATAGGGGTAATATTTAGGGTTTCACGGGGGATATTGCTGCTCTCTGACAGCATCTAGTATTGTGTCGGTTTTTTGGGAACCTTCTGTCATGAAGAATCCCACAACTAAACCATGCTGGAAATAAAAGCACTTCTGTTCAGTCCCTCTGGTGGCCATATGTATCAGCTTTCACTGTTATTTTATAAGAATTTATGACATTTATGACATTTCAAATTAAATGAAAATTTACTTAAAGCAAGGTCATCATTTGCAAGCAGGTATAAACTTACAAAGCAACAAACTTAAAAAAAAAACAACAAATATATCTATATGCCAAGCTTTAGGAAAAATTGACCAGTTTTTATAGTTGATTTTGTTTCCTTCCTTCCGCGCCATTTTTTTGTCTTCAACCCCTGCTAATATACTATTTTTGTATAATGTTCATTCTTATTGTCAACCGCTAAATTGAAACTTGAGTTCAGTTGATTAGAAAGTATTTGACCAGAGTATAAAAGGCACTTGTTCTCCTTAATAGCATCAACAAAAAAAAAATGTCACTATGTTTGCGTTGCTATAACTTGTTATGTATGAGTTTTAAAATATATACTGGAATGAAGTGATAATAAAAAAAAAAGAAAAAAAAAACTTTTAAAAAACCATTTCAATGTGTATAATCCGCACTGCATTTAATCCTGTGACAACATCTTCAGGCCCGTGATTATCTGGACGCGACACCTCTCCACGAAGCTGTCACCTATGATCACATAGACGTCGTGAAGCTCTTACTTGGCTCTGGTGCCGATGTAAGCTTTTTACTTAAATATCATATAACTACAGTAAAAGTAGTAAAATATTTAACAAAAAATCGTACTCCTTTATGAGAGTAAATTAAAAAACGACCAATTCACGCAATATTCAAACATCAGTTGAAATTAATGAAAATGATATTTAGCTTTGAATGGGCAGGAAAGTTGGAGTATGCTGTATAGAAAATCCTGAAAATAGTCTTTAAATTTCCGGTTTGAGATGTAAAAAGAGCCATTTTTCAGCCGACAGCAACAGACGGAGAAAGCATAACGCCGTTACATTTGGCCGCTATGCAGGGCAATCTTCAAATCGTGATGAAACTGGTCGAGAAAACACCCAAAGCCATGAGGCAAAAGGTAACGGAAGAATAACGATAAATATAAGAGCTTTGGACAAGTTTCTCTTTATGTTTTGTATCGTATATTAAATTGCAAATTAACAGATACTTATATTTTTTCTATCGCCTTTACACGTTGTCATACAAATTTTCGTATTCAGGAAAGATTCGTACCGATAATTGCAAACAAGATTCGTACCGATAATTGCAAACAAGATTCGTACCGCTAATTGCAAACACGAGGCTTCAGAAACGATGCATTATAAAAGCAAATTTGTTACTGCAACGAAACATACTACAGCAGTACTTGGCTGTACTGTACATATATACCTTCAACTAAATAATTATGATGTTTTTTTATCAATTGAACTTTTCTCTCTTTTTCTTAGCTTATTGAAGCCAAAGATAACTCGGAGAATCAAGCTTTGCATTTGGCAGTAGAAAATAGACACTTAAGTGTCGTAAAATATCTCCTACAATCAAGTAAGAATTTTAAATTAGATTAAATCAAAGTTACTTTAATTAATAAGATTAAATGAAAAACCTTTTCGGTTTTGAAAAGAGTTGGTTATGTCGTATTTTATTTAAACTCGACAAGGACGCTTGATGCCACCTTACAACTTCACAAGGATTCAACAGCACAAATGTGCAGTTAGTTTGTTTACCAGTTTCCTATATTTTCTCTGTTTATGAGGAATTCAAAGAACATCATGGCGTTATTTTGATATGTTCACAGCATCACAGAAGGCACTGGATGAGAAATGCCGCACTCTTACCTCTGACTCAACAGCACTGCACTTGTCAGCTATCACAGGAGCCACGGACATACCTGAACTACTGCTGAAGAAAGGTGCAAGCATGACTATCAAAGACGGTGACGGCATGACGGCCTTGCACAGAGCCGTGGAGTACAACAATAACGGACTCGCCAAGATGCTGCTTGATGCCGGGTAATGCTATCGCTACCACTACAGTGTTCTCCCGAAAAAACAGACCAGCAACAGAATTGATTGTAAACACAAAGGGCGCGAAAGTCCAGCGCTGGGGGTGGCGGTTACTATAGTTTGAATGAACCTGAAGAGGGCTTGGGAAAAGTGGTGCCTTGAATCTGATTGTTACATGACGTTGGTGAATGTTGTAATTGTAATTGTCGATTTACAAATCAATAATTTTTCCATGTCCACCAAACGCAAATGCCAAAAAATATTGAAGTTATTTGTAATCAAAAACCAGTTAAGTCACGTATGAACAAAAATATTATTGACCAGCCACAGAAGATTGACCCAAAGGGTAACATATTTACTTGTCATGTATGCTAGCTCAAATAAATCAGTATGTACTAATTGCTGATCTGATAGGGCACCGATTGACGCACGGGACAACGACTTTTTCACGCCGTTACTCCTCGGCTGTTGTAATGATAACGCTGAAGGCGTGAGGAAACTGCTCCGACACGGCGCTGACATCTTTGATACAGACGACAGAGAGAACACGACCGTACGACTAGCCGCCGAGTACAATCAGACAGAGGTCGTTAAGGTGTTGCTGAAGCATCTGAAGAAGCTGGATGACCATCAATTAGTCGATGTACCCGATAACCTTGGATTCACGCCCCTGCACATCGCCGCAAAAAAAGGCCACGATGAAGTAGTCAAGGTATTTCTCAGAGTATTCACCAACCTTGCAATCTAAATCTAACAACTGAAGAATTTAAGACAATCCTTTAGTGAAACTAGTAAAATACATGGGGTTGTTTTGTGAATTTCAAATAACGGTTCATTTCTTTTTTGTCTCTTCACAGTTATTGCTAACACACGGAGCAGATAAAAACTGCAAGAACGAAGAAGAAAAGACGCCATTTCACCTAGCAGCCGAGGAAGGCAAAGAAGAGTGAGGCTTTGTGATCTCTGCTTGCCCTATACATATCAAGTTAAAAAATGCCATGGATTATAAATCAGCTGTTTTTAACTTTGCATTTTAATTCCCTTAATAAGGGAGCAATACAACATGTAAAACTTTGATCAGCCAGTTACTGTAAGCTTGTTTTTGAATACTTGAGTGATAGATAGTAATACTTGAAATTAAACATGGCAGACACGAAATTAAACATGGCGGGCACAAAATTAAACGTGGCGGACACGAAATTAAAATAGGTTCACACGATTCCAGAACGAATTGCTCAAGTGGGAGTTCCTTTTTGCATGTTTCCAGGGCCTGCCGCCTGATATTAGAGGCTACAGACTTTAAAGCTCTTAATGAGGAGGATGAGGATTCAAACACAGCTTTGCATTTAGCGTCTACGAACGGCCATCTTGGAATTGTCCAGCTGCTTGTAGATCACGGCGCAGACAAAATGGCAAGGTACTATTTTCATTGCAAATTTTCCATTCAGAATACTTCAGCTTATAAGCTTATGCCACATTTAGCATTTGCTTTTGCCAGGAATGTTGCCCATTGGACGACTGGATTTTATGCTTTTCAGGAATGTTGACCAATGGACTCCTTTGGATTTCGCATCAGCTGAAGGTCACGTGGACGTGGTGAAGTATCTGCTGTCTGAAGATGTACCAGTCAACCCCATGGATAAGGAAAAGGTACGCCTCGTGCAATCACGGCACCCTCCCCCCCCCCCACCACCATCCCCGCCCCCGAAATAGAACCACATTTGCGAGGTTGTCTCATTTGCGAGATGTTTCTATTCCGGAGTTCCCATGTGAATATACTGAGCAGAGGTTTGAAGGACCACTGAGTTGTGACTGCCTGTTAAAAAAAGTCAGTTTAAATATGTTGTGTTTTAGAAACTTATGTATATTGAACCAACCTTTCCAAAACAAAAATACCTGGATACTCACCTTAGAGTTCTTATTAGTCTTAAGTTCATAAATTTTGAAATGCGTAACATTTCGGTGAGATAATAAACACTTCGAGGGTCTCAGAAAATGTTTTGTTTTAGTCGACACCCCTTCATTTGGCGTGTAAATATGGACACTTGGACATCGTGAAGGAGCTGATAGAAAAAGGTGCTGACGTAGGAGAGAGAGACAGAGAGGGGAATAATGCCTTAGATGTGGCCATTGCCAACCACAATGTGTGAGTATAGCTAAGACATTCACTCATGGGCATCAAGGGGTTACGAGGTCTTGGTTAAAAATGTAATAAATTAGGTTGGAGGGGGGAGGAGGTAGGAGGATGTTGTTTCGTTAAGTTAATAGGAAAGCCTGGTTTTTTCTCCAGGAAGGCTTCGAAAAAAATGTTTCTTGTGAAATCGATGTGTCTATAAAGGAAATTCAAACAAAAAAAAACGTCCTTATCAGTTTTAAAAAGGCCACTTGAAGGGAGAACTTTTATTGTTGGCTAAGTGTTAAGCTGTTCGTTTTGTGCAATAGGTTTTCTTTTGAAATTGCAATATAAAACCAGTATCAGATCCAAGGGGCGGGGTCAGGGGTTGCAACTCCCCTAAAATCGAAAAAATAGACCCCCAGCTGGCTTAGGAGCCCTGCCCTACTTCCACGCCTGCCCAAGTTGACCCCCCCCCCCCTTCCCCTCTTGCCCGAAAGCTGTTTCCGCCACTGATAAAACTATTCCTTTCCACACCCAAACACTCTGACCATATGGCTGACGCAGTAACATCTTTCTGTGTAAATCGAACAATAATACTCAGTTTGTGCTAAGTGAATTTGTAGTCGTGCCTCCTTCCCAAGCACCCTAACACCCATTTTAACGTATTCACAGGCCTTTCACGCGTAAATAGATCTAATACAAAGCACCCATGATTTATCCCCACAACAGTCGTATTTTATCATCAGTTAGTAGAGTATGTCTCATATTCTCATATTTTTATTGGTGCCATGCAGAGAGGTTGCCAGTGCTATCATCGAAAGCCCGTTCTGGAGGAACGCGCTACTTAACGAGACGTATACTGGTAAAAGTGGTAACATGGTGCGGAACACACCACTACGGAAGCTCGTGCGGAAGATGCCGGAAGTGGCTAACCAGGTGAGTGTGTCAAAGTCATGCCCTTATGGTCAAGCTCTCAAAGTCAAGCTTCCAAGGTTAAGCTCTTCTGAAAAAAAATACAAGTGGCGCTGTCTGGATAGTTAGGAAAAAATTAAAAACTCGGCGAAACATACAGAATATTTGTGGTTGTGAATATGAGAACCTTACTGCCTAATGTTTTCGAAAATGACTATAAAATTTGTTTGGTCCTGCAATTTGAAAAATGAGTAATGGCATCATATTTTGGAATTGATGCCTTATAGGTAATAAGCAAAAGTAGTTCATCTCTCTGAAAGCAAACAAGAAGCAAACAAAACTACCTAGTATTCCAACCCCCCCCCCCCCTCTGCCAAAACAGTGTGAAATTTCATTGGCAAAAAAATCCTTAAAACTTTTATTTATTCCCGTATATAGAGCGGCTGTTGTTCTATTTTGTGACATTTTTAGGTCTTAGAAAAGTGCGTGAACTACGGTCCAGAGAATACATCTCCGGATCACCAGGACTTCTACATTGACTTCAACTTCGAGTTTGTTGATGATAACTTCTCTGACTGGAAAGATGACGCCACCTTGGATAGACTGAGAAGACAAGGTGACTGGACACTCTGATCAGGGCTGAGTATTGTAACAGTGCAGCTCCCGCAAATAGGACCATCGGCGGTACTGAACTAGAACGGTCAAATTCCGGGCTGGTGCTATATGTAGGGTCCTTCATAATTTAGTGCTCCAAGTACGTCACCGTTGAAAAGTGGTTCTATTTTGTGAGTTGTCCTATTTGCGGGGAAGGGGGAGGAGGGTGGTTCAATTCCGAAAATTCGAATATACAAATTCAGTACACATTTCAGTACCATATTTTTATACTTGTTCACAGAGGAGATCTATGAATCGTCGGGGAGAGTAGTCAAGGGAACAAAACCGTACACAGAAAACACGTCAATGCTGAAGGATAATCATATCCTGATGGTGATGGTGAACGCGAACCGAGGAGAACTTGTCTCTCATCCTCTCACACTTGGTATGTCAATGATTTTATGCGGCGGGGTGTCCGACCTGTTTAAATCATGGGAAGATTTCTATCTATCTATCTATCTATCTATCTATCTATCTATCTCTATCTTTGGCTATCTCTCTGTCTATCTCTCTCTCCATATCTCTCTCTCTCTCTCTCTCTCTCTGCCCCTCTCTCTCTCTCTCTTAATCTCACCCGCTATCTCACCCCTGTCTCTCCTCCCCTTTTTTTCTCTCTCTCTCTCTTTCCTCTTTCTCTCTTTCTCTCTCCGTCTCTCTCTCATCTCAGTTTTTTGCCTTTCTTCTTCATTAGTCTTCCTCTCTTTGCTCACCTCCGTCGCTCGGTATCTGCCCCCCCCCCCCCCCCCCGACCTTGTATGCTGTTTAACAGACTGCTGCATTTCATACTCACCTGCATTGTTCAATTTCCAGGCCTCATACGAAGAAAATGGAACAAAGCGTCTATCTTCTACTACACCTTTCTTGTGTTCTATGCGCTTTTCCTGGCGTTGCTGTCAGCATACATGCTCACGGCCACACCTCCCTATTCAGATAAGGGGTAAGTTACCATAAACCGAATTTCATTTAAACTGCATGAAGAAAATTCTACATGTTTCTGTGACCAGAAGTGGCAACTGGCATAAAGTTAACAGCATTTCACAGCATTCTGTAAAATAACCTGTATACGGGTAGCTGAATCTGTAAGACTTTTTAGATGGACATTTATCAACTGGATCTTTTACAACTACATCAGTTTCTTTCCAAGTTTATGGAGCGTGTCTTTTCGAAGTGCTTCGTCGTGTTCTATAAGCAGGCGCGAGGAGTCGGGCATATCAGCCCGTTCGGTGGTGGGCTGATAAGCCCAATCATCGTGGTGATTCTCCCTCTTTGTGCAGTGCGAGTCTTAAGCTGGTATTTCGCTTTTATAGCAGCGACCTCCTCGTAACACGCATCATGGTTATGAAAATTTCCTAACACGTTTCTGTTATTTTCCAATCATGCTCGATATATCACATCTTAATCCATGCCAATTAAATCAGGGATGAGGATTTAGGTTGCCGCATTATAAGTGACTGAAAACCCTGCATTATGGTGCGTGAATAAATACCTCCGTGGTGAAAAATTCCCACATCAATTTCAAATAATTAAAAAATATAATTATTTTTTTAATCAAACACACTCCTTCAATAAAAAGAGATCCAGCTGTATAATGTCCAGTTGGCAAATAACTAGAAAATGCCCGGTTGCAAAATGTACAGCCTAAAAGTGTCTGGATACCAGGTAGCCACATTTATACTTAAGAAGTTCTAGATACCAGGCAGCCACATTTATACTTAAAAAGTTCTAGATACCAGGTAGCCACATTTATACTTAAAAAGTTCTGGATACCAGGTAGCCACATTTATACTTAAAAAGTTCTAGATACCAGGTAGCCACATTTATACTTAAAAAGTTCTAGATACCAGGTAGCCACATTTATACTTAAAAAGTTCTAGATACCAGGTAGCCACATTTATACTTAAAAAGTTCTGGATACCAGGTAGCCAAATTTATACTTAAAAAGTTCTGGATACCAGGTAGCCACATTTATACTTAAAAAGTTCTGGATACCAGGTAGCCACATTTATACTTAAGAAGTTCTAGATACCAGGTAGCCACATTTATACTTAAAAAGTTCTAGATACCAGATAGCCACATTTATACTTAAAATTTTCCATAAAGATTTAATGTTGTCTCGGTTTCAGAGATAAAGAAAAATGTGATGACCGTGATTACAAGCAATCGAACTTTGAAAACTTCGCGAGTGTTTGGATGGTTGTGTGCAGTTCTGCAGGTTATTTTATGTCCATATTTGAAATCTTGCTCTCGATCTTATTTACTTCATGTTTTAATCAATCAAAATGTTACCTGTAGCGGAAGAGGGTGCTACAATTACAACATGGCAGATAAAGGATGTTAACAAATCATTTACAGACCTAATTTTCCTTTATTTTCATATATGAAGTTAATGTTTAGTGCATGATCCTTCTAAAACACTTACACTTGTAATTTGGGTGATAGTTGTTTACGGCATTGTTATTTTCTGAATTTCCATGCTTCACCCTAACTAAGCAGGGTTGTATTGCTCTTTTAATACAATTCTATTAGAAAAACTCAGCAATTCAATATGTCCCTTTTATTTCACAGGAATGTTGTTGGAGCTTTTCCAGTTGCTGGCCATTAGGAAAAAATATCTAGAACCAAACAACTTGCTTGACTGGTACACATACGTATCCACCATCGTTCTCGTTCAGGATTTCCAAAGCTGTCGCAATGACGAGCGGCGAACGGTAAGATTATGGCTATTATGTGACGTGCCGAACGGTAAGATTATGGCTATTATGTGACCTTATTTGGCGATATCTACACCTGCTGAAATGCACAAACCTTCCAGCATCAGGAAGTGCTATCCAAACGATTTCCAAACTTTCTAATAAAACAACAACAAATTAGTCAAGCTCATGAACATTTTCTGCAAATATCTTTTTAGAAAATTGCAATCTTTGATAACTGTAGCAGTTATTAATTTTGAGATTTTAAGCAATTATTAATTCATTTTGAAATTGACATTTAATTCGTAACACAAAATCTGCTCAAACATTAAAAAAATATATATATTTTTGAAAATGTTTGCGGCATTTTCGATTCAGAACTGGCAGTGGCAGCTGGGTGTATTCACGGTGTTTGTGGCGTGGATGAACTTCCTGCTCTTTCTCCGCAGGCTACCACGTATTGGCATCTACGTAGTCATGATCGTGGAGATATTCAAAACTTTCCTTCGCTTCTTCACGATATTCTTTCTTTTCATCGTTGCCTTTGCTATATGTTTTACCATTCTACTCAAAAACCAAGTAAGTACTTTAAGATCTGTAGATTTATAGACTAGATGTCATTTTACAAAGCTCCCAAAACTCTAACATGAATCGCTGATTCAGAAGTGAAATTCTGTTCGTATTTGTTTGATGGCTCTTCGAAAGAACGATCCTCGAACGAAAAATTCTATCAGGCTATCGGGATGGCGATGCATGTGTAATTTCGTCAAAATGGTCAAATCACAAAGTAGCTCTAAAAATTAATATTTGCCTCCCATCCTGACATTTGCCAGTCATATATGGATCTTAGTCGCAAGTGGAGGCATGGAGCCGTCCTTAAAGTTTACATGTAAAATGTTAGTATTTTTGCGTTGATGCAAAATTGTCATTAGCCCTTGCTTAAAAATGCAAATTTAATGCAAAATAAAGATGAGTGACTGTCCGTATTCAGGATCCTTTCTCAACCTTTTGGAAATCATTGATAAAGACGTGGGTGATGATGATTGGTGAATTCGACTTCAATGACGTCTTTCATCCGGATAATCCCAAGGATCCCGACGCGCTGACCTATCAGGGCAGCACATACGCCATTTTCATTGCATTCCTCGTACTTATGGCAATCATCGTCATGAATCTGCTGGTGCGTGCATTTTATGTGAATATTGTGGGCTGCAAATTGGAAGAATTCATTACCTAATTTATACAGTAAAACTTGCATCCGGACAAACCTGTATAATATGGACAATTCCCTAATTCGGAGAAAATGATTCAGTCTCTTTTTACTTCCTATTGATTTCTATATAATAAGAACCTGGATAATTTGGACACCTCCCTTTTCCGGCCATGGGCAAAATTTCTCATACCCGATTGTAGGTTTTACTGTATGAATGACTCGTGTGATTCGGAAAAGCATTGGAGCAAAATTGTTTGTGTGTTTTCGAGGTAATGTCGATAACATTAAATTGTCAGAGAAATTGATTAAGTAATAGTGTTGATCGAAATTGAAATAGGATCATATATATATATATATATGATCCTATTTCAATTTCGATCCTATGATCATATTTCAATATATATATATATATGCAAAATAAAGATATATATATACACGAGTATTTCGTAGTGAACTTCGGATGGCATTTCTACTGATGTCATTTAAATTGGATATATTTTAATGTTTTCCTCTCAGTATTTATATTTTTAAATGTATTCAGCATTGTAAGAAATATGTTCTCACGTTGTTTTATTGCCGACAGACTGGTTTGGCCGTAGATGACGTTAACGAGTTACAGGCAAATGCAGAAATCAAGAAAGTCACCATGCAGGTACGTCAGCAGCAGCGAAATGTTATTCACCTTTGCTGGTTTTCCTCTCAAGGAATCTATTTTTCAGTCCTTTTTGTAATTAACAATTGGATAATGCACTTTACTAAACTTTTGTGTTTTGTTCATAACCATTTAAGATTAGTGTAGTTCCCACTTGCAAACTACGTTTGCTTACTGGAGGAAGTGTGCAGTTATTCCTAACGTTTATTCTTTTTTTGTGCCTTTCTGCGTTTTGGTGGTTTCCAAACAACTCCTCTTAGACTATTTGACGTACAAAAATGAAATTTGGCACAGCTGTACAGAGTGTAAGATCTCGGTGGAATCGCAATTCTTTATCTTGACTTTCAAGGTCAAAGTCAAACTGTGGTCAAAGGACTGATCACCTCGAAATGGTTACCAGACAACTCCTCCTAGACCGTTTGACATACGACGATGAAGTTCGACAGTGGTATAGAGGGTTACTAGATCTCGCTGGAACAGCATTTTTTCACTTTGAAGTTCAAGTCAAAATAATTTTAAAACCCCCATTTATCACGCATACTAGCTAGAAATAGTGCTCAAATTCTTGTTCGATGGCACATACGGTTTGAGTAGAGCATCTGGAATATTGATCCTAAAGGTCAAGGTTAAAGTTCACGTGACTGTTGTATCCTGTGAACCGTTAGCGATAGGACGATTTATCTCTTGAAAACGGCTAGCGGTTTTTCGATCTCTAGGCCTAAAAGACGATAATTAGGCACCTCTCTGACCTGAACCTTCCAGGTCAAAGTCGTAAATCGGAAGCTGATCATCTCGAAAACGGTTAGAGACAGATCGATATAAGCTTATTTTCAACCTTTTGGACTTAAAAGATTCTCTCGAAAATGCTTAAAGCGATTCGGACCTCATTTTGGACTTTTGGGCCTAAAAGATGTTACATAAGAGGTGCCTTGGTGACCTTGACCTCCGCACAATAATGCACTTAATTTTTTCGTTGACTATTATTTCATTATCTAGCGGAATTCGGTCCAGTTAGAATTGCTTCAGACTTTTAATAATGACTCCATATTTTAGAAATGCTCATGACATGCATCTTTAAATATTTTATGCTGCTCAAATGCAGATTGAGCTTGCTCTTGATGTGGAGGTAGCGCTGCCGTATATGGTTCAACGCTGGTCAAAGTTCATACTGCGAGGTCAGCGCCTTCATCCCAACTTAAGGGGAAACATCATCTTCAAGTGGTTTAGAGAGTTTATAGAAGGGAACTACATGTCGAAAGAGGCGGTTATGGACAAAGTGCTCGGAAATGTCCTGGTGAGTTTGCATACACATATGGAACTACATGGTAAGGAGTCATCCATTAAGTAGGTATCTGTTTACGTATGAAGCTTAAGGATGACCCCTTAACTATATGGTAAATTGCGAAGCATGTTATCACCGGGGAATGTGCAGTACAATCAATTAATGTAATACGGATTGTACTTCTGTGTGTAGCCAATTGCTGGATAGCAATAAAAAAATACGTCTCGCAGACTATCGGTAAGTAAAATGAGAAACAGACGTTATGCGCAAACTGTCTAATATTCAACTAATCATGCGGAAAAAATACTCTCCGTAAGAGAAGAGTTTCGTCATGAATTCAAAAAAGATCTGAATACATGCAAATATGCCTGTTGAAAACCGTTCTCGTTCACCAACAATTCTACCAGTAATGAAGTTGCTAAGATCTACGTTTCGGAAGTAATGCCCCAAAAACTGGGAAAGCCTATACGTGTTTATGTTTCAGTGTTTGGGAGAACGGAAAGGTGTGAACTGGACATTCACTTTATTTTCTATTTTCCTTCAGACGCTAGATCCAAATCGCGAAGAACAAGAATATCGCCAGACTTTGTTCAAGAAGATCAAAAAGAATAAGCAAGAAATACGCGGTATGAAGGCCCAGATGACGCGGATAGAAGAGATGCTGAGTCATCTCTTGGAGAATCAAGAGAAGAAAGTGAAACGGAGGCTCACGCGCAAAACTACGGCACAAGAGGACACGAGTGGAATGGGAGGCGCGGGGGGAATGGGAGGAATAGGAGAGGAGGGAGAAGAAGAGGAATAGATCATTGTAGATGCTTAGCATTGTAAGCAATACAAAATATCCCTCCCCCCACCCGTTCTGCAAAATGAAAAACAAAGATCGTCACTGAAAACTAACACAACCATTCAGAGAGATATGAAGAGTTTGTAAACAAAACGCGCGTTCAATCAAATTTCAAAGCTGGAGAAAATCACTGAATAGCCAACAGTGTGGTAATTTTGTTTTAAGAAACAACCGAGGCAAAGTTAGAAACTTAACACTCTATATAACAGCACTTCAGCTTACAAGACATATGGCTGTAGTTATCGAAAGTACATTGCCATTGTCAATTTTTCACCTTCAGAATTATATGGTTTTAAGTTTAAAATGCAATGTATAAGTATCAGGGTGCCAATCCAATTCTGTGATAACCTTTTTATAATGTCTTTACAACGTTTCATAATAATTCTTTATAACTATGCAGGGTTCATGTAATTGTTAACCAAAATTCAGAGGTAGAAATCTCATTTAATTTTTTTGCATGTTATGTAGTACTTAATGTTGTTATTATATTTATTTTGTTTCTGTTAATGTTAATATAGTTTTATATGATATGTACTGTCGAATAGATCGGTCTATTTCGTTGTATCATGAACTATTTTCGGAATGATTAATACTATAGCATCTGGTCTACAAGAACGGAGATAAACAAGAAAAAACCTTGCATTTTGACGTTAAAATATCGCACGTTCTGCTTTCATGTTATCAAATCTATGTTTGCTTTTGCATCATTACGTTTTTGCACTGATTTAATAAGCTTCGGGGCTAAGCATATTTATATGACTTTCTGAGATCGTTGTCGTTGTTATCTGCCATTTAAAAATGACCCTTACAAGTTTTTTTTTACAAGTGTAACTGCTAGATGTAAATTTCTATACGTTTTGACACTTCATTAGCACCCATGTTATTTTATTGCTATGTTTTATAATTTTAATATAGAATATTATATTTGCAAATACTGGTGTACTTATAGAAAAATCCAGCATAAACTAGAGCGTAAACTGTGATGTGCAGGAAACCACTGCAGTGTATCTATTTTATCTTATTTTATGTTGATAATGTAATATGCCATTTTTAAAGTCTAATGTCTTGTAACATTAAATTCAATTGCAACAGGTTTTCTTTTAAAAAAAATAACAAAACGTTTATCTGCTCGTATGTCAATTTAACTAACATCTGTAACACCACGCCATTCATAAATTTTGTCCATAGGCTACAATTAGTAAGTGGTTTGGTCCAAATGTAGCTCCCCCCCCCCCGCATACCTGCGTATATAACCGTATTTATCAAACTAGCGAAGTGTTAAAAAATTAAAACGCAAAAATATTTCCTTCAGAGCGGGTTATTTCTTGAATAATATATTGCAAACAACACAGCTTAAATACATCTTATAAGCCGAGTAGTGTCTGATTTTGTTGACTTAAGATTTTATTGACTGATCAGGCACACGCCGTGTTATCTATTTACGCAGTGAGAGCTCACACAAAACTGAGCAACTGTGTATTCTGTGCGTGAAATGCCCGCATTTACTTGCAAATAATACACTCTTTTCGCATGGCGTTTTAAACAAGAAAACGAAATCGAAGGCGAAAATAAAAAGTGTCGTGCACACATTAATATTAAGTTCTACCTAAGTCCCGAATTGTTTCGTGGCCCTAGGGCCCGTAGTGCCAGTGGAGGAGATGACCAAAAATCTGATCACTGTCAAGAAAAAAAAGATACCAACGGCTGCTCGCACAAATTCAAAAATCCCAAGTGTTAATAAACAACGCCAATGAATTACGCAAATATCCAACTGGCATCACACCATTATTTCGTTGCGACCAGTTACACTAATTACGTCATTTTTTGCTCTGCTAAAAACTTGTAATTGCTCCTGTCGCAATTATTGCATGCAGCGAAATGTTATTGGTTTACCGGTTCATGGATATCTCAGGATTGGCAAACGCCTCAACCAATCCATCGCTTTCTTTATTATCTGCATTGTCTGGAAACGGATTTCCCCTCTCATTATGGTAAAAGTTTTTGGTGAAGAAAGGGACGTGCTCACAGTGAAAAATAAAAAAAGTATAGTCGTTTGTTCTTAATGTATGTACAGTAAAATAACTTTTATTAAAATAACGGTTATCTTTAATTTATACTGAGTGCAATTACGAACAAAGCTTATAGTTGAGTGAACATATACTCGAGGTGCATTGGATTTTGCATCTCAAGATTTTATAGTTTAGTGAATATATACCTGACGTGTATTAGATATTAAATCACTAATTAACATGAGCTCGAAACGTGCTTCTTCTGGAAAGCCCAAAACTGGTCAATCCTCTAAACGAACAAAAACGGATGACACGCTTAGTGGATTGTGTTCTGTGGTGAAAGAACTGATCGAAAAAGTTCAAAATCTCGAGGAAAAGGTTTCGGAGAAACCTAAGAGTAATGCTGTCTCAACATCTACCACGGATGACTCTCTGATGGGTCCAGATGTCTCGTTGGACGATTTGAGAAGACTGCAACCGCTGAACACCCGGGTGGATAATTTCCTTACCAATATGCAGGGTACAGAGGGAAATGCGTCTGTTGTGCAGAAGAATCTAAGGACATCAAACGCACGTAAGATTGTTTTTAACATCTTATGGCCTCACCAGTTCGTGCATAGACTCGGCACTTCCGATTTGCTTTTTGATAGCTTAACTATGCCGGAATTTGTCGCTGGCACCAGTGCTATTCTGCTATTATCAGAAGTTCCGCAGAATGAAAAGCGTGCACGTCTCCAGCATTTGCACTTTTTGATGAATCTTGCCCGTTCTTTTTCTTGGGAATCCTTACGTTCCTTACGCTCAAAGACCTTCTGCTCACGCCTACAGCATCTTCTCAAAGTCAGCGCGGTGGAAATAGCTCGTCAAATGGTAACACTTGCAGGCGTTTTAACTTCAAATCATGTGGTTACTCAAATTGCTGTTCCCCCACGCCTGTTACGTCTGTTAGAAATCAGGCAGAGAAGTCTTCGATCACCCTGCACGAGGTCACTCGCAATACATGGCCAAAAAAGCTCGTAGTACAAAAAAAACTAGTTTACCAGGCGGCACAATTTCAAAATCCTTGGACGGGTGAGTTAAATCTCAGTGTGGAAACATTTTGTGATATTTACAAAAGAGTTACTTCTATGCCTTCCGAAAATTATTGTGGCGCCAGGGTACCCGCTCCAACACATTTGAATTTAGAACAGTGGAAATATTTGTTACAAGATTATCACGATTTTGAAGTTGTAGAGTTTTTAGAATATGGATGGCCTCTCGGTATAGATTTATCACTGCCTACACCAACTGGTGTAAGTTTTAATTATAATCATCGCTCGGTCGAAAAATGTCGAAATAACATCGGCCTAAAACTGTCGAAATGGGACCACTTTCAAAGCACGATTTGCGCATTTTCCACTGCTGTTCATGCTTTCGGTAAGTGACAGCAACCACACCTACTACAACACGGACAGTGTGTTCATGCAATCTTTATGGTACTACGGAGTCTAGGACAAGTGCCACCCGGACAAGTACCACCCGGACAAGTGCCACCTGGAAAAGTGCCCCCGGCAAACAAGTACCACCCGGAAAACTGCCACTCGGACAGCTGCCAGCCAGAAAAATATCATTTAAAATAAAAGAAAAAAAGCGTTTGTTAAAACGTTTAAAGTTTGATATTCCCTTCCAAGGTTTAAGTAATTGGAATTAGGATCCTCTTGTGATTGATTCGCTCGGGGTACTGATGGAATGCAATTGAAATTAAGTAACTCTTCTGATGGATTAGTTTTATTACTTGATATGCAATACGATTCATTTGATTATTTTTATCTGGGAAAATCACACAAGAGTCACTTCACTGAAAATGCCACGAGTCAACTCTTCATTGCTGAATGCACCCATCGATCATCGGCTCACATTAAGTCTTGAAAGATAGGTTTAAACTTCACACAACAACACCGATAAAAAGAAAATAAATATAATTTTTCATTTATTTATCTTTCAATATTTTGGGTTTAACGCTTTTTTCTTTTTATTTTAAACGATATTTATCTGTGTGGCAGCTGTCCTAGTGGCAGTTTTCCGGGTGGCACTTGTCCGCCGGGGGTACTTTTCCAGGTGGCACTTGTCCGGGTGGCGGTTTTCCCGGTGGCACTTGTCCTGCTCCAGGTACTAAGTATCACTCTGGCTGGTGGCTTTGCATCTGTGATGTTTGTATTTTATAATATAACTAAAACACACCAAGTTTTTACCTATTGCAGCTACAAGAAAAAGGAAGCCCGAACGTTTTCACGCTAAATTTGACGTGACGCAGTGACTGGCTGAAAAATTTGGCAATCCTGAACCTTAGTGTTCAAACAATATTTGGACAAGGGTTGAAAAGCTCAAAAGCAATCACTCATTTTAAGCAGGCAAAAACTCATGCAAATATTTAATTTATTTAAATACCTTTATTTAAATATTGTTGAATATATACAAATATAAGGCATGCAAACCTTTATTTTATTTCGATTCCTTCAGCATTACTTTTACCTACATCGAGTGTTTTTGTTTGTTTTATGTTAAAAATATATCGTTGGTGAAAGAAAAATGTCAATATCTTTTAATAAGTCATAAGTTTTTGCTTTGATAGCACCGTTACTTAAATAATATCAAAGTAATGTAGTGCCAAATGATTTAATCAACATTAATTAACCAGTGTTGCAAATGATTGTTTCAATAGGTACTCAATATAAAGAGATTTTCCACTATATGTGCGTATTGGTTTTCTGCAGCGAGATGTCTGTGGGTCATGTTCCTCAATTAACCAATGAGAGACCAATAACTAAGTTTTCTCATCAATTTTATTAAATTAGCGATTTCACTATTCATGCATGTTTTGCTGAGTAATAAAATATTCTAGTTGATTTGTTAAAGCTGCTTAAATGGTATTATTGTGCTTTCAAAGATTTTCCCCATAAAACAGTTTTCAATAAATGATGTTTTATATGACGCATAATTCAACGATGCTTGGTATTAAGACATGTGGCGATTTCAGCACCTATAAGCACTAGCCTGTTGCCTGTTGATGCTCGAAGATTGTGTTTAACTTTTGCCTGTTTTCGTTAATAGTGTTTTGGTTAATAGTGTGAGTACTGTCCGGTAACTAACCTGCGTGTTAAGCTCAATACCTGTAGTCACTGGTTAAAATAGTTGTGAATTTTTGTACATTTTCCAATAAATAAAAGTTTATATAAACAACTGTTTACGGTATTTACTGTTTTGGATTTACGATAGTGAAGTAAAGATTACTTATTAATTTAGTTTTTCTTACAAAAGCTAATTTAACTGTTTTATCTATCAACAAAACATAAAATATATACAAATATGAAACGATTGAAATTTTGGAAGCTGACGCAGTTGTACAACGTTTCAATATTTCATATTATGTAGTGTTATTTCCAACATTCATCCAAGAATCTAATAATATTTCTGCAACTTCAATGTGATTGTGAGTAACACCTTTGTACCATGGCGTAGCTCTTAGAGAATGACACACCTGTTGAATGATTAAAGGTTGCTTTGATTAGCCTAAATTACTACATTTTACTACCAAAACAAAAAACAAAAAAGCGTTTTCTCTGCAAACTCCCTAATGAGTATAGTTGAGTAACAGTACCATAGCTGTGAAGTATTTTCTACAAATACTTATGTTTTCATTCCATTAAGGTAACAAACCTTTATAGAATTTAGAGAAATATGTATTCATCTTTCAAGTGTTAGTATCCATGTTAACAACAACGTCAGCACCGAGCTCAAGCAGCCTGTTTGTATCGACAATGTATGGCGGCAAGATGCAAGGCTATACAGTCGTTGTGGTCTCTAAGATTTAGATAAACCTGATCAAATACCTTGCTTCGAATTGAAAGTCTTGTCTTTTCAATTCAATAGCAAGGTATTTGATCAGGTTTACCGTAATTTTTGTAGATGATTGGGGAATTTTATATTTAAATATACTATATCGATAGAGCAAGCACACCAAAAGACATTTCATGACATCAGCTTCAACAGCTCTGCACCTTGTTGCAATTACAGGGACTACAAATACACTAGAGCAGCTGCTAAAAAGAAGGGAGCTAGTCCAGGCATCAGGGACAAGACCCGTATGACACCACTGTAGAGTACGGAAAAAAAGATACAATCTAAATTAAAGATTTATGTCAAATATAAAATGAATTATTGAAATTTAATGATTGCAGACTTATTGCAACTCTGATGACTTTTTGCATTCTATCGACCTTCTGCCGCTTGCCTAGCTACTCCATAGTGCATGCAAGAATAAGTTCAGAGCTACAACAGAAATGTTGTTTATAATTGCACATTCCAAAGCAGTCCAACCACTAACGTTTCTACAAGAAAAGAGTAGCACTTTTCAGTTGTCAGGCAGTTGACAGAAAGGGTCATGTCGGACAAAGAGATCTGTTTGGAAATAATGCATTAAACATCGCAATTGACCATCGCAATACGTAAGTTGTACAGATGCACAGCAGCTTCAACACACTTCTATTTTATATGATTTCTGCATGTATGCTTTTGTAACAAGATTTTTAGATAGGTGTATTACATGCGGGCAACAACAGATAAATTATGAAAAATTTCATATCGATTTTAACTTGTAACTGGTAGATGACAACTTCTATAACTGAAAGCTAAATGAATGTGGAAACGAAACACACTAGTGGACCGCCACAGAAGACAAGGTAACCTTATTCATGTGAAACATTGTCTCAAGTTCATATCTTTTAAACTTGAGTATGAGACTTTTAAGTAAGTGTTTAGAATTATATTTCATACTAATATGTGTATAAACAAATAACAGGTATACAACAGTCTAATTGTGCAAGATTTATTCAAATGTTAATACTAAGTAGAAAATATTTTTTTTAAAAATCAGGTTGTTAATGTAGATCGGTTGGTGTATCACCCTTTAACAATACGCCAAATACATAATTCCACCAATGTTCAGTGTCCAATAATTCACAATAGTACTTTTTGGTCATTTCTTTTTATGTTTTCTTTAAATATTTGGATTCATAAGCTGCTCTTTGAATTAAAAAAATACCTCGTGGAAAATCACCTCCATCAAGATTTTAAGTAACCTTTTAAAGGGTAGAATTCTGGGCGTGAAGAGATCCGAATTACAAGAAAGCTGCGTTATATTCATTGTAATTAGAGCCAAACACACAGAACCCATTTGTGCCTTTTTATCCCATGTAGTTTATTGTATACTATATTTATTATGTTTATTTCATTGTCTCATAGGCCGCTACAAGAGATAAAATGAGATACCAAAGTAATTTTTGTTGCACATTTTCTTTAGATATTTAGATAACAAAAAACCTTTTCTGAAGAGCGGAGGAATTATTATTTCTAAAATAAAAATCAAGACTATTTTGCTGATTTAAAAGATACCAATTAAAGCACTTAGTAAAAGAAATTACTTTAAAGATAAATTAATTGAATGACTGATTGATTGGTTGATTAATATATTAACGATAGAAGGATTGACATAATAAAGTAT
Source organism: Protula sp. h YS-2021 (assembly GCA_949752745.1). NCBI lineage: Eukaryota > Metazoa > Annelida > Polychaeta > Sabellida > Serpulidae > Protula > Protula sp. h YS-2021. Next base: position 43,125,999 of record OX457025.1, read on the forward strand.
GTATCTCATGACTCCCACGGGTTTTAGAGGCTGCGTGTTAGCACTTTAAAGATTAAAGCTTACCTTAAAGATTAATTAATTGATTGATTGACTTATTAATTGACTGATGTATTAACGATAGAATGATTGATATATTAACGTTAGTATCTCATGACTCCCATGTAAGTGTTTTAGAGGCTGCGTGTTAGGACATATATAAGTTGTCTAATCCGTCCTTGCTTCAGCCATTATGAGAAGAAAATGGAACCTATTTGAGTAATTAAATGTTCATTTTAAAGATGCGCTTAAAATGTAAAATATCAAGGAATTTTCCTTATCACTATGCCTTTATAACCCATTGAAAATGCAATTGGACAAAGGGTGAGTTTCAACTGTGTACTATAAAATATGTTTTAACTCTTTTAACAACCGTCTTATATAAATGTTATGTATTACACACTTTAACATTACATATTTAAATGAAAACTCTAGCTGATGCTCATACAATGCAAATAAAAAAATACATCGACAGCATGCATAGAGAGTAGAAGAATGTTATGCTTCGAGTGGAGGATACACCACATATTGAATTTTGGTGGCATTTGTAGTACCACCCTACCTGAGTTTAGGTGACAGTTTCGCTCGAACCAATTAACTGATTGGTTCCAACAAGGTGTCAAATGTAACATTCATGTTCTATTTTTGCAGTAAAATATAAATACAATGAATGTCGTTCTTTGTTTGACTACCACCAACCACAAACTTTTTATTCCGGACGTTTTACAGTCCTTTATATTCAGCCAGTAAAACAGCTTGTTTTCTATGATGGGTAGTGCAGTTTAATTTTTATTCTTATGCCATGTTTCAGAAATATTAATTGATATAAAACGAAAGAAAGGCTTTTGTGCCTTTTACATGTTGTGTGCACGAAATGAAATCATACATATAGCTGTAAACTTTTTTATCTCTTTGTCTTTTTGCTGTTCGATGTTGTGACTACTAGAACATAAAACTTTCAGCAGAACAGCCAAGTTGCCTTGTTTACATGCATAACTGAATCTGTCAGGCTCATCGACTTCAATGGCCGGAAAGATGAAGAACAGAGAAAGGCAAGAATGCAAGTCACTTTTTACATACCCCTCTCCCACACCCCTTTCCCTACGCATCGAATAATAATTGTATTATCTTACACCATGAAAGTGATTTCTATTTAGTATAAAACAGACTGGAAGAACATTTTCCTTTGAAATCTCAATTCAGTTTGGAGCCTTTAAATTGGCAAATAAATCCCATGTCATAGTTATTTTTGTGGCATGCAGCTCATGCATGTAGAGATTATTCCTTTTTGAGGTAGGATATATTTAAGACTTTTGCATGTTTCTTCAGCATTTTCATTCTATTGATGATTGGATTTGCGATATGTTTTAAAATACTCTTTGAGAATTAAGTAAGAATCGAATAACGTAAGAATAGACTGAGCTCTATTCAGACTGAAAATAAACATTTTTCTCACAAAATCTACGAATAAAATTCAGATAAAATTAAATTTGGTCGAGAGGGGCAACAACTGATTGCAATATTACAATTCAATGCAAAAAGGTTGGGACTGTCAAATGATATTGTAATGATGATTGGTGAAGTTGATTATGACATATTTCATCCTGATGATCCAGAAGGGGCATAAGCTATAACATACGAAGGAACCACTTTCGTTTTTTTCTGTGCTGTTCTCATAATTATTGCACAATTCTTAAGGCTTTCATTGCAAATTCCATCTGGTTTGTCAAGCGAAAATGAGCATCCTGATGTTCATTGTTTGTTAGATGGGCTTGCTACAAAGTTAAACTTATTTGAGAAAATTTTGTTGTCAAGTTAAGATAAAATGGACATACTTACAATGAATACCGCGTCTATATTTAACCTAATGCTTTGGACTATCTTTTCTCAAGAATGGTAGATGATATGAGTGGCGTTCAGGCTAAAGCAGAAAGCACAAAAAATGGAAATCCACGGAAGAATCCAACGCAGAGATGTCGTCTTGACTTTAATGGTTCTGATAATACTTTTATTAAGGAAATGATGGATTCGACAAACTTCTTCCCTAAATATCGATTATCAGTTCGATTATCTTTTCAATTACAGCCACGTTTTTTGTGGCGATATTGTTTGCTAAGAATTGAAAATGTTACCAGTTCTAATCACGTTACATATGTCATTACATTACAGATAGAGTAAGCGATGGATATGGAATTACAGCTGTCTGACAGAAAAGCTACATATCTGTTGCACATCTTAAGGAAAAGGTTTTAAATACTTTTTCTTAAGCAGGTTTTTAATCAGCTTTGCTATTTCACAATCACAAATAAATAGCTGGTGCAAGGAGATCACATGTGGCATTAAACAACATGCAATTCGTTTCATTGCTCTGCTGTTAAATACTCGTCGCTGTATTTTAACCCTTCTAAAATTATATATAAGGACATAACACGTAAAACTGATATTTAGCAAAAGTGTGTCAAGAGCAGGTTCTGTGCAAATAGTTTGCTAAATAAAAAAAGCATTTTTGTGTGTAAATTAAAACCATGAAAGCTGAACAAACCGAAGACAACTTTTAAACTTAAACATTTAGTATTGAGGAAAGACAATACTTTGTGCCTCCGAAGTTGCGGTCTTTAATGTTAGTTTAAAGACTGAAGAACAGCGCACAGAAAAAGTCAACCAGCTAACAGTTGTTAATCAGATAAAAGAAAAAATGCATGCACTGAAATGCCAAATGTCAAGTGTGCAAGATATACTACGGCCTTTACTCGAGAGCCATGCAAAAAATCGAAGCACAAGAGGGCACGTAAGGCATCAATTACTTTACAAGACACACTACCGGAAAACATATGGAAAGTTCGAAATCAATATAAGTTCTAGAACTCTAATGTAATGTAAGTTCTAGAAGGTATCATTCAAAACAATAATACAACGCTGTATAATATTTTACATGCTGTTTAACCGTCATCCTCACAAGCAATTAAAGATTAAAAAATATTAAAATTGACAATTTACGCTTCATTAGTCTGAGGATGCAAAAGTCAAAGGGTGTAACCTGTGGTCATTAAGATGGTGTACTTTAACAATTTAAAAATTTTATTGTTCAAAAGTCACTATTAGATATCACCCAAAGTATTCGCTGCTTACCTGGATGAACACCGCACAATGTATTTTGCACAAATATTGCATACGCCTAATCAATTTTACGAACCACTGGCGTTTATCATGTTAAAAGGAGAGGGCAATTTATAGAAATACTGAGTCATTTCCTTTAAAATAAGGCTTCTATTCTGTTTCTTAAACCAAAGCCGGATCGTAATGAAATCGCGGAGTGGTAATGTAATAGAGTTAGCACTCTTTTAGGGTACACATTGATACTTAGAAAATTGGAGGAGCTATATACTCTAACATTGGCTCATTTGTAAGTTTTGCATTGATCCAGATCCAATAAGTTGTGTCAAATTTAGCTTTAAGTATTAAACCATAAACTTGAGTAAAGCCTTCTCTGCAGTGCCTCATGCATTTTGCTCCTAGTAAGCTAAAACTTCCGTGCTAATCGTTTGGTACGACTTTGGTGCAGTTTCTTTTTGTGAACTTATCACATACAAACGACTGAAAGACTCAGTAATAAACACCGTGGAATTTAGACTAAACTACCTTCGTTATAATGCTTAAACTTATTTTCCCTAGATATTAAGGAAACTGTTTTAATTGCGACCACCTTTTCCTTCCAATTTTCTTCGTGAAAGTATTTTCAAACAAAATACGGCACTGGCAAAAAGTCTGGAATAAAAAGATTGTGGATGTGTCATTTTGTTTAAAAAATACCAGGGTGTATAACAGAACTCCTTGGCAATGCAACGGTTCCAAGAGTGGTCGATTCTACCCAGGCATCACGTTTGTGTGAAAAGACTAACAGTGTACTGATCAGTCCGCAATCTTACAAACCTGGGCTTGTTATTTATGGTGTTAAAATCAACCTCAGAAACAATGGGTAATATCGAACAATATTATCTTGTCTTTCTTTCGCAAATCACAAACATCCTTTCTCAACCTCACCGTGTTCAACAAATATCGCGAACCAAAATGAGTCAAGTTACTGAAGTTATTGCACTGTTAGAAATGAAAATTTCAACAGTTAACCGAGTTAATCATTGTTGGCCATATTCAGAGTGGCGCTAGGCAGGAAGCGAGAGCGCGCCGGTCTGCCATTTCGCAGTCAGCAGTCAGTAACATTTGGTCAAAATATCGAGGTAGGCCACGTGTGACGCTCGACGAGAAGACCAACAACTCACTAATCAAGTGTCTCGGAACAGGCGGTTGATAGGTAATGCCATTACTTCACAACATTTAATTTTTTTTATTTTTAATTTAATTTAACATGCCTTTTTACGATAATCGAAAAAAAAACACAAAAAAACACATACTGGAGTTTTTATTACAGAAATGAAGCGCTACACCAGCTTAGGCATGCAAGAGGACCTGGAGCCAGGAATATATCCAGGCGCACCGTTATCAACCGTTTTCACGACGGTGGATTGCTCTATCGCGCTGCATCAATGAAGCCAAGCCCCAGCGCCCGCCACAAAGCGGCTCTCCTTCATTGGGCAATCGATCATCGTCGGTGGAATCGATTTCAATGGCGGAATTGCCTTTTTGGTGATGAACCAAGTTTGGTTTAGTACCTAACGACAGCAAGCGACGCGTTTGGAGGGGCAGAGGTGAAGCGCGCCATGGTGATCAGTTTGCAAACGCTACAGAACTATTTGGAAGTGGATGAATGCTCGTTTGGGGGCCATAAATTATCACGCCAAAAGTGAACTTGCCTTCATTGGTGGTAACTTGAACGCAACGCGCTACAGAGATAAATTCGCTTACTCGCTGGGGCGATCGATCCTGCCAAGTTTCAATTTGTTGATGATAATGCGAGACCCCACATAGCTGCATTAGTTGATGATTACTTGGACCAAACTGAGATATCCAGAATGGAGTGGCCTCCAAAAAGACCGGATCTTAATCCGATAGAAAATGTATGGGGCATTATGAAATGCAAAATTGCTCTCATACTGCTTCCTTGTCACAACCCGAGAGATCTCCGGACGATCGTGCAACAAGAGAGGGGTATTCCACAGAGAACAATGCAAAAATGCATCGACAGCATGCATAGGAGAGCAGAAGAATGTTTTGCTTTGGGTGGAGGATAACCATATATTGAATTTTGTGTCATTTGTGGTACGATCCCACCTCTGTTTCGGTGACAGTTTTTCTCAAAACAGTTAACTGATTGGTTCCACCAAGGTGCCAAATGTTATGCATACATGATCCAGTAAGATATAAATACAGTGAATGTCGTTCTTTCTTTGACCACCACCAACCCACAAACTTTATTCCGGACTTTTTGCTAGTCCTTTATATATGTTTGCATCCGTGAATACATTTATGTTGCTTTTGTTTACAATTATGCGTAAAAAATACCATTAAAGGCCATTGTCGTTAAGTAGACTGTTCTCGAAACATGAAATAAATCCTGTTTGGGATATTAGATCTAAAATGCAAACGTCTATTTTCACAGTTAGGTAGAAAACAACAGTTTTCTGCAGTAAGATATAAATACATGGAATGTCGTCCTTTCTTTGACCACCACCAACCCACAAACTTTTTATTCCGGACTTTTTGCAAGTGCTTTATATATGCTTGCATCCTTGAATACATTTATGTTGCTTTTGTTTACAATTACGCGCAAAAAGTTACCATTAACAGCCGTTGTCGTTAAGTAGACTGTTCTCGAAACATGCAATAAACCCTGTTTGGGACATTCGATCTAGAATGCAAACGTCTTTTGTCACAGTTAAGTAGAAGGCAACAGTTTTATTTATATTTCTTTATTCTTCTGAGCTGGATGTAGGCTATGGTTAGAAATCCTATAATCATGATGCCTAAGGCCATTAAGTTGTGCCATTTGTCCCATAAAGTATCATAGTCCACGTCTTGTGTCTCAAGGTACTCCTCACCAGCATAGGAAACACTGCAGTGGAAGAAATCTTTCATTTCAAATGCTTGCAGTGTGACAATGTGCTGTATTTTAAAGCTATACCTGTAGCTAATTATTCATAAACGCACCAGCAAAGATCTCTTCTGTGGTTTATTACTTGCATGGAAATTTACTAATAAAGAAGGAAATACACCACTTCTCTTATTTTAAAATCTGCAGTTATTGAGCATCGTTTTTAATTGGTTTTCTTTTGTTTTCCAAAGTAGGCCTCTCTCCTGAATTAAACACAGTTAAAACAGTTAGTCTTTGCTTTAATCTCAATCAATCCATCTTACTAATCAATTTACTGTTTAGAAAATAAATAAACTGGTGCGTAAATGTAATTTCTTGTAAATTTCTTGTTGCTATTTTGAACTGCCATTACAGCCATAGCTGAAACATTGATTGAGAAGTAGCAAGAATTTTTCTTTTTTACAGTGTAATTTAACGTACATTCTGTCATTATTCTGTCTCATTTACGATACTATGACCAGTTATTCATAATAAACTGACATATAGCTATGAATATTTAGATTCAACGGGCCTATACACATTTATAATCAAGTCGTTCTCGTTTATTATTGTCAAATGCCTTAACCACTGTAAATACAGCAAATCTATTTAGCTACAACCGTAGAATCTAATATTCAATTGCCTTCGTTATAATGTTTCAAGTTATTTATTATAAATATTAAATATATAGAAAAATTGCATTTTAATCACCACCCTCCTTCCCTTTCCGCCTCTTTTTTGCAGTTCATCTTCTAAAACCATGGGTAATTATTGCGTGATATTATCACATCAGTACAAGCGTGTGATGTTCGGGGGTTTTCATTGTTCTTTTTCTCACAGACCTGTTCTTGTTAACTTTTATCTCTTAAAATTTTACAACCAAAACCAAATACGTTACGATGATTGGTGCTCATGGAATCGATGGAGGAATAAACAAATACAAAGAAACTAAGAAAATGGGACAGACCACGTCTTAAAGCCGAAATACTAATTAGAATATCACAAACAATCTGCTGCCAAATTAACAAATACACAATACATGACATTTTTACAGTTTACATAGGTTCAAGGCCATATCAGTTAAAGAAAATGAAGGATGTCGCGGAAATAAAAATACAACCATTAAAAAGAGGATTTAACACTTACATTTCCCATTTGCCACTGGTTTGGTTTTTGGAGTAAAATTTCAGGTCTTTAAATTCGTTTATCAGCATAGCCTAAAAAGAGTTATTTAAAATGCTTTGTCTTTTTGCATTTCGAGCTGCACATGTTGGGTGCATCTTTTACTTGTTATTTATCATCAATGAAATTACGGAACAGAAAACTAACCTATGAATGTAACACATAATGCTGCACACTTTTCGGTGGTATTCTCTCAGTCTTCATAGGGATTTGTTAGAAATCAAGTTAAAGAATTAGAAAGTTGTAATAATCAGAACCAAGACCAAGACCAGTAAAAGTTACTAAATACTTGATAAAATTTCAAGCAAAGTCATACTAACATTAAAACTGTACTTGAAAAGACTGAAGTATTGCAGCCATCGAATGCCAACCCAAATTGTATCAAGGTTTACAAAAAGTCCTCCGAATATCTGCAAATAAACGCTATATGTATATATATATTTACAGCATAAACATAAAGCAAATGCTTTCTGTGTTGACGTCAAATAGTTTTTTTTTAATATTAATGTTCTTTTACGCTCGTGCATAACTAAAAAACCGGATAATTATTTTTATTTACCTAAGAAATAATGTGTTTATTGGCTGTATTGTTGTTTATACAGACCAATACAGAACATCTTTTTACGATAAAATGTCGGCATTTTCAGTTTGTTGGTCTTCGATTGCGGGATTTCAGCGCCTGTCTATCATTCATTCTGTTTCCTTTTTTATCGTTAAGATGTTTTCTTGTTCCATCTGATGTCGCTCGACCGAAGTAATTCTATAGTTTTGTGGCTTCATCTTAGCCTTTTAGTGATGGAATAGTTTCACCTGGGGCTATTGAACTTGCACTTTTTGGCCCACATTTCGCGGATACAACAAGAATACAAGTAACTCACCATCATGAGGACGTAGATGAGAGCGATCATGATATTCGCTACAGCATAGATGCCAATCGACGCCCCAGCGGCGAACGACACCGCCGCAGCCGTCATCGACGTCAGGATCAGCGTCAGCATGAAGAAGAAAAAGTGCCCAGCATCTGCCACTAAACCTGGTAAAGTTATTTAAAAACCTCTTTCACTTGTAGCTAATTAACTTAACGATCGCAAAGCTTTTGATTGTGTAATACAAATTAAATTTTGTATTCAATTGTTTTCCATGACTTATGATATTACAAGTATCAACAGTATTAACATCTTACAAAGTTCTGGGTAATTTTGGCATTCGCCTTTCGTTTTCCGAACTGTAAAAAAAACACTGAAACGTTGCTTTACAATCTTTGGGCCATCTGTAAAATTTGAACAAAGCAAGCAAAAGTATACCTTTGACCTCTCTCTTCCCTGTACACAAAGTTTCAGGAGCCATCAATTAAGTAGGATGCATGCATTGCCAAAAAGCCCATACCGTAGGCATTGCCTTCTTCTTTTCCTTGCGAAAGTATTTAAAGCACTTGGGTGACTATTAACAGGTAAAACAAAATATTCTAGCAGTATAGTAACTGACTTCTACTTACCGACCATGAAATAAAGGATGGCAGAATAACATGCAACAGGAATCACTCTGAGCGGAATGAAATCGAATACCACTTTTGCCACAAAATAAGATGACGTACGATAAAATCCATTGCTGTTTTCATGCCTATTAAATAAAGGACAGTGACAATTAATTTAATATATTTACCTTAAATATTTGTTTTACAACAGAATGTACATATTTCAGCCATGGAACGTGTATTTATCGAAGGCTACGCAGAATTTTGACCAATCTTATGGTTACGCATTGTTATATTGTTGTTGTGAAACAATTGTAAACCTAACTTTCCAAACGTTCATATTTGATCTATACATGTAGACAATGCAATCAGAAGTTCATTGGATGTTGCTATGTTTACTAGAGAAACATACATTCCAAACATCATCTTTTACATAATCTGCCTCTCACTTGGTTTACACTTTTCAACAGATGTCCTAAACAACTCTGCGACAAAACAGTCCTATTCACCGACACAGACAATCTAACTTATGTATATGAAGCCTTTGTAGCATAAGTCTGAGGTTTTATGGGTCTTTTCATTACTTACATAAACACCAACTTCTCTTTCAGGAAAAGTTCGATCGCTCCCATGTTGGAAAACACCATATTCATAATTGTAAAGAAGAATAAGCCAATCCTGGAATCAGTCAGACAGGAACAACATAAACTGAACCAGACTCCCGCAGTGCATTCGACGTACAAAGACATATTACCAGCGTATCAATTGCAAGCTATTAATTTATTAAAAACTTGAATGATATTTTCCTGCAGCACATATATAGTACCTTACGGGGAAAGACTGAGCGAAAATGTAATGTAAATTCACTGACACTTTGTGTTGCCCAACCTGTTCTGAAGGCCTTCCGGTAATCTATCGTCTTGATCCAGAAACAGTATTCCAGCTACCACAGCCAGCACTATCATGACAAGGACCTACCAATACATAAGGATAGCCCAAATCTATATGTATAGAGTTTACTGGGACAACATACACAAGATACTCGTTACAGATGGATCATAGGGTTTTGAAATGACACTGCAATTTTGATATTTGGTTAAGTCACTTTATAACTTCTATGTAACTGTTTATAAGCATGACAGATTACTAAGGTTTAAAAAAGAACAAGTTTTTATTTGGACAAAATGTTATAATTAATCATTTATAAGAAAAACACTGATTTTGGTTCATGGCAGGCTCAAGTCCGTTTCATCGTGTTGTGATGAGGTTGGTCCGTATATGATCTTTTGTACTTTTTTTTCAATTTTGGCAGAAAAGTGCGCTTACCTGCAAAACTGAAGTGGCCGGGTTGCGTGCAATGTTCGTTATTGTCCGCTTCGACAAATACTTCAACTGAAGACGAAACAAGAAAAGGCTTGATACATTGGCGTGCTGCTAAGCAACAACAATTTGAACTATTTTTAGAATATTCTCGATAAAATCAAAATTAAATTTTATTCAAATTGATTATGATTAAATATATAGAATAAATTGTCTTTCACTGACAATTGCTCTTAATGTAGTGCATAATCAATGCGATTTCCTTAACTTCTCCATCGCCCCTTAAATGTGTATTGTAATAAAAATGAGAACCTAATTCTCAGAGGCCAAGTATTAAACAATTGGACAAAAAAAACAATACTTTCAAAATTACTTTCTCCATCCGAGTGGAATTTGAAAAACTCTGTCAGCCTAATTTTGTTTACTTTTCCTTTGCAGACAAGAAAAGGTTCGAAACCTTTCTTTTTTTAAGTTTTGCTATTTACTTTATGAAACAGCATAGAGTAAGTAGCGTCCATCCCCTCCAAGACCTTCGCCAAGAAGTGTCCATACGTGAAGCTGGTAATTTCTATGACCATTCATTGTATTTAAAATGACCAGGTAAGCTTTTGCAAACAAAAGCGTATACAAATAGATGACTCATCATTTATGTAATGCACAGTGTTACTGTTGGGACATGCAACAGCCTTGTGCAAATGCTGCTGCGGTTCCCTTGTGCTGATTTGGTGAAAAAAGGCGGTTTTGTGTTTTTTTTCTTTGTTTTTCTTCGTTTTTTATCATGACAATGAAAACAAAGATGAAAACAAAAAGGGAGGTTCACAACTTCAGATCAAATATTACATTTGTGTAAAATTTGGTGGTCCTATGACCAAAGAAGTAGTTAAGACAAAATGACAGACCAATAAAGAGAAGAAAACAAGAATGTCCATGGACATTGTGATCAGCAAAGATCTAGTGGATCAAGTATCAATAGGCTTGTATGGTCGCCCAAAAGTGGCTTGCGGATCGCCCTAGCGTCGTACTGCTTCAAAAAAAAATGAAAGCAATCTGATTAAAATTACTTGCAGAAGAACTCCTTTGAAAAACTTGATCCCCAAAACCTTCAAACGGCGGCATGAGGTCAATTTTTGTAGGTCCAAAAAAGAATTTTTAAAGAAAGCATCACATGAAGAGTAATATTCTTAAAGTCCAAATAAATTGAATCAGACTGCAAGAGGCAACGCATTTTTGGAAAACAAAAAGATTTAAAATACCGCCAGTTGGCCAATTTTTGTACAATCGCCAAAAAAGTCATTTTTTGAAAGCAAAAAAAAATCTAGAGAACAGTCGTAAAATTTTTTAAAGCAATCCAATCAAAATTGTGTTAGGAGAAAAATTTTGAAAATTGTCTTCTAATTTTTTTAATGCCATCCAATTTACCCAATTTATGACGGATGACCAAACAAGTAACTTTTCAAGGTAGACCACCTATTGAGCATCTATGCAAAATTTGAAGACAGTCCAATCGAAATTCTGGAAGAAATAAACCTTCGGAAAATTAATTTAGAAAATAAAAAAATTCCACAACCCCCATTTGGTCAATAATTTAAGAGAATCTGTTTAAAATTAGAGGGGTAGAAGCTTTTTGACAATTGCTTGCTTACACACTATAAACGCCCCCCCCCCCCCCAACCCCTCCGCCAATTTACGGCGGGTCGGCAAATGAAGTAAATTAAAAAAAACAGTGCAGGGAAAAACCGTTTAAGATTGAAAACAAATCCCACCAAAGTTGTAGGAGAAGAAGCATTTTAAAAATTGACTACTATTTTAAAAAACAAAATGCTCCCCCTCCCCGGGTCGTCAAAAAGCAACTTTTAAAGGTAGGAGCGCCTGGTGAACATTTATAAAATTTTAAAGTAATCTGATCAAAACTGTGGAAGATAAAAATCTTTGAAAATTTTTCTACCAAAACAAATTAAAATTAAAATGCCCCCATTTGGCCAAATTTTAGCAGATCGCCCACACAGTTCAAAAGAGACCGACCCAGTGCACATTCGTACAAAATTTAAAGTTAATCTGGTCGAAATTGTAGGAGAAGAAGCATTTTGAAAACTGGCAACCACAAATTATAAATATCCCCCATTTACCCAATCGTTAGTGGATCGCCAAAAAACACTTATTGTCATCAGAAGGCAGCCTGGTGAAAATTTGAAGGCAATCCTAATCAAAAATGTGGGAGAAAGACCTTTGGAGAATTAGCTACCAAAAAATTAAAAAAATGCTCTTAATCTTAAATTATTGGCCAAATGAGGGTTGGGGAATTTTGAAAATTGCTAACCAAAAATTACAAATCCCCCATTTAGCCAATTATTACGCCGATCGACAAAAAATGAGAAAAATTTCAACAGTGAACCATTTAGGGAACAATCGTTCAAAATTAGACAAAAACTATTTACAATTGTGGAAGAAGAAGAATTTTGAAAATTTGTTTATATTTTTTTTAAATGCCCCCATTCAGCTAATTTTTGGAGGATCGCCAGAAAAAGTAACTTTCCAAAGAGGACCGCATAATGAACATTTGTACAAAATTTGAAGGCAATTCCTACCCACATTGTGGAAGAAGGATTTTCAAAACGAGCTACCGCAAAATGCTCCCCGTTTACCCAATTTTTGGTGGATTTTAAGTGAAGTAACGTTATAAGAACGAGACGCCGAGTCAATATTTATGCAAAATTTCAAATTAAACTGATCAAAACTGTGGAAGAAAAAACCTTTGGAAAATTGGTTACCAAAAAAAAAATACTTGGCCCATTTTAGCAGATCGCCAACATATTTCAAGAGGGGCTTATCCAGTAAGCATTCGCACAAAATTTAAAAGGAATCAGATCCAAATTGTTATAGTTGAAGAATTTTGAAAATTGGCTACCACAAAATTGTAAATGCCCCCATTTGGCCAATTTTTGGCGCCTCGATAAAAAAGAAGAAAAAACAATATAGGGAACACTCGTTCAATACTGGAAGAATCTAAATTGTAGAAGAAGAAGAAGAAGAAGAAGAAGAAGAAGAAGAAGAAGAAGCATTTTGAAAACTGGCTACTAAATATTTTTTAAATGCCCCCCCCCCCCATTGGCCAATATTTGTTGGATCGCAGGAAAAGTATGTTTTCAAATGAGAACCGCCTAGTGAACATATATGCAAAATCTGAAGGCAATCTGATTCAAGTTGTAGAAGAAGCGCTGTGGAAATTCGCTACTTCGTCAAAAAAAAAAAAAACTTCATCAATTTTTGGTGCATCGCCAAAAAGGTAACTGTTCAAGTGAGGCACGCCTAGTGAACATTCATGCGAAATTTAAAGGCCATCTGATCAAAATTGTGGATGGAAAAGCTTTTGGAAAATGGGCTACCAAAAAAGTTTTAAATGAACCCTGTTAAGCCCATTTTCTGCAGATCCGCTAAAAAGAGTAAATTTTCAAGACAGAACCATCTGGGGAACAATCGTTCAAAGCTGGAAAGAAATCCGATCAAAGTTGTTGGAAAAGAAGCATTTTCCAAAGTTGCTACTATTAAAAAAAAAAAAAGAAATCCGACAAAAATTGTCGGAGAAGAAGCATCACGAAAACTGACCACGGATAAATTAAAAAAATGCCCTCCATTTGGTAATTTTTGATGGATCGCCAAAACAAGTTACTTTTCAAGATTGCCTTCCAAGCAAACATTTATGCAAAATTTGAAAACAATAAGATCAAAATTGTGGGAGAAGGAGCACTTCGAAAAGTGGCAGCCGAAAATTTTCAAATGGCGGATACCCCTCTAATGATGTGATAAGACCAGCCCGACAAGAACAAAGGTTGACCCATACAACTTCAATATAGTCCATGCAAGTCTTTGACTTGCCAAGTGTTACAAAAACATAGCACCTCACAACGCTTAAGAAACATTCTTTTACCTGAGTTCCAAATGAAGTGGCATACTCCGCGTGTACTCTTTCTACCTCTGTATTCTCCTTCATGTTTTTCTCAAAGGCTGCAAATATTGGATCTATTTCTTCTGCCGTTCTGGAATCACAAATTGAGCAGCATTTATTTGGAGAATCGAATTAAATCATATCCAAATCTGTATAAAACCGCAACGGCATCGAAATATTTCTAATGGTGAAATAAACATATTAAGCCGCGGTTTTGAATGCATTTACAACGCAATAAACGAGACCTCGAGCTTGAATATACATTTAAAATCGACCGAATATGCCGATTGACAAGTCGACACCTCACCTCGTACACCAGACCGATTGCTGGTATTGGGTAGTCAGCTCGATGGCGATAGCATTCGTTCTGTCCTCTTCCATAGAGTATTTCTCCGGTTTCACGCCGTTCTCCGCAACAGAAAGCTTGTTTTTCTCAGCTTTCGCACCATCCACTGTTTTAATCAATAATTATTATTTTACACATCCTTTTCTTCAGTCCATTTGAAAAAAGTCCATCTGCTGGCGATTTTTTTAAAATTAAATTTTATTTTGGAAAATTAAATTGAACAGACACTCCTGCTTCACTTCTGGTTTACTAGTGGACCTTGATGGTTTCTTCAACAATTTTACGCACAGTTCTATATCATCTGAGCAGTGGTATTTTGCAGCATTCTAGCAAAAAGGCCAGAGGCCAAACATTTGGGGCAACTTTGTTCTCGCTGAGGTCAGAATTCATTTTATGGAATGGTGCTTTCACATTTTTTGCTGGTTTTTGTATCTTCAAATAATTTTAAATATTCGAAATTAAATGTTTTACATTAAATAATGCATTTCCAAAAATAAATCTTTGTTGAATTACAGATATTTAAAATTGAATGGTCTGTTTTTCTGCCCTTTCTTACCCAAATCATGTTATCAGCTTCACGCAACTGTCCAGGCACGTATTTTTAGTGTCAAAAGAAGAACTGAATAAAATTCTGTGTTTTATGCATAGGATTTAAAAGTATAATGAGAGCCTGCCTCGTGGAGGTTGGTCGTCCTCATGCACTGTAGTCGGTTCGCCATTGATGACGTCAAGGAAGAAATCTGGCGGGTTGTTGTGTGGTTCACACTGGTAACCTTAAAAAAAAAAAAACAAAAAAAGAGAAGAAGTGAAGCAAAAGTTCAGCTTCTTATGATAAACATATAGTGGATATCAGATATGGGAACGATAATCATGAAATCGGTAATACTGCGCACTGTTGATAGGTCACCACAATGCGTTTTAGATGTTCTTTTGCTATGTTGTAAATTGAGAACTGACATAATTCAAACGATCTCAGATAACATGTTTGAGAAAAACTCAGAGGAGTCCAGATTTGCTAAATTAAATCAGATTGCTGTGTTTCATCATGTAGCGCAAGTTAAAGTTATCACTGCAAAAAGTTATTTTTCTAATAATGAAAAAAAATAAATTTTTACAAAAAATAATAGAAATTCTGACCACACTCAGACTTAATACACACCCAAACTGCTAAAATAATCGAGGGCTTCTGTAGCTGGCCCGTGGTACACAACTTGGCCCTTTGCCAGAAACGTTAATTTGTCAAACAGTTTGTAGATGGAGTAACGGGGCTGGTGAATGGAAAATATTATAGTGCGGTTTTTCTTTGAAATCCTAAAAAATGGAAACATCAAGAAGTACAGAAATGAAAAGATATCCTCCAAAATACTGTTCTTAAAGACAACTTTATCAAAAAGTAATTGTATATCAATAGTTCCGTGCAAAAAAAACAAAAATATGTTTTTAACTAATTCCTAAAGAATTTATTGAATATTCGTAAACATTTACGTGCTTGACGAGTAGGACCAGTAACAACGTTATATAGTGCTCTCCTGGGTGAGCAGGGTCAGGAATAACGTTTTGGTGCTCGCCTTGCTGAGTAGGACCAGGAACAGCGTGCACGATGGCATGCAGCCAGCTATCTTACCTGGACAAGAGCCGGAGAACAGCACTGGCTGTGTGAGCGTCCAATCCACTGGTAGGCTCATCAAGAAAGAGAAGCGATGGCGATACGATGAGCTCCGTGCCGATATTTGTCCTTTTGCGCTCACCACCGGAGATGCCACGAATGAATTCGTTCCCAACCTGTATACAGGAATTTGAAGATTGCTAGTTTTCTTTAGTTAAAACATAGTTGGTGATTTTCCCGTTGTCTTTTGGCATGTTTTCTCCTTTACGAATCCATGTTTATTCTCCGTAATCAGAACAGTGTCTAAATGAATTTCGACATCGATGCCATATCAATACTTTTTCAAAGACAAAAGATCCTTGGCACTGAAGGGTTACTGAACATTTAATGCGTAGACTCGTTTACATGGGGCCAGCTGAGCTTGAACTGGGGCCCCTCGTTTATCTTAAAACTACACCACGCAGCTCAGATGCATTGTTTGTGTTCCTGTGCCGATTCATTCTGGAGACAAGAGTTAGGGACGCTGCCAAGGGTTTATCAAAGTGATATGTATGCCCGGAGGCTGTGTAAAAAGCAATTAAATAGCTACAAAATAACCTAGAATGAGAAGGGAATGCAATTGCAAAGTAGATCCAAACTGGTTAGAAAATTAAGTATGTAAAAAATAATATTGTATTGAGAAACTCTCTTCCTCGCAGTGCCACCATCTCAACAGTTTTCTGTCGATCGTGATGAAACCTGGCATAGGCACAACTCCAATATATGTTCTTTCACTGTGTGAAGTTACAAAACTGTGAGGGAAAAAACTGTTGTATTGAAACAGCCCATCCGTAGGATGGGCCCATCCAATAACAGCGAGGTATTGATTTACCCCATCTTCGTTGTTTTGCGCTTCTATTGTTTCAGCTCATATTCGGCTATAGAAATAGCACATATTTTCTTCTCCCCTTACAAATGGGAACATGATGTGTTGTGAACAAGATGGGCTGTTTTAATGGTTGATGGGTGTAGAATGGGCCCATCCTATAGCTGTAAGCCACAGAAATAGCACATATAGAATCAGTATGTGCCAAATCTACAGACAGATGCATAGGAATACCCCATCCATAGAAACAACACATCTGATAAAAAATATGGGCCAAATCTACAGACAGTTGCATAGAATTACCCCATCCATGGAAATAGCACATGCAGGGCCGGCAGAATTGTACCTAATATTTGAGGCGGGGCCACCGTCTGCTCGGGACCTCAGTACCACTAGTTGTAATGAGGTTCCGATCGAAGTGACACTGAGGACCCGATGACACTGAGGACCCGCTGGTGGCACTGAGGACCCAAACTATTTTTTACTTCAAAATGCTAGATTAGGCGGTTTTAAGCTGAGAGAATCGCTCAAAACAAAAACTTCTGCTCATATTGCTGCTTTGGTCAAGCCTCTTCAAGGCTTTCATTACAAAGCCGATGGGACAGCAAAAAAAAAAACAAACACACACAATTTGCCTTTGCTGCGTAAGGGGGGGGGGGGGGAGGGAGGGGGTGGGGCTATATATATATATATATATATATATATATATATATATATATATATATATATATATATGCCCAAAAGATAAATTTTGCATCTTTTTTTTTCTTGAACAATCTGTATATTTTATGGAAAAAACTGTAAGATGTTGAGATAAACATATATTGGGTGGTGGGGGGGGGGCGGTGGGAATACAAGAAGATAAAAGATCCCATGCCACCTCTGACGGCGTCGCCTAACGGGGTGGCAGGGAGGGGGGCGGAAGAAGCAGTGATTTAAGGCACAATTAAAGATGGGGGCGGGGAGTTCGTATGAAAAATTTGTCGGGACCTCAGTACCACTAGTTAGGTCCCGAGCAGATGACAACCCTTACTGAAAAATATTGTCATTGTTTCGTCAATTAACAATTTTTAACAAGAAAAGATAGCACCCAACTTTACTGAGGCTACAGACGAAATCCCTATGTGTTGTGTTTTCCTTCACTGAGTCGTGTTTCATGGGGGGAAACTGTATGTGCTGTTTCAATAGCCTCTGTATTGATTTAGCCCAGCCATTGGATGGGCCCATACAATGATGTGGTGTTTCAATGCTGGGGTGTTTCAATGCTACAAAAACTAATTGCAATGATGTTCGAGCAAAGTATCATAGTTAAATTTACGAATGGAAGGACAGCTAAACGAACGGACAATCGGACATAGCCATAGCAATAGCCTTAAGCTAAGTTAAGGGCCAATTTTAGGGCTAGCCAATTTAAGGGCTAACTTAAGAGATATGAGACCTTGGTATCGGCGCACTGAGCGAGGCCGAGTTCATGGATGATGTCGTCCACTTTGCGGTACTTCTCCTCCTGGCTGATCTCGCTCCTCAGTCTCATGTTGGCAGAAAACATGAGGTTCTCCCGCACAGTCAGTGTCCCCATCACCACGTCATCCTGTTATATTAACAGGAGGAAAATATAAGAACTATTCATCGTACAATACTTACTTACATGTCGCCGATTTTAGCACTATAAAGCCCAAAATTCAGAACAGGATATGTGATACCTAGAATCAAATAACTTTCTTTTACAAGATACGTTGACGTCATACTGACAGTGTGCCAGGAGCGTGAAACCTTTATTGTCATTTGCTTTAAAATATTACTTTAAAATAGGATTTTTTTTACTTTATCTCTTTTATACCAAAAGTGCAAACAAATCCCAACCTGTACGACATATCCTGTCATGCACTTGAAATTCTTTGGCTGTTTACTTCCGTTGACGAGAATATGACCAGTTAAACCTCGGGGATCCTTTCTGCCAGCCAGTACATCCAGAAGCCTAGAGGAGATCCAATGCACTGCTTGTTTGTTGAAACAGTTACAACACAATTCAAGAGGTTCCATTGCAATTTTTCCAAAAATTTTAGTGAATTTGGAAGCTGCCAAGCAAAACTTGTTCCGTCAAAAAAACATCGACAACAGACAAGACGTTGAAATTAACAAGTGTGAATATAAAGTGATATTATTGACCAAAAACAAACTATGTTGAATTCAAAACGGCTTTCTCAACAGACATTTTTTCGTCCAGCTGGAACTTCGAAAAGGCCTGATTCACCGTCGTGACGTCGAACAAAGAGCCCATTATCTGCAGCGGTTCGCAGTGAATGAAAACCATTCCAAGTCACCAAGAAGCCCAAACAAACTCACGAGGTTTTTCCGCTTCCCGTTGCACCAAGAATTGCATTCAGCCCTGGTTTGAACACTCCACTGAAACAAAAACCATGTTAATTGGGATATTGTAATAGTAACGTAAGCTCACCATTATAATCGTGTGCATCATTTATTCAGTTTAAGTGGTATAATATATTAATTATAGAAGCTAAAAATAAAAGTTTAGTATGAAACAAAATACTGACAATTTTAGAATCTGCCAGTATCAAAATTTATTTTATTGATCCGATAAGCCACGAAATTCATATTCAGAAAGTTGAGACCAAATCGAGACAACAGATTCTCGTATATTTCACTGTTCAAGTTGAAAATAATTGATGCCCTTAATGCAGTCTCCTTAATTAGAACATATTTCTTCAGTGATCAAATAACAATATGCACTTTACTTAACAAGCCTTTAAAGTACAAATAACTGCAATATGAACTCACATGAGGAAATTATTAACTTGGGAGTCGACCAATCAGATTGCAGCATTCACACAAGTCATGTGACAAAAAACAAATGTTTCTATTCAATAAGCTATATGTAAATGGGTGCAATAATGTAATTTCGATGCAGAAAAGTGAACACTTACTCAACGTTTAGGAGTATTTGTTTGCGTTGAGGCTCTGCGCAGCATCTACAGGGCTGTTTCTGGCTCACAGAGTAGCTTATCTTATGACAACTAATCACCGCACTGTCTGTCTCGTCCATGGCGGTAGTTTACTTCCTCATACACCTCTGAACAAAACAGTGCATCGCAGGGGCGAGCTTACTCAGATGCGTCAGAATCCTATTGTAAAACAGAACAAAAAAGACAACGTTGACTTCGCAAGAGCTTCGAATTCGCTTATTTCCACTTTTAGATAAGTTTGTGGGTTCGTCAATGAAAATTGTGAGAGAAGAAGCATTTTGAAAAATTGGCGAGAATAAAATTAAAAAATTCCCCCATTTGGTCAATTTTTGGCGGATTGCCAGAGAGGTTCAAGAGAGACCTACTTAGAGAACATTGCCAAAAAGTTGAAGAAAATCGGATCGAATTTGTGGGAGAAGATGCATTGTGAAAATTGGCTACTATTTTTTTTAAATGTCCCCCGTCCCATTTAACCAATTTACGGCGGATGGCCAAAACAGTAACTTTTCAAAAGCGGACCGCCCACTAAACATTTTAGCATAACTTGAAAACAATCCGATCAAATTTGTGGAGGATAACGCTTTAAAAATTGGCTTTCAAAAAATTTGAAAAATGTCTCCTATTTGGCCAATTTCTGTGGATCGCCAAAACTTTAGCCAATTTCTGGCGGATGGCCAAAAAAGTAACTTTTCAAAAACGGACTGCCCAGTTAACATTTAAGCAAAGCTTGAAAACAATCCGATCAAATTTGCGGGGGATAAAGCTTTAAAAATTGGTTTTTAAAAAATTTGAAAAAATGTCTCCTATTTCGCCAATTTTTGTGGATCACCAAAACTTATAAGAGAGGCCTACCCAGTAAAATCCCGTATATAATTTGAAAAAATAAAATAAAATCCAGATAAAGTGAGCAGAAGCATTTTGAAAATTGGTTCCCCAAAAGTTTTTAAATGCCCCCACCCCCATTTAGCCAATTTTCTTTTGGATCGCCAAAAAACTAGGTTTTCAAATGTACAAAGCTTGATGAACATACAGTGGAACCTCGGCCTCGGACCACCTCCCTGTTGGGACCAAATCTGAATTAGGGCACATTTTTTCGGTCCCGAATGCGCTCCATAGACTTTAATGGTTAAGAAAACTCCCAATTGGGACCACCTCGGATCGGACCACTTCGGGTCGCTTTTTTTTGGTCCCGAGCCCTCAAAATGCCTGAGATCGGACAACTCTCAGTCAGTGGGGAATCCACTGAATTTTTGCGGCACATTACTTACAACATTGAGCATGTTGACGCCTTAGATTTTGTTGCTAGGGATTATGGTAGCAAGTGTGTAACCAGACTTTGGCTTCGTTTTGTTATCTAATACTTTTATACCTTATCTAAACAATATACAAACCCGAGGCATCTTAATTTATGTGGTGCCTGTTCTTTTAGTATTTAAGCCGACCCAAATTTTGCCGAATTCACAATAACAATTAAATGTCAATTTAAGCACATAAAGGTAATTTATATAAGAAAAAAAAAAGCTAAAATTTTATCAAAATGGAAAGCAGAGAAAAGGTTAATAGAAAAAGAAACGACATTAGACTCAAAGATAAAATTGAGACAAAACTGGACTCGTTTGCTAAATATAGTTGCAAAACTATGCAAAATAGAATGCTTGTGTGTGTCTATAACATGCAGATTGTTATACAGTTGGGACATAATAGATGTTATTATAAATGAATATTACTTTCTTTGTGTCCACGCCAAGCTTGAATCTGCGGTCAACCCGCAAAATTTTACCCAAGCAGGACCAAGACTCCCAAATGGGACCACCTCTGAAATAGGGCACATTTTATCCGGTCCCAAGGGTGGTCCGATTTCAGAGGTTTCACTGTATATTTAAAATTAAAAGGTTATCCAATCAGAATTGTAGAAGTAGAAGCATTTTTAAAACTGTCTACCAAAAAGTTATAATGCCACCATATGACCAATTTGTGGTGGGTCGCCAAAAAATCATTTTTTTCAGATAGTTTGAAAATTGGCTGTCAGTAAATTTTAAAATGCCCCCATTTAGCCAATTTGGTCGCTCGCCAAAAAAGTAAATTTTCAAGAGAAGCCTACCTAGAAAACAATCGTACAAAATTGGAGAGGGATCCGATCAAAATTTGGGAAAAGAAGCACTTTGAAAATTGAGAGCCAATAAATTAAAAAATGCCCCCATTTGGCTAATGTTTGGCGGATCGCCAAAAAAGTAATTATTAACAGAGGTCTATCTAAAGAACATTTGAACAAAATTCACAGAAAATCTCATCAAAATTGTGGGAGAAGAAGCACTTTGAAAATTAGACACCAAGTAATTAAAAAATACCCCAATTTAGCCAATTTTTGACAGATCGCCAAAAAGGTAACTTTTCAAGAGAGGCCTATCCAGAGAATATTTGAACAAAATTTGAATAAAATTTTATCAAACTTGTGGGAGAAGAAGCATAGATCAAGAAATTCGTTCACTGTCCCAGGATTTTGCTCTAATGTCCAGGATGTTCTGTGCCTATTTTCGCAAACCAGTGAAACGCAAGAAGTTACGGCGCACTGAGTCAGAACAGTCCAGTTCCCATATACAGTCACCCCTACCCAAGACGGCCAAGTCAGGTAGGGACAGCAAACCGGCGCAGCACACACAGCAGTGCAGGAAGCAGCCAACCAAAGCACCGCTTGGAGACGAAGGTATCGTCTCTTGACGATACTTTTCTTAGCTTAGAAGAATTACTTCCTGCAACGCTTCCTTGTCCGTAGGCGGAAGACTGTTCTGATGAGCCTGGGAGGAGATCGGTGCTCTCAAAGAGTAGTTCGGTGGCTCAAAGACGGCTATCAGATCCCTTCCAAAGGGTTCGATGGTGCGTCAGCCTTCTATTTCCCTTACCTCCCAGGTACCAGAAAGCCTAGTCACTGCCTTCCCCAGGGGCTCGAAGAAAGAAGTAGTCCTACAGGAAATGATAGGGGACCTTCGGGTCCAGTGGGCGAGACAGAAAATACCAGAAAATCAACCAGTTTAATTCAGCAGGGATTTTTGGTATCCAAAAAGTCAGGGGTTGGAGGTTAGTCAGCTCTCATCCCTCAATGTGTTTCTTCAAGTGACCTCCTTCCAGATGGACAAGGCTCAGGTCATAAAAGAAACTCTCCGCGTACGGATGTGGGGCACGTTGATAGACCTAGTACCCGATGCTTATCCTCACGTCCTCCTACATCATTTGGCCAGAAGATACCTCTTTTTCCAGATAAGGCAAAAGCGCTTCTGGTTTCTGGCACTTCCAGTCGACCTCTCTACAGCCCCATATGCCTTTTCGAAGGTTATGAGTGATGTAAAGTCATGGGCTTGTCTGCAAGGTATGCTAGTGTTCCAATACCTAGACGGCAGGTTTCTGACTCAAACAGAGAGGCTGCCGATGGCCAGATGATCCATCTGGTCAGAAAGGCCCAAGTCCGAGTTGATCCCAAAACAGAGCATTATTTTCCTAGGGGAAAGATGGGACTTGTGAATAGCCCGGCTATTCCCCACCTTGGAAAGGCAAAAACTTTCAGAGCCATTCTAGGCATACCTACATGCCAGAAGGAAAGTCTACAGGCCATGGAATCACTTCATGGCCTGCCAGTAGCTACCGAGAAAACAGTGCCTTTGGGTCGTCTGCATTACAGACTCTTTCATATCAATTGGCTGGAGTTTTGTGTGCTCTGGATAGCCCTACACAGGCTATTTAAACAAGAGTGTCCTAGTACTCCTAGACAACTCCACAGCAGTGGCGTACCTAAACACGCAGGGAGGGACCAGGTCACCCGAACTATCAGCTCTGACCTTCCAAATTCTTTCACTGGCCCGACAATACCGACTTGTTATCACGGCCCATCACCTGTCAGGGAAAGTCAGTCTGCTAACCGACATGGCCTCCAGTACAGGCCAGGTTATACACACGAAGTGATGCTTAGCTCAGTCATCCTTTCAGTGGGTAGTACGTCAATTCCCATGGGCTCTCCTGCTCTGGGCCTGTTCACCAATGCAATAACCACTCGGCTTCCCAGATTCATTTCTTTGTGCCCGGATCGGCCTTGGCATGCCTTTCCCCCACAAGCAATTCTTCACCAAGTATTGCAAAGGATAATCGAAATGAAACAA
The DNA here is from genome assembly GCA_949752745.1 of Protula sp. h YS-2021. Classification (NCBI taxonomy): domain Eukaryota; kingdom Metazoa; phylum Annelida; class Polychaeta; order Sabellida; family Serpulidae; genus Protula; species Protula sp. h YS-2021. Next base: position 43,149,928 of record OX457025.1, read on the forward strand.
CCAGCTCTACTGCTAGTAGCCCCATGGTCCAAGGAAGCTCCATGAGTCACCTTACTTCTCCATAGCAAGGTAGTTAAATTCATTCTGATCTCTTGCCACAAAGAACTACTGTCTCAATACTTCCACCCCTCTTCTCACTTGCTGAAACTACACCTGTGGTGTTTATCATATCCTTCTTAGAAGAAAAGGGTTCTTCAAGCCAGTAGTGGTCATAATAGTGAACAGTCCACGGAAAAGGTTTACAGATCGCAATGGAATGATTTTGCCTCTTAATGTGGGAAGTCTAAGACAGACCCGTTTCAAGGTTACCCTGCAGTTGCAGCAAATTTCTTGGAATATCTTTTTAGAATAGGTCAACTAAAGGTAGGCTACAGAGTCGCCGTTGGCTCTAGACTCAAAGCAACGACTGACCCAGGGGAAGATATGGTCCTATTACAGCTGATTAAGCACTTTAAAGTAAACTGGCACAGGTCTTTATCACCCCGAGAGAGAGCGCCGGCTTTATGGGAAAGACTCATATTGTCAACTAAGAGATGGGTACTTTTGACCATATAAGCCTTGCAGGAAGAACAGATTACGAAGGCCTGATTCCTCTGCCAGTACCTTAGAAAATCAAAAAGCCTTCGAAATTTGATTCATGCCTAAATTCAATAATGACGTCTCGAAACAGAACAATTCGAATTACATAAAAGGGTCGTCTTGGGAGCTTTGACAAAGCACAGACCGAGGAGGGACCTTCACACCGAATGCTAATGAAAGCCCATCACATCCGTCACATTGTCAGTTCCCTCCGGGCTTTCCGTAATGTGTTTCTATCAGATGTACTTAAAACAGGGTGTTGGTCTTCCCCCAACTCTTTTGTTGAGTATTATCTTAAAGATTTAATGTCCACTTCTTTTGTTTTCTCCGATGACTTATTTTGAAGATTTGAAGAACGAGACAAGCAAAGTCGCACCTCTTTTGTGAGGCAGGGCATTCCCAAAAATAACGACCCGGTACACAGGTCATTCTTTTTGAGAATTCCCTGCAAGGTGTGACTTTGTTTTCATTGTTGTTTAATTTGATTCATTGAAAACAAAAGACATAGTCATTGATCACATGGAATTATAACAGGACTCAAACATCAAGAATCTTCGCCTTGAAAAAAAGATTTATTTAAACTTAAAAACATATATTCCTTAACAAATATTCTAATGCCTAAATACCTGACGAATTCTTTAGTTTTTATTGGAGTGGGGGAGGGGGCTGATGAAAGAGATATATCGACACAGACGTTCGACAGCCGGCGTGATTTAGTGGCGACGAAAATGACAAAACGCATCTCATTTTCTACGTTAAATATTTGTCGAAAGATGTTTGATGGACGTCAGAATAATCACTTAATCGATTTTTTTTCTCTCGGCTTCAAATCTCGAGCAAAACACCAGAATTTTACGACGAGTAACATAAACTTAAACAGAAGAAAGTAGAAGCTTTCAAATAAATTACTTTGTAGCTGATATCGGAATTCATTTTCAAAAATTAGGTGAGGTCCATCCGGTCTTATGTGTGGTATCGATAGATCCGGCAGGCTCGCTAACATTATACACTTGAATAAATTCATCAATGTCCAATCCAATGTCAAAATTCCCAGACTCTCTCTGAAATTCAGAAGGAGTCTGGGTAAAAAAATCATTTTCTGAATCTTCCTCCATATTAATTTTGTACCAAAAAAAAAAAAAGCTCGCGTTGACTCTTGCATTAACTAGGTTGTTATGATTGATCGCTCAGTTTTTTTACCTTGTCATGATTGTTCTTCTTTATTTGTCACCTTAATCGCAAAACAATAGAGGGTGACGGGCCGGGGGAGGCGGGGCCAATTCGTCTGGCACATGGACATTAAATCCATGACGCCCTCGGTATGAATAGACAGCGCAATGAAATTAGAGAATACCTCGAAGTCAGGATTCTCATATACTTCTCGCAGAATGAAGTTACCGGTCTCTACTCTTTGCGCCCATTCAGAGCAGCAGAAACGACCAATAAGGACTATTGTACTTTGTTGTAGGCTATCCAGCCCCAAGCTAAAAGGCAAAGGCAAGCAAAAAGGTGGATTTCCCAAGGGCCACAACACCGGTTTTAACAGCAAGAAGTAACGGTACCTCAGGGAAAGGACTGTTCGTTTTTCTCTTGCATAGACTGTACATCAGTTCTCAATGATTGTCATATTTTAGAGACGATGTTTTACTTTGTCATGATCACCATATTATCATCATCACCGCATTAACCTCATCACGCTGTTGTTTTTTTTCTAGCTCGAAGGCGAGAAAAAAGGGGTATCAGCTGTGCCAGTGATGATCACAAGGTCGGGTCTATGATGACATGCCAGCTGCAAACAAGGCTCCATAATTGCCCCCATGTCGCTACAAAACGACTTTTGGTTGATTTTTTAAAAACTTTTTTTTAGTTTAAATTCAGTTAATATTTGAGTTTAAAGAGCATCTAGTCGTATTTTTGTGGGTTTTGCGGGTAAAATTCGTGATTTAAGCTATGTTTTTGTCACGAGCTGTGTAGTTGGTGTTAGTTTGTCACCTTAGTTCAGTTCTTTAATCATGCTTATAGTAACTTTTATCAGCACTTCAAAGTCAGTCCTATGTAGTGCCAGAGTCTTATCTTACGTAAATCTTTTAGATTTACGATCTTTTTTTTTCCAAATGTCATTTTTGATTATTATTTCATATTCTCGGTGCCTTGAGTGTTAAAGGTCGGGATCCAGCCATTAGGAGGCAGGAGGGGTGGTGACTGACACTCAGAAGTCTGTCGGTCAGTCAGTTTACAGTATTCCCGAGCTCTTATCTCTTTGATAAGTAATTTTTTATTTTGTACTGGTCTGGACCGCTCTAACTGTGACAAAAGTTTGTTTCTATTACGTGGAAGGTATTAACCGGAAGAGAAACCCATCCAAGAGTGGAGAAGACAAATTACGCTTTTCCTCGCAAAAGCTCGTTTTACGAAATAAAACACTAGAAAAAAAAACAGAATATATCTAAAACGTAATTTTTGTGAGTAGGAAGGCTGTAGATGATCTGGGAAAAACCAAGAAAATAATATTTTTTCAACTGCGGCAAACAACGGGTTTGGTGCAAATAAGCCTGCCTAAAGCTCCTGTATGAGCAAGACAAAGTATGGTTTAGCTCAGCTACGCAGGTTTAGCTAAACCAAGTTAAGCCCCTGTGTGAATAGGTACCAGGAATAATGATGTAATAGTTTCAAGCAAACTATTAAAACAATCGTAATAATTAAATCTTTTTCAAACTCAAACAAAATAAATACATGTTTGTTATTGTTATTGTTTATTAATTTATTATTTCGCTGCGAAAAAAACTCATTTTCCTGTTGTTTACCAGCGTCTTTTGAGAGCAATTTTTATACAACGCTGTAAGATTAATGGGTAGGGTTTTTATGTCAGCAAAGCATTTTCTTGTGGAAAGGTGTTCTTGGGAAATTTATTTTAAAATCGACGTCGTTTCGCTGAGAGATCCTGAGACTGCGATGGGACTGCGATGGAACTGATACCTTGCCGGCGATCCCCGCTATCAGCCATGCTTCCATGGACTACATCGTTTCTATATTTTCCGTCGACCACTTCGTTTTGTAAGGGTAAAAGAAATGAGCAAAACTGGAAAGTCCGGATGTCCCAGAATACATTGCCCCCGGATATCTTGCCCCCCCCCCAAACCATGATATACTAGGATACCTTGCCCCCCCCCCCACACTTATAAGTGACTTGCCTACAAACCCGACAATACTTACATATAAACGAACGTCATACCCCTATTTATGAAATATATAACTGTAATCTGAAGTCTTATGGTACAGGGCTGTACTAGTGTCATTGCAACGAAAAATAAAAGATATAAAATGCATTCTTTTTTACCTTTCTATTGACAGAGGGCTAATATGTCCTAGGATAACAAGTCTTCCATAGGAGGGGGGGGGGGGGGGGATCAAGGATAGTGGCAAGTATGAAAGATACCTCCTTATAAGTGGCATGCCTGCGAAGGTCAAGGATCTGTCCTAAAACCTTGGCCAAAACTTAGGAAAGCAATACACATGATGTGCACATTTCAAATGTAAACGAACTCTGCATTTCGGTTCATGAAATATATAATTGTATCCCCCTACACCCATCCAACCCCCAACCCCACCCCACCCTGTTAAAAACGTTGTGTGTTAAAATAAACAATAATAATACCAATTTCTCATAAAATTATACATTTTTTATCACCTATGCAGCAAGACTGCACGCTACTGCAATCCTGAATTCAAAACTAGACGGGCACTCACACTGGAAAGTGTTGTGTTTTAGTTTGGGGGTCCCCTTTTTCAACGGACGAGGAGTGCAGTTCCAAGCAAGCCTTTTTGTGGAAAAGCAGAGAACGGACTGAAAATCATTCCCCCCTTTTTTGGCGAAATTGGCACTGGGTGTGGGTCGAGCCTGACTCAAAACTAGCCCACATTCTAGTTGATTTTGTTTTGTTTGTTTGTTTGTTTGTATGTATGTTTTTTTTTTTGGCACGCATGGCAACAAATACGCTACTAAGCCGCCCATGAAGGGGTGGGAGGCGGGGGGCGGGGCGGGGCGGGGCGGGGCGCGGGGGCGCGGGGGCGCTGTTGAGCAGGAAGCAGAACACCGAGAAGGTGTTTTAATTTACTCATATAGCTTCTCCCAACAACCCAAACAACAAAATGCAAAAGAAAGACTATTTCTACACAACACAGAAAACTTCTGAGTTTCAACCAGTTCAGAAAACCAAAATGTTTAATTAGGGGGCAGTTAGGTGGCAGTCACGTTATTATGCAACACAGTTTTAGATATTTATGGGTTTATTTTTTTGCTCAAAACAAGTATTCCGTTATTCTAGTGATTTCTCCCCCGTGTTGCCCTTCCCTCGTTTACCTGTCTAAATATCTTCTGCTGACATTTGCCCAGTGGACCGTTACACATTTGACTGCGTTACCGTACTTTCACCATGCTACAGGAATCGCAATAAAAATTAAAATAACATACACTTATCCCAGGACGAGTATATTCCCTTCCTTTGCATTTATAAATTGACACTTACTCCTGTAAATTAATAATTGATATATGTACCGTGAATCCGTTTACTGTCGAAGTGAATTACATAAGAGACGACCAACGAATTATGCTCTCGTCGTATTGATTTTGCGAGTTCTGTGTCCCCTTGCATTGCACATGGAAGTAACATTCAAAACGTGGGCACTTGTGCTCTGCTATTTCACAAATTTACGCTGAATTATCACCCAAACATTTCAAATAATTTGGGATTGGTTTTGAACACATAGCAGGTATATGTCGTTAATTAGGAATAAGTGTTATAAACAGTAATTTATTTGTCGACATCTGCGTGCAAGTTCCATAAGGGATGACCACTTGGTGCTCTTGGAATTTTCGAAAAATGGGCACTCTATAAAAGATGTTAAAAACTGACTAGCTTCGCAGATATTTTGAGCTGTGTGGGTATAGGAATAAGATTCATGACTCTGAATCAAAAGGTTAATTCACAGAAGATTTGTTCGCTGTTTCGAAGTCGCTTTTGGTTGTTCATTTCTGTAACTGATCTAACGTTTCTGTGATTCTGTAACGACGTCATTCCAACGTCATACGTTAGCCCTTTTTACGGCGCGAATGATTTGTAACTCATATTGGTTTGCCAATATGTTTGGTAATTGACTAATTATGTATCTATTTGATTAAAATGTCAAACACCGTTGTGAACTATATTTGCGTGTACTTCCCGTGTGAAACATAGTGATGTCCAAGTGAGGGCCACTTGGTCGACAGTGGAGTGGAAACGATGTCACTTTATAGACGTAGTTTTTGTCATTACGACGTCACTGTATTGCTGCAGTTTGAAATCGCCTTTGTTGTGACTGGATAACGTCGCTTTTAGGACACGCAAAGAATGCAATAACGTTATAAGCCAATCACAACCCGTGCTTCTCCATAATCTCGCCCCAGTCGACCAATCAAAGCACGAACTGAAGTCGGTCAAGTCATACACTCTCCGAGCATAAACACGGCAGGAGTAATTTTGTGCATACTTATATGCAGGAAAATATGGCAAATCAATGTCATAAATATGAAAAAAAAGATAATAAATGATTTCGAACAGTATTTTTCGCAAAGTTCTGGTAAATGTATAAATGTACATTCGAAAGATATTTCGCTGATTAGCCGGTTGACCTCACAGGGTTATGAGAGTGCGATTTCACTTATTCTCATAATTGCAGTCCTGTTGTATTGATCCAAAATGACCTCTTTCCGTATTGCATTGTACGTAGAAGTAAGAATTCAGTAAATAACGTTGCTTTTAGGGAACATCGGAAAGCTGAGCCGCCATTTCTTCTTAAAAGAGGCGACACAAACTATAAAATTAACCTGTGAAATTGCTTTGAAATTCAGTAAAAATATCGTGGCATGGTTTATAATTTCGTATCCGATTTAGTTGAGAATTTACAGCCGACCAGAACGCCTTCATTATGTTTTCTATGTAAGAGTCTTGTTGAGTTCTATCATATCAAAATCTGTGGTAAAAATTAGTGCTGCAATTGCAGGCCATTAATTCAGGAGATACACTTTGGTCCCACATTATACACCACAGTTTAATAATAGAAGTGGATTACTGAAAAATAGTTGGTGTGCCTCTTTTATAAATAATCTTTCACATACAACTAAAGCAAAGTGTTCAGTAAACTATGTAAAAACAGTGCATTTGGATTTGCAAGAAAACGTACGCATTTAACGTGCTTCACGGTTTACAACACAATGTAGTATGTTTTCACTTACTGGAACTTAATTCATATGGAAAAACATGCTTCTTGTCCCACAGAAACGTGCCAACATATTTTAGTTGCTTACAGAGGTGACCAGTTTTCGAAAGCCCCAACAGTAACATCAACAGTACACTTTTTGTGTAATTTGACTGGGTCTCCAACAAACGCCGTACTGTTTATGCATAGTTATTGCTGAATAACAACATACACGCGCAATATGTTCAGAAATAATCCCACAAAGCTTCACGTTTTCATGTGATATTCCAGCACAAAGTTGAAAAATAGCAGATGAAGTGCCCAATTTTCGCATCCGACTTCTATGTTTTTGTCACGTGTATTAAGCAGTTGTCGTTATTGGAGAAATAACAGTGTTAGGACGTATTCCCTCTCTTATCTTCGGGCAAGAATCTAAAAAAAAAATCAATAATCTTTTTGCCGCTTTTGTCACTAGCAATGCTTCACCTGTTTTAAATAAACCAACTTTTCTATTTATGGCTATTTTGGAGACGCATTCAACTGAACAATAGCAATACGCTCAAGCAAAAGGATTATTTTGTTTTTTTAATATCTCAGGAAAATGCAAAGTCACCGTTGTATTTCAGCTGCGGTTTCAAGATTTTCCCTCCGTTGGGAAGGAGTCAGTAATGCCGAAAAAAATCTAGGCGTTGTGCCGCGTTATTCTTTCTTCTTCTTCTTCTTCTTCTTCTTCTTCTTCTTCTTCTTCTTCTTCTTCTTCTTCTTCTTCTTCTTCTTATTATTATTATTATTATTATTATTATTATTATTATTATTAATATTACTACTGAGGAGTGCGAGCCAGGTCAACTGGTAGAGGGTGCGAACTGAGTCGACCGGTAGAGGGGTGCGAGAGCGGGATCGATTGGCAGAGGGGTGCGAGCTGAGTCAACTAGTTCTATATATGGCTCCGCCACTGCATGTTTTTATTGGATCAATTATTATATAACAAGTTCATACCGTTCAAATGTTAAGGAAGAGTTGCGAGGGGGGTGGGGGGAGTGTGCGGAGTGGTAACTCAGAAGTGGGCTCAAAGGCACGAAAAGAAAAGCGTAATGAAATCATTGTATATATATATATATATATATATATATATATATATATATATATATATATATATATATATATATATATATATATATATATATATATATATATATATATATATATATATATATATATATATATATATGAAAAATGAAGACTGTGTAGCTCAAGGACGCTCTGTTTTATAACATATTTATTAATAAGCAGAAGTCCCAGCTTTTGAACCCATCATGCCCTGGCGTCAACAGCAAATTCGGGCATTGAAGGCCATCTCATTTTCTTATTCAAATGGTCTTCAAGTTGACTTTGAAATTTGTAGTATGGCGCTGAAGCCTTACAGAACTGAAAACAAAATCAGTTTTCTACACTGGGATAAATACAAACTAGACCTTTTTCGCTACCCCGTATATATATATATATATGTTACAGCGGATCTGTCAAATCAGCAGCTTTACAAAGCTGCTGAAAATTTCAGCGACTTTGTAAACTTGCTGGCTCACACAGCGACTTTGTAAAGACGCTAAATTTTCTAGCAGCTTTGTAAAGTCGCTGGTTTTACGCGTAAAAAATTTGACAGATCCGCTGAAATGAAATTGTGTAAGATATCAAATGAACTGATCACTCGCTGATAAATTGCAATTACAAATGCAAGTGCAATTAAAGTGTTTTGTTTATAGGGATCTCTCGTATTGGGTTCGCAAGATTTTAAATTGCATTTAAAGTGGTTTTTTTTTTCGATTCATATGTCGCATTGAGCTTCTGTGTATTGTTCATGAGTTTAAATTGGAATTAATGGTAATTATCTTGTAATCAACGTTAAATAAGTCGTGAGAATTGGTCCCTTAATTTGTTGATCAGCTGAGCCAAGAAATGTTTTATTTTTTCTAAGCTTTATTTATTTAAATTTACATTTAGATTTACATTACAAATGAGACGAAAATATCTACTAAAATAGCTAAAAAACCTACAAAAATTGCTTTGCTTTGCTTTGCATGATTATATTAGCGTAACTCGTTCTATATCAAATTTAATGTATGATCATAATGAGATTCTGCCCCCGTTTTATACTCAATACGATAATCTCATCACAGGCTGGAGTAATTCGGCTCCAAATAATAAATTAGATCCATCACAAACCAGAGTACTTCATCCCAATTGATATGTTTTATTAAGCCATAATGAAAAAAAAACAATCTGCATCGTAATATCTTTTACCTAAAAGAAGTCTTTCAATAGTTAATTAAAAGATCGATTGCACATGAATCATGTAATTTTGATTACAATTATAAATAAACCATGTAACTTCAATTTAAAATCACACACAGTTCATGCGAACCCGATACGACCGAGCCCTATAAACAAAACACTTTTAATTGCACTTGTATTTGTAATTGCAATTTATCAGCGAGTGATCAGTGCATTTGATATCTTACACAATCTCATTTCAGCGGATCTGTCAAATTTTTTAGGCGTAAAACCAGCGACTTTACAAAGCTGCTAGAAAATTTAGCGTCTTTACAAAATCGCTGTGTGAGCCAGCAACTTTACAAAGTCGCTGAAATTTTCAGCAGCTTTATAAAGCTGCCGATTTTGACAGATCCGCTGTAACATATTTTGATTACAATTATAAATAAACCATGTAACTTCAATTTAAAATCACACACAGTTCATGCGAACCCGATACGACCGAGCCCTATAAACAAAACACTTTTAATTGCACTTGTATTTGTAATTGCAATTTATCAGCGAGTGATCAGTGCATTTGATATCTTACACAATCTCATTTCAGCGGATCTGTCAAATTTTTTAGGCGTAAAACCAGCGACTTTACAAAGCTGCTAGAAAATTTAGCGTCTTTACAAAATCGCTGTGTGAGCCAGCAACTTTACAAAGTCGCTGAAATTTTCAGCAGCTTTATAAAGCTGCCGATTTTGACAGATCCGCTGTAACATATTTTGATTACAATTATAAATAAACCATGTAACTTCAATTTAAAATCACACACAGTTCATGCGAACCCGATACGACCGAGCCCTATAAACAAAACACTTTTAATTGCACTTGTATTTGTAATTGCAATTTATCAGCGAGTGATCAGTGCATTTGATATCTTACACAATCTCATTTCAGCGGATCTGTCAAATTTTTTAGGCGTAAAACCAGCGACTTTACAAAGCTGCTAGAAAATTTAGCGTCTTTACAAAATCGCTGTGTGAGCCAGCAACTTTACAAAATCGCTGAAATTTTCAGCAGCTTTATAAAGCTGCTGATTTGACAGATCCGCTGTAACACACATATATATATATATATATATATATATATATATATATATATATATATATATATATATATATATATAACTCTTAAAATTCAGAACTGACCATGATATATATATAACTCTTAAAATTCATAACTGACCATGAACGAGGATGTCAAGGTCACCGAGATACAGCTAACATAACGTTTTTAGGCCCAAAGGGTTGAAATGAGCTCTGTCTGTAACCGTTTTCGAGATTATGATTAATCGTTCTCAAGCCCTTTTTGATAAACAACGGTCGCTTGACCTTTGACCATGACCCTGAATGTCGAGATTCGGATCGCGAGGTTGCTCTGTACTGAACTCTGTGGATCGCTATTTCTAGCCAGTTTTCTTGATAAATAAGAGTTTAAAAATACTATACTATGTGCCTTAACTGCCTAATCAAAACGTCTGCCTGCCTTATAATGGGCTTCAATGGCGAAATTTCAATTTCCATTTTTGCATATAAAATGTTAATGAATGCCTTAAAAATTGAGGTGGAACAACTGGACATGCTACATTATGTCTCCGCCAAAGCAGTCTCAGAGGAGTTTGCGTAACAAGGTTTTGACGAAAAAAAAGGAATCGTACGGAAACAGATTACCGAATCGTTCCAATTCAATAAACTGGGGGATTCAAAATCTCCAAGTGTAACAAGAACTGTTCTGAATCAGAGAGCTGCAAAACAGCACGTGATTTGTACCCTATTTGAATGCTGTTTCCGGTTTTACATAATCACGCACCATTTTATCAACACCAGAGAGCGGCGCATTACAGTCGTGAAAGTCGAATTTGTACAATGGGACAAGTTTGCAACTTAGGGCGCCCTGTCAGTGAAATGAAATGATCTAATCTTCTAATTTTTTGTTTGCAAAATTGATTATTTTGTACAAAATAGAGTGTTACCTAGAATATAGGATCTTACTTGAGCTCGTGCAGTATTAAAATCCATCCTGCTTACACGTTCGGTACACTGGAGGGATTCTAGCGCTCATTAGGGGGCGAGAATAATCATACCCCCTGTACAGCTTCCCCCATCCCCCCCCCCCCCCCCGTGGCGAAGCTAGACTATACTATCTTCCCCCCTCCAGTAAATTTACCCCTCCATGAACTTTTTTACGTAGAAACATGTAGATTGATAATATTTGTTCACGTGAATAAATGGACTCAATTAAACTGTATAAAACTATCTTAAACTACTTTATTGACTAAATTCAACACTATTCAAACAAAGAGAAAAAAGGCATCCTTGATCAGCAAGTTCTTTGCTTTTCTCTTAATATACTTTTTAGCATTTTTAGAGAGAGAGATGGGGACTTCTGATCGGTAAGATTATCATAAATAACATCCACAGTATCCAAGAAGCGCTTTGTCTAGCCCCCCCCCCCCCCCATTTTAAAAAGACTTCATGCCAAAAGTAATGACTGCTGAAACTGAAATACGTGTATACGGAATAATTCTTTTTTAGCTCTGAAAAGCCCGCTGAAAAACTATCAGCATGGAAAGGGACTATTTCGCGTAAGTATTTATCGTTTTTGCGTGATTCGGGGCTTAAAAGCTGTAATTTAGCCCTTTCATAAAAACACTCGTTAGTTGCTGCTCTATCTTCAGTCTTTCAACCTCATTTAATTGTTTGCCTCCGGATCTTAATACGTTCGACCTTTGTCGCTGTTGGGCATGTTCGGTTCTAATTGATGTCATTGTCCCATTTGCAGGGGGGATTCCTAGAATCGACACACACTACTTACTATCATAAGTTCATAGTTTAGCATAACGGCAATGCAAGCCACGACTGACATACCGAATGAGGTCAGCTCATAAACAATGTCGAGGTGAAGACAAAAAAACTGGCTCAACAGGAGACATGCCAGTTTTCAGAAGGAATAAAACACAGAAGTCAGGAAGAACACTGTATCGAAGACCGCGTTAACGAATATCCACTATTCCGACAGCGACAAAGAACAAGATCGTCAAGTGATTGTGCCCAGTGCCGTCAGAGTAACAAGACACGAACTAGCACTGCGATTCTATCAAAATATCAGTTGGTGAAAATTCAATTCTATTATTGCATATTTCATTAATCTTCAACATTAATATCACTACAAATCACTGCAAAAGACTGTTTTGAAATATTTCCTGATACTTTTTCAAACTTTCCAATTGAGCCTTACAGCTTCTGAGAACTTCTCTGAATCAAATTCCCGATGTAAAATACGTGAATTTTTATCAAAATATGACAAAGTGGCAATCCGTCAATTTTTTTGCGGATTTCAAAAATAATAATGTTCAATGTTCAATGTTATTTGTATAGCGCGCTGTGTGTTCCATAACTATCCAAGCGCTTCACAATTGAATAAAAACATAAAGGTATCCATGTATTTGAGATAAACGATAATCTCATATAATTGACTAGTTGTTTAGTTAATGCATATCCGTAATGTACAGAGACTATAATAACACTAAAATGAGATCACAGTGAAAAGTTATCCGATGAGAACGACATGGAAAACAGATGCGATTTCAGTTTCTTGCGAAAATCCAATATTACATTAGAATTTCGCATCGGTAGTATGTGTCAGGGGTAGAAAAAGTACTGCAGCCGATTTTTTATTTTCATCAATTTGGTGAATTTTTCTCCACAAATATATTTTCTCCACGATTTTGTATTACCTAAGAAACATCAATTTCAGTGGGCATGAGTCGAATGCTGTCATTTTGTGTCGGTTCTCTAAATTTTGGAGCGTTGGTGGCTAAATGTTGTACAATTTTTGCGCTATTTTCACTTTTGTATTTTGACGGATTTGAGAGATATGGATTGAGGGGAAAGTGGCACTCGGTTTTGTTGAAATTAGAGTGTAACAAAAGGTGGCATTAACTTAAAATGTGGCACGTGGTCAAGTGGTACATGGCTATTAGAAAAACACCTTGTAGGTAGCCTAAAGCGATCAAAACAGCCGCACACACGTGGGTGGAAAAATATTCTTATGCTATGTATTGATAATGAGAGAAATCTGCACTTTTATGTTAATATACCGTATATAATATAGTGTGATATATATATACATGTAGGTATTCACTGGTTTCCCTTAAATAAATTTTTACAAACATTCATCAAAAACATACATGTAAACATGTAAAAGCATTAAATAATTTATAATCTGCTGTACATATTTGATATGGGCAGACAAGGTTAACACCTTAAGAAGCCCCCCACCCACTCAACCCCCCCCCCCCCACTCAACCCCCCCCCCCCCCCATTCTTGGTTTACAAAGGTTTTGACCTCGCTTCTAATATATTTCAAACATCTCTGTAATGATGCACAAAATTGGGCATTCTGATGGCAAAGAACACGTTGCGAAGTAACTGCAAGTGTAAGTTGATAAGTTCACTAACCAGAAAAAAGAATGGTAGAATAAAATGCAACATGAATGAACAAAATAAGACGGGGTACGACAAAGTCTGTTACTGCTTTAATGCCCACTGAACAAAGAGAAAGCTAATATAATTTTCATTTCTATATCTAATTTGAAAAAATGTTCTAAATCGTTGTTATCCCATTTTTTGCTGTCCTTTTCCAGTTGCTGCTTTTGATGCATGTCTTTGTACTTTTTATTATTAATATTTATTATTTTATTTATTTTTTTATGTTTATATTATTATTATTTTATGTTTCTGAGAACGCACTATAGAACGACACTTATAGAAAGTTTCTAAATACATCAAAATTTAATGTAAAATAAACACATACCTGAATCGGCTTTGATTCGATGGCATTGAAAAATATACAATTTTAAGCACTTCTTTTACAGACTTCGGATGCAAATATCCATTAAAAATTCAAATAACAAGTCAATTATTATAAACAAAATCAATTTCACTGCTGACATTAAACGTAGGGATGCAAAAACATAATAACACTTAAATGTCAGCAAAATACACAGGCGCAAAATGACAGAATAGCTGTAGTCTGTGATTTTGATCATTAAGGGCGTTTGGAGGATGTGGGGTCATGCATGAGAGCTTCCCAATTACATTCATACAGCCCTCATTCCTAAAAATATATCGTAGGCCAGGAAACAATAACCTCGTTTGTCATTTCTCGGCCAGATCACTAAAAATTGCAAGTAAAAAAGTGAACATGCCGAGTCCAAAAATCATCAAGCAGGAAAAAAAAATACTAACTTTGACAGTAAAAAAAAAAAAAAAAAAAAAAAAACATCCGGAAGGCAGAAATTGCCAATCGGAGCAAAAAGTTTCTCATAGTACGGCGCCATAAAAAGATCGAAAAAGACTGGACCAAATTTTAAATACTGGAATGAGAAGCAGGGTTATTTTTGTTCTTTCCTGATTCAGAAGAAATTTTGTTTCAGTTTTTATTAAAGGCCGATGTAGTCCTACAAGTCATTAGTTAAAAAATGTTAAATTTTGATCACTGTTGAGAAAGGCATGGCATTGCAAAAATTTTAAATATTCACACATTTCAAACCAAAAAAAAAAAGGGGGGGGGGACGCAGGGTTGGAAATGGTTAGAGAATGCAATGCAACAGACTTTGAAGTCTTTTACTGCATTTCAAACTTGAAACGGTGCCAGCACTGACGCAGCTATTTTCTCCTGACTGCCAGGAAAGAGTTTTCCTTTTTGCTCATCTGCCGGCCGCATCTCTAATGTAGTGATCCGACTTCACAAATTCCAAGTAAAATATAAGGGCGAAAGATTATTTGAAAATTGAAAATAGAAACCTTCCTGGAAATTAATTTAAGAATAAATACAGCTTCACGCCTTCAACGATTGACTTAATAAGTAGTTTTAAAGCCATCGGTGTTAAAGAAATTAATGCGTTTGTTGGTCATAACAGCCACTTGTCACATTCCCTTTTTCCGTTTTTGACTTGGCGCAACCTTCCTCTCCGAACTCAACGAATATGGCACGGCAGACTACTAGAAGCAATGACTATTACCGGGGCATCACTACACAGTGCATGCTGATTTTAAAAAAGTACCTGCACATTTCTTCAATCATTCCCACGGGTAGCACAATGAAAAATGTTAAGCTATAATCAATTAGAAAATAAACCACTAGAAGCTATGACCGAAATATTGCGTAATTATTTAACTCTGTTACATTGTTTAATCGTTTTACTTCACTTAAAGAGCTGAACAGAGCCAAAAATATATGAAATATGTTTTCAACTAACCATGTCAACACTTGGTGTATATTTACTTTCTAACTGACCAAAAATTTAATAATTTAGCAGATATTGGCTTATTATGAATCAACATGAAGTATTATTAACCAGAAAGAAAACGTTGACCAAAAAGTCAAAATTTTCTTAACTAATCAGTAGTATATTCACATTGATTGGAAATAATTCAATAAATGCTTTCTTGCATGACTTAATTGGCATTTTGATCACAAATAACTGCAATATCAGTGTATATTTTTTTAACTATGGTCAAAAGTGAAAAATTATTGACTTGGAAATCGACCAATAAGATTACAGCATTTACCCAAGTCATAAAGCAATGAAAATTGCTGACCCCACTGTCACAAAATCTTCCTCCTGTTTTCTTAATTATAGTGCAACATAGGTTTTACAACTAAAAGGGAGCAGGCTCATATATTAAATGTATTTATTCAAATGTTTCTTCTCAAGCTGGAGATGCCTTGATTAAAAGTCGGAAAATTCCATAACACATAATTTCATAGCTCCTTCTATATGTCCTTTATCAATATTATTTAGCTATTCCGGTTCTGGTAATAGATTCTGCGTGCTGTCCTAGTGAACACTGCCACGTGCATCAACTTTGGATCATTACCTTTGGATCAACCCCGAGTTTTGGTGAAAATTCAAAGAACTTCTGTCTACCAACGTTGTATAGTCTATGTCTTCCAGTATTTCTCAAAGCTAGTGGACAAAAAATTGAATATTCAGAGGCCCAACTGCGTTGGCTTGTACACATATCTTTGTTCGATCAATTTGTTGAAGATTTACAGAGCTAAAATAGTTTAATGTATAAAGTAAGAACAATATTTATGTAAGTTTATCCAGTCACAACATTTGAATAACATCATTGATGAATTTCCTGTGGGCAGTTTCTTTTTACACAGGAGGATTTTCAATCTCCGTAGTTTATTGAATTCGTTCAACAAATTTTCGTGTTTTCTTATTATTCCTTTTTTCTGCCTTGCCAAATGTGTCCGGTTAACTAGTCTAGTACGATCAGGGCTAGGGACAAATTTAGTAGAATCGTTGTGTAGCATGTCTAGTTAATCTTCCTCTAATCGGTTTTAAAACTTATTTGGATTTTATATGCAAAAATAGATACTCGTATTAACATTTTGCTATTGAAGCCAATATCTAATAAGCAACAAGATTGAAGAAAAGTATTTTTGGTGGTTCATCAGTTTTTGATGATTTAGCTAGTAGCTCCTTTCATTTTCGTTAATTTTTTTAATACAGAATGGGTGTACGTGTAATTTTTATTTTTGATCTTCAAAGTTTTGAAAATTGGGTGACCTCTCTAGCTTGACAAGTTTTTCATTCATTTTTCACACGTGCAAAATTTTTATTTTGGTCACTATTAAGTTCTATTGCATGCCGAGGGATACTTAAATGTGTATATTAGGATGGAAGTTTCCATGTACAAGCAATGTGATTGGCTTGAAATGGCTAACATCAGCATTAATATATAGGTCACTTGAAGTATGATGCTTTTGAATGCAAGAACAAGGCGTTTAGACTATATGTGTTTTGTAACCACAGGAAATATATTCCGCTTAACTCACTTGGAAGAGAGCGACGGGAAAGGCCATACAGAGAGAGTCGGCCACACCTCAAAATTATATTGACCATTACTTTGCGGCAATTAGTTCCTAGAAATTTTGGAGTTTGGGCCAGATCGGAATTTTCGAGCTAAGGGTCACACTATTATGTGGTTATATCATCAATCTGGATTTGATGCGTACAATTACAGAATTGATGACATACCGATGAGCCACGGACGCATTTTTCGTATTGGGAATATTTATATTTGTCGATTCTATTTCTTGGTAAATTATTCTGTGGGGAAACAGCCTCTGTATCTGCCTGTGCCCTCTGCTCTATTGCAGTATTGCATTATAATATTCTTTAGCATAGAAATAGTTTCGACATTATGGATATGGATAAAAATAAACATTTTCGACTTTCGATGCAGTTTTTCGATGACATGACGATGTGGCGTGCACATTTGCAGTAGTGCACAACGTCTCATCAGACATTTGGCCTATGGGATACGTCGTTGCGAAGCCGCTTGGTGGCAAATCTGAAGGATGTTATTTATCGACTTGGTTTTTTCTGTAAGAAATCAGACATCGTACCAACATTCTTGCGATGTCGAGCTTTATTCATTTCTGCGCCGTTACCGTCACTTTAAACGACCAAATAAAGACTTGTCATTTCAGAGATGGGCATCATAAAGTTAACAAATTACTAGACACAAAAAATAAAACACATCAATCCAATCATTCCTTTATACAGGAGTGTAAATATCACTCGGTACTTGCTAAAATCCGGCTTAAAACACGTAACAAATGACAGATGCACTCCCGTATAAAGGAACGATAAGTTTACATTTTCCAGCTGTGCACACAGCTTCGCTAGATTTAACCGCCGGAGTTCAGTGGGCATGGTACTAGCGAAGGTTTTATGATGCAAACTAATGTTTTATTTTCGTAAAACATAATTTTACGAGTAAAATCGTAATGCGCGTCCTCAACCTTTATATGGCTTTCCCATGTAACTCGTAAAGAATCACGTAATTTATACCAAAATTTCCTCATGTTTGCTCCAAGAGTTCCGGCCTAGATATCAGCCAATCAAAATCGTTGGTACCCTAGTACCAAGACTTCATTCCAGTTTTGCTTCCAGGTACGAACCACACCCTGGTTAATCGCGGTTGGTTGCTTAGGAAGCTAAGATACAATTCGAGAAGGCAAATTACGCTTTTATTTTTAAAAGAGTGTTTTAATGAAATAAAAAGTCCCTTTTACTTTTCAGAAGTTCTGAATTCGCTTATCTAAACTTTAAGGAGATTAGAAACTTGTGCAGGGGTAACATGCTTTGGGAGCCAAGCTGAGACAATTTTGCTAAGAATACATCTTTTACTTGTAAAGAACCTTCCGCAACACTGAGAAAGAAGGCAGGAATAAAACACTATCAATATCAGTTCATGTGTTTTAATGAGCTTTCGACAGTTTCTTTAAAATGTATAAACAACATAGATAACCCAGAATCCTCGCCTGGTTCTTAACCTGTACATGCCTCATATCTGGAGCCCACGGTAGCTCGGCACCACTCAGTAGAACCTTTAGTCACTCTGACGTAGAAAGGTAATATAAGAAGTCTGCGACCACACCTGATCAGGCTTAACACGAATTTATTTGAGACTACCCACACCAGCTGATTGATTCCACTGGAACGGATGTTGTAGAGTTAGTTATTAGTCAGATTATTTGTTTAAAGACATGGCCTATCCTTAGAGGATCACATTTTGGCAGCAATCATTATTAGGAGTAAGAAAATCTTGTCATATCTAGGTCTTAAAGTAATGATACAGGTTTATATCTGCTAAACACGAGATGAATTTACTTGGGTTAGTTATGTCGAAGAGCTGCTTCATAGAGTGAGCTCTAAAATGTTTTGAGCGTATCTCGTCGAAATCAATACAGTCTATCAGAATATGTTTTACAGTAAAACGTTCTTGACACATAGAGGCACTCGGGCGATGGTTCGTTCCAAAGAAGGTGCTTGTGGGTGACATATGTATTTCCTATTCTGGCTCTGTGATAAACCCTTTCATTTCGACCATTGTTTAGTGGTAGAGGTTTTTAGTCTAAGGGCTTAGTTTGATACAGTTTGTTGTTTCTTTGTTCCATCTTTCTTGCCACAGTCTTTTTGTGTATCTTGTGATGTGGTATTTAAAATCGGAAGCTGGTATGAGCATATCAGTACAATTATCATTAACAGCCTCTTTTGCAGCTTTGTCGGCTATCTTCTCATTTCCTCGGATTCCCACGTGACTTGGAACCCAGGAAAACACTATGTCTTTGCCAGCTTCCAGAAGGTCAAGGATAAGGAGGGTTGATATTTGTAGGTTTTCAATTGATTGCAGGACAGACTTCGAATCCATGAATTACATAAGCTTTTTGTATCGGCTGATCTTCATTGTGGTTGTGGATCCCTTGTGGACCCTTACCATCTTCTCTGTCACTCTCTTGTTTTTAGAGCAAGGCAAGGACAGGCACCACAGGTGTAGTTCCAGCAAATGAGGGGTTGGTATGGAAATACGTTCAGTGAGGCTGGGAAAGGATTTCCGGGTGGCACGATATTCTGAGAGGGGGCTTGGTCACGCACTTGGACAGTAGAAGAAACCAAGGAGCAGGGGGCTACCAAGGCCAGACGACTAGGGTTCAGTAGCAGGATTCTCTGATAACTCTTAGACGGATTCTCTGGGGAGGAAACGCGCACAATATTTCGTCCCTCGGCCACACACACGTCAGTTCGCCGATTGCCTACGCCAAACAGACCGAACATGGGGAGACGTACATCTTTCCTTTCCTAATGAGTGTACTGGTGAGGAGACTTGACTAAGCCTGCGCGAGCTAGCTTTCAGCATTATCTCCAGAGACAGTGATTGATAAATTCGATGGTGATAAATGAACACACTCCGCACACGTGTTCAGTGTCACACAGTGGGATATCCCGATCGCTCCTGCGCCTGTAACTGAGAGAATGTGGGTTGATGGGGGAAGAATGCGCGTAGTTTTCTCCTTGCCTTGGTGAAGCTTGGTCTCTTTCATCTCTAAAAGAATGCACAAGTAATTTTTCTGTAAAATACAAAACCCGCAGATCATTGGCGATGGATGCCTGCACGCTACATACCTGCTGCTTAATGGTTAGGGGCTTTGGGACACCTAGCTTATGTAAACGCAAAGGTGTCGCAGCGTAGACTAAGGTATACTAAGGCTTGGTAATCGAACCAAATCCTGGGTGTGTACTTGGTACTCAGTACGTAGACCACAACTTATGTGGGTACGCAGCAGCTCCCCGACACCAAGCCTGATCCCAGATTTAGGCACCCAGGGGCTACCCTGTACCGAGACCTAAGTCAAGCCTTTGTGTGTACTTGGTACTCGGTACCGAGACCGAACCACGCCTTGATTGTAGTCGGTTGGTACGAGAGTCTGTAAGGCTCTAGTGCTTATTGACCGATTAAAGTCACTTCTGTAGTTACTAGCGGTCTGCTAAGACCCGCCAAGCTATGCCGACAGGTTACTTACTGCGTTACTCAGAAAACCGCGAGTACACCTGTGTGGGTGGTCAGCCAGAACGTCCCAACCCATGGAGAATCTCAGAGTAACACTTCCCGGGGAAAGAAAAACTCTAACCTCCGTGCATATAAACTCAGATTAAAAAGCAGTGAGAAGTACTAATGTAAAATCTCCAAGCAGGATGCGTCCATTACACTCATTTAAATCCCAGACATATAAACATCTTATCCGAAGAATTAAGATAAAAGAATGGAGATAAGCACCTTAAAGCTGACTGTAGTAAGAAAAAATCAGCTCCCACGTAAACACACGTAAAACGAGAATGAGATTTAGTACTAGGGTATCAACGATTCTGATTGGCCGAGACTATTAGCGCCATATGAGACAATTTTATTCGATATACTGCGTGATTCTTTTGTTGTACGAGAAACCCACGTAAAGGTGCACAAGCGTATTCAGAGCCTTTACGAAGTAACAGATGACGTAACAGGAGTTGATACGAGAATCATAGACGACAAAACAATAATGTGTGAAATAACCAACATAGAAAAGGTTTACTTTCTGACCTATTTTGACTTTCTACAGTATGTTTGTGCATGTAAGTTAATACTATAAGCATTTAGAATATGTTGAGTAATTCGAGTCAACATGAAGTACTATTGACCAGTAATAAATGTTGACCTTTACGCGAATATCCCGGACTCGAGATAAATCAGTTCATGCTTGTCACGTGACTTAAACGGCGTCTTGATCACAAAAATTGCATATCTTTTGGAATTTGCGTTCCGGTCAACCTCGAAAAACAACAGACTTGGAAAACCACGAATGAGGTTATAACACTTGACCAGTTCACGTATCTATGAAATATGTGGATTTCAGTTGTGTTTATTTTTTCTGTCTCCTGATATTTTGTGTGATGCCTTCATTAATGCTAATGAAGCAATAAAAAACAAATATAAATAAAAGATAGGTTTGTTTTTAGGCTTCGCTCTCGGCCATTTTACACTCAGAAAGTTTCGTGTTCTGTGGAGCTTTTGAACTCCCATGGAAATAAAATTCTCTTTTTAACGCTTTCCCGCGCCACATATTTTTCAAAGCACCTTGAAAGAAAACCCGCTGTTACATACAGTAAAACCCCGGATATGGAGTTGTAGTTGTCAGATAGAACAGGACCTCAAAATTAGGGACACCCCGCCATTAGGGACAAAGTTCTTCAGTCACTTTTTGTCCCTAATAGCGGGGTTTCACTGTACTTTCCTTAAAAATATTGTTATTAACTGTATTTTAGCTGATAAAGACAAATTTAGCAGAACTGTACCCCGAAAGGGGGTTTGTTTGTACGGCATGTGTAACTGCATGAAACACTGGCAATGGTATTGACAATGATCTAACTTTTTTATCGAGTTAACAGCAAATATGGATACATCACGATTCAGATTGACTTTACTGACTTCATTAATGTAATTGAAAAACAAATGTTGTTGAATTTGTTTATTGATTACCAATATTATTTAGATTGGAAGATCACAGTTAAACTAATTATTTACAATGAAACAAATTTGATGAAAATATGCAAGTACACAGATTCACTTAAAACAATGCATTGACACGATTATTGAACCATGAGGGAAGCGGGCAATGTAATTTGACACAGAATTTATCCTAAGACGGTGCTAACCTGGTACAAGTTTAGGTAGATATCTCTATATTATTTCGAGCAGGACATAAAACCACCCCCACCCCCCCCCCCCCCACAAAAAAAATGACAACACAAAATATAAAACACAGGAACAGTACATCCAATTATCGGTACTTTCCCACTTAAGCGTGTTTCAGGAATACAGTAGATATTCGATAACACGAAATCCGATAGGTCGAAATTCTCTTACACTGCACCTGTTTCTCATGGTCCCATGGCTTGTAAATAAATGTTATCTCTTAATCGACAACCCGAAAGATTCGATATCTCGAACAGGGTGTCGTCGGTCCAACGAGCCTCGCTTTATGCAATACCGACTATATATCTCTTTTACATAAGTTTGACCTTGACTTACGGGGAATAAAGCAAAGATCCCACTGAACATACCAAAATAAATCAGAAATTAGTCGAATCATTCTTTTGTTTTTTAAAGAGAAGGATAAGTGAAGAGCTTCTTTGGTATTTGTACAGACATCAACCACTGGTTACGGTATCTGGACCCATCCTGGTACACAAGATATTACAGAAAACCCGTTTAAAATCACATTCATAAAATAAAATTAACAAAGGCACTTAACTTATAAAACAATTTTGTGCAAACAAATAATGTCAATTTTATAAACTAAATGCTTATTCTCAGCAATACAATCTCGTTTTCACAATGGTATGTAACAAAAGACATTTCTTTCATAGACTCTCCGTCACTACTCTTACACGAGCTACCCCTCCCCACTGCAGCACCCCCACCCTCCCGACGTCTGAAAGAAACAGCCTGAACCCTCCCCCCCCCCCCCTTGGGCTGAGTTTAAGCACCTTTTTTCAATACCAACAAAACGCGGTTAGATACCCCACCAAAAATATGCCGGATTAAGTAACATGCCGGTTAAAAAACGCACTTTTTTATTAAAATGAGGCCATTACAAAGATGATCGTTTCAAAAATCTTCCTGATTACCTGACACCTGCCTAATACGTAACATTTACTATAAATAAAGATCCCGGTGCACAACTTGAAAACCCGCGTATACATGTGTGATTACGTTACAATACATGAAACTGTACTTATACATGTGTGAGTACATTACAGTACCTGGCATGTGCACTTACACACGTGTGAGCACGTTACAGTACCTGCCGCGTCCACTATTTCCTTTCTTTCTTTTTTTCCTTTTTGGCCTTTTTTTTAAATCTACAATTGTGTAGCGATAAGGTATAACAATAACATTTAGTTACATACGTGTCACGGGTAGCACTTGCTCTATGACGTCACACTAGCACCGGATATATATGCAAACTAGTGCGCCCCGGGAAAAGATAACCCGCCAGACCAAAATAATGGAATTTCACCTGATAGGCAGCGAATTGCAATTAAATATGATACGTAATATTCTGCGATGTTCTTACTCCGGGGTTCCAGTGTACACATACACTGAGAGCATGCTCCCATTGACAATACAATTCATACACTAACATGTCACATGGCGAGATCTGGTTGCATTTATTTTTTCGAAACTATATTAAGATTGACAAATATTTTTCTTTAACTTCCATTATTTAATTTAATCCTGTTCATCCCGATTCGATAAAACAATGCGAAGTAAAAAAACAGAATTCCCAAGAAACTGGCTTAATATTAATATGATGAGTTAAAAGACATTATCACAGACAACTAATGGTTGCAATTAAATCCAAATTTATGAATAAATTTTCTTTTACCACACTATCTACAAAAGTGCTCAACAAATTTTACAATGAACCGATATTCCTCAAGCTTCAGGCTCACCCAGTTATATAACATTCTAAAAAAAAACAGAAAACAAAACAATGTGCAGTTTATTAAAAGATTAATTGGTGAAACTTAAATTCAAGAATACGGTCCCATTGCTGCTTATTAAAGGATATAACACACATTAATACGGTTCCAACGAACCGCCTAAGTTACCTACAAATAATTGCATATAAAGTTTAGTTTAAAAGCAAGTAACTTTGCTGTTCTAACAATCACTTTTATGAATCACTTGGGTAATGGGCCGTCGTCGAATATTATTCTTTGGATATCAGATATTTATTCGTTCTAATCTTAACAAACTTACAGAGAGAGGACATTCAAATTAGTATCTTTTTTCTGGAATTTCAAGAAATCTGAAGTCTCTTATACAGCCACAATATTCAAACTAAACACGAATTTACATGACAAACAGATGACAGATAAATGACCACTTCGTAACCTATGAGCGGTTTTAACAATGTCCGCAAATTTGTCGTGCAGGATTTTTTTTTTTTTTTTTGACATTGTATTTCACAATATAGACTTTCATATTTAACTTAAACACTACACATAAAAGGTGCTTAAAATAATATAATGCAATAACTTGTTTGCAATAAAAATCCTGGACGGAATTAACTTGTCCTGTCGTGCAAAGCTCTTCATCAGATCTGTATTTATAGCTTAAATTACCAGAATTTATTCAAGATTAAAATCCTGGCTACATGGATCAATTTGCACCCAAAGACAAAAATAGACAACTTCTGCCGGAAAATTCGAAAAAAGTAATCGTTACAGCAAAGAATTTAATGAAATATATGAAGTATCAACAAACACGTAGACTTCGGAAAAATTTCATTGAAACATTTTTTTGCAATCTCAGTAGCCAATGGCAACTCTTTATATGCCTGAAGGGAAATTTGGAAATTCCCAGGCAAAAAGCGCAAACGATTGCCTTGAGAATTTTCAGATCTTTCCATAAAATCAAAGATTGTCGATTCAAGTTGAAAGCTAACTGAACTATGCCCTCATCTGTGGGCGCTGTATTTTACATCTATTCCGCAATAATGAGGTTCTCATGAGGTTTTATAGGCATTCAATAGCTCAACCTTGTTTTCTAGGGTAGAAGGCATGAAGAAATATTCAACAGCAATAAGTAAAAAAAAAACATGCAAATTTAGAAGCGGTAGCCATAGTAATCAACATATTTGAATTCTTGAGCATGCGTCATTGCTTGTGCGAGTTGCTGGGACTTCCGGGACTGACGTGCTAATAGCCTCATCACCCGAGTCTTGTTATATTCATCCGCTCTCTGTTTACGTAAATCAGCGTTCTTTTTCCTCAACCATCTGAAAAAGAAAATAACAACATATCCATAACTGACAAAAACAAATCTTTTTTTTTTTTGGCTTTTTAACCTGTCTGCTGTTGTTGTTTTTTCTTTTTTTAAAGAATCGTTAAACATTGCAACCCTGGCCTCTGTTTCTCTTCGTCTAAACAGAGATCCATCTCCTTCCCTTTTTAACTTAGTAGGTCGCTAGAAATGCGTTAGTTATAGAGGTGTTTGGTCATCAGCACAAAAGGACCAAGCTCTGAGCTATGTCTGTCATCTGCAAACACAAACACAAAATACCTCAAAAAGCGCGTCCTCTGACACCCCGATCCCCCCCCCCCCCCCCGCCTCCACTATTTCCTTCCCCCAACCCACCCCCCTACCCCCAGCTACAGCCCACGATCGTGATACGTACGCTCTGAACGCCCTGTCGCACTCGGACCGCGGCCGCACCGAGTATTGTTCCTGCTGCTCGCGCCTGATCGCTCGCTCTACGGAGCGCGTTCGTCGCTTCTCCTGCTGCTTGACGCCTAGCCACTCCTTATACGCACTCTCCGGGTCACGCTTCTGTAAAGGAGAGTGCGACTTTACACAGAGCATCAACTGGAGAGGTTTAATTGGACGTTAGTCTACTTCAGGACTTTACACGCATGAAAAGATGAACAGCAATCCATCTAAATACTGTTCAAGTTTTAATTTCAATGAAATATCAGCTAATGTTTTCTTTGTTTCATTTTGAATATACTGCGCCTAAACAGCCCAGAAATACGTCACGGGGTAAATTAGCAACCAAACGCAGAACCGTTTGAGGTTGTCTGGATTTAAAGGCTCACTATCGCAGATCCAGATAAGCTTATGTCGACACTTTATATGTGAAAAGTAGTGAAGGAATAAAAAAATCGGATCATATTTTTGAATAATTTTCTTTTGGGTATTCAATACGAAATGTGGACAAAAACACACCAACTACTAAAGGTGGCACATTACACCCATGGCGAATTGCGATATACCTTCTCACTCACTACATCAAACAGCGAAACAAAAAAAAAATGCATCCAATACTGAATTATAAAAAGATACCAGATGGTGTCTACATTTGCCGTCTCATTCTCGATATACCGTACATGTGTAAATCGTAGTTTGAAAACACCTTTATCAAAGACATTTGGTACCAAAAAAAAACCAATATCGGGAAAATAAATATTTCAAAGCAGTGCGTTATTTCAAATTTTGAATTGTGATTTCATTCATTAAAAAGTCTCTCACTTACGGAATGATCAGAAATGCTCCCTGCGTCGTCCTGAAATAATTAGTCTCTCGGTTATGCGTTTTCATAGGACTTTATCACGTTTTTGTTCCGACACCATTTGGTTAAATGACAGTTATTGAATTGAGTGTAATTATTCATTCAACAAGCGATTAATACATTATCTGTTTAACAGAGTTCAGTTTCTTAATATACATACACCTAACACAATGCAGAATAGATATCCGATAACTTTTTAGGGGGAAAGCATACTCCGGGCCACTGCACAGACTTCTTTGATCCGATTAAAGGCAAGTTATCGAACATCTGACGACAATTTTCATGCACTTGTCTCACATGCAATAAAGGCGGAAAGAAGTTTCAATCTTGAAGCACACAACTCGGCTTGTCAGTCTTTTTCAAAAACTAAGAAATTGCTAGAAAGTGAAATTAATTGCAATTAAATGTGGAAAGAAAGAACAACAGAAAGGTGTCAAAACAAAAATTATGTTGTACGCCTAACAACTTGCAAACAAAAAGAAGGAGAAACAACAAAAACGTAAAAAAGTCTATGCGGGGACTACCCATTATTCCGAAGGGCCAGGTTTCCGAAGAGTGAGTACTCCGAAATCCAAGTATTCCGAAGCCCCACTAGTTCGACAGCTCAAAAATCCGAAACACCTTTTTCAGGCGGACTTACTCTATGCAAACAATTTTTGGTCTTAAAAACACAGAAGGTCCAGTATCCCGAAAAACCCAATAACCCGAAGAATCACTTGTCAGAAAACAAAGCCCCGTTAATCGGAAGGACCAGAAGTCCAAAGGTTTAGATTGTCGGAACTCTTTTAGTCTGAAGAAGTAATATTTCGAAATCCCAGTGTTCCGAAAGCCTATACTGCCGAAGTATTTCAAAGAACGAATCGTCCGCAAAGTAAACATACTATAGTAATTCATTGGTCGATATAATTCTGAGGTGTAGCCGTCTGTCTGTTTGTGTGGTGTCTCCTTGGCTTGTTTCTAAGTAATTTAA
Organism: Protula sp. h YS-2021; assembly: GCA_949752745.1. Lineage (NCBI taxonomy): Eukaryota > Metazoa > Annelida > Polychaeta > Sabellida > Serpulidae > Protula > Protula sp. h YS-2021. The sequence goes on from OX457025.1 coordinate 43,177,511, forward strand.
GCGAAATATATTGCCATTCTTCATATCAGCCTAATATATATAACACAGAAGATAATTTTTGAGAATGAAAAATAGTTTAAACATATTATGGCACTTACAAAACGTCAAACGACGATGCCCAGGTGTCGTCAAAGTAACAAACTTATCAAAGGACAGTTCCCAGTTTTTAACAAAATAAACACAGTGTTCTTCTTCTTTTTCTTCTTCTTCTTCTTCTTCTTCTTCTTCTTATTATTATTATTATTATTATTATTATTATGTGACTTGAGAAAGCAGATAGTTTAAACGCCTTGCTGTTCAATTCTTAAGCAACATGGTTCAGGTGACATATATTAATCACACCGTATTATTTAAAATAAGATTTCTGAAGCAAATAAGAAACCAGATATCTTTTGGTAGGCTATTCCGGAATAGATTACCGAATGGTTGCGACCGCCGTCGCCGACAGACAAAGGAAGTGTGACCGACATCAATTTATTTTTCCTAAAATTGCGAGCTCCAGTTAAGAGCATCAAACAAAAGCAACGAAATGCTTTTTTTCTCTACTGCTTTCGGAATAGTGAGCTTTCGGAAAACTTAATCTCCGGTATAATCGCGTTTCGGGCTAATGTGATCTTCGTACTTCTCAAGCTTCTATGTAATCCCTCCCTTTGGATTAATGAACCTTGCAAGAAGTGCTATCAGTCCTTCGGAATACTGGACCTTCTAATTTCTGAACTTCCGGAAAAGCCGAATTTCGGACTAATGGACAATCTGTGTTATAATCCTTCGGAAAACTGGCATGTACCCGTCTGTACAAAATCAACATAAGACCAATAGCGTCATCCATTTTTTTCACAATCACATGACAAGAAAATCAAAGGGAAAAAGAAAATATGCAATTTGACATTTTATATTGATTTTCTATAATTAACTCGGTTATATTAAAAATTGCGAAAAATACATCGCCTCGGTTACTGAACCATACCACCATTTTGGCAGTTTAAAGAGCCAAAATTGCTGTTTTTACCGTTTTCTCTTTTTCTTCTCTTTCCTGTTTTCGGCGTTCATTTTCCTCTTTTCTTCGCAATGACGCATCTCGTCGCTTTTGCTTCAGCCATGCCTGAAATAAAAAGAAAAAAAATTGCCCGCTGGGCTTTTAATTCCACTCTTTTCATGCCAGAGATACACGGGACTCATAGAAAATAAGTAGTATAGAAGACTGCAGTGATCCCCATTACTTTTGTGTTGTGGACATGTCTTCCATCTGCTATTGGCAGAGTTCTTGGAAATTAACACAAAGGAGAAATGGCATATTCTGACCAATCAGATGCAAGCGTGGCATCCACAAACTACGTACACACGGAGTCGGAAGGGTATGGGGGGGATAGTCCTGGGGCTTTGCGTACGCAAAAATTATAGTGAATGAGTGACGTCACAAGCCTTGGCATTTATGGGTGGAGTCAAGAAGTCCGAAAAGGTTAGTCACGTACTTTTTGCATGGTTCTAAAGCCAACAAAGCGGCATCAGCACTACACTAACGCAGCGTACCTGGAAGGCGTCATCGGCTTCCTCTTGTTCTTTTTTCTTCTTGTTCGTTTCCTCTTCATCCTTTTTTCTCTGCTGTTCTTCCTTCCTACTTTGCTGTCGCTCTAGCTGCCTCTTCTGCTCGGGGGTGAGCGCATACGGCGACTTATAGCCATAGTCCTCGTACGTCTTGTACTCAATCTGGCGCGTTTTCGCCGACTGTACGCGCCGCCGCGGCGCGCGATCGCGACTAGCGCGCTGACTCTCAACGGCAGTGGCAGGACGGGGCTGGCGGGGTGGGCGTGGCTCGTGAGCCGAATGTGTCTCTGAGCCCTTTGAACTAGCTTTAGAACTACTTGACGGAGCATCGTCCTCCTTGTTATAGTTTGGCAAGTACATCTCCCTCTCTTCTGCCGTCAAACTGTTCACGGCTAACAACTCAAACTTGCCATTTCTTTCGACTAGTACTTTCTCTTCATCACCAGTTCTTTTCTCCTCCTTTTCCTCACTGTTTTTATCGCCACCCGTGTCGGCTGCATCAGCAGCTGAGCCACTGCCCGCATCACTGCCTACGTCACTATTTTTATCTCCCTCCCCAGCTTCCTCACGTGTTGGTGTCCTACCGTCCTTTTCTTCATTATCTGAACCCTCCACCTCTTCTGCGATGTCATCGTTTTCCTCCACACGCTTTTCTACTGATTCCACTTCCCTACTTTCCCCTCTACCCGAATCTATCGACTCATCATCTTTTAGATCATCCATATTTGTCGCCTGACCTTGCACCTCCCGTTGACCTTGAGGCTGACCTTGACCTTTGGACTCGTCCTTCGCCTCCTCGTCGTCTGATGGGTAGTCCGGTGGAGGCACGACCAGTGATACTGGGTTCTCGTTGAATTTGATAGCCCGCTCGTGCTCCGTTGGAGACGGTTCTTTGGCAAGTTCCTCGTTTAACTGGCGCACACGTTCTTTTACGTCATACTCCGGTGGTTCTTCCTCTGTAACGACAGCAAAAACAATCGCCAAATCAACATTCCGTTTTCTTGTAAACGCCAAAGAAAGTAAAAAAAGTAAGCCACTGTGTAAATATTTTTTTAAATGGGTTGGACAGACTCGGCCCTTCCAAAATACAAAACTGCATTTATCTGGGTTTTTCCCTTCCCCTCCCCACCTCTCCAATCCAACTGATTAACCTAAAGTTCGACTGATTTACATGTGAAGTTCAACCATCAGGTTCATCCACAAAATAAGAAAGTATCGAGAGGGCTGTGGGTTGCAATCTAATTCTAGCAGCAGCAATAGTTATTTATCAAGATATATGATGGCCAACATCAGGGCTGTTTCTGCAAAATCGTGAAATTGCGGACAACCCCGCAACTGTTTCGCTAAAGCGCGGGATTTGGAATCAGAGCGCGGGATCATATGCATGGGCATATATATAGGTACATATATCTATATAGCAGACTCAGTTCCTATGTATGCTGTTATTTTATTAAAAGTTCAAACAATCAACGTTTTATCTACAAAGTTTCATCCAACACACAGTGCATATATACATTGAATTAAGTAAAAATCCTCCCACACCGCATCAAATTTGGCGCGGTGTAGGGAAAAAGTAAGATTCGTAAAAAAACAAGATATATAAATACGTTATTTATTTTCATTACTTCAAAATACCGCACTACTCTCACAACTGTGCGCGATTTGTTCGAAAAGCGCGGGATGCGGCCTGCACTGTCCACGGCGCAGTGCGCATTTTTTTCCAAAAAGCGGGATTCCCGCGCATCCCGCGCAGCAGATACAGCCCTGCAAACATTTTTACATATGTGGCACAAACTCTCCCAACCAGCCTTTAAGTTTCACTTTCTGAGCAGCCTGTGATCCACTGAAGCATTACAAATGTGCCCGTGCAACATGCCACAACTGGAGCTTTTCTTCCCAGCTCAACTGTAATGTTACATTAGTGATCTTACTGAATAACTCTAAACTTCTTTTCTGTTTTTTGAATGCAAATGTATACGCAGTTTTCTTTGAACTAAAATTCCACGCGCTTTTTGTATTTAAGAAACTAAATATATCCATTAATTTCCACAGGTACTGTAATACATGCCTTATGAACACACAAAAAATAGCAACATAATAATGGAGGGTTTTGACTCTGACAGCGTTCACATCACACCGCCAGTAAACGCGGCAATTGCGTTCATTTTTCACTCTACTTTGCGCTCTTCACCCTCCTGACAGCGCTGTCAGGCGAAAATTGCTAAAGGCCATAAAACAATAGAAAGCAATACGGTTTTCATAACTCTGTGCTAACGAAGTGAATTATCAATTTTTTCATACATTTAACGAAAAACCGACTGAAGCTTTTATCCAAAACAGTTCAATGGAACCCCCCTTTCAACTGATCAGTGGACCTCACTCTTTGAAAGTTGGAGAAATAGGTGCTAAAGCATCATAAATTTGAGATGTGTGTCGAGGGGAAACAACATGAGACGGATCAACGCATGGATTCAGATTGTTTTATCTAATATAACATAATTTTAATAGTTTTGCGCGATTTTTTCGCGCATGCCGCGCATTGATTCGCTACACTGGTTTGTTGCTACAATGACCACTGCAGCAGTCACGTCTTGTGCTTGAAAAAAAAGTTCATTCATGGCGGACAAAAACTGCTAGTATTATTACACGTATATGACTATTTGGGGTACTTGTAAGTGATGTCAAGAGTGTCCAAAGATTAAGTGGCAAGTAGTGCACTCTCAAATGCATGTAAACAGTAAATAACAACATGGGAATGTGGATAACAACATGGAACATTTTTTCCTTTTTGAAAAAGAGATATATATTCAGACTCACCGCACCTGCCAAAGAGAACTCCTAAGCGTTAGATTTTTTAATCCTCAAAACGTTTTCACCACGTTTGTTTTGTTGGTTACATCTTTCATTTTGTATGTGTTGTTTCTGCAAGTCTTAAAAGATTTTTTTGTTGTTTAGACTTTCCTTGTAACTAAGTAAGGCGGGTTATGCACATATTACACTGGATACACGGTGCGGCAGTGTGTACATAAGGGTCCTATTCAGTTCACAACAGTTACTCATTATAAAAGAGGCTCAGTGAAAGAGCTCAGACCACCGCTAAAGGGCATGGCTTGTGTCTATATGTGTGTATGATTTAGGAGCATTCTAAAGTGGATTTTCTATCAGTTGACAAGAATAAGAAAACGGATCAATAGCGGTTAATCACCGTGGAACTTCGACAATGTTCGGGGGATTGATCTCTGGATCTGTGTTACACTCGGAGATTTATCAGTCAGTTCCCTTTTAATGTCACAACTTGACTGCGTGCATTCTGGATATAAATTGATACAAGAATCGGTCATTCTGAACACAGTCACTAACCTCTGGCTTAGTTCATTTCAAATGACAGCATTTCATGCGATGACACTCATAATCACTCAAAAAGTAAATACTGTAGATTTTAGGCCAATACAAATCCAGATAACCAATATTTGAGTTATCTGCATGAAAAGTTTATAGTATCTGGCATTCCGATTATCTACATTATAATGTATTGGGGCATTGTCTTGTTAAAATATTAAGTGGAACCCGTTTTAATGATAAAGCGCTACTAATGTCATAACTTTGTAACAGTTCAATCCCCCCATTTTCTCATAAAACCGGTCCGAACGTTTTTTGAAGATATATTATACAATACTTATAAAATTAACACAGCAGGGCACGTTCAATTTGACACCCTTTATTTGAAATTTGAGTCAAAATCAAATCGCGAAAGTTCGGATGCAGTCTTTATTTTTTGTCGCTACGACGGACCGCCGCCATTGTATGGAGATAGCAACCAGTAGCACTGGGTATGTGTTATCTCTAGATGCTTCAATGTGGTACAGCGACCGGAGACCCCCGCCCACACTTCTGCTGGCACAAGCCACTGTCCATTCACCACTAAAATCAGAGCGCTCAAAGAAATCATTGGAAAAAGGAATTTGATGTGCAAACTGAACAAGTCCAAAAGGCCAGCGTTTTCAAAATGCTAATGGGTTCTGGACAAGATACGCAGAGGGAGATAAATAAGCGATCGCTTATTTACACGCGAATACATGCCACTGCAACTCGGATGTGGTGGGGAGTGGGGGTGAGATGATGTGGAAAAACAACGATTAGTTAGAAACGGAAATAAAGAACGTTGGGTCGCAAATCTTCAGTTTTTGCCCACTGTTATCCATAACCCTGCCCTTACTGCTCATGCCGTGATGTAATGTTTTAGTTAGCTGTCTGCTCTAGTCGCCACGCTTCAGTGATTTTTCTGACAGGTTCCTTTCACAGCTCCGTGTTATTTATTTATCTGGCTATAGTCCTTCCTGCACTTCTTTATTTTGTGACGAGTGATCCCAAAAATGTGCTGATGTCAGTCTTTGTTTTTTTTTAACAACACACATGAGAACGCTGGATGTGAACTTCTTAAAGTTTTAAATAATACTGTCTTATTATTAAATGTTCAATGTATATTTAATAGTATCATATGTACAATATCAACCATATTACGAATACTTCACATGTTAACATTAACAAAAAATATAAATTTTACATGCGGCATTTTAAAAGTAGAATCCAAGACCTTTTCTGACATGTATTTTTGAATGAAACATTTAGTGATTAATTTCTGAGTTCATTTTGTCTCATCAGAATATGCAATTTTATAGGCATGTTGTTTGCAGTTGTTAAATCCATTAATATTTGTCCTGAGACAGTCGTAGTCTTATAATTTTGTTTGATCTGCCATTTGCTGCTTTAACAACTCCGTCTGTTTTTCGCCAAACAAATTTTTAAAATTGTGTTTAGACACTGTCATGTCGGCAAATGAACCGAGCAGTTTATCTGTAAAGTTTCAGCGTTTTAAGTATGCAATATACCGTGTATTTCTGGTTAAATGAGACATTTTAATTAAATGATGAGAACTGTCATGGTTGTGCATTAATAAAAACACTTGACAGACTCACCGAAGATGTCAGTGACTTTGTGAAGTTGCCCATCTGACAGACTCACCGTGACATGTTTATATATTACATAATTCACGTTTGAGATAATTCGAACATCACCCATTGGCTGTTCAGTTCGCGTGCCTGCAGCACACTTATCACATCACTACGAAGTATTTTCTGGCATGGTTTGCTCGTTTCATGCATCAAATAAAATGAGAATAAACTATGTACCTGAGAATATGTTTGTTTCCCTGTGTGTTTTTCTTATGTTTTCACTAACTGACTTGAAAAGGTCTTGGACCAACTACTGCATTTTGATATTAGTTTGTTGGCTGACCACTTGCTAAGAATCTTCGTTAACTTAGGTCCCTTAAACACTTAACTTCATTCGCAGTTCTAAACTATTTCACTCCATATTTTCATTGCATGGATTCCTTGTTTCATGCTGAGCCTATCGATGCAATCTTTCTGAAATTGTTGCGTGAACTTTTACGTTATCTGTAGCTTTTTCTCTGCCACAAATTACGGTGTTTTGTTGTTTATTGTTACTAATAATAATGTAACCTACCAACCGCATTCTTGAAATGCAAACAGCAGCGTATTTACTGGTTAGACGAATGTGGCGAAGTGTCAGTTATATTTCCAAGTATAAAAGGTCATATTTAACCATATGATTAATTAATTATCAGACTTTGGCGAATCGAAAAATAAAATCACGCCAGATCGCATTCTAATGCAATAGGATTTTACATGACACGGCAAACACAACGTGCCAAATAACCGATGGGTATATCACGATATTTAGGTAATACTGCCGTACGGTTACAAGATTTTCACGATATCCACCCCTACTAGTCAACAGGATAAGTCTCTTACTCCACTAGTTGTACGCTACTGTTTAAGAACAAGTTGAACATTAGGATTAAATGAAAACCCTACATATATCACTTCCTCTCCGCCAAAAATCTAAATCCATCAAATCAAGCATCGCAAAAATTATATTTATTCAATGTTACATAATTTCATATTTGCTTGTGGTCATAGAGAGCCACTGAAGATTATAATGCCCACCCCTCCCCCCCCCAAAAAAAAGAACAACAAAATGGGCCCAGTTTCTCGAGTTACGTGTCTGAAGCCACTACCTCCATAAGCCAGGTCTAGCTTCATTTCGTGTAACTCTTTCATAGCCATTTTCTGATCGGCCGTCATCTCACCGTCATAGTCTCCCTCGTCGCCGGAGTCGTCGCCTTGTCCCACCGACTGCGGCTCTCCCCCGTACCTGCAAATTTAACCACGCACGTAACGTTTTGCGCGAGAAAATGCACACAATTCTTTTATGTTTCTACATATAGTTTTAGGGAACATATATTGAGGTAAACAAACAAAACGTTTCGGTATTGCAGCCAAACATCTTCTTGGCTTGCAAGTTCAATTTGCTCGAAAAACAAAACACCTGTAAAATTTATCTTCACAGTAGCTGTCTCTTGTGTTTGTCACGCTTACCACCAACCGATGTATACGTATGTCCCGCTTACCACCACCTGGCGTATACATATGTTCGGCGTACCAACGCCCAGCGTGTACTTATATCCCACTCACCGATCGATATCATCTTCCTCCTCGTCTGCCTCCATCCTCAGCGGGCCTGTGGCCAGCTCGTCCCGTGGCGACAGCCTTGGGGAGGGGGAGCGCGGGTACGGCGTGTCGTACGTCTTCCTGTCGGCGTGAGGAGAGTGCAGACCGCCCGGTGTGTGACTCCGCGGTGGTATGGAATTTGCTCGTGTTTGCTACAACAAAATGCGTGTTTACTACAAAAAAAAGTTCAGTTCATGCATACCAGTAGTACAGCACCTAAACTAAATAACAAGTTAACCAGTGAAGCTGGTTAGAATCCCCCGCCTAAGTTTGGTCACAGGATACTGGTGAAATTTAATTCATTTTACGACGTGGCAACTGAAGAAAATAATGGACGCGAAGTTCTTAACTATTTACATTAAATGTTACATCAAAACTAGAGCAGGGAGGTCCTTGTGGTAAGACATGCCTCACCCTCGATGCAAAATGTGTTTGAATGGCGATTCGTCATTTTTTTGGCGTCGCACATCAACAATACATATATTTTATTGTATATAGCTTCTTATAGTTCTTGAAAAGTGGCCTGAATCATTCTCGATGCAAAAAACGAATATATCAAAAATAATACGACTGCACATCAACAATATATATATTTTCACTGTGTAAAATTTCAGACGCCTTAAGACAAACACTGTAGCTTTATGTAAGGAGGTAATTATTTAAATGTTGTTCAGTTGTTGTTTTTTTTTTGTGGTTATTATTTATCAGTCATTCATTTATTTTCTTTCTTTTTTCATACAAGGTCGTTCGGAACAGTCAGGGCCGTTCGATAATTTTTCAGTTAAATCCATTCCAACTGATCAGACGACTTACTGCTTTTGTCTTTTTCACAGCTAAGTGTCCTTCACGATAAGTTAAATCATGTGATGATTTTAATCTTCCTGGTTAAGGTAATCTTTGATATAACTGTTTGGGATCACGCAAGATGTCAGAAATCCTCTTGGACGAACAAAAAAGAAATAACGTAAAACAGTTTTCTTTATCTTAGGTGCCCTACAATCGAAAATATCAGACATCTAAAAATTCAGTTCTTAATGTAAGCCAATGCCTGTTTAAAACTAGAGCCTGAGAGAGACATAATCCCCCGTGTAGCGCGGATGACCTATGAAATCAGTGCTGAAGTCGGTTTGAAAAATGCCATACAACTGCCACTTTGATCACGTTTTTCCACAAATATAACAGTTTTGCATTTTTAAATTTCGACAAAATCTAAGTTTTATATTTGAAAAAAAAGTTATTCTGGTAGCTTTCAATATCTGTTTTATGTGTGTGTGAAATTTCTAAAAAACATGAGAGGGATAGTTTTGGAGACACCGCTGGACGACATGTTCAGACACATGGACAAAATTACATCAGAACAAAAATACGACGTTGCACAACTTCAATATGTGCATTATCCATGTGCGAAATTTCAAACAATCCAACCTTGGGGTTCGGAGATATAGTTCGGACACGACATTCCATTACGTGGCACAAAACTTTATGAACACTAATTTTTACCAAATTTGAAAATACTGTCATTTTGACAACTTTTCATGAAGCGTAATAAATATGTGACATTGCACACCTTCAACATATGGTCTATCCGTTTGTGAAATTTCAAAGCAATCCAATATATAGTTTTGGGGATCTAGTCTGAACACCGGCGTCGAAAATACTAAGTTCAAATAATCGAAAAAATAGTCATTTTGAATTTTTTCACGAATCCGAACTAAACATGCGCCGGAGATTTAGTCTGGACGACAACTTGCTCAAAAAATTAAATTTCTGAGAATACCCTTAACTGTACTCGTCTAAAATAAGACCCAAAGGTTTGACGCAGGCAACCCGACTGTGCGCCAAAAAAATGGGTGTCCATCCCTGTAATCAATTTCAAAAATAATGTGCCAAACGCGCTGAATTAAAGAGTACTTTTGTTTCGTTTGCCCAGGAGGGAAAAAGTTTTGTGTCTCTTGCTTTTCTCGAAGAATTGGCTTTAATGGTTTGTAAAATGTCAATATAACACGACATTAACCGGTTTCGTCTGTATCTACATTTCTCTTCTGAAAGGCAGTTTCCAGTACCATTACACACCCAGCTGGTTGGTCGATTTCTTTTTTTTTCACATTTTTTTTCAACCAGGTCACTTCTTTCTCGTTTATTTCAGATTTTAGTGACCCGGTCTGGGGATGAGAAACAAACTTATCTTTCCTGACCTTATATTTCTAAAGCAGTAAAATACAAATGGCACCCATGTCGATTGCATTACACTGCAACATTTTCTTTTAAAATTTTAAAAAATTTTACGCGTAATCGATTAATGGTTTCATCTTCAGTAATTTATGCTCCTTCGTCTTCATGTATAGATAATTGGAAGTCCATAAATAACGCAGACACCCTCTCCTACCACATTAGAGCCAGGCCTTTCAACAAGGCTACATATTTATGGCAAAACAACATCGTGATGGGATTATAAGAGATTTAAACCCACTTAGATACGACAAAAAATCTATCTTATGAATTATTATAAGATAAAAAGCCCCATACTTTAATACATGCACGTTTGCAATGTCTACCTTCGTGAAACAAAACTATGCTGAGATTTTTATAAGATGAGATAGTTTTACAATGACAACATTACACTCGATCCTCCTTTTATTCAATGTGAAAAAAAAACAATCACAGGCCGCCCACTATAATTTATAACTTTCCAGCCAGCCTTCCAATTTTCCGCAAAGTATCCACACCATTACACCATACAAGAGTCGACCTGAGATGACAAAAACTGGTTTGGTCTGTAGATGGCTAAGAGCAACAGAAAACTATGAGCAATGTGCAGGAAATTATTCAACCATGTTTTCAAAAGCTGATTCACTGCTTCAAAAACTGCAGTTATTTCGCTGTCTAGATTGTCGCTTTACTGCTACAATTAAAAGAAACTATTATCAGCACATGAATTGACCGGCAAATTTGATGATGGCTACAGCCAAATGATACAAATGAAACCAAATGCCATGTTGTAAGGTCGGCACTTTTTCAAGGAACTATCGAACAGTCGCTCCCCAAACATTTACCTGTCCTTCATCGCTGTCATTTTTTCGCAAGACCCAGTCCAGTTCCCTGTCCGCATCCTCCTGTTGGCTCTCTGACTGCAGTGGCCCTGGATGACCCCTAGGAGCCGACTCTACGTCAGTCATTGTTGACCCCCTAATAGATAAACCGCAATCCACTTAGAAGATTTTACAGCTGGAATGACTAAATCACTGAAACAAGATGTGTCTCCTCCTCCCTACATCTGTAATATTATGGTAGAATGGTAATAAGGTTAGTATACTAAAATGTCTCCAGCTCCCCAATCCGGTAAGAAATTGCACTCATTGATGATTCCACCGAAAAGGACAGATATGTCTCCCCCGCTCCTACTCTCTCACAGCGTTCAGCTGTGTTCCATACGCGCCCAACGCAGCTGCATTTCAAACAGCTGCATTTGGAACAACTTCACTGGACCATTTTTATCAATCACATAACCGTAAGTTTCTGTGCAAAATGTGTAAATTTATACAAAAATGTTTGACGAAGTGTCGATTCCGTCACTTTTTGACCAATTTCAAAAATAATTCTACCTTGTACCTTGGCAATATAGATATTTCCAATGTTTTAAGTTTCAAACTTGCCTGGACAAAACCCCGCGTCTCAGAAAAACTGTCCCATCCCACTGTTCCGTCCCGTGGCATAGGTCATCCTGTGGCATAGGTCACGGGGCACAGCCCTTATTTACTGGCTGTAGTCTCATAATATTCTAGACACGAGGTCGTACTTCAGCCCTTGCATGAAGACTGAATGTTCCGTGGTGGACGAATGCGGACTATACGGTAAAACATTTTTTGGCGAGGTGGAGTTGGGGGGGACTCCTGTCACCCAGATAAAAATGTTCATTTTACATAGCTCTTTCATATATACAGGTGGATTATGGGAGATATGGAAGAAATATGGGACGATTAATTCAATCTGTAACAATGTTGGCATCGTAATCCCAAGGTCCCGGGTTCGAATCCCGTTCGGGGTGGTAAGCGGGAGCATTGACGTTCGTTCCAACTGCCTCACCTAAGAGTTAGATCACCTATCACGGAATTCAAAATTAATGTCACTGAGTTTTTACGCGTATCCCTTTAAAATAACAGCATTACTAAGATCAACCATTCTTTAATGTAATTCCCCTATTGTTGACGACAGACAATTAAAACACTACATTCAATTACGTGTCCCTTGCTCTGAGGCGGGTTTTTTCCAATTTCTAAAAAAAAAATAGTACCTCCTGATTTTGAAAGCCCATTTAGTTAGTGTAGAATCAATAGATTGCAAACTCTTTTCGTGATGCTACAGGGCATGATACAGGGTTTCGACACAGAAATATACCGAGCAGGTGTGGTAAGAACTTACTCAGAGCTAAATCCTGTACGTGGTGAAATCCTGTACGCATTTTAGCAAACTATTTAAAATCTGACTCACCTTCAATCGATTTAAAAAACCGCAGTGGTGCGGAAAACGTACAGACAGAGGAGGATATTTCTTATCACCGCATTATAAACCCCGAAGTGCAAGAAGTGGTTCCTTATGGGGAGACTTGAGTCAGAAATAAGGATCAGGTGCTTGGAGCTACTCATACGAGACCGGCAACCCCTCGATCATTCCAAACCTTCCAGTTTATAAAAGAACCTCAACTGAAGTAGTTTAAATTTTCACCTGTGATAAAACTATTTTCTTATTTAGTCACATAGTCTATAGTATAGGCATTGGCAAAACAGATACATCGTATGAAAAATTAATGAGTTTACGTTGTTTTGATATGGCTTCCTTAGCAATGGTTTGATTGACAGATACCCGTTTTTATGGAAACGCTCATAGCCATGATCAAATCCTACTTTAAAATATGATAATTATTGAACATACAACGAAATAAATTATTCTATACACATGTAATGGATTTACTTGGACAAAACGATTGCTTACTAACGATATATCTAGAACAAACAGTATTTTTCGTAAAAAATGCCCTAGTTGATCCCAATAGACATACGTAGAAATATTTTGAAAAAAAAATCACATTATAAGGGCTCACTGTAAATTTTCCGACAACTACATTAATTTGTTTGTATAATTGTCCCAATTGAACTGAATATAAACATATTTCAAAATAGATAAGAGACTCAAATTTCAAAAACAAGTTGGCTATGTAATTAAAGAAAATATATTTTTTATAAAGACAGAGATTTATTTTAATTTACTGAGTGACAATGTACTCCAGCATAGAGAAATGATTTGTAACTATTGCGTTGTCTTAACTCCATATTCACTCGAACGTTATAAGTATAAGCAAAGACGCTGACAAGGTTTTGGAGAAAATCGTATTTGCGCAAGAAAATTGTTATTTAACACACAGGCGACGCTTATGTACAGGGGAACATCTGAGAGGTAAAAGGAGTTTATTTCTTACCCTTTTGGTTATGAGAGGCATAATTATGTATGTTTGTGTTATAACTACTATAGATCATGCTGTTTTTGTGATTTTTGCACGTGCGGAAGGGAGCGCGGTTCGTCCACAGGCTCTCAACGCATTTCCGAATCCAATACAAAGGTTGTAGCTGTCAAATATTATATTTGTAACAGCTTATATTTATGTTCGTTTCCAACGTTTCTCACTGGCATGGAAATCTTCTGAATAATAAAAAATTCGCAACTAGTTGGGGGCTTTGGCAATGCGTTGTTATAAAATAGCTGACATCTGAAACAATCTATCTGTTATCTATAACACAAAATGGATAGTTTAAAAAGTAGTTCCTCTTTTTATGATTGCTATTTTTGCTGAATTCCTAGTGGATCTAGCGGATCTGTTGAGTAAAAATGTGTCATACACAACAGACGAACCGCCGTAAATGCTGGTCGTACAACAGCGTTGACATTGTGCATTATGCTAGACTATGGCTATTAATGATTAGCGTTGCCGACGCAAACTTCCGGTTGGGCGAAAATGGAAGACAAACAGGTGTTTCTGTTTTCGTGTGCTGTGGCACTGCTCATAGCCTGTGTATATGCAGAGGACTCTTGTCAGTCTTTTGCAGAAGGAAATGTTTACCCAGACGGAAGTTCCAAACCGAAAGCAGATCACACTCTGCACTATAGTAAAGCCCAAAGTAAGTAAACACAAGGCACTTCTCTTCCTAGCTCCGACTTAAACCTATTAAATCCTATTAAAAGATATTCTACTAAAATGCTAATTAATTATATGTGTAGCAGTCCGACTATCGTCAGTGGTTTAAACCCATTTCTACCCCTCAAGCTCCTGCATCAGGCTTTTATTTTGTTTGGTGATTTGATCAAAATTGGCCAAAAACCGTCAAATTGCAGAAAAATCAAAATGTGCTCCTACTTGAGGCTTCTTCACCAGTCGAAGGTGTGGATACCAGTTTTTTCCGTGTGGTGAGCGTGTTAACTTTCTAATCGCGAGGTCGTGAGTTGAAGAACCGCTCTAGGCGTACTTTCATTGTCTCCCTTCACAGGTTTTGCAGGCCGTATTCGGTATTGAATTCGAAACCCTTAATTGTTCAAAAACCAATAGAAAATTTCTTGTACGAGTAGAAGACAGACCGTGGCTTGATCTTAAAAAGTCTGCTCACGTGACCGGGTACATATCATAAGAGACAGAGCAATTGCAAAAGAGATTGTGAATTTGCTTACCTTGTATACTAACTCAAGAGCTATTGAAGACGATTTAGTTATTCAGCCGAATTTTTATCATTCTCCATGTAACGGAGGGATATGCTTAAGAGCTTGTCCGTCGGCATGCGTTTCCGGGCTATGTATCCGAAACGGTAGGCCGGATTGTTTTGGAATTGCATACACTGATAGAGGACATAATGAAGGTGTGCAACGTCGTAGTTTGGTTCAAATTCATGAAAAGTTGTCAAAATGAGAGTATTTTGAAATTTGGTAAAAATTAGCTTTCATACAATTTTGTCCGCTTGATAGAAAATGTCGTGTCCGGGCTATATCTCGGAACCTATAATTGGGATTGGCTTGAAATCTCACATACGGATAGAGCACATATGGAAGGTGTGCAAAATCGTGTTTTTGTTTGGAATCGTGAAAAATTCTCAAAATGACAGCTTCTTTAAATTTGGCTTTTATGTAATTTTTCGGCACAATGGAACGTCGTGCCCGGGTTATATCTCGGAAACTATAGGCCGGATTGTTTTGAAATTTTACACAAGGATAAAACACATAGAATGTGTGCTAAGTCATGTTTTATTCGGATTCATGAAATGATGAAAAAATGAATGATTTTTTTTTTAATTGAAAGATTTCACACGGATAGAGCACATATTGCAGATATACTGCATCGTATTTTTGTTTGGATTTATGAAAAATTGCAAAATGACAGTATTTCGAAACTTGGTAAAACTCGTCCAGCTCTGTCTTCAAAACTTCATCTGATTTTTGTTTTAAAGTTCACACACGGATAAGACAAAGGTTAAAAATTGCCAAAATATCTGTTTTTTTTTTTAATATAAAACTTAGCTTTTCGAAATTTAACAATGCATAAGTGTTAGAATTGTGAAAAACGTGATGAAAGTGGCAGTGGTATGATACTTTTCAAACTGACTTCCGCGTTACCGGGGTCGTGAGGGGTGGGGGTCATGTCGCTGTCAGGCTCTAGTTTTGAAAGACAAGTTGTAAAGAGGCTGCTACACATTACCGTTACTGCTGCGTAACTCCTCTTTTACATTTAATCAAACAAATCATACATGGAATACAAATTATATTATCTTTTCTAAGCACTGCTTTTTTCAAATTTTTGTTTACGTTTGATCTGTTCTATGTAAGCGATATTATGTCACCCTTTCATTTTGTTATGCAGAGCTTTTTTTTTGTCTCAGTGAAATACTAAGTTTGTAAGAATTGTATAAGTGGGGTGTCATTAGATCAGTAGATCTCTTGTTATTGTGGCCGGCTGTAGGTGTAAATTGCAAGTGAAATGTATCGCTATACACTGATGCTCATGTGCAATTGACTGTTCTGTCTATTTGCTATTATTATTTGCAGTTTCTCGGCCAGCTCCTGAATTTGAAGTAACAGCTGTAGTAGACGGGAAGTTTCAAGAAGTCAAGTTGGAAGATTTCAGAGGGAAATATTTAGTGCTTTTGTTCTACCCTTTAGATTTGTAAGTGATCTTAGTAAACACCTAGGTCTTGTACTTTCATGTCTGCGCTGTTGGAGATTCCGCTGGAATGAGTACAGATAAGAGTACTGTTAAAGGTGTATTTATCCGCCGGGAACCGGACGGATATAGTTTTCATTCTGTCCGTCTGTCTGTCCGTCCGTCTGTCCGTCTGTGCAATTTCAGTCTCACGCGCCTACAGCCCGCATTAGTGGGTGGATTGATTTCAGATTTTACCCAGGGGTGCTCCTAAGCATCCCGCAGTGCAGTGACCAGGATTCGACGGGATCGGAGCAAAATTGCCAAAACGGCAAAACTTTAAAAAATTGCAGACACTGAATAAGGACTTTGCATAACACACATCAGTCTCACGCGCCTACAGCCCGCATTAGTGGGTGGATTGATTTCAGATTTTACCCAGGGGTGCTCCTAAGCATCCCGCAGTGCAGTGACCAGGATTCGACGGGATCGGAGCAAAATTGCCAAAATGGCAAAACTTTAAAAAATTGCAGACACTGAATAAGGACTTTGCATAACACACATCAGTCTCACGCGCCTACAGCCCGCATTAGTGGGTGCATTGATTTCAGATTTTACCCATGGCTGCTCCTAAGCATCCCGCAGTGCAGTGACCAGGATTCGACGGGATCGGAGCAAAATTGCCAAAATGGCAAAACTTTAAAAAATTGCAGACACTGAATAAGGACTTTGCATAACACACATCAGTCTCACGCGCCTACAGCCCGCATTAGTGGGTGGATTGATTTCAGATTTTACCCAGGGGTGCTCCTAAGCATCCCGCAGTGCAGTGACCAGGATTCGACCGGATCCGACTAAAATTGTCAAAATGACAAAACTTTAAAAAATGGAAGAAATGAATTAGGAATGAGCATAACACATATTGGTCTCACGCGCCTACAGGCCGCATTAGTGGGTGGATTGATTATCTTCACACCAAATCAACCATGTACCACTGGCTCTACAAACCTCTACTTCACTGACCACAAGGCTGTATGGTGTTCTTTGGAACAGTTGTTCACAGGAACATCATAATCAGGTATACAATTTGCGCGAACCCGGCGGATTCATGCTTCTCGAGCATCTAGTTTTGTTAAGAAAATCTCATTTTCAAATTGCAGCGAAACGTTGAGATCGTATAGTTGATATCTAACCGTAACGCTATTTCTACTTCACATTTTTAAATGTTTTAACATTAGCCAGTCCTAGCGATCAGATGGTGCTTATAAGGAAACAAGCAGACATCAGATTTTCTTACCGTTTCATATGAGAAAATACAGTGTCAACATAGGGCCTTTCAAACTATAAAAACAGGTGATGCATGTACTTTGGTCTGTTTTACGTATGGCAGACTTTCTCATTGTTTATGTGTAGTTGAATGTGCGATCTCTTATGTTTCAGCACATTTGTCTGCCCGACAGAGATCATAGCCTTCAGCGACAGACTGGAAGAGTTCCGCAAGATAAATGCGGAAGTGGTGGCAATCTCCGTCGATTCTCAGTTTACGCACCTGGCATGGTATACAAACAAAGTTTTATTTTCTTTTTAAAAATTGGATGTGTGGTAGATCATTGCTGTGAACTATATCGCAACATTTTCTCAAAGGTGAAGGACCTGGTAATAGTTTACGTGTAGAAACAAAGAAATTTATGTAGTTACTTGAGCCATTATGGTCCTGAAACCACTGCGCCCATCGGAGCGTTTTAAAATTGGTTGGCGCGGTGACACGAAGATTCTGGACGCGGGCGGGCCGACGCTGGATAAATACCCGAAACCACACCTCACTCTTGACCAGGAATGCGGTTGACATGTATTTCAAAATGTGACAAGGAGGAACTTTAAAGTTCGAATTATGTTTGCTTTGCCCTTATCGTTCATTATGGAGTAAATTTATGTAAGCTTGCTATATTAAATTATCTCGACTGAATTAGAAATACGACTGCTTGAGTGATTGGTGTTTATATGGCAATGTGTGTAGGATCAACACACCCCGCAGTGAAGGCGGCTTAGGACCCATCAAGATTCCGTTGTTGTCAGATCTCACACATAAGATGTCCAAAGATTACGGCGTTTACCTCGAGGATGCTGGTCATACGCTTAGGTACAGTTCCAACATTCATTACATTTATTTAAATACATTGCGATGTTATTAAAGAAAAGAATCGTGTGAGAAGTTTGCTTGCTTAGCTTGGATTGTTAAATGTGAAAAATTTGTGTACTTGTTAATTTTGGGGCTTTAGGAAATTCTTACATTTGAGAAGCTTCTCAGCAACAGGGTGGCCATAGGTGAGGAAAAACCTGAAGAGTCAGACAGAACATTGTCGGTAAAAATCAGGGAAAAATAGATCTCAAAGGTCAGAATGCCTCAAAAGGCAGGAAGAAAGCTCAGAACTCGTGGTGAGGGGGGGATGGGGTGAGTCAGAAATTTGTATTTCCTCCCTGCTGCAAGCAAGCGGTTGTCGGGCTTTGATTACGATGCGTTGGTTGTCTCCATTGTATTAGATGGTTGGTAAGCTACAAGCACATGGGCGTGTTTACTACAGGGGGCTGTTCATCATCGACGAGAAGGGAGTGCTGCGACAAATCACGATGAACGACCTGCCTGTGGGCCGCTCCGTGGACGAGACGCTGCGCCTGGTACAGGCCTTTCAGTACACCGACCGCCACGGCGAGGTCTGCCCCGCCGAATGGAAACCCGGTGCCGATACGGTGAGTACCACCTCATGTACCTGCTCCTCTAACCATGTCACACGCCGGACCAGGCCTTCCAGTACACCGACCGCCACGGCGAGGTCTCCCCCGCCGAGTGGAAGCCTGGCGCCGATACGGTGAGTACGACCCCATGCACCTGCTCCTCTAACCATGTCACACGCCGGACGAGCCACAATGGATTGTTTGTTTGGAGTAGTTCATAGAAAGCCGAGGGAACTTTGGGTTAAGTGCACTATTTTTGCTTGACTTTTTGGAGCGCTGCACCTATGCCAAGCAGAATTTCTAACCACGCCCATTCAACGCTGTATTTAATTCCTATTCCCTATAACATTAAAGTAGGCAAACTCCCATCCCTCACCCCTCCCTTTCCCCTAAACTCCTGCTTCCTGATTATCAACCTTGTCATACTTTTGTTTTGTGGAGATTTCCTCGAATTTGCTGTTATTTTATCGGGCAGCTATCCTAGTTTGGTTGCATTCGACATGTGAAAGTTTACTATAAAAAAAAGAAGTTTTGCTTTCTGTCAGTACACCAACAGCTAGAGGCAGCTTACACAAGGTTTTGTCTGTGAAAAAAATATGACGGTACCCCAAAATACAATTTTGATCATAGTGTTATTTAAATTCTGACAAATGATGTCTGAAGAAAAAAAAATTAATATTTTTTCTGAAAATAATATTTGCGAGTTAATTGTAATAATCCAGAATAAAACTGATAAGGAATATTTTTGTTATCTTTTCAGATCATACCGGATCCAGAGAACAAACTAAAATATTTCTCCAAAGTTAACCCGTGAAAATCTGCTCAACATTCTCAGCACTGCTCCACCACATCTATAACTGAAAAAATAAAAATAATGAAATTCTGAAGTTTTTTCCATGACGAATGTCAGTTAGGTTTGAATGTAATATCAACGTGATGATATCAGGGGCGTAGTTATAATGTTTGTGGTCTGAAGCATAGATGTAAAACCCGGCGACGGGGTCGAGTTCAGTAATGTAAACATTGTGATAACTTTAGCTATGGGTCAGTGTGTCGTGTTTTCAACTTCACGGGGTTCTACACTTGGCGTTTCTCATATTACAAGTATGTTAGTGGGTTCAGGCAGCATTTTTTTTCTTGAAAGAAAGTGAACTTGATTGTAATAATTATGCAATAACGTTTGAACATGGCAGGGTTATATATTACTTCGGGGAAAGTGTTTTAAATGTGTGTTTTAAATAAAATAAGTTCAGCTTTGCTCTTTGTGAACTTTGTGCCAGGTGAAACGTTTGCCCAGATGTTATTTTTTTGTCATGCGTCATTTGCATAAACGACTAGTTGTAGTTTTCAATTCTGGTGTGTAAATTGATGTTACTGTGATGAAACCAGAGATTATTCGATGAAACTTGTGTGTGTTTGTGGTCTTCATGCCAGAGAAAAAAAATAGTGTGGTTTGGAGTGTGGTATGCAATAGTAATCCAGTGACGTCATTAAAGCAAAACAAACAAAAACTAAGATCTGTGATTGCCAGATCTGTAATGAACAGCTTACTTTTTTTCCATTGTGTGTTCTTTTGTTTTCAACACTGTATTATCTATGTTGAAACTTGCCCTATCCGATCTCCATGTGAAATAGTGCGATTTAGTGTTTTGTGAGTCGTAACTTTTAGATGTCTGCCGTGTTGGTGTATGAGGGGGATTTTCAGTGTTTGTAATGTGAGACTTGCAGCAGACTAAGTAAAAGTGAATGTTATGTTGTTGATGGCAAGGACTTATTTAAACTTTTTGTTTGTTATGTCGAGAAACTGTAATATCTATTCATGTTGGTGTTTGCGAAACAAGTGCTATTGGCTGTATTATTTAAATTGGTGCCATAAATAAAATAACATTCGTTTGTTTTACTGTGACCAGATGAGATTGTTGAAAAACTGGTAAACATGACCAAAGAGAAATAAACAACGAAATCGACTTTCATTATAACACGGCCTCAAAAAATAAGACCATCTCTGAATTTAAACCCATTTAGTTGGTCCCGATGGTGATCGTAATTCAGAGAATACTGTCAGGAAAAGTCTAAGAGCTAATACAGACCAGGCAGACTGGCACAGCCATCTATATCGTAAGCTTGGTACAGGTAACGTGTTGTACATGCATACACGGAGACAAGCCGAGACGCCCTGGGCCATCATGGAGAGCACAGCCCCCAACCGGAAACAGCGATGAGTCTGTTTAAAAGTAATGTACATTCCGACTGTGACACTGTGAATAGTATAAAACGGGACGGCAACTTAAACCAAAGCCGACCTTGAGATCTGGTGTCCAAAAGCAACAGATGTGTAAAATTTCAAAGTCTCACAGTGACCTTGACCTTTGACTCACGGTCACTCAAAGGTAATCAGGTCACGACCCTTCTCCACACAAGCCACACACCCACTTTGGTTAAAATCCATCGAACTGAATTTGAGATATCGTGTCAACAAGAAAAGCTTTACACACTTTACAATCAAGCTAAAAATTTAAAAAATTCGCCAAAAATCCAATTTTTAACGAACCGCCAAAAAAATTGGCGTGCATCAAGCTACGATCATTGGATGAGTCGTGCAAACTAGCAGACCAAATGGCCTACGTATCTAAGAGGAATGAGTGGCAACGGACGGACAGACAGACGGACAGAGCCCAATCCATAAGCCCCTCTCCGAGGCATAAAGCCCCGGTTGGGTACTAACAAGACAGCAGTTTGAAATCTACAAGTAAACAAAACAACTCGGTGTGTTTTATTTTTTAATTTAATTATAAATATTTAACTGAACAAGTTATTTAAACACTCAATATGAAAGACATGAAGAACAGGTCTAACAGTGTAATAGTTCTATTAATCCCATGATTAAGGCAGATCTAGTCCGTTAGAGCTGAGAGGTGAGAAGATAGAAGGCCTGCTCCTGCACGCTTAACGCGATTTTTCTCTGTTACTGCTTTTATAATTTATTTACGACTATGGTCAGTGCAAGCATAGCTTTTCCTCGCTTACCCTGCAGTACTGAACCGCCAGTACGCTCACAATGCATTTGAATAGAAACCTGATCATTTTTTTGTCTCAATGGTCACCTTTTAGAACGCTATTTTCTCAGCTCAAATGGCAGGAAAAGATTATTTTGTGAGAAGAAACCAAACATACTCTCAAAATATTACTGCAAAATACCGCAATCTTGACAACTAGAGTAATGAGTATACTTGCACGAACTAAAACAGTTGTACCTTTTTCGTGCACTCATACATCACATACACAAAAAAAAAAATCAAAGATTACCGAAACAGTTCACTGCCTAAAACATACGACTTTGCCCAGGGGCAACTTGGAACTGACACAAAAGCAAGACAGTTGTAATACTCGAAACCTTTATAAAACCCACCTCTCTGAGAACCTCTCTTGGGACGGAGCAGATTGAGACCAATCTTACACTACACAAGACAATGATTGGGGGTGTAACGAACAATTTATGGGGTAAAGGTACTGCCCGCACACTAACCTACCAACATCTCTGTAATTCTACGATCCGTAAAACACAAAAGTCGACCAACATCTTCTTTTTCAACAACACTGATGACGACACAGTGCATGACGCAGCACCACACACAACGAGCTTGACTCTAGACACTCTGTATCTAAACCTGTGACTGACAGTCTACTGAGCAAGTACTGGAACGCATGGATAACATCCAAGTATGGAATATTTTGATCGATACAGAAACACCTTTTATGCGCACATTTTGTGGATAATCGTAGGCCATGGACCCGTTTACTTTAAATAAATCTTTAGCCCCTTTTTTATCCTGACATTACATTTTACACAAGGCAAAGAAGTAAGCTCATATATAAGCTTAAAACTGATATATTAAAACTTTATAAAAAAAAAAACTCATAATTTACTCAAAAGTCCACATATTTAAACACTGTTTACAAAACTTTGTACCACTAGTACTGGACAGAAACGAACAGTACAACAGATGCTCAATAAAATATTTAACATTATTAATGATTAGACAAACACTAAAATCCAATTTGAATTTTAAACGAACCGAACAACAGGCTATAACTAAAAATTAAATTATGCCAGATATCACATAAAGCAATATATACAAACGTGTACAGGCTCAAACAGAAATAATTAAAGCATATTTACATATCACAGACGATTTTAACAATCTAGTAACTCGCGCTATAAATCTAAGGACGGCTGATGGCGGCAGGAAGCATGAGTACATAAACACAGGCACCCCACATGTTGTTTTGTGTGGCACTACACATTTATGAACAGGCTCTCTTGTACCGGTGATACTGGTGGCCTAAATTGCAATTCAATTCCCTCGCTAAGGCAATAAGAAGATTAAGACGGAATGGAATTTAAACATACTGAGAACGTTGAAACTCCATTATTACATGTAAGGAGATGTTGAAAGATGTTAACAAAGACAGTAATACACCAATAAATAACAACATTTGACCACAGAATACACAAGAAATCGCCACACAAAGAGTATCACGTATGAGGCACGTCATTCGCGGTAATTTATTGTTGTCACATAATCTTTTAAGGTGGACGGATCTGATAGCACCCATACGCATACACACACTTCCCTAAATAATGACAAAGGCATCTGACAACATGATATCTGAAGCTCGGTTAATCTACATGATTATTTCAGGTATAAACAACGGAATTCCACTTGCTTTTTACATAGCACTCCAACCCCATACCTTGAATCAATTATATCTCGAACCGCGTCCGTGGACAGAAGTATATTTGTATTATATTTGCATTCCACAACTCAAAATGTTTTATATGCCGAAAAGAAACACTCTGAGACGATAATAAGTCAACCAATAGAAAAAGGCTGGATAACACGCCCGAACATTCCTTTGCATTTTTAAAGATTATATCGTAACTGGCACAATTTCCATGTTATAAGTGCCATTTTACAAAACAACACAGTCGAAGACATTCAAACAAGAAATACTAGTTCTATCGATACAAAAACATAAAATGCGTTTATTAATATCACTAAAAATTTTCCTAATTTCGAAAAAAAATTAAAAGTTTGTTATCAATTTTACATCGCTTTCAACGACTCGAGTAATTGCTTTCGATCCTTCTTGTCGCAGCGACTAATTATTAGCAGATGAAATTGTATACATGGTCCCTAAGTAATGCCTCGGCCATTGCTCGCATATACCTGGCAACAGTACTGAACAACGATAACGTATAACACTTGCAAGCACGTATGTCATGTATTGAAAATGAGAATATTGTCCTACATGTACACCTGAAGTTTGAAAGCACTGCCCGTTGCCAAAGTGTTGTGATAATTATTGATATGGACGGCTACCGATAACAAGGCACGTAACACAAGTACCTCTAATAATATCTAATGACTAAATTCTTTTTTTTTCGCTATCACGTGATAAGGTCATAAGCGTCACTGTTGGGGCGGTGCCGTCTGCGCGACGACTGCGACACTTCCTCGTCTTCCTCAAGGCCAGGCAGCTCATCCACCAACCCCCACCTCTGAGCAAGTCCTGCCGCGCAAAAAAAAACACATTCTTTTTTCCGGAATGTTACTGTCTTTGGAGTAGCTCTCCGCCACTTGGCTTTTATCTTTTATTAGTTATAGTATTCTTTAATGGTATCGTTTAGGGGGCCCGCCTGTTTATGTAGCCCCATTCTCCTCTTTAACCCCAAGCAATTCTTATCTCAAATCTATACCTGAAGCTGATCTTAATTGCTGATACCTACCCTTTCCCTTATAATTAGAATGCAAGCTTATTTAGTCGATAATGAGGCTACAAAAATTGCAGGGTCCCTCAGCTTTAATTCCTGTAGGATAATCAAAAAGTCTGTAATATCAACGACTTGACCCGAAATAATTCCGTTGCTATGCTACTTTTCTTTTCAAAGCAAATCACTTTTAGAAATTTTAGTTGCTCGGAATGAACTGCAGCCTGTATTTTGTCAATTTTTAGCCGTTATAAATCTTAACATAGCTGTTGAATGTGTTGAAATCTGGGGACTTACCGTCCGATTCGTTATCCGGCTCTTGGACGGTGTCCAGCCTTGGGCTACGGGAGGCGCGGATGGTGGGAGTGGGCCAGCCCCGGGGAGCGGCCGTCTCGCTGTCTGGCTCGTCGTAGCCCTGATCGACACTGGTGTCATCTCCCGGCATGGTCTGGTTCTTGCGCGCTTTCTTCTTCTTTTTACGTGCTCTTTTCTCTTGAAGAAAAAAATACATAATTATAATGAAATAAAATGTAAGATCCGAAAACTTTTCCAGTTTTTCATGTGGCATAAAATCATCCACTTGACAGATATAATATTTCTCTCTATATCAATTTTGCAGTACTTTGCTGTGAGTAATTTCTGAAAATCACACAAGTAAATTTTTTACAGACGGTTTGTTATTCAAGCATGTTATGTACAGAAAAAGATTCAGATCCATGTTGAGTGGATTTCAAGGACTGTCTACCAAAACATTGTAAAACGATTTCAGACAGTGGTTGATGATCTTCATCGAACATTGATTATTTCCAATGTTCATACAATCTCTTGATACATTTTTAGGTTGTAACGCTACTATTAAATTTTCGTAATTGTTTTGCACGCAATAAGGCACCAAATTTTAATCCTTTTAATAGACATGCCAAGCCATTGGGTAGTTTTAAATCTAACCAGTGATCACCAGGTGTATTTACAAACACAGCAAAAATCAGTAAATATTTATTTGGTCCGCTCTTCCATGCACAACTTTCAAAGTGTTAAGTTGCTGCAGAAAATGCCGCAAAACGAGACAGATGTTAATCCCCTCTAATGAAAAGTTAATAACACGAAGCATCTGCAAAATTGGCTACCGGTAAATCAAAATACGCCCCTATTTGGTCAATTTTTTCGCCAAAAACAGTAATTTTTGAGGACAGGCTTCTTACTGAACATTTATGCAAAACTAATTAGACAATCCGATTAAAATTGTTGGAGAAAAAACGTTTTGAAAACCTGAGACTAAAAATTGCTTAATGTCTCCATTTGGCCACTTTGTTGGCGATCGCCTTCAAGATCTTTCCAGCAAAAACCGAAAAGGATAAACTGAAAAGGAATCCGATCGAAATAATGTGAGAAGCAGTTTGAAAATTGGCTATGAAAAATTACAAATGCTCCGTATTTGGTCAATTTCGCCAAAACAGTGACTTTCCAAAAGAGACCAGGCTAGTGAACACAAGATCTGAAGGCAATCCTATCTAAATTCTGAAAGAAAAGCCTTTGGAAAATTGGCTACCAAAAAAAAAAAAAATACTTTAAAAAGCGCCTCAGTTCACAAACTTTTGGCGGATCGCCCAAAAAATTCAAGAGCAGTCTACCTGGTAAACATTGAAAGGAATCTGATTAAAATTGTGAGCGTTGTTGTCCAACAGTCAACCTCTACATCTGTTCGGTCTGTTGTGTCTTTCACGCTCCAGAACCGCTGGGATTCCGCGAAATTAGTATTCAAAAGGAGAGGAATTATTTTTTTTTAAAATCCATCCTCTCTGGGATTACACATAGCAGATAGATCTCCTCAGAGGGCAGCTGTTGAATAACAACGAACTGTGAGAGTAGAAGCATTTTGAAAATTGGCCACCAAAAACTTCAAAAATACCCCACCTTCCCCCAACCCCGCATTCAGTCAATTTTTGTGAATCGCAAAAAAAGCAATTTCTCAAAGCAGAACCATATAGGGAACAATCGTACAAACTTGTAAAGGAATGCGATTAAAATTGTGGCAGAAGAAACACTTTGAAAACTGAAACGCAAAAAATTTCCCCCAAAAAAAAGTAATTTTTCAAGAGCGAGCTATCTAGAACACATTCGTAAAAAAAAATTGAGAGGAACCCGCTGCAAACTGAGGGATAAGAAGCATTTTAAGTTCACACATACAGGCGATGGATGCCTCTCCCCCCCCCCCCCCTCCCTCCTTCCCCCTGTTGTACTAAGACCACCCCGAGCAAGTCCGCTGGTCTAAAAAGTGTCACTGTAATTCCACTGTATACGGCCACTAAACGCGCTAACATACTGGTTAATTCCTGCATAGTAAACTGAACTCCAGTCCCAAGTGAGCAAAAAGACGCTAATCACATCACACTGGGTGTAGCATACCCAGCAGCACAGGCGCTTTGTGTGGAAAACTGTCGGGGTGCAATTACTCTGACACTTCCCACCTGAACACCAATTGTTGTAGTTATTGGTTGAAAAGTGTAAAAAAATGATTTCGCAATCAGTCTCGGTTAGCAATAATTCAGCATTTCCATGAAGTAACTCGGTTTTGATTACATGAGAAACAATCATGCAGCAGCATAAATTGAATGATGACTCTTTTAAATTAAAATCACCACATAAACTACCGGTTAAACTTTGATTAAAGCAAACCAAGATTAACGACATCGAAAAGTAATGCAAATCACGCACTATAACCTCACCAGCTGTTCTATCTTGTTCTTTTTTTTTTTAATTTATTTATTTTACATCAGAAGGTTTACGGAGAAGTCACTGTCTATAACTCTACAATGGCAATAATGGTGAAACAAGACGAAAACAGCCGAAAAAAACACCCTAAAAACAAGTCAAAATGGAGCAGTCCAGCAGAGAAAACAAGCACTCCACAAATCGATACACAACCAATAAAGCACAAAACAAATCGATACACAACCAATAACAACGGAACTATTACCTATGGCTGCATAATCTGAAAAACAAATTACATAACATATAACATAACGGCTTTGAGACTGTTTCTACAATCATCTCATTTACACCAATCACTGTGAATATACCTTGTTTACAAAGACAATGTGTTTGACACGGTATTCTAACGAGTACAACACTACGTGCGACTATCCACTTAGCACTACACTACAGAGCGTCAGGCGCCGGGAACGGGATGAGAAGGGGGGAGGGACAACATGACTGCCTTACGTTTTTACTCCTTTACGCAACACTCGTAGTCACAGAGGGGCAAGAAAGGTGTCAAAGGTGCAAATTTGCCGAAATTTTGTATGCGTACCAAATGTCTAGCCCCCTTTTGACACAAACGACATGTTACAACACATTATTTGACATGTATTATCTGGCTTACCCAGAGATTCTAGTGGTTCAAGTTGCCCAAGTGGCGCCAGCATTCCCCTGCGACTCCCAGGGTTCATTTCATGCTGGCCTAGAGGTGGCAGCTTGGATCCGCCTAGCGGCACAGCAAGATCCAGGGGCCTAGGCGTGTTCTTCCAGGGACTAGACAGACTTCCAGGCTCGTCTCTGCCTGTGGGCGACGGCGACCTTGACCTCGATTGTCCGTAAGACGGCCGCCTATAGGGGCGTGGGGAATCTATAAATCCAGCCTTCTTGCTCCTAGCTGGAAAAATGTCCGAATCATCCAAAGAGCGAAACTGACGTTGCTTTAACACTTGTTTATCGAATTCGGAGAACTGTTTTTTGGACAAGCTGTCATCGTGGCTTTGGTTTAACTGTGCTTCTTTTTTCCGCCTTTTCTCTTCTTTCAGTTTCTGTTCCTGCAAATTAAATGCTCCATGTGAATACAACAAAACAGACAACATATAATAAATATTTTCTTCAAAAGTTAAACCACAAACAGCGAATCTTTGATCCGAAAATCAAATTCAGGATTCATAAACATTATTTTCCTTTCCCTTTTTCGTATATTTCGAGTTCATTTATTTATATAAATATGTTGTACATATTCCGTCGTGTGGGCACAGTGCCATAAAACAAGGCTTTCCAAAAAGACTTTCACATAAGTAATGTATGATTAAACAAGAAACACGAACAAACCACAACCCTTAACACAATTTGACACACCTTTGTTCGGAAGTTTTAGACATTTTGTATCCCCCCACCCTTCCCACCGCCCAATGCAGATGCCACTGTAACTCAACTGACTTTCTCAGCCAGCGCCTTCCTGTCGAGCTGCTTGAAGGGGTCGCCGGTGTCCACTTCGTTGTCCGACTCGGACTCGGGCTCGCCTCGGAGCCGCCTCTCTTCTCTCTCCTTGAGTCTCCTGAAACAGTATGCCGGCGATCACTCTCAAAGTCTTCGTCAAAGCAGCGTCTTTATACGTATCATACCACCCAGCGCATGGCAATGTACTCGAGTGGGAAGAAATAGCAAGTAAATTTTACGTTCTCTAACCGGGCATAGAGCTTCACTAGCAAGGCTCATACAAACGTAACCGTGGTTTATTTGGTGATCAAAGCCTCTATCGAGTCACGTAATGAAAGTCGCAATGCAAAACGCATACGACGACATAATACTACGAAATATCCAAGAGGGAAAGGTTGATTGTTTGCTCTGTTGTTACTATCTACGGGAATATATTTGAGTTTTTGTATTAGTGAGCTAGACCATGGGGCTAAGTGCTTCGTCTCGGATTCAGTTCGTTCACAGGCCTTCCACGTGATCACTTGGCCCCCTGATCTATCTCTATAATAAAATGGTACACGGAAACTCTATAATGGTATCTCTATAATAAAATGGTCCTTCACTCTAATAATTACAAAACTGCAAAAGAATAAAACAGACCAAGAGTAAAAAAAAGTAAGAGGGGGGGGGGGGGGGGGGGAGGGGGAGAGTCATAAGGAGGGTAAATGCATTTAGTCGCATAGCAGGACATCACATTAACCACACAAAGTATTCTTTGCTGATACAGTGGTTACAATCAAAGATAAATTTGACTCTGTGATAATCCGGACAATGTTCGGCAAAAAATTAATAAATAAATAAGCAAGGCCAGGCAATAATTTCCATTTTTCTAAACACGTCTTGTATCTGGCTGGTTAGGACAGGTTGCAGTACATCGCAATTCAAACAGTTTTTTTTTTTTAGAAGTTGCGATTTATATTAAAACAACAGCAATCAGTAATTGCCATATCCCCCGCCGTGGGTGTAATTAGTAAGGCGGGTGCTGTACCTCGCACAGAACTACACTATAGTGTTGTTATGCATACGAAATGAGAACCAAATCCGGCAAATATTTTAGAGTTGTCGCCTAGAAAACAAAGTGCACATTGAGATCCGGATTGTGGGATTCTAAGTCCAATTACAGATCCAGATGGGTTTCGATCCCATCAAAAACCCCAAAAGGCACACCTAAATTTCTTGGTTGGTGCGCCTATCAAATATGAACCGGATCCGCTCACCAGTTTCGGAGATAATCGTCTGGAAACCAAAGCACACGTTGACATTCGGATTTTGGGATTCTAAGTCCAAAATACAGATCCAGATGGGCTTCGACCCGATCAAAACCCCCAAAAGGCACATCTAGATATGTTGGTTGTTACGCATATCAAATATGAACCGGGTCCGCCCACTAGTTTCGGAGATATCGTCTGGAAACCAAAGTACACGTTGAAATCCGGATTTTGGGATTCTAAATCCAATCACAGATCCAGATGGGCTTCGATCCCATCAAAACCTACGAAAGGCACATCATCTAGATGTCTTGGTTGTTACGCATATCAAATATGAACCGGATCCGCTTACTAGTTTTTGAGATATCGTCTGGAAACAAAAGTACACGTTGACATCCGGATTTTGGGATTCTAAGTCCAAATACAAATCAAGATGGGCTACGATCCGACCAAAACCCAAAAAAGACCGATCTAGATATCTTGGTTGTTAGGCATACCAACTATGAACTAGATCCGCCCACTAGTTTCGGAGATATCGTCTGGAAACAAAACTGGCGACTGACGGACGGGCGGACACTGTGCGTTTCTATATTCCCCGCCTTCGGCAGGACGGCGGGGCATAACAAACCGCTAACGCTTATGTAAACAAATAGTTATACCGGAAATCTAGCCAGACCCAATACACACCAAAGTTAATTTGGCAATACTTAGATAAACTCTAACCTTACCTTTCTTCCTTTATTTTACGAACACGTTCTACTTTCATTCTTTTCTCTTCTTTTTCTCTTTCTTGTTGCTCAGCAATGTCTTTCTGGACACGCGCGTTAAGCACTTCGTAGTTTTTCTCTATTGTTGTCAGAAGCCATCGCATTCCTTGTTTTATTGATTTGTCAAGCTTTTTCCCTTGACCTATTATAGCAGCACAAAGTTCCTGAAAGTTCAAATTCAACACTTTAGTTCTCCTCCACTTCTTTTTATTCAAGTAAGCGACATTTATTTCACGGTATGTCGATGAGCTTGGATGACGTTTCAAGCAATACGAGTCAGGTGTACTTCACCCATACACAATCAAACGACTATCTACTAAGTCCTCACAGAGTGAAATAGCTACACTCGAATATTATATTCATGGATTCCACAGCTCCACACAAAAGAAGGGCCAGATTTCATCAACTATTTCAAGTCTTGTACAGTATTTTTACCAATATTTTACTTATTGTTTGTTTTTATTTTTTTTCTCTTATTTCAATTGTAAAACGGAGGAATTTACCACTCTGCAGGGTGTTTTATGCGTGTTGACTAATTCTTCTAACTCTAATTGCTCACAGATATCGTACTCGTCTAAGGCACCAGGTTTGTCTTGCTTATTCGCCAGGCTAAAAACACCATAAGCAAGCACTTATTTATCACGCGTTTCCACAAGCACAAAGTTCAATTATAATATATTACGCCGTACTCGATGCTTGGCACTGCTTAACTTAGGTTGTAGAAACCTTACCAAAATATAAAAAAATAAACAAAACATACATCTGTTCATTAAGAAATGACCTTTTTTAGACAGCTATTTTACTTGACAGCTACTTATTTTTCCCCTAAACTGTAGTTTCTCTGGGAAAGAAACAACATAACAACCCCCCCCCGGTCCCCCTCAACCGACGTCTAACAATTCTTTCCGCAGCTCCTATAACGGTATACTCACACCAGTGTTGGCTTTCCCGAGATCTTCTTGTCCTCTAGCAGTCTCTCCAGAACGCCCTTGCACTCATCCATGCGATCCGGCTCACTCGAGTCTATGACATAAACTAGTCCGTATATTTCCGAAAAATAATTCTTCCATATGTCCCTTATCCGTTTGCCTCCTCCCAAGTCAAACATTGTAATATCGTAATTGTCGAAGGAAAAATCTATGCTTGAAAATCCAATAGTAGGAGCAACGGTATCCAAAGATTCTGAAATCAGAAAAACACGATTTTTTTAATACACTAAACATCATGAAATGCCCTCGTCGATGTCGGTAAACAAAAATAACGGCATCTGTATATTTCACAGCCAATGATTTATGTCAAATGGTGATGGAGATGCCGCTGCGAAAAAACGAGAACCTGTTGAAAGTCCATCTGCTGAAAACATGAGCAAAGTGGGGATTCCTTAGAACTAGAGCAGGAATTATAAGGAATTATGATAATTTTCCAGCATCGACAATAAGTGGACCCATATAGAAGGAAGACATTTTTTTAGACTTCTTCAATTCGTTCTCTGTTTGTGAAAATCATGCACTCATTTATCATTTACTGTTTAGGTCTTATCACATTATCAAATATCACACTTCCCTTAGTTTCGCAAGAAATGCCGTAAGCAGTTGTAAAAAACATGTGAAAAATCTGAATTTTGACTTACCCCCTTGCAGTCCTTTCGTTGTGACTGTTTTCCCTGCATTATCTAATCCCAATATTGCAAGTTTGAGTTTCCTTTAATTAAAAACCATCAACTTTTTGGCAGGTTAATTAATAAATAATTTACTTCAACACACTTGTATTTCATTTGTCGCATTTTGGTAGCATGTACTTATTACAAGAAGGAAAGCTAATACTTAGCTGAATTATTCGTGCTGTCTGTTTGTTAAAGAGAAGTCAGTCTTTTTAAACAATACTTGTAATAAGAAACACACATATGTGCTTTAAAATACGTGAAAACACGCGACATCATTATATCATTGGTTATTTTTGTCTTTCCTTTTTTTTAATTTATGAGTATTTTTCAAGAGCACAAATTTGCTTACTGTCCTGGTCCTTTTTTCCTCATGCAATTTCCCATCTTGACTTATTTGTTGGCTGAAAAGGAAAGATATGGCGTCAACAGTGCACGGGTCTCACAACACAAACCAAGAAAAAAATAAATAAAATAAATAAATCACTCAAAAGGAAAGGCGCATCTTGAGAAATGGTTTGGAAAATATAGCTCATTAGAAAATCATATGTATAAGGACATAATGGCTTAAAAGAGTTACCAACTGAAGAGTGTTGGTAGCTATTGTTTCGTCTGGTCCGAAGGTTTATTGACCCAGAGTTTTAATACATTTCAAAATGGTGTCATTTTTTTTTACAATTTTTATGAATCCGAACAAAAAAAAAAAAAAAAAAAAGACGTACCACACCTGCAATATGTGCTCTATCCGTATGTGAGATTTTTCAACAATAGGGAAAAAACAATCATTTTGTCATTATGAATCCGAATAACAACGACGCTACATATACACTCCATATGCGTTTTATTCGTGTGTAAAATTTCAAAACAACTTGAACTATAGTTACGGAGATACAACCTTGACACGACGTCCCATTATGCCGACAAAATTACATAAACACCAAGTTTAATGAAATTTCTAACTACTGTCACTCTGGGAATTTTTCACGATTCCGAAGCAAATACGATTTTCAACACTCTCAATATATGCCCTGTCTGTGTGTAAAATTTCAAGGCAACTCACCTACAGTTTCGGTGATACAGACCGGACACGCATGTGGACAGACGGGAAAACTCATAACTATACCCCTGTTACACGGGGATAAATAGTGCGTTTACGTTTTAGGCCAATAAAGTGTTTTTGAGAAGTAAACATTGTACAGAACATGGTACGTCGACCGTTACCTTTCGCACGATCTGTGGTCCTCATGCGGACCTGCACCCGAGTTGGGTTGCTCCCAGGCCAAAATATTTATCTTGCGAACAGCAGGAGAAATTTTTTCCGTACAAAATGAACATGACCCTTGGATGGTCATTTTACTTCCACACAATCAAGTTGTATCGATGCTGCATTATCCTTTGCATACTTATGAGAATACATATAAGCAGCAATTGTCACGCATATCAGTGTCATTTCGTTGAATATTTAACCCCCCCCCCCTCCCAAAAAAAAAAAAAGAGAAAAAAAAAAACAACTCTAAAATAAATAGCTATACTATAAATTCGTGTATATTTCGTACCAGAGGAAGGAAAAACAAATAGCTACAGTAGATCCAAATTGGTGTAATGAAATAGAAAATCTCACGGGGCTTTAAAGTTTCTTTTGTCAAACAAACAAGATATATTTGAGTCGCAAGCGTTGCTAAATTTGCACCTTATAGAAGCGGAATTAATCAAATCACATTTTGAGCGTTCCAAATAAAATGTGCAAAAATTCTGCCTTTCGAATACAAACTAATCTGGTAAAAATGGAAGAAATGAAATAGATAGTTCACCAAATGTCAAATTTCTCTTGCTCCAAACAGTAATCGTGTTTTATGCTATTTTAAAGCTTTAACAAATAATTTAATTTCTTTTGTGTGCCTAGTACGGGCTGTTTTTGCTTAATCTCTGCTATATTTCTATCATTTCTTTAATTTTTTACCCGATTCCCTCTCAGTCGAAATTCAAAATTCTTGCACATTTTATTCCAAACACCCAAAGTGTGGTTCGGCTTATGTTTATATGATGTTGCCACCAATTTGGATCTACTGCAGTTTTACATTTTGTCTCTCGCATATGTCTAAAGAGACCAAACTGGCAAAATGTATAATAGTTTA
Organism: Protula sp. h YS-2021; assembly: GCA_949752745.1. Lineage (NCBI taxonomy): Eukaryota > Metazoa > Annelida > Polychaeta > Sabellida > Serpulidae > Protula > Protula sp. h YS-2021. The sequence goes on from OX457025.1 coordinate 43,212,334, forward strand.
AATCATACTTTGAGTGTTCCGAATAAAACACGCAAACCAACCAGGTGAATAAGCCAATTCGCACTTTCCGGCAGAGGTGATGTATCGATTGCAATTATTGGGATAAATTATAAAGAAATGATAAGGAAAAAACATCCAAATTCTAATTTTCGTTCAACATGCACACTTTAAAATTTATAAAGCCATTATATGCCACTTTTTACAAACTATTTTACATACTTTTCATTCCCTTTATTAACCAACACGTGAAAATGTTTCTGGCAAAATGGAATTTTATTGATTTCTGCTTTTTTTTATTCTATCATTTCTTTATATCCTTACCCCAAGCAAAAACTTTTCGGCAAAACCCAAGTGCGCATTGACTTTTAATGAAAGAAATGAGGGACACAGTTCACCTAAAAGTCAAATAACTTTGCACCGAAAGTCCTGTTTGTAATACTTCTGTCATTTCTTTCATTTTTACCTGGTGGTCAAACCGTTCATTTTGTTCGGAACAATAGGTGTAATTGGGTATATACATAAGCCAAATCACACTTTGGGTGTTTCGAATAAAATGCGCAAGAATTTTGAATTTCGACTGCGAGGGAACCGGGTAAAAAATGAAAGAAATGATCGAAAAATATAGAAGAAATATCGCAAAAACAGCTCATACTCGGAACATAAGAGAAATTGAAACTATTTATTAAAAATGTTAATACATTTTTAAAATAGCATACGGGTTGCAAAAACCCGATGGCTCATTTGTGCACGAGAAATTTGATATTTAGGTGAAATCTCTCTGTCACTTTCATTTTTTACCCGGTTATTTTTAATCGAAACTCAGAATTTTTGCGCATTTTATTGGAAACGCTCAAAGTATGATTTGGCTTATACGGAGAAAAAAATAATAAATATTTTTTGTCACATTTTGACTTCTGGAATGTCCATTGTAATTGAAAATAAATTGCGAGGGTCTGGGCAAATTCATCCAAATGAGCACACAATGTGATCGAAAGCGCGTACTCGTCCAAATTTACCTACGTGATGATGTATGGTATTATTTTTCCAAATATTACTCATGTAAGTCCCGTATTTGACTTATGTTTATCCACATTCAAGTTTCACTAAAAATACACACCACTTACCAACAGTATATATTATTTATGTTCGTGAAGTCACATACTTTGCGTTGTTTTGATACCACCACTAGGAAGTGACGTCTGAGGTATTTCCTATCTGTTTGTTTTGGGATTTCCTTAGTAACCGAGTTGATATTTGCCCGATTAACGCTTTGGTGAATGACAAAGTTTTCGAACAGCAAGAGGCTTATCTTCTACAAAGCATATTAATTGCGCTTAAATTAATAACCAACTAAAAAATATTCTGAAATAAAAACCATACAGAAAAATCTCCTAAGAGGACTAGCTAAAAAGCAGTTCTGTGAAAAAAATTGACGAAAGAAGCTACAGGAAGAAATGACAAGGCATGCAAAAAAAACGGTTCCCACAGCCACTCTAGAGCAGTTTTTTCACAAAGCTTGCCGGGCTATGGCATGCACATAAAATGAATATATGGGTTAAGCTTGGAATTCTAATCAAATATCGGTTACCTTCAACAAATAAACATTTCTTAAATAAATAAAAAATATGAGTAAATTTATAGGTTGCATTGCTTTGATTCAATTTATTTTGTCATTGTCATGTGCATTGATTTCTAGTTCTTTGTTGGATGTGTTCTGTACAGCACAAAATATACTGTGTTTTTGCATAAAAGGTGTTCACCGCATCATTTATAGCCGCTTGCTTTGTCGGAACGGAATGGGGAATAACGACAGTGGCGTCAATAACCTACACCATGCAACCAATTAGAAATAGGGTCATCCCGCCTTAAGCTAATTAACTACAGCTATTGTCGATTTGGAAAAGAAAAGATATCTTCGTCTGAGCCAATTGTTCCTTTTTTCCCAATTATGTACCAGTTGCGATGTGCACATTTTTCTTTTCCTGAAACGTTCATGTGGAAAATGTTAAGACTGTCCACCATTCCTTCCCTTGCAATTCGCAGGGCGTGTATATTTTATGACCCCAACGGTACAAACAGATAATAGATAAAGTTACTAATAATGAATACTAATGGCAGAAATGATTCATGAAACAACCATTAAACACTACGCTAGTGCATTAATTCTTACATTAATGAAGCTGAGAGATAACTAAACCCTTGCTAAAAAAAGATGTAATCCTAAAATAGGGTTTATGAGCAAATGTAGCACTTGTAAAAGGAATTACTTAAAAAGTAATTGATAGAGACAGCTGTCTCTGATTTTATATACGGAGATCTATAATATATTGTGTTGTGACAACCCAATGTGTGCTAAACGATGAAGATAGCTCTAAAATCCTGGCAAGCATTGGACAATAGCAGCGCTACGGAAAGTTAATTCGACATTCTGTGTTATCTGAAACTGAGCTTTTATTTCTTATATTTTAAAAAGAATTTGATATGAAATATATCGAGAAATGTAATAAACCCAAAAAGAAGGAGACTGCATCGTTTCATAATACCTTGATAGTACAAAAGGAAAGAAATATGGTATCGCTTTTATATGTCCTTCGTCCATGTCATATCAAGAATACATATCAAGTATGACATTTCTCAATAGTCATTTTATGAGCAACAGGAGACGTAGAAGCCATCACTGGGACATGCTGTTGGAAAGGAAAGCAAAAAGCACGTAACAAATACAACAAATTCTCTTATTTCAGCAAAATGTTCTTTCCTTCAAAAGACAAAAGACGAAAATCCCATTGATAACAACAAAGTCTTAAACATGCAAACTTAAAAAACTTGCTATACTCTTGTAAATAGTGTTTAATAAACATGTAGGGCGAGACCCAACAACCAACACACACTGACAACCCAGAGGAAATTCGTAAGGAATGTCTCACCTGATATCTCATCTAATGGAAGTTAATTAACCATTTCTTTTGTATTACATAATCAGGCTCTTTCATAAGAAAATCATATGCTATCAAAACAAGCTTTTTTGTATGGTTAGATGTAATTGTTTTAGAAATGTCTATTGTAACAAGTCACCGTTGCATCATGTGTATTCAAGTCTTCATTGCGGTACATATGCGCGTATTGGGCAGACAAATCTGGTATCATAATTTACTTGAACGTTTCAAAGCATTTAGTCACAATAGTACTTTAATCAGAAATGAAGGCAGTGGTTGCAAAAGTGCCGCCTACCTTGAGTTTCGAACTTGCCCGATATAGTTTCGCAGAGCGTGATTTCCTGCCCCAAGAAGTTTTGCCTGAAGTCAGGGCACAAGGAAAACGCATTGAGTTTGTCTTTAATGTGCACGATGGAAGAATGAAGAGATGAGTTATTTTAATACTGGGGGCATATCCCAAAAGAACCACTGTTCGATCGGACAAAGGCCGCTGAATTCAAATTACCTGATCAAATCCGATAGCACATCACTTGCAGACAAGACTTAGCCAGAGCGTTTGAGAATAAATGTTGGAGCTGAGCGATGTCATGAGCCATCTGAGTGATACTTTCATGACCTAAGAGAGATAAAAGAAAAGTCAGTCACTACCACGGCCGTAGCAGCCATTGGTCGATACCTTCTATCATGCACCAGGCGTTGAACATACGCCATTTCAGCAGATAAACCTTGCTTGTGGAGTCTTTGTGAAGCATTTCCATTCGATACAGGACCTTCTGTTAAAATCCTCTATTCTTTATAAAGGAAAACTTATGCACCAAAGGCTGAGATGAGAAAACCGGATTTCGTGGTGATAATACTGCCAGTGAGGTTGCTGAGACTGCCAGAACACACGGGAATCGATAGATCCTTGACTCACCGTATTCGCATTAACAAACAACCTACGTCAGCTCTGTTAGGTTTAGAACCACAAGCAATAAATTTTTTTGGTGTACTTTTTTACATCTGCAGAACGGTCAGCATTATCGACAATGATGGAAAAGGCAACCTGGACACAATGCCCCTTAGTCTTGTTTTTTGGGCTAGTTCTGAGTACTCTGTGTCTTGCTCTGAGTTGAAGTATCAGGAGTAGGGTTTGTTACAAGGTGTAAAAATTATGTTGTTATTAATTGTCGTAGTATGCAGTACAATATTGAAGTAGGCATAACTGAAGTCCTGGACTATACTGTAGATGTCACTATCCTCGATTGCATGTGATATCCGAGTTGGACACGTAGGCGTTGATGCTGTTTGTCAAGTAAGAAATGTGATGTAATGTGATGTTTCTTGTTGAAAATTTGTTATATGGCAATTGACAATGCATGGTCTCATGTATACTTTACTCACAAAAATGATATTATGAAATTAAATATTTCAGATAGTAGCCTGTTGTACCTTAGGTTGTTGGAATAGAGAACGAAATTCGGCATTTTTTGCCAATGATTAAATTATGAAACATTTTTTTAAAAGGGATGGCCGGAAGACTCATTTGTGCTAATTTTGAATTCCGTGGTGGTGAATAATCCTGTGCAGTCACTTAGCTGAGGTAATTTGAGCGAAGGTCAATCCCCCGCTTTCCAACTCTGGCCAGATTCGAACCAGGGACCATATTATTACAGGGCCACCGCTCTACCGACTGAGCTAACCGTCAACCCCTGTTGTACTTTAGATTGTTGGAATAGAGAACACAATTCGGCATTTTTTGCAAATGATTAAATGATTAAGGAAACATTTTAATATGCTTATGCCTAATCGCCGAGCCCTTTCTTGATAAACCCTATAAACATAACTATTCTTTTCAACTTTTAAAATATCTGTTTGTAGACTGCAAAGCAATTACTATTTGTTTAAATATCATTATCCCCCGTGTAACGAGAGGGTATAGGTTTCAGATTGTCCATCTGTTAGTTTGTCTGTCCGTCTGTCTGTCCGCCTTCGTGCACTGTCGTGTCATGGCTATATCTCCCAAAGTATGTGTCGTATAGTTTTTTCTTTTGGCATACGATTAGAACGTATATCAAAGGTGTGTAATGTTGTATTATTTTTGAAATCGACCAACAATTATCAAAAATACGACTTGTCAAAAATGACTGTTTTTCAGGAAATTTGTTAGCACGTAGATAGGTTTTGTCTAGAAGAATTCTCCAAAACTATCCGATCCAGCGGACTGAATTTTTATGCAGTGTATATATATATATATATATATATATATATATATATATATATATATTATATATATATATATATATATATATATATATATATATATATATATATATATATATATATATATATATATATATTGTACATGTGCAACGTTGCATTGTTTTGAAATTGGCCAAAAATTTTCAAAAATAATACGACTTGTCAAAAATAAATATTTTTATGGAAAGTTATTTGCACGGAGATAGATTTTGCCCAGATGAGTTCTGCAAAACTATTCCATCCAGCGTTCTGAAACTTTATGTTTTAAAAATATATATATTGTAGATGTGCAATGTCGTATTATTTTTGAAATCGGCCAAAATGTATATTTTTATGAAAACTTGTTTGAACCTCGATAGATTTTGTCCAGACGCGTTTTTGAAACTATTCGATCCACCCTTCTGAAGTTTTATGCAGTAAAATATATATATTGTAGAAGTGTAACGGTGCCTTATTTTTTAAATCGATCAACAATTGTTGGGCACTGTAGGGTTTTCATTTTCGTTGAATTTACTACCATCTAATGACATTATATGTGACACGGGGGATCCTGCCTCACTGAGCCTCTAGTTGATATTAGTATCAAGATCCATAAATAAAAAAATATGCTGAAAAAACGATAGATTCTTCCATGAAGTTCTTGTCGAAAACCAACAGGCGATCACCATCACTTCATATGATGCACATGACCATCACTCCCAAATTATTGCAATCCTGCCAGCAGGACCAAATTTTAATGTACATTGCACACCTTTCTTGACTCTCTTTATACCCACCATCACACGCGCATCTGGGGATTATTCCTCAGTCTATGTTACGGATTGCACATATATATGTCTAACATAGCTGTCTGCTTCATTTCATTTTAGAGGGTTTGTCTTCCTGGCTTTCGTTGACTTCTCACCTTACAGCCATCCAACACTTTGTGTAGGTTTTCATGCATGATTGCAGCAAGGTCGAGTATCCAGTGACTCGTTCCTCTAGAGCGCTCTCCCTGTGATGTTCTCAGTGTTAGGTATGCTAGGGAGCTTATGGCTTATCTACCTCCCCTGAGTTCTCCGTTTTGTTCTCGCTCATTCTGTCGTACCAGGTCATTATTGTGTTTAATACAATCAGTCGTGTCGATTTCTTGTGTTTGCATCACATTTTTATGTCGCACATCCTATTTTCAAGTCTGGTTGACGACATATAGCAACACATCTTTATTTATACCTTTTTAAGCTCTTTCTGTGCAAGGACAATCAAATGAAAGTTCACAATGGTGGATTTCATTTTTCTACCAACAGTCAACGATACTCCTTCCTCCCTCTGGTCACAGAGTTCAGTTGATGGCATATGTTTTTGTCTCTATAGATAGCGGTATTGATCGTTGGTTTATTGCTTCAATTTACTGCCAACAATCGAATTATCAGTGTCACAGTTTACACTTTGGAAAGTGCGCGTATGGCAGAGTACGGTGAGATCATCTCTTCTATAGATAACGTGATCCAGCTAATGCCAATGACAGGAGCCGGGGTGCCACCATGACATCGCCATTGTGCTGGTGTTGACCTATGAAGTAAGCTGCGGTGATATATATATATATATATATATATATATATATATATATATATATATATATATATATACACTAAGTAAACTCTTAGAAAACAGGAAGTACAAACTCTTTCTTGTTCAGAAAAGAGTTCCTCAATGACATTTTCTGCTTAGCTCTGTTTTTTACCTGTCGGGCCATAACCGCAAAGATTCGACGTCTTATATCTCAAGTGATGATGCCGTCTCACCCAAAGGCGTGCTTGATGGGCTTTATGTTGCCAAAGAAAAGACGTTCCAGTTGGGCAGAATTCACTTTTGTGAAATGCAATGGATAGTCTCTCATGCGTTACACCACGACAAATTCCAACATTATTGCGTAAGTCTTCCTTTTTAGCGTTCAGGGATCTGGAATAGTGGTCATGTCCATCCATCTTGCTGATAAGTGTATACTTCTCAAGCCCCACCCCTCCCCAAGTTTTATATTCAGAAAGATGCTCCGACGCGTGCCCAGGGCCTTGTTCATGAGCCTCATGATCGGAACAAGATCGCTCCATGCATATCTAGTCTATCGTACATTGACGAGGTATTTCATCGGTTCCGTGGTTTAGTTCTTGGCCTACTTTCACTTGGTTGTTTTATATATAGAAGTAAATACTCAGAACATCACCGATGTTCTGTCGTCTTGCAAAGCAGGTTGTTTCTTTGCCGGAGATATTCCGTTCATCGTCCTTCCTTTCACATAGCGGTTCACCTCAATGTTTTAGCTGACTAGTCTTGTCGAACTGGTCGCCCGATTACACGGAATGGGCAGTAGTCGGCTAGTCTTTCGGTAGGTGTCATCGGAGTCACCTCTGGTTCCTCAGTCGGTGAGAGTGTTTGCAATCCAACAAATCATCATCTTCGTCTGTGTGTATCTCCTTATATACGTCCGAATACGTATGCGTTAGCCATGAATCGAAAGTTGTGTCACTGATCGCGCTTGATGTTATATGCGTTCCTTCCGTTAACTATTAGGTTGAAAGTATTTCAGATGATTCAGTGGCAAAGATTGACTCACCGTCTTTTCTAGTACCGTTTCTTCCGATGTCTCTCTTATTTCTTGTGGTAATGCTATTGAAGACTTTCCTGATTATCCTGAAACCGGCAGTCTCAAGTAGAGTTCTTGGTAATATACATCCTCGCATGGTGCTTTTCATACTTCTCAGGTGAGCTATCAGTTTATGGCCTTGAAGGATCATGGCTGCTCAGCGAAGGCGTAACTGGGCATAGAGTTGGTTAATAAAAGTTCAGTCAATAAAATCCAACCCTCTTAATGGCATCTATTCGAAGCCTGGTGCGTCGATAGGGGCACCAGTACCGAGTTGCAGATTTCTTGTTATTCTTTCTGTCGTACCCAAAATTTCTGTTGGTTATATCAAAACTCTTGTTCATTTGAAAGAAAACTTGTCATGGCGTCTTGTGATATTTTATCCGATTTAGTAAAATAGTTCCAGTTACCATGCCTAATGCCTGCTCACACCTTGGTTCAGTGATCTGTCACTGGTGTTACGTTATGTCACTTAACAACTTTTTTATTGATCAGTCGTATTAAATAAGTTACTCACATTACACACACAGAAATTAGCGCGCCAAAAAAATAAGGTTAATCATTTCAACGAGTCATGCGAGGCGTCATGCTTTAATCAATCGCCTAATTTCTAAACAAAATTTATATTAGCCGAAAAGGTTCTGCACATTTTAGCAGTTCGTTACTTCTGCCCCTCGTGGGAGCACTTCACGTGGTCTCATGGAGACGAGATTACTACTTCACGTATCCATGCTCCGGATAACACGTCTTTGAATGACCTGCTCATTTGAACACGCCTTTTGAATGGGCTGCTCATTCGAACACGTCTTTGAATGGGCTTGCCATTCAAACACATGTTTAAATGGTGTGCTCTTCCCACATCACCAATAAATAAATAAGCAAACAAACATAACAAATAAACATAACAAACAATTTCACTTACCCACATTTTTCACTTCCAACAACTTCGCTGCCACGAGGTGGGCGGGGCTTGACCATCATGAGGGGTTCTGAACTACTGTTCTGGTCCAGAATGCTAGTCCATAACCCTCATTTGTCCCTATTGACGCAGTATGACGTCACTTCTGCAATGTCACTTCCACGTCACGTTTATGCAAGAAATTGCTTATTGACACACCTGGCAGTGTAGCTATCACTTTCAATAAAAACTTTCCGGATAGATATATTTACACTGCTTTGTAAATAGCCATCCCCATGCATTACGTCACTTTCTGAAGCAGAACCGCTAATTTTACACTACTTATTTAATTTCCCGCAAAAATGACCATTTCTCCGCTAAAATGTTGATTTTCCCGCCAAAGTGATTATTTTCCCGCCACAATAATGATTTTCCCGCAAAAATATTGGATTTCCAAGTTCCCCAATGTCTAAAAATAGATTGCAAAATTCCCCCAGTCTTGAAATAGATATTGTAAACAATTTTCTAGAAATAAAACTGGATCAAACGGTAAAATTTTGATTCAAATCGGTTAAACAGAACGAAAGTTATCTGCTTTTTTCCCTTTTTAAAAATTAAAATTTCGAGATATAAAAATAATGCTAACAGCCACATAGGTAAATAGCCTATGACTACTTTATGTCAAAACTACATATAAAACTGAATCAAACGGTAAAATTTTCATTCAAATCGGTTAAACATAACGAAAGTTATCTACTTTTTCACTTTTTAAATGTTAAAATTTTGAGATGTAAAAATTATGCTTACAGCCAAATATGCAAATAGTCTATGACTACTTTATGTGAAAACTACATGGAAAACTGGATCAAACGGTATAATTTTCATTGAAATCGGTTAAACCTGACGACACTTATCCACTTTTTTTGAAAAGTTACTAAAAATAGTTGTTGTAGAATTTCCCCAGTCTAAAAATAGATATGAGGGTTGTCTGACGTCACGGTGATTGACTGGTGATAGACAGAAAGTTGGAGGGGCTTCATCGCATTCATTGATTTCGTTGGCTTTTCATTGATCACGTGATTCATGACGTGGCGATGATTGATAGGTGATAGACAGAAAGTGGGCAGGGCCTCATTGCCTTCAATGATTTCATTTCACTTTTTATTACTCACCTGATTCATGACGTCATGATGATTGACTGGTGTTTTCAAACTGTCATGACAGTTCCAAAACACCCTATGACGTCATTATGACGTCGCTTCCTGTTTTCCAATTGTCGTTTCTATCCTGCTTATAAGTTACTCGCTTCTCATATTTATGCGACATGTCTTATTCACGTGCATACTTCTTTCGCTACAGCTTTTGCACGCCAAACAAATTAACTCAATCGCGTGATTGCTCCATAAGACTACGTGTCGGTATCGAACATATCATCATTGTTGTGTCTTAAATACAAACTAGCATGAGATGAGATGAAGTCATCGAGCCGAAAGTAAGAATTTTCACGGTCTGGCTTATGTATTAAAATATCTTCTAGACTATGAGTGTTTCTCGTTTCCGGTAGGTTTCCCCCTAAAATCTTTTCTGTCGATAGTGATGCCAAAGTAAATGACATTGAAAACCCACAGTGATGGCTTCTGCGCCTACAAGGTATTTACGTATAAAATGATTTTTTAGAAATAAATACGTGTGAAATATAAAAAAACTACCATTGCCTGTTAATTACAAAAGTAAGCTTTGCTCGTTTCATTACAGTCTAAAGAAACGTTTATGTATATGTAATGAAACTATTTGTATATGTATATGTATACATATACATATGTATATGTATATGTAATGAAACTATTTGGCAATAGTTACAATATTTTCATTTGTCATGCCTTTTCTAGAATTTATTGATAAGAAAAAAAAAACATTGTTTGTTTTAATCAGTTGGACATATAAAATCGAAATTATTAGTTGTGTATTTTGAACTGTAGATTATGCAACAGTAATTATTTTCGGGATGAATTTGAAGATCAAGCGGAAAATAATAACAACATTTTTTTGCTATTTGCATGTGTTTTATTATTTGATTGTACTTGATTGATTTTCTAATTAGGCCATAGATATAACAAAATGTGTATTACAAGGTATACACCTGTGCATATTGAAATATGTCCTATAAATTTATTATATTCAAAGTTTCTCTGAAACTGAAATATCTAATCTTACTCTTGCTCCTTACCTAACCAAAACTTAAGTATGTTCACTAGTACTAGGCCAGCGTTCTATTTGTTGTGTTTGGTGGTTAGCAAGAGAGAGAAAAGTAATGCTAACAGTTCGGGTGTATTTATTCAAACCTCAAAATGGCGATAATGTGGTCATGTGATATTTGGCGGTTTCGGGTTATTCACATTAAGTTATGAATGATGATCAATACCAAACACAGATTATGAATACCAAAAATCTCCCCCTTTTAGAAAATGCCCTTTTCACCTACCCTTTTTCAAGACTGTCCGTACCCTTACCTTTTTATGAGCGATAATACAGTGTTCTTCAGAATTTAACACTTTTTACACAGTTAAGAATCTAAACTATATCCAATAGCAAGATAAACATATATTCACATTACTTCATCACTTTATCCTTCAATTAATTAGTTATATTCCGAAGTTTTAAATGCAATTTCATTCATACTTACTCTCTCCAGCTCACGTGTACTCGCAGAAAACAGAACTCGCGGTAACGGATGTAAAAATACACTAGGACAAATTTGTTATTTTCAGTATTTACATGAAATATTTAACTTAGGTGATATAATTAACAAAATTAACAATATTGAATTTAAAATGAAATACAATTTTGCGGTTTTTATGTGAATTTCAATCTAAAAATTTTCGAACTATTTTTCCATCTGTACAAAGTACACCAATACTGATCTCTGATTTGTCAAAATTAAATGGAATGTCATGCGATTTATGTTATAACCAATCACAAACCTTTTTAGAACGATTCTTTAATCGGTCTATCATTTTACATTGGAATTCAATTATGCTTTCTCTTCAACTTTCTGACGCAAAATGAATTACGACACATGAACTCAAACATTTATATAGCAAGTTCAGCATAGAATTTTCGTAAAAAAATTGTAAATATATATATATTTACAAAATCTTTTTTTTTTAGAAGACAAGAGAACTATAGAGAATTAATAAAAAATACAATAGCAGTTATTAAACACTTTAATGATAATGATATACGAACGAAACGCTCAGGGACCGTATCAATGAAATATATACTTTTGGATGCTCAGTGTTTTACAGATCTAGCTTTTTAGGTTGTCGGATGGATCTTGTTGATCTTCTTACATTTGGAACTATACTTGGTTTTATTGGATTTACAGCTGCGGGTAAGACAGATGATTTCATTTGCACAATTGTTTGTTGGGGATTTGGACATGTAATTGCAACACTTTTCTTTTCAGGTTTCTGAATGACAGGGGAGAAAGCTACATTGAAATTTTGCATACGTCTGTCAAGAAATTCATTCCATAACTGGTTATTAAAATGTCTGCTTTGTTCTTTGCTAGGTTTCATTTCAGGATTGGAATGCATCGGTCTCAGATGTTTCGTGTTGCGGCGGAGCTGTTTACCATCAGGTGTTTTCACCAAATACGATCTAGGAAGGTCACATTTTTGAACTATTGTTGCAGGTTTCCAAATCTTTTCTTTTTCAGTTTTCACACGCACAGCTTGTCCAGTTTGAAAGGTTGTTGATTCTGTCGCACCATGTTTTCTGTTGAACTGCTTGGTCATATTTTGTTTGTATTTTAGGTCACGTTCGCGAACCTGTTGATGAAGAGAGTTCACTGGCTTTAAATTCTCTTTCAGGGTAGGGATCATAGTGCGCAGTTTTCTTCCAAAAAGTAACTCAGCAGGTGATTTTCCTGTCGCTGTTTGAGGAGTATTCCTATGTAGCATCAACGCTACAAAAGGATCACTCTGTTTCAAGCATCGTTTTGCGATTTTCACGGCAGATTCTGCTTCACCATTGCTCTGGCTAAAGTGAGGGCTGCTCACAGAGTGTACAAAGTTGTACTGTTGTGAAATTTCAGTGAATTCTTTGGACACGAACTGTCGTGCACCATCACTCCTCACTTCCATGGGTATACCATGCCTTGAAAATAGCGATTTCAGCTTCATAACTACATTTCTGCTCGTCATGTCAGGTAAGTATATCACTTCAATGTACCTGCTGTAGTAATCGACAGTCACTAGATAGTTACTCTTATCCAGTTCAAACGCATCTATCCCCAATTTTTGCCAGGGTCCATCTGGTAGGGTGGTAGGGATAAACTTCTCATTGCGTTTTGATGGTTTGATTTCTTCACAGAATTTGCGCTCACTGCACACTTGCTGTATATCTCGGTTTATCGTTGGCCACCACACGCTTTTTGCAGCAAGTTCTTTTGATTTGACAATGCTTTGATGACCTCCATGAAGTTTCTTCAAGACATCATTTCGCATGCTCTGTGGCATAACTATTCTATCCAGGAAAGTAAGTATTCCGTCGATGACTGTGAATGACGACCGGCTTGCAAAGTAGCATTGTACTGATTCAGGAACGTCCTTCTGGTGCTCCGGCCAGCCATTAAGCGTGTAGGAAATTACCAAAGCGACATCTGGATCTTTAGCACTTTCGACCATGATCTCTTTGAGTTTCTGGTCAGTCACTGGCCACACATCTGCAACAGATTTCACATGTTCGTTCACAAGTTCAGCTATCTCAGTCTCTCCAACAGCCTGTGGAATTAAATTTCTGCTGAGCGTGTCGGCAACTATCAAGTCTTTCCCAGCTATGTGTTCAGCAACACAGTTGAATCTCATCAACCTCATCAAAAAGGCGCTGTATTCTGATTGGAGTCTTGTCTAGGTTCTTGGTATTGATGAGTGGAACAAGCGGCTTGTGGTCGGTGAACAGTTTGAAATCGGGAAGACCTACAAGGTAATGTGAATACTTCTCACAAGCCCACACGAGTGCTAAACATTCTTTGTCGATCTGTGCCCATCGCCCCTCACTTAGGGTCAGTGATCTCGAAGCATATGCTATCGGTCTCATCTTCCCATCAAAACTTTGCATCAAGCAGCCACCAACGCCATAGGAACTGGCATCCGCTGACACAAACGTTGGCTTGGTCATGTCATAGTACGCCAAAACGATGTTTGATGACAAAATTGCCTTCACTTCTTTGAAGGCCTTCTGCTGTTCAGCACCCCACAGGAAGGCGTTTTCCTGCTTCAGCAACTCCAGCATCGGTGCCATCGTTTGCGATAAGTTTGGCAGGTACCTGCCTAGGTAGTTTACCATCCCAAGAAAGCGTCGGAGCTCACCAACATTCTCGGGCGTCTTGATTGTGCAAATGACTTCTACCTTTATGGGATCTGGCTTCATCCCTCCTTCTGCAAACACTTGCCCTTGGTATGTCACTTTCTTCATCCTGAACTGGCATTTGGATTTGTTCAGTTTTAAACCCACCATGCGAATTCTATCAATCACCTGACTGAGTATATCATCATGTGTGCCGACGTCTCGAGCGTAGATCAGCATGTCATCAACATCAACGAACACGCCATCGATATCTTCTACAAGCTGTTTCAATGTTCGCTGAAAGATTTCTGTGCTAGAGTTCAGTCCGTATGGTAGTCTATTAAAGAAATACCGCCCAAATGGAGTTATGAACGTTGTAAAGTGACGGTCATCCTCATGCAGTGGCAACTGCCAGAACGATTGAGAGCAATCAAGTGTTGAAAAGACTTTACACCCCGATAACTTCGACGCAATTTCGTCAACTGTCGGCATGACAAAACGTTCGCGCTGCACGGATTGATTCAATTTCTTTAAGTCAACACAAATACGTACTTTTCCAGTTTTCTTTAACACTGGAACCATCGGCGCACACCATTCTGTAGGCTCTGTAACTGGAGAAATGATATTATTTGCAACCATTCTGTCAAGTTCCACTTTCACTGGCTTTAGCAATGGCTCGGAAACACGTCTCGGGCTCACAAGGTTGTACGGACTGGACTGTGGCTTCAACTTGATTCTGATAGGCTCACACTTCATGAGTCCGAAATCACCAAAAACATCATCACTAACCTCTTCTATTCGTTGCACAAATCCCATAGAACTTGCAGCTCCTCTACTCAGAAGACAGTTTCGCATGCTGCTTTGCAAGACACACACGGAAAATGTGTATTCCTTTCCCCGATGCCGTACTTCAGCTGTAAATTGGCCTATCGTTTTGATTTCTCCACCTGGACTGGTGAGAGCTGATGTGCATGGTTGCAGCGTCGGTCTTGGAATCATTCGTTCATAAATGTCTTCTGAAATGCAACTGATGTCAGCGCCTGTGTCAAGCTTGAATAAAATCTTGACATCGTTGATGATCAACTCAGTTCTCCATGGCTGAGTATCTTCACATTCTACTGAACCCAGGAAAAATGTTTCGGAGACTTCATCCTGTTCTTCAACTTCTGCAACAGATTTCTTCTTTCTGCATGCTCGCTCATAGTGATTAAGTCGACCACAAAAGTGGCACTTTTTACCATAAGCAGGACAGGACTTGGGCTTGTGTTGCTTCAAACAGTTACCACACACACGATATTGTGGTTTACTTTGAGGTTTATTGCCAGGTTTATTGTTGTATTTATGATATGTTTTTTCTTGCCTGCCTGCTTGTGTTGGCTGGGCTGGTCGTCTCCTTACGACATCCATTGAAGCAACTGGCGTCATGCTTGCCATCTGTTTCTTTACCAGCTCAGATGTTTGACACATTTCGATAGCTTCATCAAGCTTAAGATCCTCCTTGAGTTGCAATTTTTTACTACAGTCTTTGTCAAGGATTCCCACGACCAACCTGTCTCGAATGGTTTCTTGCTTCACTGCAGCAGGGAAGTCGCATGTTTCAGCCAGCTCGTATAGTGCTCTTATGAAACATTCCACACTCTCACCTGGCGCCTGGGTTCGTTGGTGGAACCGCGCTCTCTCATGGATCTTATTCACCGCCGTTATGAAATACGAGTCAAACTTGCGCATCACAATTTCATAATTGTTCTTGTCTGCTTCGTTGTCAAATTGCAACGTGTTAAAGACGGTCTCCGCCTGCAGACCCATAGCATAGATAAGACTTGCCACTTGCACTTCTTGGTCCTCGTCTTTCAGCTTCGTGGCCACATAAAATCTCTGCCAGCGCTGTTTCCAATCCGGCCATGTCTGTGGTTTTGTGAAATTAAAGTTATCCGGCGGATTGAATTTTGGCATCTTCACCCTGCTTTGTTTATTTTCTCCTCTATATAATGTTTATTGCTCAACCAGATCTGACACCATGTTGTGTTTGGTGGTTAGCAAGAGAGAGAAAAGTAATGCTAACAGTTCGGGTGTATTTATTCAAACCTCAAAATGGCGATAATGTGGTCATGTGATATTTGTCGGTTTCGGGTTATTCACATTAAGTTATGAATGATGATCAATACCAAACACAGATAATAAATACCAAACACTATTCATAACTAAATTTTATAATTCTATGTTTTTTTCTAACATGGGTTACCAAGTCAGTTTTCCGCAAAACAGTTTTCTAAAGAATCAGATTTCTTGGTTCGTTGGTGATCCGCGTAGTTTGCCTAAGTTTCCAGTTATCAGCGAACAACCCTTGGGTGTTGCTATGTTTAATAAGACAGATGGCTTGTTGTGCATTCCTGGTTCATTCACTTTTTCATGAACAAGTGTGCGCTGATGACCTTTGGTTCAAAGTTTCTGTCAACAGCCAGGTCTGCGAATAGTCAGTGTGGATAAAAACAAGTATGGCGGTTAGGATGTTGGTTCCGATGTTTAAGCCCATTTTTAACAAGCTCGCAACCAGAGCTCTAGTTCCAAGTCTCCAAAAAAGGCAACAGTTTAATACAGATATAACAACAAGAAGGAAATTTTGTTCGGCCAAGCCCCACTCACAGAAAGAAACGTAAGTAAAAACATACTTTGGTGTTTCGACCGAATAAACCAAATCTCACTTTGGGTGTTTCGAATAAAATGCGCAAGAATTTTGAATTTCGACTGCTAGGAAACCGGGTAAAAATGAAAGAAATGATAGAAAAGTGTAGAAGAAATATCGCGATTTGAAATTGTGATTTTTTGACAACTGCAATGTAAGACTTGGGTGCTTTCCACGCGAGTTCTCCGAAACTGTTTATCCTAGGCATATGCTACGTTGCACAGTAAAAATATACATATCGAAGTTGTGCAACGTCGTGTTATTTTTCAAATCGGCTAAAACTACAATGTAAGACTTGTTTGCTTTCCACGCTATTTATCCTAGGCATATGCTTCCTTGCACAGTAAAAATATATATATATTGAAGGTCTTTAAAATGGGGGTGGGGTGGCATTTACAATTTTTTGGTTGTCAATCTTCAAAATGTTTTTTCTTCTATAATTTTGATATGTTTGCCTTCCAAATTTGCACAAAAATTAACTAGGCTGTCTCTTCTTGAAGGTTTTTTGTTTTTAGCGATCTACGAAAAATTCCACAATATGGTTGCTTTTATCATTTTCTTGTAGCTCATTTTCACAAAGCTTCCATTTCCACATTTTTTACCGGATCTCTTTCCAAGTTTTTATGTTTTTTCCGTAAATGGTTCTCTTTAGGCCCCAACCCTACAGGGTTGGGGGCCTATAGACTTGGGGTGTCCGTCTGTCTGTCCGTCATCGCTTTTTTGTACAAGCGAGATCTCGAGAACGCAGAGGCCTAGAGACTTGATGTTGGACTAATTTGAAAGGTCTCGACTTGTAGATGTGCCTTTTGGCCATTTTGGCCAAATTCGATCACGTGATTGGCCAAATTGGCCAAAAACGCAAAAAAATCGACTTGTGTTTGTACAGGCGATATCTCGAGAATGCAGAGGCCTAGAGACTTGATGTTTGGCTCATTTGAAAGACATTTTGGCCGAATTCGGTCACGTGATCTTGGCCAAATTGGCCAAAAAACGCAAAAATCGACTTGTGTTTGTACAGGCGATATCTCGAGAACGCAGAGGCCTAGAGACTTGATGTTGGGCTCAATTGAAAAGTCTCGACTTGTAGATGTGCCTTTAGGCCATTTTGGCCAAATTCGGTCACGTGATCTGCTAAATTTTGGGAGTAAAAAAAGATTTTCCGCCAGCCAGTATCATTGTTTTTCAAAGTTTTGAGCAGAAGTAGGACATTTATAAATGTTTTAAATTTCAAAACCATAGACGACCCCTTACAATTTTGGGGGCGTTCGGGCCTGTTAGTGTTCACTGAATACTTGTTTGATTTTTTTTGGTGGTCCGCCAAAACTGGCTGAATGGGCGCCATTTAAATTTTTTGGTTGCCTGTTTGCAAAATTATTTTCCCACAATTTTGATCGGGTTACGTACAAATTATTCATAGATGTTCAGCAGGCAGTCCTCTCTTCCAAAATTACTTTTTTGGCGTTCGGCCAAAAATTGGTTAAATGAGGAGGGGGGGGGGGGGGGGTGGTTAGAGTCGCATAAAAAAAAAGAAAGAATTAAAGTGCTTCTACACCATCTTGATCAGATTCCTTTCCAGTTTTGTATGAATGTTTCCTTGGAAGCCCTGTGTTGAAAAAATTCCCTTCTTTTTTTTCTTTTTGGCGATCTACCAAAACTTGACGAAGTGGGACATTTTTAATTTTTTTTGGCAGCTTGCTCTATAATTTTGATTACATTGTCTTCAAATTTTGCTAAACATTTCCTACGTAGTCTTATCTTGTAAAATTGCTTTCATTTTGAAAAATGGCCAACTGGCACCGTTTTGAAACTTTTGTTAGCCAATTTTTTCAAATGCTTCCACATTTTTAATTGGATTCCTTTAAAATTTTGTACGTATTTTTTCTTGATGGGTGTCTGTTGAAAAGATAGTTTTTTGGCGATTTTCCAAAAATTGGCCAATCGCCAATTTTGATTTTCTTTGTTAGCCTATTTTTAAAATGCTTTTTATCCAACAGTTTTGACCGGATTCCTACCAAACTTTTGTACGAATACTTCCTGGATGGTTCTCTTTTGAAAAGTTACTTTTTTGCGATTTTGCAAAAAATTTTCGAGTTGGCGACATTTTAAATCTTTTTGTTTTCGTAAATGCGTAGCCTGCTGCAGTTTAATGAGATTTATTTGACATTTTAGAACAAGTGCTCTTCGTGTGATAGGAAACATGTGGTGTAGTGTGTAGCAGAAAAGTATATATATATTTATTAGGACATCCTTTATATTATTCATTGTTAGCGACAGATTTCTTCTATTTCACTGTAATAAATTATGCGGGAGGAATGTCTGGTTTCTGTCCAACATTGTCAAATATGACGGGCCGATTTCACAACTTAAGTCTAGACCTGGTCTGAAACCAGGTTTCAAACCCAGTCTAGAAGTTAACACGTGAATGTGGTGTGCGCCGAGGCTGTGAGATATACTGTGATCTGAAACCCAGTCTTAACCGCGGTCTAAACTGAGTTTGCTCCGAATCAGCTTTAGACTTAAGTTGTGAAATCGGCCAAAAGTGCTGGTCCAAACCAGGCAGTTGATTGTTCATGGGGAAGTTCCCCTTTCCATTTACAGTAGTTACCACGTTTTTCTTTTCATTATTGTATAAGTTAAAAGAGCTTGCAGGAACTTAGAAAGTGAGTGTAAAGGTTTTAACTTGTTCTTGCATGTTGGTTGATGAGGTGGCGCTACGTCACACAAAAAATACTCGGGTTAAAACCATCTACCTCCCTGACGGTTCCCCATTTTTCGCTGGATTCTCCCCCCAAATAAAATGGCTGATAAGGGGGAACTGGAACCAGTTCCAAAAAACCTACGCCGGAGTGATAGAGGACTATCCATATGTAGAAAAATTATGTAAACGGTTGGTATCCATTGGGTTTATGAACATCTAAATAACTCCCTTCAGAGAATTACCAAAATTCGCAAAAAAATTGTGTGGAAACCAGGCAGCTATGCATGCCCTACATCACAATCATTCTGGTACCGGTGGCAACATTTGCCTCAGATGGGACGTGACGCCTGTGCTGGATGCTGGCCTGTTGATGCCATGTGTGAATAAACAAGTTGCGTTCAGTGAAGCTAGTTGTTGCAGTTTTTTAGATTCCATTTGGCAATGCAAAGCAGTGAATACCCATAGTGAAGGCTCCGGAGTCTGCTAGCTGATATTTTCGAAACATGAATTCAGTCTGTGAGGAAACCATCCAGTGTGTGTCTGTGTGTATTTTTTAACACTTAAAAACAAACAAACAAACAAGCAAAAAAAAAACAAAAACAAAACAAAAAACATGGAAATCTTTGCAACAAAGTTACTTTATTTAAGCACTGGGAATACTCGATTTATTGCTGACTTAGACATTATTTCTTTTTGCCAATGTTGCCCTTTGTTTTGGCCTTCAACCCTGGCGCTAGGTGCTATATTTTAGGGTGTGGTTCGCCTCTCCGTCCGTCCATCATTGTCTGTTACTCCCACACTGATTATCCGTTTCCTGTGATATTTGGTATTATACGTGAGCTACCATAGTGGTTAGGTCATACTGGTAGCCATCTTGGATTTTCACCTGCAGTTTCTTGTTAAGATCATAACACAAAAATCCTTGACTGATTCATCCCCAAATCTGAGACACGGTTTAGCAATTTCAAAAGCACGCTCGGGGTCCATTGTGATGTCGATCAGAAAATTCAAAATATCTGCCAGTCGTGATCTTGCATTTTTCCCCATAATTTCTTGAAAACATGAGAACGCGGAAGCTGGTTTTGGGTGGAATAGGAAAATTCAACGGCTTCGGTTTCTTTCTTCAACAAAGAAAGATCTTATATTTAAGATGTGCAACCTGTGGTTATATTTTTAGCCCTCAGCCAATATTGGCTGAAGGCTATAGCTATCGGTCTTTCCGTTTGTCCGTCTGTCTGTCCGTAAACTTTTTTTGTCCGGGCGATATCTAAAAAAACTATTTATCGGAGCTTCACAAAACCTTACAGGAAGCAAGTATATATAGTGTAGATGTGCAACTGGGGGTTCAATTTATCCCTTGTCAGTCCCTCTGTCCGTCCGTCGCACTTTAAACTTTTTTTCTTGTTGGGGCGATATCTCAAAAACCATTCATGGGTTCTTCACCAAACCTTACAGGAAGAAAGTATATATAGTGTAGATGTGGAACGGGGGGGGTCAATTTGTCCCATGTCCGTCTGTCTGTCTGTCACACTTGAAACGTTTTTCTAGTCCGGGCGATATCACAAAAACTATTCATTGGATCTTCACCAAACCTTACAGGAAGGAAGTATATATACAGTAGCCCGTCGTTAGTTCGTACCACGCTGGACCGGGGAATTTGGTACGAATTAACCGGGTGAAAGAATTATCCAGGGGAAAACTGGTATGAAATAGAGAAACTGGGACCTAAATATGACTACGAATGAAGCGGGAAAACGAATTAACCGGGGACGAATTAACGAGAATCTCCTGTAGTATAGATGTGCAACGTTGGGTTCAATTTGGCCCATGTTCATTCGTCTGTCCGTCCGTCACACTTTAAACTTTTTTCTTGTCCGGGCAGTATCTCAAGAACTATTCATTGGATCTTCACCAAACCTTACAGGAAGGAAGTATATGTAGTGCAGATGTGCAACGAGGGGTACAATTTGTCACATGTCCGTTCGTCTGTCCGCCCTTCGCACTTGTCCGGGCGATATCTCAGAAACTATTCCTCGGATTTTAACTAAACTTTACAGGAAGAAAGTATATATAGTGTAGATGTGCGAGGACCCGTCCGTCGCTCCATCCTTTGCACCTTGTATATTGTTTTTGTCCGGGCAGTATTTCAAAAGAGTAACTGGACTACAGTGATGTAACCGCTACTGGCTGAGGGCTGTGCATCTCCGATGCCTATGTTTTTAAATTGTAATGAAACTTGCCAAAAAACATTATAGCTGTGGCCTTTGCATTTTATACGCGCCAGATCTCAGCAAGTATTCGACAGATTCGCTTTCTTTCGTCACCAGAGAAAGGCCATGTATTAGAGCTGTGCGGTGTGCGGTTAATTTTTTCCGAAAAAAAAAAAAAAAATGCCATTACAGCTGTGGATTTTTTAGTTGTTTTGTACGAGTCCTATCTCTAAGGGATTCGATTGCTCACTTATATGTTGGAGCTGTGCGAGATGTGGTTATTATGTTTGACAACTGTTGGCACCACGAATTGCGTATACAACAAATGTATGTTTTTATTTACCAGCCAAACATGTCCATTCGGATCGATTTGATCTTGAATAGAAATCAATAATATATGTCATTTTTCTGTTTTTATGGGGGATGAGGTATAATTTTGATGCGTTCAACTACAACCTCCCCCCCCCCCCCCCCCCCCCCTCCTCCCCACAAAGTCTGCATGCACTGATGCGGAGATGCATCCCTGCATGGTGTACACTACAATCCTCAATGTGATAGGGACAGACCCACAAAAGTTTGCTTTTGACTTTGTATTAACATTTCGAATGCAGTAATGTATGTGAACACTGGCCATTCTAGTTTGATCTCTCACTTAACAGGTCTGGCCTGCTGTGATAAATTTTGAAGGACTACTGACATTGGTTGTCCTACAATTCTGTTTTTTTTTTTTTTTTTTTTGGTTGTGAAAAGTAAGCTGCCCTATGGTCGGATCAACCTGGGTCCCATTGCATCTTATGCAGATGTATAACATAACAAAAACTATAGTATTTTAGCACCAAACACTAAACACAGAATTGATATAATTATTTTTAACAAGCACTGAATTACAATATTTGAATTCAGCAGAAAAATTATAAACGTGATTCTGTTCTCAAAAATTAGCTAGTCCAATATTAAAGGCATGTTAAGAAATTGTCACAATGAGTATTTTCTGAGGAATCACTTGTGATTAAAATATCGCTGCATTGCTTTAGGTTCTAGTTTGGAGAAAATGTTCTGACAGCGCCTCTGATATGTGTTGCAGGCATATTCTTATGATTTCACATGGTTTATTGGAAAAGAATCGAAGGGTTTGACTGTGTATGCATTTTGAAAAAAAAGAAGAGCAAAACTTGTTATTTTTTATTTATTATTATTATTTTGTTTATGTTATTTGTTTAGTTTTATTGATTTGCTCTCTGTAAAGCTGAAATAATAACAGTATTTGTTTGTTGTTGTTGCTTTTTGCAGGTGAACGGTATAAACTGTGGTTAACCGTGCTCCAGCCAGCAACGGCGGTGTCAAGTGGGAGCCGTCTTACGTCGCTGATTGTGTTCTTTTGGTTTCAGTGTGACCATCAATCTGAGTCTGAGTACTGGCGAGAAGAAAACTGTTGAAGCCAAAGTAGGAGATAACCTACTGGATGTGGTTATAGACAATGACTTAGACATCAGCGGCTTTGGTTCGTTCTTTTGTGTGTGTATGGGTATTTTGCCAGTCGTGGGGGTGAGGGGCGGGGGGGGGGCGGGGGGGTAGTGTGTTTGTGAGGTAGCTTTTGTGTGTATTTTCGGGTATCTTGCCAGTCGTAGGGGGGGGGGGGGGGTAGTGTGTTTGTGAGGTAGTTTTTGTGTGTGTGTGTGGGTATCTTGCCAGTCGTGGGGGTGAGGGGGGGTAGTGTGTTTGTGAGGTAGCTTTTGTATGTGTATGGGTATCTTGCCAGTCGTGTGGGTCAAGGGGGGGGGGGGGGGGTAGTGTGTTTGTGAGGTAGTTTTTGTGTGTGTGTGTGGGTATCTTGCCAGTCGTGGGGGTGAGGGGGTAGTGTGTTTGTGAGGTAGCTTTTGTATGTGTATGGGTATCTTGACAGTTGTAGGGAGGGGTGTGGTGTGTTTGTGAGGTAGCTTTTGTGTGTGTATGGGTATGTTGACAGTTGTAGGGAGGTGGGGGGGGGGGGTAGTGTGTTTGTGAGGTTGCTTTTGTGTGTGTATGGGTATCTTGCCAGTCGTGGGGGTGAAGGGGGTAGTCTGTTTGTGAGGTAGCTTTTGTATGTGTATTGGTATCTTGCCAGTCGTGGAGGTGAGGGGGTAGTGTGTTTGTGAGGTGGCTTTTGTATGTGTGTGGGTATCTTGCCAGTCGTGGGGGTGAGGGGGGGGTAGTGTGTTTGCGAGGTAGCTTTTGTGTGTGTATGGGTATCTTGCCAGTCGTGGGGTGAGGGGGGTAGTGTGTTTGTGAGGTAGCTTTTGTATGTGTATGGGTATCTTGCCAGTCGTGGGGGTGAGGGGGTGGGGGGTAGTGTGTTTGTGAGGTGGCTTTTCCATACGCTGTTAGTTCTGTTTTCTTCAGTAGAATTCTAATAAGCCATGAATTTGTTTACGGCGGCCCCGTTGGGAAATGGGGAACGGCGACAAAGTTCCAGAATCCGAATATGAAAAAAATCTGGTGTTGTAGGATTTTTGGATGATTCGCTTTCAGGTTTCATGTTGATGATCCCATTGTATTCCATTACAGGGATATTTTAAGTTTAGGGATACCTCAAAACTGCTGGTATTTCTGAAGTTAGGGGCCGGTTTTGAAATTGTTCAGACTGCAGGAATTTATCCAAAAGAAAGATACTTATTTCCTTAGCGCTTCAAGAATCTTTCTTCGTATAAAATGCGCGTGAATCGGCAAGATATGTTGTCATGCCAAAGTTATTGGGGGACTTAAAATTTTGTTTCTCTGTAGCCGAATTTTATGCAAAATCAGCTGGTGCTATTTTTTAAGAGAAATATATTTGTGATTAACTTCAGATTGAAAAAGGAAAAAGACCAACTGGTGTGTTCCAACTTGGAGTTTATCTTCAGTTTAAAAATACTTTTCAGCTCCTTAGAAATTAGCTTTTTTAGGCCCAACTAATTACGTGGGCGTAGCATACTGTGCATTCTTTGCGGTATCAGTGATGTGGAAGACGTGAAAGGACCGCCTGCTGTGTAATTAATTAGATCAAAGAAAGCAGCACTTACGTCTGTTCCCACCAGGTGCCTGTGAAGGGACGCTGGCCTGCTCCACATGCCATTTAATATTCAAGCAATCCGATTATGACAGCCTCCCCGAGAAGCCCACGGATGAAGAGCTTGACATGCTAGACTTAGCCTATGGCCTTACCGATACGTGAGTTCGTCAGCACTTCTCTTACTTCTCACTTCTTAGATACAACTAGTCGTGCTTTTACTCATACCACGTAATAATAAATCATTTCAGAAATTGATTCTCTGAGCAAAACGCAAGAAATAAAAAGTGAAAAAAGAACGTTTGGCTTAAAAATAGGTAAAATGTAAATGTAAAGCAAACATTATTTTTGGTACAAGAAAGAATGATTTGCTCTGATATTTATGAAAGAAAAACATGCCAAAGATAGATATAATGTTGATGTCGGTCAGTTACTTAACTATTAGAAATACGATGCCGTGTTCCGGCGATCAGTGTGCATAGCTTTACAGGCATGCACTCCCAGTCCATACAGGAGTGTGTGGCGAATCCTTTACCATAACGAAAAACGAACAAACTTTTGTGAGACTGTCCGTTCTTATTTTCCAAACGTTTTGCACCGGGTTTCTTCAAACATTTTAAGAAAAGTCCGCAAACCGCAGACTGCCCTACAATTCGTGAAGACGATAAAAAGTTTCAGAACAGCCTGCTGTTCCTGTAAAAAGTCTATTTCTCAAAGGCAAAGGCGGGGTTTCTACTAAGGAGGCAATATCCTGATTCTTGAATTCAGCATCTGGATATAGTCATTTGTGATAATCGCCAAATCATTTTCTAAGTATCGAGAAAAGGCCCACCCCACCCCCCCCCCCTTTTTGGGAAAAGCGAAACAACCTTTTTTCTTCACAAAACGACATCTGATCATATTCTACTTTACGGCATTGGAAAAAGTTGTCTTTCTTGTGTTTTCAGGTCGCGGCTAGGTTGCCAAGTAATAGTGACTAAGGACATGGGTAACTGGGAGATTATCGTTCCGGCGGGCGTTAGCGATGCGAGGGAACCTTGACCGTCCGCCTGGTTACTTATTCGTGGCATTAGGACTGAAATCAACTTGAAATGCTCAGTCAGATAAAAGAGACAGTTAGAAATTGTGGGTTAAAATCTACTATTACAGTCTTTAAAAACACGTGTTTGCTATATAATATTGAAATCGGTACATCATTAACACTATTTGTCCATTTGTATTTTCGCAGCAGTTTAACCATCGCGTTGTATCAGTTCCAATCTCTGCAGCAAACAATATTCCGCGTTGCAAGAACTAATAAGTACCGAGAAATTCCCGCATTGACTTTTATATCAGACAAAATGATAGATGTCAGTCATGGTGATACAGAGCCCGGACTGAGCAGAATGTCATTCCACTTGTGTATAAAGAAATACCTACAACCCAAAGTAACCTCTGGCGAAAAGGGCTTCTGCTCTTAAAAAAAAACTCCCAAAACCAACCCTGTTTCAAAAAATTGTCCATCAAAACTTGTTTATTATTATGCTAAACAACTCTGTCATGAGAAATTCGTGTCCAACAGGCTTGGCTAGAAGAGTATAATTAGCTAGTCGTACAGAGCGAGGACGTTCAGAAACCTAATGGAGGTTTAAGAGACTTTGCCTTAGGTGTACCTTGTGCAGATGTCTCGTGGTGGGGGGGGGGGGGATCTCCAGCCAAGTCACCCTCTTGACGTGACTTACACATTATACTGACGTATGGCGATATTGTGACACACTTCAGTGCGTTCAAAAATGTGCCTGCCAGTTTGTGAGGTAAAAAGTGTCAAGTTAAATCACTGGTTGGTTGACTTTTGCCACCCGTCGTCACCTGTAAATGTTTTAAATGTTCGAATTTTCGCCCCTTACATTCGCAAGAGAAAACGGGTTGCGATTGGGGTGTCGCACTGCAGAATAGTTACAGAAAGCTAAGCAGTTTATAGTTTACTTTTACAAATTCATTTTAAAACTTGAAGTACTAGCAATAAACAAACACAATACTGTCCACAAGTACGTGGGCGTTGTGTGTGCAGATGAAGCATTTCAAATCATCAGTATTGCCAGCGTCTCAGACATGGGACTGTGCACACGCAGAGGTTAGGGGATCGAATTGTGCTCCATCCGTTGACAATATATGTCCGTGGAATTGAAGCGCCGAATTGACAGATATCTGTTCACAAAGGGAAATACACCTTAATTGCGTTAATTGGGTGTTGTGGGGCGTTAAGATTACTGTCTTTCTATGAATGGAAACAAAAATGTAAATGGATAGAAATTGGGAGATGGAAGAGGGGGCGGGATCTTTGGTAGAATTCTGGTGTTGTTTAGTTGTAAAAAAATCGTCATAGTGATATAAAAATGGTGTGATAAAAAGCTGTTGTTGTCACGTGGTTGTTGTCACTTGGCTGTTGTCACTTGACTGCTGTCACTAGGCTGCTGTCACGTGGCTGCTGTCACTTGGCTGTTGTCACTTGGCTGCTGTCACTTGGCTGTTGTCACTTGGCTGCTGTCACTTAGCTGCTGTCACTTGGCTGTTGTCACTTGGCTGCTGTCACGTGGTTGTTGTCATTTGGCTGCTGTCACTTGGCTGCTGTCACTTGGCTGTTGTCACTTGGCTGCTGTCACTTGGCTGTTTTCACTAGGCTATTGTCACTTGGCTGCTGTCACTTGGCTGTTGTCACTTGGCTGTTCAGTGTATTTGAGATGGATGAGTTTTTTTCATCAGCTTTAAAGTTAGCAAGTGAACAAGTACGTGAATAAATACGTATGGTTATTTTTATTGTAAACTATTAACCAATCAAAAGAAAGGAATTTGTGGACAACGATGCCGAATGTTTCACAGTATTGGACATAGGGTATAGTTGTCGTCGGATGTTGAAATTCGTTAGTGATTCAGTGTTACATTGTTGCCTCACTGTAATACTTAGTCACAGCAATAAAACAATTGATATACATGTAATAAAAAGTATAATATCAGTTTAACCATAGAGTGCGTGAAATGTCTGAACTTTCCGATATGTACCTCAAAGTGTGCAATATTTTTCCGATATTTGTGGGGAAGAAAGGAGTGGGTGGGGGGGGGGGGATGGGGGGGGGGGAGGTTATGAGATATTGGAATACAACCTGGACAGCTTTGTACGTGTCTAGATTAGTGGAGGAGGATAGGGGGACGGATTTGATTTTGTTCGTGTGCCGTGTTTTATGGCTTCAGTGAAAGAAAATCGACTAAAATAACGGGGCTGTGTTTGGCTAATATTATTATATTGTGCCTATTTTTTCAAGACGTTCTTTGCATATCTTTAAGACAGTGTCAATAGTCCTATGATATTGCTAAATCAAGTGCCTGTTCTAATCAGTAATATATGTAGAGAGGAATTTTTACGGTAAGCACGAACTGTACCGTCCTTTCCTAACACCGCGTCGGGTAAAGTAATGTATGTTTGCTAATTCACATGGGAGCAAGCCGTGGACAGTTTTGCCTAGAACAGGGGGATTAAAGTTATGTTGATCTATTTCTGTTGAGAAAAAGGTAGTCATTTGAAAGAACGTTAAATTTGAGTTTAGCATCTAAATGAATGAAAAAAGTGACATTACTTCTGAAACGATGAAAGGATTTTGGAATGTTATAAGGTGTACAATGTACTTGTTCAGAGCACGGGAAAACCCTTCGCTGGCGACACTCCTCGCACAGCGGTAACCATCAATGGCGTGTGCCCTGTACGAGCGCGTGCTTGTGCAGTCAGGCTTGTGGGGCTGCGTTTGTGAAATATCGACTTACGGAGAAAGTTTAATTCCCATTTTACTTATCGCTTACTGGGGCTTAGTTAGACCAGGTGTGTAAACTTTGGTAAAGAAAATTTGAAAAAAAAATGTTAATTTATGCATTACGAAACGTGCATTTCAAGGATTTATGGTCGAAAATTTGATGGCATCGGGGCGCTTTGTTTAAAATGTCAACGAGATTAACCCCCCCCCCCAAAAAAAAAAAAAAAAAGTGTTGCTCAACGCAAATCTTTGACCCTAGTACACGCACACGGAAAGATCTTGTTTGTTTGGTTTCGGTAAAAAATGTGGACTGTTTAATAAGCTAATGTTAGCGTTTCCGGGCATTGAGCCCTGCATGAGAAATTGCAGCCCTTGTCTCGCTTGCTTGCGGATCCAGCAATCTGGATTAGATCACGAGAACATGTCAGCCTGATTGCAATAGTTTCTCATAAAGCACAGTCAAGCGTGACTTCTACTACAGAATGGCCACTTTCCTGTTTAAATGGCAAAGCAATGCCTGCGTTGTTCCGTAATGTAACATGTACTTTGTGCGCCGTGAGTTATTCACTGAATGCTTTAATACTTTTAGAGTTTTAGTGCATGGTAAAAACAAAATGTGCAGGTGTCCAGTACCGTTGCTGCTGTAGCTTTCAAAAGCTGAATAGGTGCGAAATTACGATAAGGCGGGTCCTTCCGGAAATCCTGAATACGGGAGTTCGGCTCTTTGTTGTTTTAATTAGTTCAAAATGAAATAAAAATGTTTGTAGATTGCTGGTGGGGTGTGGGAAGGGATAATCGATAATAATACAATTTCTGTGCGTCAGATTATACCTCCATGCCTTTGATCTGTGCAAAAAAGAAAAAAAAACACAAATGTACAATAAATTTAAAGTGCAAGAAATGAAGAAAAATACGTAAGTTAAAAAATCACCTTGATTGGGAAAAATGCGCACTAAATGATCAGTGTTTATTGTTAGGAAATAAATTGTTTTTAGAAAATAAATTATATATTACCAGAAATTTGTTCTCGATTTTCTTTACAGTTTTTATATGTCCCCCCCTGAGGGAGACATATATAGCATTTGGTGTGTCCGTCCGTCCGGCCATGTCCGTCCGTTCGTCGAACCGCAGTGAGTTCTTATGAAATTAATGAGTACAGTAAAACCCCGGATATGGACACACCTCTATTATGGACACTCCTGAATTATGGACAGCATTTCTCAGTCTGTTTTAAAACGCCATAGAGTTCTGCTATATGTAGACCCCTCTATTGTGGACACCCCTCTATTCAGAATTAGGGACACTCTTTTTATCCCTTAAGTACGGTTACACACTTAAAACAACCCCTCTATTGTGGACAGTCAAATTGTACGTTATGTAAACAGCCCCTATCAGCTTGTTACTCGGTAGTGTTTGTTTTTTTCGCTATTGTTATCTGTGGGTATTGAGTACATTATATTGAACACAGTGCATGTAAAGACAATAGGGCATATTACAAAAGATGTGTGCTTAAGAGAGAAACTTTATGCGACTAATCCCTATTGTCATGTGTTCCGTCTTTTAAAATGTGTATAAAGGAGCAAGTAATTCATTGTCTTTATACTCAGTTAATAGTAAAATAAACTGCTATTTATAATACGTGTTACGTCTGAATATGGGTAGTGTGAAAAGAAAACGGAACGAACTTTTGCTGTCTGATAAAGTTAAAATAATCAAAACTTCAATACTCAAATAGAACTCAAATGAACAGGACCTCGAAATTAGGGACACCCCGCCATTAGGGACAAAATTATTCAGTCACTTTTTGTCCCTAATAGCGGGGTTTCACTGTATATGTTTTTCAAAACATACATACATATTGGAGTACATGTCTAGATGATGCCGTGTTATTTTTTTGTTTCGTTCCTTAAAAAATATATTTTTGGCAAATTTTTAACATGGGGGGGGGGGGTTCGTTCATTTTTTTTTCACTTTATTAGGCTAAATCTCCAAAACAGTTCGTTGGATAAGACTCAGACGTCGCAAGAAGAGCACACATATAGCGCAAATGTATACTGCAAAGTTTTCCTTCATTTCCGTTGAAAAAATATTTTGGCGATTTTCTAAATTTCTGATTTTTAGGTTTTTTGGCCATATTGTTGCGATATCTCCGAAGCAGTTTGTTGGATTAAGTTGAAACGTGGCAAGAAGAACCCACATATAGTGCAAATGTTTACTGCGAAGTTTTTCTTCATTTTCTGTAAAAATGTAGTTTTGGCGATTTATTAAATTTTTTGGCCCACCAATGTACTTTTAAGCAAGGATTTTTTCCACGTGACTGATTGGAGGGCGGGGGAGACATATCCGTTTTTGTTTTAGCAAAAACGCTGGCCAGTCTAGTTTTTTCGCGAAAAACCAAAAAATGGGCAACGGGGAGGCATTTTTTTTAAATTTTTGAATGCTTTTTTTTTTACTCAGTCGATTATACTCGTCACTTGTGGGTAATTTATTGTCTGTGTTTGTGTGTAAAGATTTTTCAAAATGCTGCTCTTTCTAAACTTCTTGTCCGATTCAGGGAACATGAATCCACCATACAGCTTGTATTTTTGGGCAATTTTGCCGAATTTGGGAAAAAAATCATACAAATTTCGATTGCGTTGGAATTGGACAGGAATGTTCTCTTCAATTTGCAGTATCGGGCGTGTATTTTGGTTTCTCAATTTGACTAAAATTTGCTGAAACATTGGCCAAAAACGGTAAAATTGGACAAAATCACAATGTGCACTTTGATGGACCTTCACAAGTCGTCTGACCTCTCTCCTCGATAACTCACTCAGTAAGGTAAGGTAAGCACTGATAATCACGAGGTCATGGATTCAAGCCCCGCTGACCTCGTCGGGCTGGTCTTATCGCAACAATAGAGGGGTATCCGTCGTCTTTATGTACGTGTGTAAGTATATATGCGTGTAAACTTTTCCTTAAGGTGCTTCTGCTCAAGTTGTGTTGGGATTCTACGAATGTTCTCTAGGTAGGCTTCTCTTGAAAAATTACCTTCTTTGGCGATCCGCCAAAAATTGGCCAAATGGGGGCACTTACAATTTTTCGGTTGC
Source organism: Protula sp. h YS-2021 (assembly GCA_949752745.1). NCBI lineage: Eukaryota > Metazoa > Annelida > Polychaeta > Sabellida > Serpulidae > Protula > Protula sp. h YS-2021. Next base: position 43,243,868 of record OX457025.1, read on the forward strand.
GAATTTTCAAAATGCTTCTCCCACAATTATGATCAGATTTTCTTTAAATTTTGTACGAATATTGTCTAGGCAGGCCTGTCTTGAAAAAAGTAGTCTTTTGGTAATCAGCCCAAAAATTGGCCGGGGTTGGGGGGGGGAGCATTTATTTATTTATTTATTTATTTTTTTGCCGTCAAACTTTTAAAATGCTTCTCCCCTGGTACCGAGCATGAGCACCTACCTTGCTGTTACTTTTTTCGTGATTCGCTAATAATTGGCGGAAATATTCACCAAAAACCAAATTTCTATAAAACGTATCTCCTCCTAGGGTTTCGGTGGAAACATTCTAAAATTTTGGTGAAAGTAGGGTGCATAAGTGTTTGGCTGGCTATTATTTTTTTTGGCATTTGGCCAAGTATTGGCGAAAAACTAAATTTTTTTCGTGAAATTTTAACTATTTTCAAGAAAGTAATGTTACTGTTTTGAAATTTTAAGTGAGAGTAGCAAGTTTTACTTCCTATCTGGCTGTTACTTTTCAGAGGGAGCGGCCAAAAATTGGCGAAAATTTTGGCAAAAAACCCAAAAGAAATCAGTAAAACCTTAAATAACTAATAGTTTTAGTGAAGTTGAAGTAAAGGTAGCAGGCATTATTACCTACCTCGTCTCTTCAGTATAATCTTTAAACCACTCCAGGAAAATAGTCTTACTTTCTTGAAATTTTAAGTAAAGGTAGCAAGCATTACTCTAACTGGCTATTAGTTTTTGTGAATGGCCAAAAATTGGCGAAATTCTGGCGAAAACCCTCCTAAAAAATCCGTAAAATCTTAATGATCTCCAAGAAAACAGCTACTGCCTACCTGGCTATTACTTTTTTTTTCTTTTTTTTTTTGGTGATTGACCAAAAATTTGCGAAAATTTTGGCGAAAACCAAAGCATTTTTAATAAATTATTAAATAACTCCAGGAAAATAGTATTACTGTCTATTACAGTTTTAGGTGAAGGTAGCAGACGTTACTGCCTACCTGGGTATTATTAGCCCTCAACCATACGATGGCAAAAGGCTATTGATATGGCCGTATCTGCTCAACTGTGAGGACTGCTTTCTGAAGGTAACTATCAACTCGTTAATCTCGGAATACCTACTTTGATTGATAGCACAAATGGTGCATTAGGAATATCCGCCCATGGACAGTGGATCAGCTGGACTTTGAAAAGGCTAATGTCTCATGGTAAATGCTTTTGTTTTTTTATCTTAAAGCGCTGTCATCCTATTTCAGGTGCTCCAAGTACTTGATGCATTTTTATCATAGGTTTTATTGCACTGATTGGTACCCTCCAGTTTTACAGTTTCTTTTTTAGAGCATTTTCCCCATGGCTGAAAGCTTTGCCTCTCTGAGGTCTATGTTTTTGTTTAGTGACTGGCAAAAATTGGCGGAAATTTTGACGAAAAACAAAAAAATTTCAGTAAAATCTTAAATAATTCTGGGAAAACAGTATTATTGTCTTGAAATTTTAAGGTAAGGTAGCAAGGGTTACTACCTAAAGTGGATTTTCGTTGAGTTGACCGGTTGATTTTTGCCATGCAACTTAGAATCTCCTTTGGTTGGCAAAATATGCAACCCAAACGGCAACTTGTAAAGAACTAAAAGCCATACGTACTTAAAAATAAGAATGCAATCGTGAAAAATATTTTCACTCTGTTGCCGCCTGCTATACCCGAATGCAATAAAAAATCTTTTATATTCCTGTGGACAGAAATCAGGCGGTCTCTTGGAATAACAATCGCAATCTTTCACGCCTCGACTTCCCCCGTTGTGTCCTTATAAAGAATTCACATATCACATATTGCAACGTTGCTCACTGGTGGGCATACAGTTTTGCCCAATTCGTAGTACAGAGGGGTCTGTCGTGTAATATTAGCTGACCAACACATAAGAATCGCAGTTCACTGGCTCATCTGGGTGGATCTCAAAAATTACATTGGATTAGAGAACAAAACTTTTAAGTTAGAAGATGTTCGGGCCATGATTAACGAAGAGTTTGAGCGCATAATACAGCCACAGTGGTCTAAATGTGTCGACCACGTAATACACAAGAGGCGGCGAAATACTGGAAATCGGATGGGCTTGTGGATGCGGTACCAAAAGTGAACATAAACATGTAATCCGATGCAGAAAGTGACTCACAATAGATGGTATGATTACTTTGTATATTTTCTTTGATCCACACCACCCGCTCTTTAAGAACTTACTGGTCAGTATTGCCTTCCAGGGAATAAATGTTGTGATAACGGTTTTCAAAATGTTGCAGAAATCTGAGGTCCGACCAACTTAGAAATAATGCACTTTACCTGGTTATTACTTTTTTTGTGGTTGGCCAAAAAATCGGAGAAAATTTTGGCGGAAAACCAGAAAATATCAGTAAAACTCCAGAAAATAGCTTCATTGTCGTGTTGTTTTAATTAAGAGTAGCCCACATTACTACCTTAGTGGCTATTTCTGTTTTGGGCAATTGACCAAAAATTGGCGGAAATATTGGGCAGAAACCAACATCCCGGAAAACGGTTCTCCTAGAGTTTTCATGGGAGCATTCTACAATTTTGGTGGGAGATAGGGTGCATCGGCATCCACGTATCTATTACTTGTTTAGGTGATGGCAAAAATTGGCGGAAATATATGCGAAAAACGTAATGCTCTTTTAAATCTTAACCGACTCTAGGAAAATAGTCTTACTGTCTTGAAGTTCTAGGTGAAGGAAGCAGAAATTGCTACTGACGTAATTTTTACTTTTTTAGTGATTGGCCAAACATTGGCGGGAATTTTGGCGAAAACTAAACTTTTCAGTAAAATGACGAACTCTATAAAAATAGTCTGAATATTGTTACAGTTCTGGGAATTGGTCAAAATTAGCGAAAATTTTGGCAGAAAAAAACTGATCATTAAAATCTTAAAGAACTCCAAGAAAATAGTCTTACTGTTTCGAAATTTTAAAGAAAGGTAGCAGACAATACCGCCTTACTAGCTCTTACGTTTTTTGATGGTTGACGAAAAAATGGGCGAAAATTTTGGCGAAAAACCAAAAATTTTCTGCAAAATCTTAACGAACTCTAGGAAAATAAGGTTCTTGCATTGCAATTTTAAGCAACAGTAACAGACACTACCTATTTAGTTGGCTGTTACAATATGTTTCGATTGATCAAAAATTGGCGAAAATTTTTGCGAAAAACTAGAAAAAATATCAGTAAAATCTTAACTCCAGGAAAATAATCTAACACTGTCTTATAATTTTGAGGAAAAATAGCAGGCTATATCACCTTACTGGCTATTACTTTTTGTGATTGGCCAAAGCATCGGCGAACATAAGATCAGTGTATTGTAGTTTTAAGTAGCATTAGCAGACACTACTACATAACTGGCTATTGCTGTCTTTTAATTATGTCTCCCCGACCAAGGGGAGGCATATAGTGCTTGTGCGTTCTGTGTGTGTGTATGTATGTGTGTGTATGTGTGTGTGTGTCAGTCTGTTGTGAACAAAATATTGTGTGCAAGACATCTCAAGACCGAAAAGTCAGATCAACTTCAAACTTGGTCTGTTTATTAAGTGGGTAGGTCGGTCAACATATGATGTCATTACGTAAAAATCTTGTGTGCGAAATTTCTCCGCCGCTAGACACCGGAGAAAGTTGAAACTTGGTGGGTTTGTTGCTTGGTAGGTCCAAAAGATTCTCTCAAGTTTTTTGCGAGTACAACGACGAGTGCGGCGTATGACGTTATCAGGTTAAATATGTATATATTGTGAACAAAATCTTAGTAATTAAAAGTCCTAGTAATTAAAAGTCGTATCGACTTCAAAATATTTATGGTTATTCTTTGGGTCAGTTTGACGGTTTTGTCAACTATTGACGCATGTTACATTTTTAGCTCAGGCGTATGACGTCATTACGTAAAAATCTTGTATGTAAGATTTCTCAGCCGCTGAACACCGGAGAAAGTTTGAACTTAGTGAGTTTTTGACTTGGTAAGTCCGAAAGATTCTGTCAAATGTTGTGGCGAGAACAACGAACGAGCGCGGCGTGTGACATCACGTAAAATATGTATATAATTTGGGCAAGATCTTGTGTACATAATATCTCAATAACCGAAATCAAGTTGAAATTTTCTACGGGTGTTCGTTGGACCTGTCGGAGGGTTCCTTCAACTTTTGACATGTGTGGCGAAATTAAGAAAGGCGTTTGATGAAAATAAGCTAAAAATTGCTGTCTCTAACCGTTTTTGAGATGGTGCTCAGCTTTCGGTTTTGACTTTGACCATGGTCGAGGAGGTCAAGGTCACCGAGGCACCTCTTACATATGGCCGTTTAGGTCCAAAGGATCGAAAATAAGCTCAAAATCTCTCTATCTCTAACCGTTTTCGAGATAATGACCCACTTCCTCTTTTTACTTTGCCCATGGCCAAGGAGATCAAGGTCACCGAGATGGTGCTCAACTTCAGGTATTGACTTTGACCATGGCCGAGGAGGTCAAGGTGACCGAGGTACCTCTTACATATGGTCTTTTAGGTCCAAAAAGTCGAAAATACGCTCAAATTGCTCTGTTTCTGACCGCTTTCGAGATGATGGTCAACTTCGATTTTTTACTTTGACCATGGCTGAGGAGGTCAAGATCACCGAGGTACCTCTTGCATATGGTCTTTTAGGCTCAAAATGTCGAAAACAAGCTCAATATCGCTCTATCTCTAACTGTTTTCGAGATAATGATTATCTTCCGTTCTTGATTTTGACCATGTCCGAGGAGGTCAAGGTCACCGAGGTAGCCCTCACCTATCGTATTTTAGACTTAAGGGTCGAAAATAACCTCAAAACCTCTCTATCTCTAACCGTTTTCGAGATAATGGCCCACTTCCGGTTTTTGACATTGACCATGGCCGAGGATGTCAATCGTTTTCTAAGGTCATGGTAAAAAAAATGCAGATTTTACGGCGTCTAATCACCCTCTATCAGTGAGCCAAATTTCATCACTCTTTAGCAGTTGGGAAAAACCAAAACGCTGCAGCCAGTTTTAACTTGCACACACATGCTGTGGTGTCTTTCATTGAGAGTTGGACGATCAATATACCGAGGCTTATATCATGCTTATCATGTCCAAATTTCATCTTTCTAGCCCTAACGGCCTCTGACTAGTTCCACAGACAAACTGGGGAAAAAAACGGAAAAAAACATGCCACAACTGCGGCTGAAATTTTCGTGTATCTTCAATACACTAGGGAAGTTTGGTAAATTCCCAAGTGTAACTATGCAGGATTTCAGCGTTTTCTGGAAGATTCTCGATCATTCCTGCATTCTTGCGACAATGCGCTTAGAAAGCAAAGCCATCGATCGATCGTTGTTGAATGATACTTAGTGGCTTTCATTTTTCTTTTGTTGCATGCTCATAAAAACTCTTACGTAATACGCAACTCAGTTAGGGGTCTTTGTCAGTTGTGTTGCATTATCGAGTCTTTGCCTGCAGTAACTGGTCGTAACATGGGAATGTTTAATGCCTGATTTGTACGTCTATGGCAAGAACTATAACACAAATAATTGAGGGAGAGTTCTGGGCAAGCGGCAAAGAAAATATAACATTTATGAAACGGTGCTCGCATTTCTTCCCCTAATCAAGTTTATCAGATAGGCAGTGCTTTAGCTTTTTAAAGATTTGTGCAGGTCTCTGAAATCATTGTCTACAAAAGTGTAGACAATAAGGTTTAGTTCTTTTAAGCTTTTAAAACTCGCACTGCCCCTCGCCTTAGGCATTTTTATACAAATTTAAACAAAATTGCACAATGAAACGGATTAATCAATTTTTGACAAAATACGAGATCAGATGTGCTCCGTAAGAACTTTAACAACACGTGGTTTTGGAATGAAGTGAAGGGTTTGACTGAATTGGACTTAAAATATTTATATTGGAATATACGGTTTACAAGAAAAAGAAAATGCAGTGTTTTTTTTGCAATTTAAGTTTTCATATGAAATTCATGCAAAAGGCTCGAAAATAAGCTCAAATGCGCGCAGTCCGTTTTCAAGATAATGATCTAATGATCAAGACAATTCCGGTTTTTGACCTTGGCTGTGACCGAGGAGGTCAAGATGTCCGAGGTACCTCTTACATGACGTCCCATAGGCCCAAAGGGTCGGAAATAAGCTCAAAATAGCTATATCCCTAACCGTTTTCGAAATAATAGTCATCTTCCGATTTTGACTTTGACCATTACCGACGATGTCAAGGTCACCTAGGTACCTCTTACGTAATGTCTTTTAGGCCCAAATAACCGAAAACAAGCTTAAAATCTCTGGCCGTTTTTTAGCTAATGGTCAATCGTTCTCAACGTACAAAGTTTGACCATTAGCTGAAAAACGGCATACAGAGGTCACTTGACCTTTGACCTTGACCCTAAGTATTGAGATTCAAATCGCGAGGTTACTCTGTACTGAACTCTGTGGGTGTTCAAACGAGGATTTGAGCACTCTTTCTAGCCAGTTTTCGTGATAAATAAGGGTTTAAAAATATTTTGACCTCAATTTGACCTTGACCTTGGAGGTCAATGCAAAAAATGAGGATCTCACGAGGACCCATTACTCTCTTACCTTTGCTAAATGTCGTCTTTCTACGCCAAACCTTGTACGAAGATTTTTCTGGACACCACTTCGAGGTAAAAAATACTTTGACCTCAATTTGACCTTAAAGGTCAAGGTGAAAAAATACGGATTTCACGAAGTCTCATCATCCTCCATCTTTGAGCCAAATTTTATCTTCCTGTGCCAAATAGCGTCAACGAAAAAAAAAAACAAAAGAAAAAAAAAGGCTATATACATACATGCTCTTTAGCAAATGAGGAAAATTGAAACGCTGCAGTGAACAGCACTCATGCTATAATCGCTATCACTGTGGACAGGTGTCTGATCCATGTTCCTTAACTGCTGGAACTGGGTCAAAGAGCTAAATTTTAAACTGCATCCGGAGAAATGCGCCAAAATTTGTAAGACATTTGAGCCAATCCATGTGATGCCATTCGCGTGAGAAGGTTATAGTGAAAAAAATGAATCATACGGCAACACTTTGCAGAATCGTACGAATTCAATAAACTAAACTGAAAATCCCCAATTGTAATAAGATATCACACAATAAGAGGTATTTGTACTGTTCGAAAAGCAGGACATTTCGTGGCACGGGTTGGGTCTGAAATGGGGATAGGTGGATCTAGTTACTCACAATAACGTTAAGATGAAATTATAAAAAAAGTACGTAAATACAGAGCATATATCTAAAAAGAATAAAACGTAAAGTGGTAACCCGAAAGTATAACAACCAGTCGGATTGAACTAAGATGGTTCGATTTTCGGGTAGTCTTTATGGTTATACCCTGAAACGGAAATTTTTAACACTTGTCCTATTTGTGAGGTGGCCTCACTTGCAAAATGCTCGTGTTCTGGGGGTACTTGAGAAATAATGCGCTTGAGAAATAATCACACCAGCCACAGATGTCTCACTGAGTGTTTATTCAACATAAAGAAATCGAATTACAACATGTCAACAAGTCTATGCTTGTTGACTTGCAGTTGACATCAGTATATTTTCGATCACTTACAAATTAATGGCAAGTATGAAAAAAAATAACAGTCTAGTAATGAGTTGTATTTCACTGAGAAAAGTACCATTAAATTTATAGAGAAAGAGCCGACATCTGACATGCACTTGCATTGCAGTTGATGTCAGCCCGTAAAAAACGCATTTTAAAACTTAAAACCTTTATCCAGTCTTGGCATGGAAAAAATAACGTCTTGACATATCAGTAACTTTGAATTATGCTGAATGATTTTGTTTCTGATGTTTTGTTTATGATTGTTATTTATTATTAACCATACAGCAAAACTGCCATTTATTCAACTTTTTTTCAGGCGAGAAGGATAAAGGAATAGTTTACATGTTTTAGGTAACAAAAAAATTTAAACAACTTTACTTTCTAATTAATCAGGGATTAAACTTCTCTCCGCTTTGGGGTGAATGTCGGCCCCGTTCAAGGTGAAACGAGTACTCTCCTCAATCTCCTAAAACAAACATGGTCACAGTAACGGTCAAACGTAAATCGTAATGGGCAGAATGGCAACACCAGGCAAACAGAACGGCAAACCGACAAAATGGAAGTGTGAACACAGCCAGAATCACAAGATCCAAATTACACTTAGCCGTTTTGTCAGTGAAAAAAAAAACAACACATAATAATATGTAGGTCACAGTACATTATTATTTGACCAGATGAGAGAGAAAAAAATGTAGATTGCCAGTTATTCTTATTAGTTTCTTTTGCTGGGACTAACTGTTAGGCTTCGGCCAAGAAAAAATAACCTTATTTTTCATTCAACCACCGGATCACTAGGATCGCAAATAAAAAAGTGAAAATTTAATAAAAGTGACCCAGTTGAGCTTTGAAATTCTAGCGAAGGAAAATTGTTTGACATATGAGCGATAATTGCTCTAGGTTACTCACTGCCACCTGTGTGATCCAGTTGCCCTAACCAACTGAATGGTTAGCTGCGTATGCATGAATATCAACTGGTACTCATGTGTAGTTAGTATCCATATCTGTGTAAATCCACATAAAAACGAGTGTTAATGGCAAAACCCATCAAGATAATGAATACACAACACTAACAGCACGTTATTTTCCCCACTCGTGGATTTTCAATATACAAATTAGATAGACTGCTCGTCTTAGATTTTGGACATATTATATTGTAATTCTATTCGGTCACCTTGCGACCTCAAACGGCACATAATAATATTCCGAAAATATTGTAGTCTGTCTGTAATCAAAATAATGATTTTTTTTTTACATTAATCATGCTGACACCATAGCAAAACGCTTGCTCGAGACTTTTATTTCTCAAACTTGCTCAGTTTTTTCTCATATTTCAGTTTTCAAAACCAAACAAAACAAGAACAAAAACAAAACAAACAAAAAAAAAACAAAACAAAAAAAAAAAAAACAAGAAAAAAAAAAACAGACCTGATTTGACGAGAAAACAGTTTCATATACCAAGCTCATTGGACTTTCATTTTAGCAAATTGTCCAATTAATTAGTAACATTTCCCTGGGTCGTCGAGTTAAAAAAAAAAAAAAGAACAAGCACATACAATGTACTAAAACACAACAATCTACAATTTCGTCCAAAGAACGCAATTTTCGACAATGCCGCACTAAGACAGTTATAAAGAAATATGTATTTTACCTCATAAACATCTCAGGAAAACTATCTGGGGAGGGGTGGGGTGGTCCACTGAGCCAGAGATATGGTACGGAAGCGCGAAAAAACCATTTTGAAAACAACCTCTATCGCCAAGCCCTTTTCGATGAATCGCATGGATTTGAGACCGCAAAATAACCCCTTATATTTCAGAATCACTGGTATACTGGACTTAGTATGCCGAACCTTAAAACTGCCCTTTTAGTGATGTAACACTTAATTTCCATAAATTGATGAGAATCTGTCTTTTAAAAGTTTTATTGCTAACAACATTCGTAGTCATGCAGCGAAGCGAACTGCTACGTCAAGTTCTCTCAGCGACCAAAAATATGCTTCTCGCTCACCTCCTCCCCCCCCCCCCCCTTTCACCCAGGGTAAAGGAGAAGGAGCAACAGGAAACGTTATGCCAGAGGTGTGGCAGCCACGAACAAAATTCGCTTTGGAAAACATTCCTTGTCTCTTGTACCTTATATAACCTGTTTTTAGAGATGTGTTTTAATGTTGAGTTTTACCCTATTCTTACTTCTGTAATTCTGTACCACGTCCACGATCGAGTGCTCCTCCGGTACGCCCCTATCCTCACACAAAACAGACCACAATGTTGTATCCAGATGAACCAAAACACAACAATAGTGAAAATAAGTACACTGGACCCCGGAAATTAGCCCACAAGTGGGACTAACTAAAGTGGTCATATTTCGCATGCGATCCTTTTTGTGGGGTTCTGTATACTGGCAGGCACCTAGAATATGACCATTAAAATGGTGCCATTTGTCAGGTGGTCCAATTTCGAGGGACCCTGTCTCGTGTTATGCCTGTACATTGAGTTGTAACGAGTGCGCTTTTGACACTTCGACAAAATTATGTCGGTTTTTTTTCTCTCGATATTTTCTAAGCGTTGACAGGGTATATATGTGGTAAAATATGCGGAAATTTCAAACTGGACACAAAAATGCGACAGCTTTTAGCCCACCTAGACCACAGGATATAACTTACTACTACAGTTTCTTTATATTATGCTATATAAAACTTGGAAGCCTGAGCACAATTGGACGAAGAGTTTGAAGATTCGGTGCGAACTCTGTTTACGAGCCAAAAAAAAAATCGGGGAAGGTTAGTGGCCAGGTTTTTAAGTAAAAGAAACGCTGTGTGAGGTAAAGCCCCACTCGTGTCGCCCCTCTTCAGAACAACTTAACAATTGTAATAAACACGCCACAAGGAGACAGTTCAAGACGTGATTCTGTTACGTAGACACTTCAATACCATTACTGTTATCTTCACAATAAGTGAGATGGTGAATGCGTATCCCTGTCATCCTCTTCAATAAGAGCACTCTCTCCACCGAGTCTTAGTTTCAATACTTTTAATTGAGTAGTTAATTCATGTGTTTTAACTCTTGGGGCAAAACCTTCATTTTGAATCGACTCGAGGAGCTTGGATTTTGGTGGTTCTGTAGGCTGTATTCGAGCTGCGGTTTTCTCTTTTGGAGAACCAGTTTTTGGTTTTGGCTTTCTGTTACTGGGCTTTCCTGATGGTTTCCACGACGTTTCAGCTTTCACTTTTATTTCTTGAGCGCTATATATCTGTTTGTTAGAGCTTAATGCGTGTTTTATGAAATCCATGCTAAGCGCTTCCGGTATTTGGCGCTTTGCTTCTGCGCTATCCTGTCCCGAATTTGCTTCGCTACTTCCGCTTGAATTTGGCTTATTATCCACACGAGATTCTTCGTGAGGTTCTGTTCCATTTCTACGTATTTCTTTAATGGGTTTCACGTTATTCAAATTCCGATCAAAAGCTTTAGGGACGGTGCTTCCCGCGGAGTTCGATTGTTTGGCTATACGCACCGATGCTGCGTTCACTCCTGTAGGAGGTTGCCTAGGACTTAATACACTCGCGGGCGTGCGCCCCTTAGCCAGTGTTCCAAGTCTTTTTGGCAGAGGATTAGGCCCGACGGGGCCCGGTCTTCGAGTGGCATTGATTGAACCAAAACCCCCGCCATATCCCGGTAAGCGTGCACCAGACATGGCTACTGAGGACTTCTTCGCTTCGTGAGTCAGAAGCTCCACAGATAATGCCATTGATATTCCATAAAGATTTATATAATAAAAAAGTATTCACATGTTAAAATGGCTCACTGTCTGTAAGTACGCAGTTGTCAGTTATTCCGTCGGTTTAAATACGGATATATATATTCCCAGATTGCACGATTGGTCAGATTCTTCGCAGTCGTTCTGCGCTGAAGAAATCTATATGAAAATAAGAAGACAAGTACGTCCTGTCGTATTTTCCCTTGAACTATGGATATGTACTTACTCTCTTTGGAACATGTTCGAAATAAACCTTACAGGCATATTCGTTGTTTGTACAACATAATACGAGCTTTTCGATTGTTGTTTTGGTGACGATTCTGTCTTGTAAACCAGAAAAGAAAACGAAATAATGTAGCTTGATCTGTCTATTTACTGCAGAAAACAAACATTATATCAGGCATATATTCCCGAGTAAGTGAGAACCCTCATGCAGGATCCATGTCAATCCATAACGCCGTGTCTATTTGTTCACTCCCGTTGTATATCCTTTACGACAAAAACATTTTCTTGTAAGCAGACACATGAATAGTAGAACTTAGTAACATTTATGACCGACTTTTTAATGTATCCACTTTTGACAACAAGAGGTAAGAAAAAAAATCATATACTCGACATAAATCACAAGTTATGTTTACGCCTTTTTCGAGTACCCTTTTTGATATTTTTCTATCTTAAGAGAACCAAAAGCCACCAGTAATACATATATATATATATATATTCATATACTTTTTACTATAAATAACTACATGTAACTGCCTATTTACTGCGGAAAACAAACATTGTGTGGCTAATTGTGTAGACACAGACAGGCAGTAGTTAATATGGATCTTCTTCATTTATTGCAGTCGTTGAAGCTTATAGCAAAATTGAGGGCAAGTTTGGTCAATAAAGGACATGTGTGCATTTTATGAGCTTGTTATCCTTGTTTGGTCGTGCGTGTTATTAAAGGACTGACCATTCCTACATTCGGGGGGGGGGATTTCATAACTGAGAACCGTAAAATGCTGTTAGAGGAATAGGTTAATGGTTTTCAAGTGGCTTCAATATGAAGCATGCTTTGAAGACAATCACAAAAACACTGTGATATATTTTCCTAAAAACTAAACATAGACTGCACTTAAATGCTTCAAAATACTCCACCCCATTTACCCAGGGGTTTTATAAACATATAAACAGAGCATCAATTCGAGAGATATCCCCAGGCCCCGTTCTTAGTATCTAAATGCTCATGCCTTTCAAATATAGAGGGATAATAGCAAGGTTTACTGCACTTCTCCAGAAGCGTTTGAGCCAACAACTCTGCTTTTTGGCAAACGTCAAATCAGTGGACAGATTTAGGAGTCACCGCCAAGACACTCAAAGAAAAGCATTATTCTCTTGTCAATGGGAGTAGAATATTGAGCAAAGAAAATATTTGAGATTTCCAGTAGATCCAACGATCGATTGATCATGCATATACAATGTGTGTCTCACTAGTGGAAACCAAGAACGGGTTGGATCTTTTATTCATGGGCAAACTCATGAATGTTAAGTGGATATTGTTGGACACTTTTCTACCCCATAGTTAGATATACATGGCACATTTTTATCTTAAGCTCTGTATAGAAATACTTTTTTTATTAACTAAGGTTCACTGATATTTGATATATGACGCGTTTATTTTAGTTACTGGCTAATGCCCGGGGGAGGGGTGCACTTGTTATGAAATGTGTTACCATGCGTGTCCAGAAAAAATGGAAGGGGGCGGAGAAATGGGGTGCAGGTTTCAGGCCATAGGTGGTCTACACGGAGAGCCAACCTCGTAAAAACGGGATTTACTTTCATTTAGTACTGCGCGTTTCCCACAGAAAGGTAGGGGGGGGGGTTCTTTTGGTATTTCTTTCCGGGTTTTTTTAAAAAGGGCTTTTTTTTTTAAACTAGCCTTCCGCGTTAAAAAGTCACAGACACGCATGGTAAATAGGTGTCACGTGAGCCCCGGTGGGTGGGGCAATACATCACTCTTCTTAATATATGAATCAAGTCGATCAGTTCGAATTGTTTCTACGAACTTTCAGTTAACTATAATGAGGCAAATTTTTTAACCTATGCTTTTCATCTTTAAGTGCCAACTAAAAGAAAGAAAAAACAAAGTTCTCGAATCTTGTTTGCGTCCTTGATTATGATATTGTTTTTCAAGAGGTCCCGTGTTTTTTGGCCCCCTTCCGTCTGTATTGTGTCGTTCTATCTGCAGTTCAAGTCGTAGAAGTCGAACAATAAACAAGTTTGATTTGCAACCGGACTCGTTCTAGAAGTATTTATCCCATGATACTTTGTGTGTAAAGCACTCCTTTATTCTTTCAAAATAAACAGCAAAAGGCACGGAGAAAGGACAGGGAGAAAGATGGTTCTAAAGCGTCTTCCTACGGCTTAAATTCGGGATTCTATAGTCCTGTAAATGAAAGTACCCACAGTCTGCTATTTAAAACACACACACACATACACACACACTCACACACACGCACACGAAAAAGCCCCACTTTAGCTTAGGTGAGAAAACAAGCAACATGGTTTCTCATCCCCGTGCGAGCAACTGAAATCGCAAATAAAAAATAAGAAGTAGCCCTGTCGAGGAAAAAGTACTGGGTATTGGAAAATATATACTTCGGCGCATTTTTATATAAGTGACACTTTAAAATGCTTCAGATTATACGATTTGACAGTACAAGTGTTAAGTCACATAAACATTTTATTATACCTTTATTTGGTGAGACAAAAAAAAAAAAAAAAAAAAAAACGAAACAAGAATTTAACCAATTCAGGTCACCGAAATTTTCAGCAACAAAAAATAAATAAAAATCAGCCCCCGCCAGTTCTATGTTAAACAATGGGATGAGAAACAAGAACATTTTTCTTTCTGGTCTTACTTGGACTTGTGGTGCTATTTCCGCTGTTTTATTATGCACGTATTTACGCATGGCAAAGGCTGCGTGATTCTAGCAAAGAAAACCAATCAGAATCACCAACAACACAAAAAACACGTAATTTCAGGCCGGTCCTTTACAACAGAGAAGGCATGGGTATATTCCACAGCTTGGTCTCCGTATTCGTTGTACTTGTTGGGCCCAAATTATTATTTCTATAAAACACTAGTCGAAGCCGACGTGTTGGAAAATAAAACAAATTTTTATTTTGCAAAAGCTGTGAATTTGCTTATCTCCACTTTCCTACAGGTTTTTCTTGTAACTCTAAAAGAATTACTCAATACAAAAAAAGTTCTGATAGCGGCTAGGATAGCCCGGGCAAGACATAAGCCAATCAGAATCGTTGGTAGCCTAGTAGCAAGCCTCATTCTCATTTTGCTTACGCTACCAACCACCCGCGTTACCTACTAGGCATAAATTTTTCTTACTTCTGACAGCTAAAAGGTCTTATCTCTCACTTTTAAACTCTTTTTCTTTAGATAACATGTTTATTTATGCGGGATTGAAGTGTGTGATTGGCTGATACTGCTTAGAGATTTCCACTTGTTACGTTCATTTCTGGTAAATCTGAGTTTGCATCATGGGGGTATTTCTGCCCCAATAAGTGTCATTCTTTGGTTCTCCATTGTTTTCGCCGCCATTCTGACGCCCTGGAGCCTCACAGACTCCTAGTACCAATGGTTAGTTACCAAGGATCGGTCTTGCCTCCGTACTAAGCACACGCCAAAGCTTGGTTGACCTTGGTACATGGTACCCTCTAGGTACCCGAGTCTTGATTTTGGGCTCCGTGCTGGGTCAAGGCTGTGTACCCAGCACCAATCGTGGCCCACGGGTCAAGTACACACTGAGTCTTCGTTGACACAGCCCGGGCTACGTTACACCAAGGCGTCGTTCATGTCCCCGGTCTAACAGTGTATCTTGCTCCCTGCACAGCTTCCCCCAGGGGGGGGGGAGCTAGACCAATCTATCTCCCCCCACCTGGTATTTTTGCCCTCCCCCCATTGTTATCACTTTCTTAAAGGAAGATAAAGTTGAATACACAAGAAAGCGCTTTTTGGATAATGTGCATGTTATTTATGATAATCATAGCGATCAGGAGTAGCCACCTGGGCTGTTTAAAAAATGCTAAAAAAATATATTAAGAGAAAACAAACTTTCTGATCAAGGATGCCTTTTTATATTTTATTTGAATTATGTTGAATTTAGTCAATAAAGTACTTCAAGATAGTTTTATGCAGTTTTATTAAGTCCATTTATTTACAGGAACAAATAACTTATTATTAAAATTTACAAGCAAAAATCATCTGGACACCTCCACGTAAGTAGCGTACCTGATCAAGCAAGGCGGTACCTGGTCTCATCAACTCAACCAGCTGGCCAGCAGCCTGCTGTTATTGGCTCGTGTGGAGGGTATCCGTCTATCAACTCGCTGGTCGGGTGAATGAGATTGCAAACCTTGCGTACAAGGAGGGCAAACGGTGCACAAGGAATGGTTTCTTCAACCCGTGCGTTAAGCTGGTCACCGGATACACGGAGACCTCCAGTACTGGACCTGTTTGCCAAACTGAGGCCGATCAAGCTAGTCAGACATGTCTCACCGTACCCAGACTCTCAAGCTTGGGCTATTGACACACTAACATACGTTTGGCCAAGCAACGAAGTACTGTACTCGCCCTCTCCCCCCCCCCCCACCTCAGCCGATTCTTCGAAGAGTATTTCAGAGAATTCTATCACTCAAGCCCAAACGCTTGCTTCTGATAGCTCCCTGGTCACCAGTTGCACCCTGGTTGCCTCTCTTAATGAAGTGTGTGACCAAGCCCCCTTTTGGCATATCTTGCAACCTATAAATCCTGCAACAACCCCATTGAACACACTGGACCTACACCTGTGATTCCTGTCCCTGACTTCTTAGAAAAACGTGATTTCTCTAAGAAAGTGACAGAGAAGATATTAATCAGCCACTGCTAAAGTATATGGGTCTCTGTGGAATAAGTTTACCGGTTGGTGTGCTAAGTCGCAGCTACACCCGTTCTAAGCTACTCCAGTAGTGGTGGAGCTTTCAGGACCACCTCTTTATGATCGAGCGGCTAAAGGTGGATTCGATCGAAGGTTACCGAGCAGCCATCGACTCCAGGCTTAGGGTCTCTATAGGCGCAGGGGTAGACCCAGCTCTGTCTCTATTATTCAGACATTTCAAAGTAGATTCTCTCGCTTCGGGTTCCAACATGGCACAGTGGGATCTTTCCTTGGTATTGCATTATTTACAGAGGGCTGATATATTTGGCGACGAAGCAATCACACCGAAGAACGCAACGGTAGCATTTACCTTCCTTCGAACTCTGGCCTTCGGCAAAAGGGGGAGTGAAATCCACTCCTTGGACCATCAAGTAAGAAAGAAGAACGGTGAATGGCACTAGCAGATAACGTTCCCAGCCTTGTGAATGTAATGCGAAAATGTGCTAAAATATTGCGATATACGCTGATCATATGGATAAGTGCTTGTTTTGATATTCGTGATGAAAGCCGTAAAATAGTCAGAGAAATGTGCATGACACTGCTCACTCAAAAATTGTCCATTTTTTTAAAAACTTTTATGGGAGATTCTGGAAATACGTTCCCATTAATATCACTTTTTAAAACGCCATATCTGTCAATAAAAAACGAAGAAAATCTGAATCTATAACTGTTTGTACATATATACCACGTACTTGTCACTTAAAATCGGAACTAAAAATAGAAAATTTTCCGTACATGAACTAAAATTATTCCATATGTAACAAAGGGTTGGTTAATTTAAATATCTCTTGTTAAACATAATGAAAATGTCAGTAAGCAAAACATAAACAGGCGGCTCGATGGAAAGAATTTTGGATACCTATAAATGTGAATTAACAAATCAGAGAAGTTCAAGATTTATTAATTTCGTTCAAGAATTGATATCAAGTATACGCATTCACAACGTGCACTTTTAAGTTTACTCTCTTCTTTCACACATACTGAGCTCGTGTACTTCTCGTGTATGCGAAAGTACATGCATTCGTTTATGCATTTAGTAGTATAATGGGATATTTTTCAATTTCCTACCAGACAACATTGCACATACAAAAAAGCCTGAGATAAATATTACCGCGGTATTTGGTTATGTGTGCAGGTAATTATTTCTAAAATCTCTAACCGTTTTAGAGATACTGGTCAAATTCCGTTGACCATGAAGGAGGAGGTCAAGATCACCAAGGAAACCTTTTAGTAGTGTCTTTTAGGCAGAAAGGGCCAACTGGTCAACTTCTGGTTTCTGACCTGGACCATGACCGAGAAGGTGAAGGCCACACTGGCACCTCTTATATAACGTCTTTTTGGGTTCAAAATAAGTTCAAAATGGCCAAATGTCATCTTCCCAGGTGAACCTTATAGCAGGAGTTTTCTGAGGTATTGAATGCTTTGAACTCAATTTAACCTTGAACTTGAAGGTCAAGGTAAAAAGTTGCTATTTCATCATCTCATCATCCTCTATCCGTGTGCCAGATTTCATCTTCATACATCAAATAGCACAGGAGGCGTTTTCTGAAAGAAAAGGAATAAACTTTCGGAATATCTAGCAAAGCATAACCATATGCATACATTGTTTTCAAGTGAAAAAAATCGGGTATACCAAGCATATATAGTTAGACTTGGTGTAAGTATATCAAAATAATGTTTTTTTTTTTTTTTGCTTATCTTACATATAAAACAAAGCACTTACACACGTCAATGTAATTGTTTTCCTTGAGTTGGTTTGAATTGGACTTCGCGCAATGTGAGATCTTTGTGAGTTTTAACCCATGAAAATACCTTTTTTATTGACAATAAAGTTTTTTTACGTTTAAGAGTGCCCCCCCAAGTTCTCCCCCATTCCTGGGTTTGAGCGACCGTACGGGCAGTTTAGTGTGGAAGGATCGTGGCAGTGGCGCATCCCAGGATTTTTCCTGCTTTGCAAACAGTCAGGTAAAAGATTACTATCACTAGCGAAATAGTCGGCCTCATGTCGAATTATAGTTGAGCAACTGCTGTACAGTATTAAGAAATATATTTAACTGAAATAAAATGTTGCTTAATATTTGCTAGAAAAACAAAGTGCAATCACAAATGTGTGATGTCATAACGAGGACAGTGTTTGCTAGTGTGATTCGTTGGCCATATGTATAAAATATTTAATTCTGACAGGGAGATGGAAATGGCTTGTGCACGGTTGGTCATCATGGCCAGCGCAACTTTAACAGCAGAGTCAACAGAAAAATAATCGCCCTGAAACCATTTAATGAGGAACACGCCCTGGCAACACCAGTTTCGTTTTCCAAAATTTGGGACGATTCTGGATCCGGGGCCCACTGGGATGGCACAGTATGGAGACCAAACTGTCCATCAGGTGTGTATGGTGTAATGCCAATAGGATGCCAGTATGGTCACAGGATACTAGTTATTTAGTTTGAAGGGGTGCTTCCTGAGTTGTGGCGCACACAACATACATGCGTTCATAGTTGTAATGGTTTTTTTTTCAACAGTTTTGCATTTTTTTTTTTAATTTTGCAAACATGGAAAAACACGCAATGCCGCACAGGCCTAATATAGAGTTTGTCTTGGTGGAAGTAAGGCACGGAATTAGTTGAATATTTTCTCAGATATGGCGCATATAAAATGTCGTAATAAAGTCGCAATCGTCAATGTCGCGTCAGTTTTCCCGGCAATTTCCGATGAAAAAAGCGCGTGTTCCGTCCCCTTTGGGTTGATCTGTTATATATTTAAACAGTTCTGCCATTTCATTTAAAACTTAAATGGTTATTTCAACATTGTCTATAAGTAAAATTAGAAGATGTACTCGTCTTTGTTTAAAATATTTCTAAGTCTTTCAAAATTGATATCTTTTTACTGTATCAAACGCTTGTCTCATATCGAGCATATAACGTTGTTTTCAATAAGGTTTTTAAAGGCATAAAGCAGATCTGATGATGCTCTCCCAGGTTTGTACACAGCTTGTGCCATTACAGTTTTTTCTCTAAGCCTATGACTTATTCTATTCATTATTATAATCGCCATAATTTTCCAAAGGATTTACAGATGTATTGCTTACATATTATAGTTCTGCCTCTTTCTTTCTTACTTAATTACTCACTAACCTGCCTACTTGCTTACCTCCTTACTTACCTACTTATTTACTTACTTACTTGCTTACCTTTTATTTCTTACGTATTTGCTTACGTACATATATGTTTACACACTTACATACTTACTTTCTACCATAACATACATACGTACATACAAACATACATACACACATACACACATATATACGTATACACATATATACGTATACACATACATATATACTCAAATATTGCCAACAACGAATAACTTTGAAAGACATACACTTATCTACTATTCTTTCCACAGATCTGGTCCGCTTGCCTTTGATAGCAATGTTGCGCATGAGGTCTTCTGCCAAATCTAAATTTTGTCAAAAATTGGCAGGTTTCTACATTTATGTTTTAATGTCTTCGCTTTCACGGCTGGACACCACGTCCTGGCATTCTTGTTCCTTAGTTCTTTCATATATTTGCCAGTCTGGGCTATATTGTCGAGAAGATCCGCTAAATATTAATTTATGCCAGCTTGAGCATATTTAAAATGTAGGTTGCCATATCCAGAGCTTTTATTATTTCATAATAATTATTATTTGTTATGGCTTTTTGGATTTCATCTGCGGCAAATGGTTTAACTTTGTTGGTTCAATGCCTGATATATCGTCTGCATTTACTTAAAACAGTCAGTAAACCGATTCACTTTTTTGCTTAGTACTTTTTACAAGGTTCTCATTTTAATTTTTTCGCATACATATTGACGCTTGATCTGCTTTGCATAATTTTCACCCCTTTGAACATTCGTTGGTATTAATGACTGTTTGCTATTTCACTTGTTTCATTAATAGTTTTTCACTTTCTTTTTGTTTTTAAATATTGTGTGTGGATTTAAGAGTTGTATTTCTATTTTGTTTTCAAATTTTCTCTTTCTCCTCCTTGAATGTGCTAATATCCAATCTTGTATTTTTTGATGTTGTGAGAGTATTTCAACTTCTTCGAATGCTACTTTACAGATATTACAGTTGTCAGTCCAACAGTCTTGGTTTTTTAAATTTTGTAGCCGTTTTCCTATATATTACTGTCTTATCTGACTGTTTAAGCAGTCAGCATTGATGGACTGAGTTCACTTATTTTATCCAGTTGATCTTGAAAGTGCTGATCACAATTCTATGGTCACCCTGTACTGTTAGGTCATTATGTGCCCTTGAATTAATATTTTTTCTTTTCCATTTTCCATTTCCTTGCTATAATTTTATCTGTCTTCTAAAAGCATTCCGATGATGATATTGGTGTGCAGTCTGACATCTAGACAAAGCCTAATCTCCTAGTATTAAAAATATTGATTATTCTATCACCAGGCTTCAAATCAACTGGTGACGTCATGCACCGATCGCACTCGGGTGGACCTCCGAGTTCTCTTTTTCGCCAAGTTCGTTGCCTAAATCAAACATACACTGTGAGATGCGCTTTTGGAGGCAGCATTTGGAACGACAGAGGATCAGGTGCAGACAGAGATGTAGAGGTATTTTTACTATTGTTCTTTTTTTTTTTTAATGCTATAGATAAGGATATGTGGTAGACTAATTGACGATTTATGGGTGTAAATGTATTTATAAGGGTCTAGACGCATTTATGATAAAGCCGCTCTGCCATTTGCTTGGTCAAATCCTTATCCTCTGAGATGAGAGCAAATATATTCAGTTACCACCATGGATTCCGCCATTCAGTTACTAGCGTTTTCTAGCGTTTTCTAATATATATATACTTCTTTCACCAACGAGTATTATACTTACACCATTCACAATATAAAAAAATTATTTTATTATATTACGTGTACGACTTTATCATGTATATTTTTATACTGGCTATGTCGTTCGTTGCCATATAATCTTATCTAATTTATTGTCCATAATATCTATTTCATAGTAGCAAAATAGCAAAAAGGAACTTTGTTGAGGTAATAGAAAGAGACTTAAATCTTGAAAATCTTGAAAAAAAAGAAAAGAGGCATATCATCATCAACTAAAATTTATCATTGTAATATACTAATTTAGGTGTATGGTTTGAACTGCCCTGGTGATGCAGTAGCTGGTGACATGTTCTATGCGAGTGGATCATACGGACGCCACCCAACAACAGTGCCGTACGCCGTGAACAATACAGCCGTATTCCACATTAACTAATGAGCCTATTCATGAACAGCCTTGCGTAAGAAATTCCTCTAACTAAAGGCTCTACTGCAATCGATAAATAAAATGGAAAGAAAACTCTTTGCGCAAGCTGGTTAATGGAAGGGTCTTGCCAACATTAACCTTTCGGATTTGATAATGTTAATTCCAAAATTTGTGTCGTCTAGTAAAAGCTCCGGATTGTTTAAAATTGGTTTTCTTTTATTGCATTTTTGAGATGTTAACGGTAATAATAAGAAAAGTGAGAAGTGCAAATATAAACTTGCCATAAAAAGTTGCGGCAGCATTATTTCGTGTTACAGTCAACATGACAGACGAAGACGAATAGAACAAACTTAACTGCGGCAAAAAAAGTTTATTTTTATTTCTTGGAAAATTTTTATCGGAAGTTAAGATAGGCGAATTCTAAGCTTTTGCGAAGTAAAAGATGTTTCTAGTTCTTGCGAAGCTGTGCTCTGTGGCCGTCTTCTTGCCACACGAACCTCACCAACTATCGAATCCCGGAGAGGTTCTCCCACGCGGAGATATTTCTCCTATTTTGACATGCCCGGAGTTTTCCCGCGTTTTTTCCCGGAGAGTTTCCCCCCTTTCATATTTTTTTATGCTGGCTTTCTGGCGCGATTAATAAGACTTGTTAAGAATCCTCAATTAAAACACCGGAGATCGCACAATCAAAAGATGCCAGATCAAAGACCTTAAATTCCGAACTACTACTGATTATACACTTCTGGAGATTGCAATTAATTGGCATAGAATAAAACGGCGTTGTGATAGGATATCTTGCCCCCCCCCCCCCCCTCGGTGTAGCTTCTCCCGGGGGAAGCTATACTAGTATATCTTCCCTCCCCTGGGTCACAGTTGTGCTGTTGTACTCAGGTCACAGTTATAACTCCCAGATTCATCCCTTAATTAGTAGATATTATAAAGGGGAGATTTTGATCTAATGGTCATGGCGGAGGGGTGTGTGGTTTCTCTTTGCATTTGTTAAAATGGACGAATTCAAGCCATTCATGGAAGTGAATTTGGCTGAAAAATTGCAAATATGACGAAAGCTTGTCGTCCTCTACAAGTTGGACAAATTTCGTCCTTCTGCGTCAAATAATTGGGCAGAATTTCTGGAGTCCATCCAAACGAAAAAAATAAATGAAAAAGGGGGAAAAGGGCAGAAACTTCCAGAATAACTGAAAAGTTGTTCCCAGTTGGAAACGAAGTTACCACGTGGAAAAGATGTTTTAATCTAATTTGGGAGTTCTCGTGATTTCACGTCTCTGTCGTGAAAAAGTAATGGCTTCCCGCCGAAAATGCAAACGTTCGGTATCCTCCCATTACGCTCCCGCCCATTACGCCCCCAGATGAAAAAGTAGACATTTCGTATCCGGCCTTTTAAAAAAATTTTAACAGGTGATGGAGTATCAGTATTTATTGAAAAGTGAAAAAAAACACATATCTAGCATCTGCTATTGGTTTATCTCAGAACTAATTTTCTATCTCATTCAGTGAAACAAAACAACAAATCTAGCAACTGATGCTCTATCTGAGAAATAATGTTTTATCTCAGCCAGTGAAACGTGTACACATATCTTAATCTTCTTGGCTTTCTCTATTGACACTACGCCATCTGCTGTTGTAGCCAACCCGTCTGAAGAAATCTTAGACCATTTTCGTCCAGCTGCACCTTTGATGCACCGAGTTTTTAGGTGCCTCTGCAGAGCACTGTATTCCTTGCGGACTCATTTTCGCGGCGGATCTCCCTGCATGTCTTGGTCAAGAAGAGTTCGGACTGTTGCCTCCTCCTGTTTGATGACGGTGATAAGAGCCCAAACTGAAGGGGGTTTGTAACCCACCAAGGGGAAGAAGCGTTTGTCCCATCGCTCGCACTGGTTGTTGGTCCTGTGCTCGTCGTTTAGCGTTGCCTCGTGGACATTCCAGATTTTTGGCGGGAACCGCGGTGGAATCCTTCGAGCACGAGTCCCGTTACCGTCCTGGCTCTGGTCCCAAGGCAGTTGCAACAGCTCGCAGGACCGATAACTCAGAATCGCAAAAGATGATAACTGGATCCATGCAAGCTCTAGAGATTCACAGTAATCAATGGGCTAGGGCGTAATGTCCGAAAGTCCCCATCCATGTCTTGGCCTGAGAGGACCCTACTCCTCTAGATTCTTTTGTAAGGTAGCAACCGGGAAACCCTTTCAAGTTTCCGAATGAGAACCTATTTCTCACAGTGAAATGTTAAACAGTTGGTCAAAAAATAATAAAATATTAAATCACTTGAAATCACTTTAAAATCACTTTCGTTCTTCGAGTAGAACTTAAAACAAGTTCCAGTCTGATTTTGGTTTGCTTTCCCTTTCCAGACAACACATTTTTTCATATTCCGAAACCTTTCTCAGAAACTTTTCTACCAGTTCGAAACCTTTCTAAAAAAACACTTACTCTATCCAACGACATCTCTCCCACCCTCCGTACCAAGAACATTCAGTGCACTTAAAATGACCAGATTTTGCATCCACGCATTTCACTGTGATCTATGCAAATAAAGCGGTATCCGGACATAACGGCGACGGCCAAAACGGCCATTGCCAAAACGGCGACAAGTGCAACCCCGGACAAAACGGCGGCGGAGTTTTTTTGTTAAAGTTTATGCTTTAAAACGCTTATTAAAATGGACAAAAAGTAAGGGGTAAATAAGTACATTTTGAAAGACAATTGTATTTACCGACTGTGCCCATTAATCCGTTATTGCACGTGAATCCATATCAATAAAGGGCAAAAATACGAATGCCTTTAAAAGGACTTCGGATTATCGACATTGAAAGACCGATGAAATTTAATCGCCTTACTGAGCTAATCCTTATCTGTATAGGTTATGTGAAATGCTGTTATTATATACGAATGCACACCAATGAAAGAGAAGATTAAATTTTATTTTATCTGAGAAAATAATTTTCAGTTTTACCTGAGAAAAGGTAAGTGAGGAAATCATTCCTTGAGCAGATTACTGAGACAGTGACTGGTGACAGGAAGGAGGTGGTTAGGGAGGGCAGGAAGGGCACGTTGGGAAAAATGCTGCACTGTGTTCAAATTTATTTATCTCTGATGGTTAAATAAACTGTGTTTGCAACGTTGTTACTTTTTGTGTTTGTTTTTGTTTTTGTTTTTTAAATAAGCGTTTTAAAGCATAAACTTGAAAAAAAACTCCGTCGCCGTTTTGTCCGGGGTTGCACTTGGCGCCGTTTTGGCTGTCGGCGTTTTGGCCGTCGCCTTTTTGGCCTTCTCCGTTGTGGCCGTCGCCGTTTTGGCCGTCGCCGTTATGTCCGGATACCTATGGGTACACTATTAACATAACAAAAATGCACTCTTACACATCAAATTTGCTCGAACCCCAGAAATCGGAACATCCCGGAAATCGGACCATTTTTGGTCAGTCCCGTAGGTGGTCCGATTTCCGGGGTTCCGGTGTACTACATTTACCTGAAATTTGGTGGCCCTAGGGCCAGTATGGTCAGAGGAGTAGTAAAGACCAACTGACGGACCAGTAAATAGAAAAAAGGTCCAAAAACATTGGCCCCGTACAACTTCAGTACACTCTTTGCAAGTCTTTAACTTGCCAAGTGCAAAAGAACAAAAGAAACAATCACATAAACACGTAAACAAACCAGTTATTTCTTCTATTCGAGTTTTAAAAAATAACACCGAAAATTTCTCTCTCACTCGCTTTTTTTGTTAATATTAATTCGCTTTTTTTCAAGATTTGCCTTTACTTCCTTCTTGTTTGAACAGTGAGCTGACGTCACAAGTCACTTCGAAAACTTTACAACCAACCGAATCCAAGGTACAGAAGAGAGCTTAATGTGTATACAACGAGCTCACGTTCATATATAGTGCACATAATGGCATTATTCACACGCTGGTGAGCTCTTGGTCAATAGAATTAATGAATAAACATATATATATATATATGTTTATTCATTAATTCTATTGACCAAGAGCTCACCAGCGTGTGAATAATGCCATTATATATATATATATATAAGGACAAGGAAAATGATCTTGTTTCTCATAAAGGAGAGAAGAAATCACAAGGCTGGTGCAAAAAAGTAAAATAAAATGGGACCTGCGTCGCAGAATGTGCTGTCATTCTTTTTCCTTGTAGAACAAACATACCCGACCAATTTGAACGAGAGCAAAGCTTAAGCTTAATATTCTGGTTTTTTTTTCTTCAGTTATTGGTAGGGTGTTAGTGGGAGGGTGTGGGCTGATCCTAACGCATGATCCTTGCCCTCCTCCCCTTCACCCCTAGTTCCACGTCTATTACTTCAGTTTTACATCTGCACCCTAGGGTAATATTTTACAGTTAATTACTACAAAAAGAAAGAATAAACCATATAAAATATGCTCGCATTGCGTGCATATAACCATGCTTGGAAAATGGCCAGGTGGCTTCCTCACAGTAACATGCGAGAAACGAGTAGTTTTTCTTTGTGGCCTTAAGAATGAATTCATACTTGGCACCATAAACAATCAATCTGTAAAAAATAAAATCAGTCGCATAAATTTCCCCACATTGCTGTGGATCTAATAACAATGCGGGCCTTAAGGAATAAAATGCCTGGTTTTATAGAGTAAGCAATTGCATTCTTAACTGTAATTCGCGTAATAAGCAATACGAGGACACACGACTTGAAGAAATAAGCAGAACAAGATGGTCGGATTTATTATGATGTCGACATTGAATTTACTGTTGTTGTTGTCTTTGGTAAGCAATTCTACACACATTATATGATTTTAATTTATGTTTTTCATAATCAAGAAAGTAATGTTGCCAAGTTATGTGTAATTAACAGTTAATATATTGTCGCAAAGGGTGAAAACGTTGAGAGAAAAAAAGACACACGTGAAAGTCTCGAAGCAACATGGGAATCTTCTGGAAGCCAGAATAGTCCAGATGTGTATCAATAAATGATAAATCTAATGAATATTTGAAACAATCATCCATTTTCCCCCTTTTAAAACATTCTATAAATACACATGCTTGATAACATACTAATACAACCGTAACCTGATAAAGTGGCTGTGTTTACGAAATAATCAGAAGTTTTGTTCTTTTCACAAGCCCCAAATATGGCGACCACAATAAACACATGTTTAGCACAAGCCGGTAGCATAATCTAAAAGGGTTAGATTAAATTGTACTGACAATATCCTTATAGTATGGTTAATGTGGTAAACGGTAAAAAGCCCCTGGTAACCCCCCATCCCCCCCCCCCCCCGCCTCCTCCATTTAAGTGTTTTAAGGATTTATAAGAGCAATTTCGAACAGGTTTGCTTCGATTGCAATTTCCTAAGAGCTAATTGGCAACGGAATCATAACCCAATACAATAACGTATCAAAATATTCAACTGCTGAACTGTACTTCAGTCTTATTATAATTAGCTAGTGATTATATGAATAGACTATGTTTTGTTAAGCCCCAGAGTTCTAGTCACGAACATGTCACTTTCTACTGCGGAACGTATAAAAAACGTTTAGTTGAATATCAAATATATGGAGGGAGGGAGGGAGGGAGGGAGGGAGGGAGGGAGGGAGGGAGGGAGCTTTCATGAGGACCCGAAATAAGTTTTATATACACACATATAAAACTAATGACACCTAAGTAAACAACAAACACTAACAAATAAACATGTGAAGAAATGTCAGAATGCCAGAACAAACATGACACCTTTTGTTCTATGTCTTGCTGTTTTTAGATACCTCAGTCTGTTGGTCAGAGCGGCAAAGCTGTTGTTAAAATTAAACTAAAGAAGTTTGATAGTAAAGGGGATGACAGCAATGGTGAGAGATGCGATCCCACGTGGTGGCCCAACGGTGAGGAGAGATGTGATCCCGAATTCATCTTTTGTGTTGACAAATATTCCGGGTAAGGGCTATGTCAGGTTCACTGATTTAATACCCGTTAGCAAAAGAAGTATATTTCTCTAACTGGATTTGATAATTCAAGAATGTTGAATTTTTATTAAATTCATATAAGATAAGTTAAAAATATAAAGAATTAGATATTTTAAGCTTTACTTTTATGATGTTTGCTGTTGAATTAAAAAAACAAAACAAAGATTTTATACTTGTGTGTATTGTTATGTGATCCACATGGAATGTATGAAGGAGCGACCTGCACAATATATTGGTTCTAATTCAGCTTAAAACAATTTGATCATTTTGTATCATTGTGTCACATTGTCATTGTGCTGGTGTTCAATACCATTCCCTTATCAAAAAATATACTTGCAATATAAAACCACTCATATGCTTCAGCATGATTACCACATGCTCACATATGATTACCATATGTTTAACATATGATTCTAGTAAACAACCCATGGCAGTAGTAACAACCACATTTTTTTTCTGTCGGGGCCAAAGTAATACTGACGAGCACAAGGAGTGGCCCTATTCTGGGTTTCTTCAAAATGGAAGAACGAAACTCTTAAAACTGGTCCCTATTTGTGAGGTGGTCTCATTACATATCTTCGCGTTCCCCTGTAATAAAAAAAACAAAACTGCATTCATTTTGCTGTCGGTTGAACAGGAACAATGACGTAGATTCTTGCAAATACTATCGGAAAAAGACCAGTCATTATGACAACAAGGACCAGGTCAATTTCGGCAGTAATATCAAGGGGATGCCGAATCCAATAGAAAAGACTGTGACTGACTACGAGGTAGAACATAATTAAATATGCCATTTAATTGTTAGTGTTTATCTTAAGTGAAATTAAGAAGTAATCTTGTCGCTTTTTAGTCAAAGTTAATTTAAGAATAAGCTTTAAACATTATGACTTAAGTGTTTTTCGTGGAGTATTGGGGCAGGAAGTTGGGGTTGGCGTGGTTAGAGAGGCGTGTGAATCGCCGAGGAAAATATGTTTTGAGGTTTCAAGATCCATGGTGGTAAAGTGAAATCAAGACTGAGTTTTTGAAAGGAACACTGGTAAGAAAGGCTTTTATGGGTGGGTTGCAAAATAGGCCCTCATATTTCCGGTTTAGTCACACATGCTTGAACGCGTACCTGCAGGGTAGTCGGATAGGCAGTGCTTGTTTTACAGCACTGGCCAAGTTGAAAGCTATGAGATACGGTGTTCAAAACAGTTGCTCACCCGTCCAAGCAGTAGTTGAGAAACGAGAGAATCACTGCACGAGAGAATCACTGCACTTTGTGACGTCATACTGTCTAGACCCCCCCCCCCCCTAGGCGGCATAACCCTAAGTCACCAGTCATTCATCATGACGTCATTAGTCACGTGACCTGTCAATCATCATTGGTCACATGACCTGTCAATCATGTATCATGTATATGAGGACTATTTTCCCGATCATTAACCTTCTGGCCTGAATGGCTCAGTTGGTAGAGCAGAGGACCCGAAAGCGGAAGCATGATCTGAAGGTCGGTGGTTCGAACCCGCCCTCCGGCATCACTTTCACTTTCTGTCTATCATATTATTTGGGTTCTCAAAGTGAGTCATTAGTCACGTGACCTGTCAATCATGTGTCACGTGACGTATCAATCATGTTTCATGTGACCCTAACTGCATATGAGGACTATTTTCCCGATCATTAACCTTCTGGCCTGAATGGCTCAGTTGGTAGAGCATAGGACCCGTAAGCATGATATGAAGGTCGGTGGATCGAACCCGCAATCGGGCATCACTTTCATATCATGGGGACCCCCCCCCACCCCCCCCCCCCCCTCGGGACATAATATGTACCGACCCCCCCCCCCCCGGTCCTCCATGTGACGACTTCCATCTTCTGTCTATCATACCATGGGGACCCCCCCCCGGGTTCTCAATCTGAGGACCCCCCCCCCCCTAGGATTCAACATTCCTATAGGAGCCCATTGTGTGTGCACATATGCATCATTCATTCTCTGGCTGCCGTTGGATACACATGAAAAAAGTGAAAACAGTTGCTCTTACCGGTTGTGCTGTGCTGTGCTGTTGGATACACATGAAAAAAGTGAAAACAGTTGCTCTTACCGGTTGTGCTGTGCTGTGCTGTTGGATACACATGTGAAAACAGTTGCTCTTACCTGTTGTGCTGTGGTGTGCTGTTGGAGAACAAGTGAAGGATAGACTTAAGAGACGAAGTGAAACATTGACTAGTCTTTGGAAAAAGGAATTGAAACATTGGTTCTTCTTTGGAAAAGGGAAGTGAAAGACTGGTTATTCTTTGGAAAGGAACTGAAGACAAATTAACCAATGACTTGTGGTAAGTCATCTTTTTTTTTTTTTTTTTTTTTTTTTTTTTTTTTTTGTAACATTATGTAACACAATGTAACACTGTGTAACATTATGTAACACAATGTTACATTATGTAACATTATGTAACATTATGTAACACAATGTTGCATTATGTAACACAATGTTACATAATGTTACACTTTGTTACATCATGTGACACTTTGTTACATCATGTGACACTTTGTAACATCATGTGACACTATGTGACTATGTAACATCATATAGCTATATGACTATGTAATTGCTATATGAACATAATTAGTCAAACGTATGTATGTCATTATCACATCGTTCAACAGACAAGTCGTAATGGCTCACTGGTTAGAGCGATCGACTAGCAACCTAAGAGCCCCGGGATCGTTCCCACGTCAGGGGCAAAAAAATTTTTTTTGGTTATTTTTGGTTTTTGTTCATTTTTATGACTCTGTGACATTATGTGACAACATGTGACTGTGACATCATGTGACTCTGTGACATTATGTGACTCTGTGACTTTACTATTATTATTATTATTATTATTATTATTATTATTATTATTATTATTATTATTATTATTATTATTATTATTATTATGATAATATTTAATTAGTCATATTTCAATGGTTTCCCCATTGCAGTAACCACACATAGCATAAGTATATGTGTACAGAGTGTGGGGGAAAACCGATTGCTAAAATTTAGAGTGCACTCGTACAGAGTGTGGGAGAAAAACCGATCGATAAAATTTCAGAGTGCACTCGTACAGAGTGTGGGAGAAAAACCGATCGATAATTTCAGAGTGCACTCGTACAGAGTGTGGGAGAAAAACCGATCGATAAAATGTCAGAGTGCACTCGTACAGAGAGTGGGGGAAAACCGATCGATAAATTTTAAAGTGCACTCGTTCAGAGTGTGGGAACGATCAATAAATTTGAGAAGGAATGGGATTTTCCCTATGTTAAGTCCAATGTTATGTTTTATGTTATAGTAGTTGGATAATGACACTACTAAAGCAAATTTAACAAATGTATTTTTTTAATAACATATAATATATAAAATAAGTTTTAGCATTTTACCAAGCTACTTATTTGAATGTTCTAAAGTCATAGTAGTAGAAAAATGGTGGTTCTAGACCAACTTTAGCAAATTTAGTTTTTAACATCATATGATTTATAAAATAAGTTTGAACATTTTAGCACGCTACTTATTTGAATATTCTAAAGTCATAGTAGTGGAAAAATGGCGGTTCTAGACCAATTTTAACAAATTTTGTTTTTTGACCAAATATGATGTATAAAATAAGTTTGAACATTTAACCATGGTCTAGTAGGGTAAAAATGGTGGTTCTAGACCAATTTTAACAAATTTTGTTTTTTGACAACATATGATGTATAAAATAAGTTTGAACATTTTACCATGGTGTAGTAAGGTAAAAATCAGGGTTCTAAACCAACTTTAACAAATTTAGTTTTTTACACGTTTCAGACGATTCTACCACTTGGTTGATCGGTTGATTGTTGGAAAATGAAAAGTAAAAATGTGGATAGTTATGTAGGAAAACTGCGCCCATTCAAAAGACGTGTTCGAATGGCAAGCCCATTTTAAAGACGTGTTCGAATGGCAAGCCCATTCAAAACACGTGTTCGAATGGCAAGCCCATTTTAAAGACGTGTTCGAATGGCAAGCCCATTCAAAACACGTGTTCGAATAATGTTTGAAAGATATTACGTCGTGGTATTGTTCAACAAATGGTTCAACATGTTCAACAGGTTCAACATGTTCAACATGTTCAACATGTTCAACATGTTCAACTTGTTCAACATGTTCAACATGTTCAACTTGTTCAACATGTTCAACATGTTCAACATGTTGTTGTTCAACATGTTGTTCAACATGTTCAACATGTTCAACTTGTTCAACATGTTCAACATGTTCAACAAGTTGTTCAACATGTTCAACAAGTTGTATATAAAGCTATGTTTAAAGACTTTCTCATCATTTGAATAGTGTAGGTTGAACCGAAAGGATGTATAAATGCAACATTTGTTCGAAATCTTACAATTGGCCGCAAAGTCTTAAAAGACACTTAAAGGTTGCTCACGCTTCAGAAGTGGATGAAGAATCGGATATGGAAAACCCTGTAAAACTACCTTTCACGGAAACTTTAGATGAGTCTTCTATGGAAAGTCAAAGCGTCAACATAGCTGAAAAGAATGCACATGCTTGTGCAGAATGTGGTGCATTGTACAACAGCGAAGAAGCTTTGCTCAAACATATGGAGCAGTGTGGTGAGGATGCTGATGACAGGAGTTTTGAAAGTGAGTCAGAAACAGACTCTGAAAGTGAGTCAGAAATAGACTCTGTTTGGCATGATATGGTTCAAGACGTCTACGATGACTATGATAACATATTTCAAGAAAAGGTTTCAGAATATGAAGAACAAGGACTTGAAGATGCGCGTGAAATAGCAAGTTATGACCTTCGACCCATTTATAAGCATGGACTAAAACAACTGTTTATGAGACTGTTCACCTATACCCAACGTCTACAACAAAGCAAACATTATCAAAAGATTTTAGAGGACTTTAATTACCTTGTTGATGAAAAACATTATAAGTATTCAAAGGCATTAAAGGCGGCTATAAGGAAAAACAACGCATTCTTTGAAGAGCTACTAGATATGGAGGAGGAGGAGGAGGATGGTAGCAGTGACGAAGAAAGTGGCATGGACAGTGAACAGAGTGAAACAGATGCAGAAAAATAGACTTATTTGACTAAACTTTATAATAAAGACTTTATAAATGTTGTAATATTTTATTAACTTAAGCGCTGTGTAATATATGTCTTGCTTTGCAACATATAAAGTCGTAAGGTTCCTGACACGGTTTTAATTGACCCTTAAACCATATATCATATATTGGGTATTATAGTTAATTTTGTATTATTATGTATTATATTCAAGAATTGTATTATTATGTATTATATTCAAGTATTGTTTTATTATGTATTATATCCAAGTATTGTTTTATTATGTATTATATCCAAGTATTGTTTTATTATGTATTATATCCAAGTATTGTATGAGAAAAATAAAAAGTTGAAAAGCATCATATGTGTTTTTATTGAACATTACAACTATGTACAATTATGATAAAAACAAAACTATTTCAAATACATATTATGTTAATACATGTGCAGAAGAACTTAACTTAAAATTTTATAACAACTGACTTCACATGAACATAGATAATGTTAATGTCATAGTCTACATATGAAGACAATTCAATTTGAACTACATATCAAATGTACATGTTCATATGAGTCAAAGCTAAGTTCTTGTCAAGCTTCAAAACCTTCGGTCCAATCTTCTGCACTGTGATGAAATCAAAGCATTTATTAAGCTCGTCATGCTGTTAAAACTGTATACAGTCATCTCGCTGTCTACTCAACCATCTTCTGACAGTCACTGCATTTATACAAATCCATTTTCTGAAGCATGAGATCAACTGACGTCACTTGCTTCTTCAACATGTGCCAGTCTTTCAATGACAACAAAATTCCCTTCTTGGTAGGATATAACCTCCCAGATGCATGATTCGTAATATATTTACGAATGTTAACCATCACTTTCTGTTGATAATTCACCAATTTAATATATGTTTCTCCATTAATGGGTATCATAACCGGTGAATCGTCTACACGCATCTTCTTCATGGTGGTATCAGCTTTACGCTCCGGTTCTCGCTTCATATTAGGCTCTGTCGTATTTTTTCGCATTTTACACGGCGGCGTCATAGCTGGTAACTCATCTCTTTTTATCTTTCTAAGATGTGGTCGCTTTTGACGCTGCTGACATGACTTCGCCTTAGACTTTACCATGGGCATTGCCTTAGACTTTGCTGTAGGTATTGTCTCAGGCTTTGCTATAGAATTTTCTGCAGGCATTGCCATAGATGGAAGTTGTTGTTCACTCACTGCAGACATGTTCACTCTTCAGTATCTTGATATAGAATGTGCGTTATGTCTGAGGGTAGGTACCTTTTATGCTCTATAGGGAGCTGTCACACTCGAGGTTGGACACACTATTTCCTAAAATGTTTAGAAATAACTTTACCATATGCGACTTTGCAGCTAATTGTAAGATTTCGAACAAATGTTGCATTTATACATCCTTTCGGTTCAACCTACACTATTCAAATGATGAGAAAGTCTTTAAACATAGCTTTATATACAACTTGTTGAACATGTTGAACAACTTGTTGAACATGTTGAACATGTTGAACAAGTTGAACATGTTGAACATGTTGAACAACATGTTGAACAACAACATGTTGAACATGTTGAACATGTTGAACATGTTGAACAAGTTGAACATGTTGAACATGTTGAACAAGTTGAACATGTTGAACATGTTGAACATGTTGAACATGTTGAACCTGTTGAACATGTTGAACCATTTGTTGAACAATACCACGACGTAATATCTTTCAAAAATTATTCGAACACGTGTTTTGAATGGGCTTGCCATTCGAACACGTCTTTAAAATGGGCTTGCCATTCGAACACGTGTTTTGAATGGGCTTGCCATTCGAACACGTCTTTAAAATGGGCTTGCCATTCGAACACGTCTTTTGAATGGGCGCAGTTTTCCTACATAACTATCCACATTTTTACTTTTCATTTTCCAACAATCAACCGATCAACCAAGTGGTAGAATCGTCTGAAACGTGTAAAAAACTAAATTTGTTAAAGTTGGTTTAGAACCCTGATTTTTACCTTACTACACCATGGTAAAATGTTCAAACTTATTTTATACATCATATGTTGTCAAAAAACAAAATTTGTTAAAATTGGTCTAGAACCACCATTTTTACCCTACTAGACCATGGTTAAATGTTCAAACTTATTTTATACATCATATTTGGTCAAAAAACAAAATTTGTTAAAATTGGTCTAGAACCGCCATTTTTCCACTACTATGACTTTAGAATATTCAAATAAGTAGCGTGCTAAAATGTTCAAACTTATTTTATAAATCATATGATGTTAAAAACTAAATTTGCTAAAGTTGGTCTAGAACCACCATTTTTCTACTACTATGACTTTAGAACATTCAAATAAGTAGCTTGGTAAAATGCTAAAACTTATTTTATATATTATATGTTATTAAAAAAATACATTTGTTAAATTTGCTTTAGTAGTGTCATTATCCAACTACTATAACATAAAACATAACATTGGACTTAACATAGGGAAAATCCCATTCCTTCTCAAATTTATTGATCGTTCCCACACTCTGAACGAGTGCACTTTAAAATTTATCGATCGGTTTTCCCCCACTCTCTGTACGAGTGCACTCTGACATTTTATCGATCGGTTTTTCTCCCACACTCTGTACGAGTGCACTCTGAAATTATCGATCGGTTTTTCTCCCACACTCTGTACGAGTGCACTCTGAAATTTTATCGATCGGTTTTTCTCCCACACTCTGTACGAGTGCACTCTAAATTTTAGCAATCGGTTTTCCCCCACACTCTGTACACATATACTTATGCTATGTGTGGTTACTGCAATGGGGAAACCATTGAAATATGACTAATTAAATATTATCATAATAATAATAATAATAATAATAATAATAATAATAATAATAATAATAATAGTAAAGTCACAGAGTCACATAATGTCACAGAGTCACATGATGTCACAGTCACATGTTGTCACATAATGTCACAGAGTCATAAAAATGAACAAAAACCAAAAATAACCAAAAAAAATTTTTTTGCCCCTGACGTGGGAACGATCCCGGGGCTCTTAGGTTGCTAGTCGATCGCTCTAACCAGTGAGCCATTACGACTTGTCTGTTGAACGATGTGATAATGACATACATACGTTTGACTAATTATGTTCATATAGCAATTACATAGTCATATAGCTATATGATGTTACATAGTCACATAGTGTCACATGATGTTACAAAGTGTCACATGATGTAACAAAGTGTCACATGATGTAACAAAGTGTAACATTATGTAACATTGTGTTACATAATGCAACATTGTGTTACATAATGTTACATAATGTTACATAATGTAACATTGTGTTACATAATGTTACACAGTGTTACATTGTGTTACATAATGTTACAAAAAAAAAAAAAAAAAGATGACTTACCACAAGTCATTGGTTAATTTGTCTTCAGTTCCTTTCCAAAGAATAACCAGTCTTTCACTTCCCTTTTCCAAAGAAGAACCAATGTTTCAATTCCTTTTTCCAAAGACTAGTCAATGTTTCACTTCGTCTCTTAAGTCTATCCTTCACTTGTTCTCCAACAGCACACCACAGCACAACAGGTAAGAGCAACTGTTTTCACATGTGTATCCAACAGCACAGCACAGCACAACCGGTAAGAGCAACTGTTTTCACTTTTTTCATGTGTATCCAACGGCAGCCAGAGAATGAATGATGCATATGTGCACACACAATGGGCTCCTATAGGAATGTTGAATCCTAGGGGGGGGGGGGGTCCTCAGATTGAGAACCCGGGGGGGGGTCCCCATGGTATGATAGACAGAAGATGGAAGTCGTCACATGGAGGACCCGGGGGGGGGGGTCCCCATGGTATGATAGACAGATGATGGAAGTCGTCACATGGAGGACCGGGGGGGGGGTCGGTACATATTATGTCCCGAGGGGGGGGGGGTCCCCATGATATGAAAGTGATGCCCGATTGCGGGTTCGATCCACCGACCTTCATATCATGCTTACGGGTCCTATGCTCTACCAACTGAGCCATTCAGGCCAGAAGCTTAATGATCGGGAAAATAGTCCTCATATGCAGTTAGGGTCACATGAAACATGATTGATACGTCACGTGACACATGATTGACAGGTCACGTGACTAATGACTCACTTTGAGAACCCAAATAATATGATAGACAGAAAGTGAAAGTGATGCCGGAGGGCGGGTTCGAACCACCGACCTTCAGATCATGCCTCCGCTTTCGGGTCCTCTGCTCTACCAACTGAGCCATTCAGGCCAGAAGGTTAATGATCGGGAAAATAGTCCTCATATACATGATACATGATTGACAGGTCATGTGACCAATGATGATTGACAGGTCACGTGACTAATGACGTCATGATGAATGACTGGTGACTTAGGGTTATGCCGCCTAGGGGGGGGGGGGGGGGGGGGTCTAGACAGTATGACGTCACAAAGTGCAGTGATTCTCTCGTGCAGTGATTCTCTCGTTTCTCAACTACTCCAAGCGTTTCACCGACGATTGCTTACCAAACACCTGTTCAGCAGTGTAATCGGCAAATGCCCGATACTCACCAATTATCACACCCTTACCTCCCACAGGGGGAAGGGGGAATCATACTTCTTTTTTTTTTTTTTTATTTACAAACTTTCAATTAACTAAACAGCTGCCACGCCTCGCCCCGCCCCCACCTCCAAAAATGAAAAAAAAAGTCCTCCACCGGATGACAAATGTGTCGAATACTTTCGGTGCAATTGTACTTCAAATACGTCTGTTGTCCTGAGATCTGTGGATACTTTCTACTCAGAAAACTTAACCCGGAGAAGAGATTCGAAATTATTATGCACAAAAGTAATTGCAACTGAGTTTAATTGCATTGTCTCAGTCAAATACCTTAAACGTATACTTTTTTTTATCTTTTCAATTTACTTTGAAGAAGAAAGAAAATAATTTTGAAACCAAACAATTTATCAAATTAGTACTAGTTGGAGGGTGGGAAGAGGGGAGGGGGCTAAGTTAATTGAAGGTGGCATCTATTCCGGGTAGCATTTGATCCTAGAATACAAAAAAGGGTGGCATTTGTATCGGGTGGCATTTCATCCGAACACCCATTTCTAAGGCGGCCTCGAGGTTCCACCGTACCATAATAAAATAATGAGTATATTGAAATAACACTTGCAACAATACTCATAATAATGCTGACGAAATATTTTAGGGCATAAGGTTCAAGGTCTATGTGGAGGATGTGGATGACATCAACGACGATGACAAGATCGATAAATTTGACTGGAAATATCGCCCCATACCGGACCGCAATGAGGCCGAGGCTGAACGTAAAGAACGTAAAATTAGAGGCAACCGATCCGGCCAGGAGTCAGTGTAAGTCTCATGGCAACTGCAAGAATCAGTGTAATTTTTCTTTGCAACCGATCCGGTGAAGAATCAGTGTGAGTACTACGCACCGGGGTGGAGGCGGGGGGGGGGTGCGGGTTTCGGTATTAAATGTATTACCATGCGTGTCCAAAACCACGTAGGAAAAGGAAGTAATTTTGAATCCAAGGCGCGGTACGCGTTGAGTGTCAATTTCGTTTCAAAGGGGGGGGGGTAATTTTTATTCAGTACTCCGCGTTTCCCACAACAAGGGGTTATTTAGGAAATTCACTCCTCGTTTGGTTAAAAGGGGGGTATTATTTCAAAATTAGAACTCCTCATTTAGGGGTGTTTTTATAAGCCATGGACACGAATGACAACCTATAGCAGTACGTGAGCCCCCCCCCCCCCCCCCCTCCCCACCCCGGATACTTTGAAAGGCAACCGATGAGCTCATAAAACAGTTTAAGTTCAATATCAGCCAAATGACTCGACAAAGAACCGTGCAAGTTCAATGTTCAGTCAATGATCTGAATTGACCATTGTAGTCTTGAAATATATTGGCCTTCTGGCTTTTGACAGA
Source organism: Protula sp. h YS-2021 (assembly GCA_949752745.1). Taxonomy (NCBI): domain Eukaryota; kingdom Metazoa; phylum Annelida; class Polychaeta; order Sabellida; family Serpulidae; genus Protula; species Protula sp. h YS-2021. Next base: position 43,282,468 of record OX457025.1, read on the forward strand.
CTGAATATTACGTCCTTACACATGTATAAAGAACTATCGGAATGTATTTATAAACCAAAAATAAACAGTTCGGGCCAGGGCTGCCTTGCATTCCAGTGCAACAGTTGTCGATATTTTGAACACCAGCGAAAAATCAAGAACTATGGTTTTGGGTATGTGGAAATACGTTGAAGGTTTGCATTGATTACAAAAAAACCCCGAATCTTCTATTTTTTAAGCAAAATAAGGTAATTTTTGTGTAAAACACACAAAATGAATTCCAAAAAAGAAACACCCTTTCATGGCTCCCCAAGCATTGTTGACATTTTCGTAGAAGTAGCCTGTCATTTTGAGAAAATCATATGGTTCTCTTTGCAAAGGCTGGAGTTCTACATCTGGGTGTACTGCGACGAGAACTCATATGGGGATGACTGCAGTGTATTCTGCAAGTCCGTGGATGAAGACGGCGTGGGGCATGTCGGATGTCACCCTGACACTGGTGAAGAATACTGCTTAGATGGTGAGTACGTGTACACCTGTCGTATCATCCTTATTATTATTGTTATTGTAATTATTATTATTATTATTATTATTATTATTATTATTATTATTATTATTATTATTATTATTATTATTATTATTATTATTATTATTATTATCGTGTAATCGTCACCGTTTTTGTTATTTCTGTTTGATTAATATTTATAAAATTAAAGTAAATTCAATCTTAAATTGAATTTAAGATGTCTAAAATAAATTATTGATACCGCAAATGGAATTTAGCAAAATAACTTTGAAAAAAATCTAAAATATATTTTTTGATATCAATAAATATAATTTAGATATCTAAGATTCAATTTAAGATAATTAAAAATAATTAATGTTGTCTCTGCAGTAAGCGTGTTAACGGCATCGCATAACTTTCACTGCTACATATGCTCTGGTCTTTTATAACTTTTTCTTATATCCCCTGGCTAGACCCCCTAAACGCGAAGTGTTAATCTTGAAATAACGCCCGCTTATTAGCCAATCGCAAAGCACAGTTCTGACAGAACCAACGATGAGTACGGAATGAAAATGATCCCCTTTTTAACGAATTGGCACCCCGCGCGGACCGCGTGTGGCCTAAAAATTACCCCTTTTCTCCACTTTTTTTTTGACACGCATAGCAACGCATATGATGCCAAGTGCTGATAATGCACAGTAAAACATATGGTACCAATACAGTTAAATACCGACATACAGACACAATATGGTAAAAAGAATTTTACTTCATGGTTGCAGGTTTGGCGGAAGCCTGAGTCAAAATATCTCAAATTAAAATTGTTGTTTCAGGATGGGAAGATCTTGAAGCGAATTGCTTGATACCGTTAGATAACTGCTCACCATATAGTTGTGCGAATGGCGGCGTGTGCGTTGATGAGTACAATGGTTTCAGCTGTCGATGTAGACCAGGATATTCTGGTAAGCTTGGAAGTAAATACTTTGTTGTATTTTTATTGTATCTACAAGTCTGTCAATTGTAGGATTCTGACCAAAGACGTCACTTATTTTGTAGCTTTCCTTTGATACTTATAGAGAAAATCATGATCAAAATTGCGAGAGAAGTACTTCGAAAATTTGCTACCAATAAATCAAACGCAATCCCCATGTGATCAATTTTTGCTGCATCGCCAAAAATTGGCAACCAAAAGATTTAAACGCCCCCTCCCTACACACATTTAATTAATTTTTAATAAACAGTAATTTTTAAAAGGTATGCCAACATAGAGCACACTCGTAAATAATTTAAAAGGAATCTAATCAAAATTGAGGGAGAAGAAGCATTTTAAGTAAAATTTACATTCGTACACAAGTACATGCATGTATACATACATACGCACGTACAAACGGCGTGTGGCGATGTGATAAGACCAACCCTATGAAGTCGGCCAGTGTAAAAAGAATCACGTTTATAAATGTGAATTTAATATCTATGCCAAATTCGTTCATAGTCAAAATTGTACTTTTCAGGTGAATGGTGTGAGCTGAACATCAATGAATGTTCTTCTAGCCCGTGCCTAAATGGAGGTAAATTTTAGAGCGTCTTTTTTCAAGTTAGGAACCATCCGCTTGTTTACGCAAGAGAAATAATAATAATAACTAGACAGAAATTCGCACAGCGAATTAGCCCCACTTGGAATGATAACTTAAAGCGGAAGGTAGATGATATTGCAGTTTGTTGACAATTTTCACATTTCTGAATGCAGAATATCCTCCTAAATACTACTAAGTATACCGGTAAGGTCAAGGCCAAAAATTTGCTCTATCTCTTACCGTTTTCGAGATAAAGGCCAACTTCCGGTTTGAGGCTCGAAAGTGACATGGGGGTCAAGGACACCGGAAGTTATACCTTACGTATGGTTGTATAGGGGGTGGAGGTCGAAAATGAGGTCAGAATAGCTCTATCTCTTTCCGTTTTCGAGATAAAAGCCAACTTTCGGTTTGGGGCTCGAAAATGACCTGGAGGTCAAGGACACCGGAAGTTATACCTTACGTATCGTCGTATATGAGGTGGAGGTCGAAAATGAGGTCAGAATTGCTCTATCTCTCACCGTATTTGAGATAAATCATTGTTTTTCTTAAATAACGTTTTTCGCGATTTCAAGGTCAAGCTCAAGGGTCAAAAATTTTTACCGGTTACTTCAGATCACATCGCCCTTTATATATGTGCCAAGTTTGGCTTTTCTAGCTTCAATGGCCTTGCTGTAGATGTCTGGAAACCGATTGACCTTTTTCACGATTTGACCTTGACCAGTAAGGTCAAGGTCGAAAATTTTTATCAGGTGTACCATTTCAGATGACCCTCCATACATGTGCCAAGGTTGGTTGGTCTAGCTTCAGCGGTCTCGGGGGAGATGTCTGGAAACCGAATCGGCGGAAAAAGAAAAAAAGGAGGAAAAAAAATAGGTGAAGAATTCAAGGCAATCCATCCCCATTTGGTATTTTCAATACCAAGTGGGAATAAAATCATACGCACACCAAAAATGTTTATCATATAGTAGAATAAACCACTTAATCACAGGATGCAGCCACCACACAGACACACAGACACACACACACACATATATATATATATATATATATATATATATATATATATTGGAGAGAGAGAGAGAGAGAGAGAAAGAGAGAGAGATCCAAACTTGGACGATGTAGGCTTGATACTGTACATCAAATAGCGCATAGTAAAAGCACGACTACTCCAAAAAATGCAGCAGAAACATACGAAAAAAAACACACACAGGATATGTAAAACTTGAAGGACGATAAGGGAAAAGAAATCTAACGCACCAACCTCCCACACCCCTCTTAACAACCACCATCACCATCCAATGTTTGTTGCATTTGGGCAATTAATGTCGATGAAATGTACCAAAAGCCTCCATAAATAATGTCACACTGAGATAAAGAGAGGAAAGGTGTTTTCTGATTTCCCTCAATGCTTGGGATCGTAAACGATATGATAACATTGTGAAACTTCATAATCACGTTAGCGAGAGAGAGAGAGAGAGAGAGAGAGAGAGAGAGATTTCCGAGTCAGTACAGCATAGAAAAGGGCTTACCTACGATTACAGCAATATGATATATATGTAGCCGTTTCTGAATTATAGAGAAGTGCGATAATAAAATCCTACGCACATCCCCCGCCAACTTCCGGTTTTGGGCTCGAAAGTAACATGGAGGTCAAGGACACCGGAAGTTATAACTTACGTATCGTCGTATAGGGGATAGAGGTCGAAAATGAGGTCAGAATTGCTCTAACTCTTACCGTTTTCGAGATAACTCATTGTTTTTCTTAAATAACGTTTTTCGTGATTTCATGGTCATGGTCAAGGTCAAGGTCAAAAATTTTTATTGGTTGCTTCAGATCACATCGCCCTTTATATATGTGCCAAGTTTGGCTTTTCTAACTTCAACGGCCTTGCAGTAATTGTCTGACAACTGATTGACCTTTTTCGCGATTTGACCTTGACCAGTAAGGTCAAGGTCAAAAAAATTTATCAGGTGCACCACTTTCGATGACCCTCCATACATGTACCAAGTTTGGTTGGTCTAGCTTCAGTGGTCTCGGACGTTTTCGAGATAACTCATTGTTTTTCTTAAATAACGTTTTTCGCGATTTCAAGGTCATGGTCAAGGTCAAGGTCAAAAATTTTTATTCGTTGCTTTGTATCACATCGCCCTTTATATATATGCCAAGTTTGGCTTTTCTAGCTTCAACGGTCTTGCAGTAATTGTCTGAAAACCGTTTGACCTTTTTCGCGATTTGACCTTGACCAGTAAGGTCAAGGTCGAAAATTTTTATCAGGTGCACCACTTCAGATGACCCTCCATACATGTGCCAAGTTTGGTTGGTCTAGCTTCAGCGGTCTCGGAGGAGATGTCTGGAAACCGATTCGGCGGAAGAAGAAAAAAAATAAAAAAAAAGCGAGAAAAAAAAGGAAAAATAGGTGAAGAATTCGAGGCAATCCATCCCCATTTGGCATTTTCAATGCCAAGTGGGAACTAGAAGAAGAAGAAGAAGAAGAAGAAGAAGAAGAAGAAGAAGAAGAAGAAGAAGAAGAAGAAGAAGAAGAAGAGCAGCACCGATGACGACAACGATACGATGATGATTATAACAGTACTAAATATAATAATAAATTAATATAAACAGACACAAACGTCTTCGTTCCATATTAAATTTTTAACTGCCAAGACCGACCATTCAGCCCATCCTTCTATTCCATATTGAATTCTCACTTCAACACAGAGAAACAAATTTGCAGCATACAATACTCATGCTTTCCTCCTGATCTCCTTCAAATTCAACCCTTTTCCTGCAATCAAGGCGCCATATTATGGGTCAAAAAAAGAAAGAACGCTAGACTCAGAAGGGAAGCTGTTTCTGTTGAAAACCACATGGAAGCTGAAATCAAAACTACTGCTTGGAAAAAAACTGTCCTGTCTGCAATAATTCACTTGCTGACAACTAGATCGTGAAGCAAAAATTGGCAGTTGGCAAAAATAATTATTTGCCCTGTATTTTGTTGGTTAACTTGACTCATAAAATGATGCCTGCATCTGCCTTTTAAGACGTTAACAGAAACTAAGCATTCTCAACTGCGAAGTCTTCCTGGGCTTTCAGGTACTTGCATAGATGGCGTGAATGGATACACATGTGACTGTGCGCCATTTTACACCGGGTCTCAGTGCCGCCACCACGTGTGTGATCACCCGAGTGCATTCTGCCACAATGGCGGGACTTGTTACGAGCAGGATTATGGCACCGTCGGCTGTGTGTGCCCCCAGCAGTATACAGGCCTTCACTGTGACGTTGACGCATGCCAGGTAAACACCTGACGAAGACATGCCTTTCTTTTTGGCTAAATCACTCAAAGTTGGTCTTTTATAAATTTTAATTGAAGTATTTTATGTTTAAAAAGGGTTGGTATGCGTTCTAATTCTTTCTTTTTTGGTAGCGAAATAAAATCCCTGTACATAGTCGGTTAGAAGAGTTTAACGGTGTCAGTAGTGTATTAATTATTATTCTCTTACTGGGTCAGCATAGCAATCAAATATTTTGTTGATAAATTTCCCCCTTGTTAATTCAACACGCATTAGTCAAGCCTCAAAATCATAAGCCTGATTGATTTTAATTGAATGACTCATACAATCAATGAAAACTGAGTAGTTTTATCACTTTTTATTCTCCACTGAAAGGCGTATTTCAGGATGAATACAAGACCGTAAATAATCCGATTGTATTGCGACACCGAGTTCTTAATAGTGATTGTTGTTTGCGGTGCCAAAAGTAGATTTGTGAAAAGATAAGCTGTTTGTTTTGGGATCTTACGGCTTGCTGTTTGATAAACAGCTAAACCATTGAGAAAACTAAACAAATATCTGCAAGCTCGCCTGGAGAGTAAAACTTGAAAATTTGCGGCACCTAAAGTAAGTTAATAAACAGATTAACTGTTTGTTTTGAATCTTGTGGCTTGCTGTTTGATAAACAGCTAAAACATTGAGAAAACTAAGCAAATATCTGCAAGCTCCCCTGGAGTAAAACTAGAATATATAGTAAATAAACGATAATGGCTCTAACACATAAAGCTAAATGAAAACAACATTCTAAGTTATGAACATGCATTTGTTAAATCTTTGGTTGAATAAAAACACACATTCTGAAGCAAAGAATATAAGACAGTTTTGACTAAAAATTGAATGATCGGTTGTACGGACGCAATCATAACCCTATAAACAGGAATACACATGGGCCAGTATTTACATGTGTCTCTCTAACACGTCAATCAGATGCTAAACGCCACACATGCATAAACGGCGTTGTCATTAATGCAGCAGTTCTTATTTAAAACCAGTTTGAATTTTAACATATGACATGATTGTCGTGGAATTCAGCAGATTCCGTAGCTGTAGGTTTCTGCAAGTTTTACACGGCCGCAGTTTTTGGACCACACCTTTCCTTCATTTTTTGCAGAAACCTGGCGTCGGAACAATCAATTCACAATTGAAATATATTTTGAGAAGCACGAGTTCTAATATTAAACTAGAACCTCATATCGCTAGCGAAATGTTAAACACTTGACAAAAATTAAAACGCAAAAATACTGGCTTCAATGGGTTAATTCCTGAATAATATATTGCAAAAACACAGCTTGAATACGTCTTATAAGCCGAGTAGTGTTTGGTTTTTGTTGACTTAAGGTTCTATTGACTGATCAGGCATACGCGGTATTATCTATTTACGCAGTGAGAGCTCGCACAAAGCTGAGCAGCTGTGTGTTCTGTGCTGGGCGTTAAATGCTTCGCATTTACTTGCAAAAAATACACTCTTTTTACATGGCGTTTTAAACAAGAAAACGAAATCGAAGGCGAAAATAAAAAGTGTCATGCACACGTTCATATGAAGTTCTACCTAAGTCCCAAGTTTCGTGGCCCTAGGACCCGTAGTACCAGTGGAGGAGATGACACAGGGAATTCGATCACTGTTAAGAAAAAAAAGACACCAACGGCTGCTCGCACAAATTCATATAGCCCTTTTCCCTCACACCCTCACAAGGGCCTTTAACATAAGAAAAATAGACAAAAATCAAATTGTATTTTTCTTTGTTCCGGGAGGGTGGTACCAAGTGCACCGTGTTAGAACGCCCACAAACTTACGTCGAAAAATCCATATAGAAACTAATTTCTGGAAATTCGCCTGACAAGTATTTAAAAAATATAATTTTGTCACAAAATAAAAGACTGTTAAAATTTTAGTTTAATGTAATAGTTGCCTTCAGTTTGATTCTCAATTTGATGTTATTTATGAAATATCACAAAAACGTTTTGTAAATTTGAAAGCGCAAAAGTATAAACAAATACAAATCCTTGTTTTAATAGATGCGTGCTACAAAACGAAAGAAGTAATAACATTCGGTTTAAATAAAATAAAATTTCGGCATAATATATTTTCGATTGTTGCCATTGTGACTCAATGAAACGTTTCTCCGTTCGTTCCAATAAGAGAGTGAGCTGTATCATTTGGTCCTCGTGTGCTTATATTTCCCTCTTGCAAACTTCACTTGTATCTGGGTATAAGTTTGTAGTTTTTCTGGAAGTTTCTGTCCCTTTTTTTTCTTCTTTTTTTCGTTTGGATCGTTTCCAGAAAACTCTTCCAGCAGTATTTGACAGAGAAAGATGAAATATGGAACACATGTAGAGGGTTTCGGCTATAGCCGCAATTTTTATTTCTACCTCAACTGTCAAGGTCAAATTGAAGTCTAAGTTAATTGTTCCACAAAATGGTTTCCAGAAACCTCCTCCTAGGGTTTGAGTCAGAGGAGCTTTATATTTGGCACAAACAGATCTCGGTTAAACTGCAAATATTTTTGATCTTCGCCTCAAAGGTCAAGGTCAAATTGAGGTCAAAATATTTGTCAAAATGCCAATTTATCATTAAAAGTGGCCATAAAAAGTGTCCATCAATTTGAATATATAAAACGTACTCCTTAAGGGGTAATGTTTCATTCTGAATCTTCACCTTGAGGGCCAAAGTCATAAGTCACTTGACGTTGTGTACCGTTAACGATGGGCAAACGTATTTCGAGAACGGTTAGAGATAGAGCGATTTTGAGCTCATTTTCGACTCTGTGGGCCTAAACAACGTTACATAAGGGGTACCTCGGTGACCTTGACCTTCTGGGTCATTATCAAGGTCAAAGATCGGAAGTTGATTATGATCTCGAAACCAGGTAGAGATTTCGATTTCGAGCTCATTTTTAAGCGTTTGGGCCAACACGATGACAAAGATTTATTACTGCGTGACTTTGCGCTTCTTGGTCATAATTTAATACAAATATTTTCTTTAGTGGTTTTTGCAAGTGGTCTATTCCGCTATCTAGCGGAATTCTTTCTAGTTTCTCTTCATTTGGCTGATTCCTCAAAGTTCTTACATGCAGTAGTAAAACAACTCTCTTTTTTAAAGTGTTAATAGAATCAGCATGTATTGCAAAAAGTAATAATTCGCATACACATTTTCCTTTCATTCTGAGGTCAAAGATGACCTCCAATTATCGCTAACTGCACGTCAAATGATTTTGCTTTATTTGTGAACAAATTCAGCTAAAAAATTGTTATTTATTTCCTTCTGAAATATCATAAAATAGAGGTGTAATTTTAAGCTGTTATAGCATAACGATATTTAGGTTTAATGCCTTAGAAAGCACTGGGCACTCCTCGGAAAATATTTATTTATTTATTTTATTTCTTTTTGTTTTTTAACTGAATACTTAGAATAACTGCATGTGTGATCTAATATCCGACTGTCCACGCAGAGCAGACAGCGTTTGGATTCCTTTTTATGAAAATGTAATAGCTGAAATAGCCCCTGAAAATATTGTTTTAAAGCATAATTGTGTCACCTTTAAATGTCATTCACTTGGTTTCAGTCAGAATGAAACGTAACCACGAAATCCAAAACTGATGCGCATTGAGTATCTTCCAACAATCCCTTAAAATTTCATAGCTTTGAGTTGTCGTATAAAAAATCAATAACTAAGAACAAAATAATATAAAGGGAATAAAACCTTTGTTGGTTTTTTTTGGTTTGCACTTTGTAAAACTACTACACAGTACAAACTTATTGAATCATACATAAATATCTATCCAAACAGATTCTGAACTGTGCCCACGGCGAATGTCGCAATGGTGTGTGTGATTGCGAACCGCACTTCCTTGGTGGACTTTGTGACGTCAGGGAATGTGAACAAATTCCCTGTCAGTCAGGCGGCACTTGTCTTGACAACGGAGAATGCGCATGCTCACGCGGTCACACGGGACAGTAAGCTCCGTTTAAGTGATTTAGTTTCATAGAAACCTTTTTTTCTGATTGAATAGTTTGTAAAGCAAAACCAGTCTAAATATTGAGATATGCATACAAATGAATGCTATGCAAACAGTTTCTTGGGTATTATCATGCTTAAATATATATAGCACTGTACCACACATGGCATAATATGTACAAAATAACTAAAACATCTCTTAAGATATAATTACTGAGTCACATAAAATCTCAGTGTTTTAGATATCTGGTGTTATTTAAGTTCGGAATTACTTTATCCAAAATGTAACAGATATACTATAAACAAGAGCATTGCTTTATATTTATACAAATTATGCTTTTAAGAATCATATCAAAGTAAAGAGCATAAACGCATGCTTGGGCGCTTTATATGATATTTAAATATTAATCTGTACGTCGTATGCTTTTTAAGGTTTTGTGAAAATGCGGTGTTACCATGTGAAAGTCAGCCTTGTCTGAATAACGCCGAATGTGTAGATATAAGAAACGGTGAAGAATACGAATGCAGGTATTTATGCATTTAAAATATTTGTTTCCAGACGAATTCAACCTTTTTTCAATTGTGTTGATAAGAGTTTGTTGTTTATTTGCCCTTATATCCTCTGCTGCTCATTGTGCCATCGCCTCATATTTACAATTCATTTTGATGTTTTGGGTTGTCAAATTACAAGTAGTGGCTGATCTCCAGTTAATTCATCAGAATGACAGAATGTATTTGTTATATATATTTCTTTGTTTAAAAGATGCCAAGCTGGTTATATGGGAACTTTATGTGAGCAACCTATGTCGCCGTGTGACTATCCGGGTACATACTGCTTGAATGGAGGCACATGCGATGCGCAGAATGATACTTCGGTGAGCTGTGTATGTCCCCAACAATATACAGGCGATCGATGCGATGTGGACGCCTGCGAGGTATGATATACCAAGTCAATAGCTGTACCAGGCACACTTATACTATATCACGAAGCATACCGGGTACAATAATACTAGCCACTAGATGTACCAAGTATACCACTACTAAATCACTAGGTGTACTAAGTTGTCTAATGCCAAATCACTAGGCACACAGGTATACTAATACTGATTCACTGTGTAGTAGGTATGCTAGGGCTTAATCTTTAGCATAGCAGGCATACTAATACCTACTCATTAGATATATCATGTATACCAATACAACAATAAGCAGACACTCGTTGTAACGTGGGTGTCTTTCACTTGTGCCTAATCTAGATTTTGGACGAAATTAATTTAATTATAAAAGGAAAATGCAACGCAGTAAATTACACAGAAACAATTTTATAAAGAAAAACAAAATCATAAAACTAAAAAATGTGTTCCTTTAACTCAAACTTTTTCTGATAAATGAAACCTTATTTAGATAGAAAGATAACGCAATAACAATCAATTCGTAGCTAGCCAAGCGCATTGTGATTTCAAGTCACTACATATAACGCCACGTATAGATATGTTATTACTCCAGATCTTATGAATATCATAGCTACTCTGTGATTTTTTACAAGATAAAACACGGTTATGTTGCGTGCGGTTTCGTTCCCACAAAGTTAGTGCTATGGCAGGGAAAAGCTCTACACATCACAAGGAAACATTGTCGAACAATTTTAAAACATATCGAGAATTGTAGTGGTTTAACATCAAATAATTTATTAAAAATTCAGGGAATTTTCTTTGATATTTCTTTCTTTAAACTATCTTATTCAGTTTTCTTTTATCGATTTCAAACTTTCATATTTTCACGTGCCATAATAAATTAAATTTAAGCTAGATTAAATTTGATAGCCCATGTTTGTTTATGATATCACGCGTTGTTATTTTAACACAGGTGCTAGACTGCGCCCATGGTCAATGTCAACAAGGCATTTGTGTTTGTGAGCCTCACTTTTCTGGAGAGCTTTGTGACGTAAAAGAGTGCGAACGATTCCCATGTCAGTTTGGGGGTACTTGCCTAGACAGTGGTCAATGCTTATGTCAGTCAGGTTCCACTGGCAGGTAAGTTTGTTATACATTTGTCTGTTTCCCTTATACAATTTTTCCGATGCTCAATTGGCGCATCTGACGCAACGTTGAATCTCTTTCAGAAACACTTACGTCTCTAAAATGTCCGGGTCACAACCAAGAAGGAAAGATAAAAGCATAAAAGCATAAACGTGTTAACGCCTACCGTAAACTTAAGCCTGGTACTGATAGTGACTGGGTGCCTTGAAAATTTACCAAATTCAGGACATTAATTACAGAATATTCAGAAGAGCGCCAGTTTTTTTCCACTTACTTCTGATATATATTCGTGGCAATGGACTTCTTTGATATCCTGTGTTACCTCATGACACAAAGGGAGCTTGAATGGATTCCATATGACTGTCACATTTATAATGTGTAAAGAAGTCAATAGCAAGTGACTCTGCCAAAATCTTGGCTGCCGAGAATAACGGCCAGGATAGAGCCGATTGCACATACTTGTTCACTCTTTGTCAGTCGTAGGGAAGTCAGTAGATTGCTTGTACTGTGAGCTTCATGCATAGCGTACACCTGCTCATAATAGGCTTCAATGGCATAGTTCCAGTGTCTTTCATATTCAATTGTTGCAAATAAAATATTAATGAATTTGTAAAAATTGAGGTGGACCAACAGGATAGTATATCTGTGCCAGTATAAATCTGGTCGTTCTAGCCCTAACTGTCGCATACGGAAACACTTTTCCGAATAGCACGAATTCAAACTATGGAGACTGAAAGTCCTCAAGTGTAATAAATGCAAAAATCTTCATTCCGTACACTGCAACTCAATACGTTTCTCTTGGCTATTTTTGTTTTGAAAAGACTTAGTGAAAATTAATTACAATGATGCATAACTGTTTTCATGACTTTATCTTTAGAAAGCGCACCCATTTTTGTTTATTATTTTTAGATTTTGTGAGCAAAGAATATCACCTTGTGAGAGTCAGCCGTGCATGAACAGTGCAGATTGTGTGCAAATTAGCAACGGCGCAGCATTTGAATGCAGGTATTTTTACTTCTTTGGAAGCATTTATTTCGTTGTATTTGGTCGATTTTTTAGTGTTTTATATTGAACAGTTAAGGCTTATGTGTATTATTTTAAACGCTATTGCGAGTCTATGGAAATTAATACGAACCTCGACAGATTGACAACCTGACGATCCCTCTGTTACAGAGGGTTGCTAAAATGACTATCTTGAGATCTTTTGAAAAGTGAAGTTGTAATATTATGTTTGCAAAAATTGTACTGATCACACAACTATAATATTGATATTTTTACAAGTGGACATATTTAACAGCTAGAGAAAGACGGGTTTAATTTTTGATCAGAATAATTATTAATAGACTGCTTTTTATAGCAGGATGAGTTATATTCGATGCGATTGATAATTACAATTTAAACAAAATTAAATTAATGTTTTGTATTTCTCGATTGAGTTTTTCACTTTGCTCCAGTGATAGTAGATGTTTTCAGCTGAATAAAAAAAATGGATAATGAAGTGATATATTTTTTTCCATATCTCGTTGCAAGTACATTAGTACGTCACCTTTGGCGACTGTTTTGGGAAAAAAGATTTTCAAGAAATGTCTCACGCTGTGGGATGAGTAGAAATTACAATGCGTAAAATTTTCTAGATTTTAGGGCTGTTTTATGGAATAAAAGGAAAACAGCACTTGTATGTTATACGGAAGGAATTACTCTTGTTTTTTTTTACAGAAGTACTATGTTCTACATCGTGATTTGCTGGTAAAACAATATTCGTGGTTCCTTCCGGATAAACGCTCATGTAGTTTTCGTATTGTATTTACGAACAACAATGACGCTTTTCGAATATTTGCATTATTGATATGCGTTAAGACAAAGAGTCAGGTGCAAAGCTTTATTTTTAAGATGTCAGCCACTTTATTTTTAAGGTGCCAGCCAGGGTATTATGGGACATTTTGCGAGTCACACTATTCATTGTGTAGTCAACGTAATGCTGACTGTTTGAATGGAGGAACATGCTACGAGCGTGGATATGGTACAATAGGTTGTTTGTGCTCTCCACTGTATACGGGGTCCTCCTGTGAAACACATATTTGTCAGGTACTTTGCAATAAAAGCATCTTTACTAATATGTGTATTTGATGTGTAATATCTGTTATTTAAAAAAAAAACAAGAAAAAATTAATATTGGCAGAGAGTTATAGACAAAGTTTGTCAATAACTAAATATCAGACTTACAGATCAGAAATACATCATTAAAAATAATAAAATACTTTTTCAATGATGCTTTGTTTGCATCATGACTACACACGCTAACAGAATACTGCTTTTTGTTCATTCAACAGGTATTAAACTGTGGACATGGCGAGTGCCGAAACGGTGCATGTGAATGTCACAGCAATTTTATCGGACAGCAGTGTGACATCAGAGAGTGTGAGCAGTTTCCTTGCCAATCAGGAGGCACTTGTCTCGCTATCGGACGATGTAGGTGCCAATTCGGCTTTACTGGAAGGTATGTGATTTTCAGAAACTTTATTTAATGTTGAAAACATGTGTACTGTTTCTTAGAATAAAGAATAAGCATAATAGTTCATTATTACGGGAAGTAAGTCACGTGAACGATGAGAGCTAGTTTATTGATATTCCAATGGATTTCCAAAAAGAGCTTTCAAATTGGCTGTTGCAGAACTTTTTACTTGTTTTCTGTGTTTATATATATTTAGATTTTGCGAAAATGCGATACCGCCATGCGAAAGTAACCCATGCATGAACAATGCTGAGTGTATATCTGTCACAAACAGCAGAGAGTTTTCATGCCGGTATAGAATTTCCTTTTCCTACTTTTAAATGCCATTTTGACATCGAATATTGCCAGTCATATACTCAGTCTTGCAGTTAGCCTTTAATATTTTCATAGAATGTACATTGCATGTAATTGTATGCTATGACAATGTTTATATATCTCAATATTGACTTTCTCAGTTTTTTCTGCATTATGTTGCACTGACCAGGAAATATTTAATTGTTTTTCAGATGCCCACCAGGTTTCAACGGAACATTATGCGAAAAAACAAATCTTCCTATTTCGAAACATGAACATCTGGTACTACTTTTTGTCAATATTGATAACTTTATCTATATTTTTATAAATGACTACCCATTTGCAGACACATTTAAAGCTCTTACACAATAACACTTTGTTTCGTTTAAATTTATTTAGTATATCTGCCATTTTGTTTTAATAGTAAAATTGCCATAATATTTCTATATAAAGAGAAATGTCATTAATTGCTATTTCAGGTTGGCAATAAAGAACAAAATGAGGTACAATTTTTTATTAGACGAATGTAATGATTTTTTACCTTTACTGGTTAACTGGTTAAGCTATCCTGACCTAACTGTTATGTATGATATCCAAAGCATTCGCGCATTTGCAAGCAAGCAATAATTCTCAATCTTCACAATCAATATGTATAAAATCTAATTAATGAAAAAGGTTCACAATGTATTAGAAATGAATTAATAACTACTAAGCAAATATTCCCTAATAGCATTATGATATGTTAGGACAGAAAATTTAAAAGAATAAACTTCTAGAATTGAGAGTAGAGATCACTTTGAGGGTGGTTAATTATGAAGCTTTTATGTAAAAATGTAACTAAACTATAAGGATATATACTGTAAATTTCATTGGTGGATGTATAAGATGTTAAAACGAACCTTTTACGTAACGTAATGCGTGGGCTGAGCCAAACGTTTCAATGTTAAAAAGTCAGGAACGCAGCAGCATCATAATTTCATAAAAGAATGATTTCATTGGAAATGCTTAAAGTTAAAAGTTACCTAAAATACTTTAATTAACATCACTCAATTGCACGGTTTAGTAATTTTGTTTGAGCTCTTCATAATACTTACCAAATGTGAGGAAGGTCACGTATTTTCGATCTGAAACGTTTTCGATTTCAACAGTTTTTTAAATCTTTGTAGGGATAACGTGAATTTCATGTGTGTTTACAGAAGGACAATTCGGATATACCAGTTTGGGCCCTGGGTTTAATCTTAGCAATAGTTGTCCTTTGCGCGATCATTGTTGTTGCTGTTCTTTTGCTGAAGTATAGAAGGTATTATTAACAAGTGGTTTTGAGAATAGCTATAAGATATAGATTAAACTTACATACTGCATTACTAAAATTATCAAGGAAGATTTTACTGAGTACAGTAAATGTATTGTTAAAGTGCTGAAGCAATATTAAGCGTTGGTGAAAAACCTACTTGTAAACTGCCGTGCGAATATTGTTCTTAAATGTGTGTATGATCTTGTACTTTACAGGAAATACAAAAGGAGCGTTGAGAATCCGCAAACACAGCCCTCTGGGAGTTTTTCCAGTCCGTTCGTTTCCGAAACTGAACAAAGTCTTCCAGCTGTGACATACACTGCTAAAACAAACATAGCAACGGTCAGCACTAAAATGCCTCCATGTGATTGTGGTCACCCGGAAGTTATTGCACCACCCCCATATACGCCATATCCAGAAGGCACATCCAATGTACCTTTACCGTTCTACGAAGAAAGCCGTGAAGCAGGGGCTGTCGGTTTTGTAAATCAAGCCTTCAACATGCTTGTTAGCAACAAGACAGACTCAGATGACACTAATGAGGATACCAATGGTAGTCCCGACAAACTGGTTTTAGATAGCAGCGGCGGCACTCCGGCATTCGCTGCCTGTGATAACCCACTGTACGCTACTTTACAAGAAGTCCCTAACAATGATGCAGTCAGTGAGAATCAACCTAAGGAACCAACAGACTGTGCCCATACAGCGACCCCACACCCCCCTCAAACATCCGGGCCAGACAAGCCCACAGATGCATCCAGAATGGTTGACAATTCGGCATCCAAATCAGAGGCTATGCAAAGTGCAGCTATTATGCAAACAGCATGTGAGCCCAGAGCTTTGCGAATTGAACAGACCAGCGGATGCATAACTGTGGATGCGGATGGATTAGAGTCAGGCAATGTCAATGTCAATGTGACGTGTGAATCGGCCTCCTGTGAAACTGAAAACGAGCAAAATGCAGCTTGGGAAGGCAGTAAATTGTAAATTTGAGATGTTGCAACAAGAATAAACCTCTCGCTCTCCCCTGTATACAAGGACCAAGAGGCGTGATTGTTTGTAATGCTTCCATGCATTTGTAAAGTATTGCATAGACCATGAAGCATTTATTACTCTATAGTTTACATTGATACTCAAGAAGTGGAAACATTTGCAAAAAAAGCCTGACAAATTTTTCGCCTCTTTCCTGGTAACTTACATATAACAAGGGGTTTGATTTCCCATTTGATATTATTGATCCAGGACCACATGTCTCCAGTACTGTATTTATAACGAATAAGTATCCTAGTACCGACATTAAATATGGTGGCTCTTAGAACTATCCACATTTGAATATATTACTATATTATGTGTCATTTTTTCGTAATAATTACTCATTGGACGACATTATCCCAGGGTTTGAGTAATAAACGTATGGGTTTAACACACAAAAGCTAGTTGTATTGAAGTCCAATTTTTTCAGTAAAACAATTTTTACGTTGCAGATATCAAACAACACATAGCAAAGTGCAACATGGCGAGAGTTTGTCATAATTTATATACTTTCCTTCTTATGCTTATGCTTTCTGAGATACTACGTGCAAACAAGAATTTTTTCCTCAACGCGAAATATCAAACTTGACCAAACAGTTTTAAAAATTACTTTGGCCCTTCGAGTAGAATTTAAAAAGAAATTCAGCCTGATTTTAGTTTGCTTTTCCTTTACAGACAATAATTATTACACACGGTTTTCTTAATATTCCAAAACCTGTTTAAGAAACATTTTTGCTAATTCGAAACTTTAATAAAAACGTAACTGCGCTTCTTACTCTATCTAACGGCATCTCTGCCACCCGCTCCTCTACCCCCGCACCAAGAATAGTGCGTGACTGAAGCTGATAATTTTTATGAACATTCGGTGTATTTAAAATGACCTGGCATCCACATGTCGTTCTTATAAAACCGACACAAGCGTTTTTGTATGATCAACGTATTTGGATTAGACAAATAAACCACGTATTGATATAATGTTATGTAACGCACAGTGTGGTTGTTATCAGATGCTCGCGCAAATGCTGCTGCAGTCATTATGCGTTGCTTTCGGTGATTAAAAAAATCAGTTTTTTAATTTTATTATTTTTTTATTTATTATTTTTTTCCTTCTCTTTTCACCATGAAAACGAAAACAAAGACGAAAACAAAAACTTCAAAGGTTTCGGAGTCTGATAAAATATTGGCTTCTGCAAAGAAAAACCAGATCAAATCTAGACTCATTTTCGCAAACGCGTTTCGAAACTTACACTTGAAGCCATAAAAATTATGGTTTGCAAGATCTCTGTTAAAAGTGGCAGCACAATGTCAATTGCCTCAAAACTTAATTGCGTTCCAGTAAACATTCCGACTTCGATATAATGTCGATTTCAGATTACGATTCGACTCCACCAGACTGCAACATTAAACCTTGTTGCAATTTGGTTGTGATTGGTCGCGACCATAGGGCAACATCTAATTACCGTCTCTGACAACATTGGCTAGACGTTGCCTCTGCCTTCAAAGTCTAGTCAGTGCCTTTGTTGCAACAATGAATAGACATAGGAAAATCAGAGCTACAGAGACGTCTGTGCAAAGTCAGGAGGACTTTTTTTCGACTCTTATTTGCAATACCTCTGCTTTTTCTGAATGAATTCTTTTAAGTTTGGATTTTTGTTTCCTTTTCTTTTATTGAAATTATTCGGACAGGACCAACAACTTGCAAGTATGATGTCATCTACAGAAATATTATAAGAGGCATTAAGGAGTTAGCTACCCGACTCACTGAATGACATTTAATTTTACAATCTGACAGAATAGTCTGGTCAGTTTGAGCTTATCATACACCAGGAAGCTCACTCGTTTATTATAGTTTAAAGGGTATGCTTCGAAATGTCTTAGGTAACACCATGTCTGTCGAGCGATACTTCTAGGACAACTCTATGCATTTTCTGGCAACACGCACAGGACAGAATGTCGATAGTGGCTCTTGCGTAAGTTTTTGCCTGCGTGTAGAAATAGTCTGTTCTACGTAGAAAAGGCCTTTTCTACGGCCAAGGTCGTAGAATTGACCTGTAAACGCAATGCCTGTAAGATTCTCATGTTCGTAGAAATACTTCAAGAGCGTAATTTTTCCATGCGTCGCTAAAAGTCAGTTTTAGAAATCATGTCTTCCTCTCGAAAGAGGAACAATTAACAAAGAAACAGCCAATAGGAAAGAAATCATAGAGATGGTGCGTTCACAGATAAAATCTACCGGTTTGGCCGTAGAAAAGGCCGCTTCTACGAGGAAACACCCCGTCATTTCAAGAATAAAATAAGAGATGGGTTCCTTACCCACAGAACATTTCTACGTCACGATCCGTAGAAAAGCCCTTTTTTCCATTTATCTATCAACTCTCAAGGCAATCTACATTCAAATCTATTTGTCAGTTGAAATGGCACTTTTACGCCTTAGACCGCAGAAAAGTCATTTCAACAACAAAACCAGACATGGACTTCTTACGCACAGAGCATTTCTACGCCACTTTCCGTAGAAAAATCCCTTTTCACAGGACTTTTCTATGTCACTATCGGTGGAAAATTTCAGCATGGTTCCGGATTTTGTATCCAAAAACAAAACGGGAAGAAAAGAACAATTTTGAGGCCAGACGCGGTCGGCACGGAGTGCCAATTTAAATAGGAAGTAAATTTCATTCAGTACTCCGCCTTTCCCACAAAAGGGGCTCTAAAGTTAAAATTAGCTATCCGCGTTTAGAGGTCGTTTTAATAAGTCAAAGACACCAACGGTAACCATTTAGTACGTGAATGCCTCCCCCGCCCCCGCCCCCCATTCGAATACTTGAACATTAATTCTACAACTTTGTGTGTGTTTCTGTGTGTGTGCTTTGGGTTTTTCTAGGGAAGGGGGTAGAGTGCAAATAAATAATTGCAATACTAAATTTTCTAAAAAAACATTTATGAGTTGTAATTATAGAATGCCGTTTTTATGGAATGCCGTTTTAACATTTAATGCTTATTTTTTATGTCAAAAGATATCAAGAAATCAATGTAGATCTCAATAATTTATATTTTGCTATCAATAATTGAATTTCAGATGGCAAAAAATTATATTTGAGATCAAAAAATCAAATTTACAAACTTAAAAAATCATAAGCGAGACACACATTTACATAAAATATAACGAATCGTCAGTTAAATTTTGGAAATGAAAACTTGAATTGTTGAGATCAATTTTTGATCTCAAGAATTGCTTCTTTTTGTAAAGTAAACAAATAAAGAAAGATTATGTATACAAGGACCAGTCGTTATCTATTTACAGATGTGTGTTTTGATTTTTTATTAAAAAAATAGACTGATATTTTGATATAAAAAATAAATTTTTGAGATCAAAAAAATCATTTGCAGATTTCAAAATACAAATTAAAAAATTATCATTCTGAAATATTGATATCTAAAAAAATTCTTGTTATCAATAATAGAAAATGAATTACTGAGCTCAAAATTGAAATTTTGCTCTCAAATATTTCATTTTTTGCTATCAAGAATTAAATTTTTGATCTCAAAAAATCAATTTCAGATATCATTAAATCATTTTTGATATCGATAAATATTTCTTGATATCTCTAAATATTTATTGATATCGAAAATTATTTTTGGGATAAAAAATATATTAGAGATATCAAAAATATTATTAGAGATAGCAAAGATTCGTGATATCAAAATATGGATTGATTGAATGCTCACTCGTTTATTATAGTTTAAAGGGGTATGCTTCGAAATGTCTTAGGTAACACCATGTCTGTCGAGCGTTACTTCTAGGACAACTCTATGCATTTTCTGGCAACACGCACAGGACAGAATGTCGATAGTGGCTCTTGCATAAGTTTTTGCCTGCGCGTAGAAATATTCTGTTCTACGTAGAAAAGGCCTTTTCTACGGCCAAGGTCGTAGAATTGACCTGTAAACGCAATGCCTGTAAGATTCTCATGTTCGTAGAAATACTTCAAGAGCGTAATTTTTCCATGCGTCGCTAAAAGTCAGTTTTAGAAATTATGTCTTCCTCTCGAAAGAGGAACAATTAACAAAGAAACAGCCAATAGGAAAGAAATCATAGAGATGGTGCGTTCACAGATAAAATTTTCTACGGTTTGGCCGTAGAAAAGGCCGCTTCTACGAAGAAACAGCCTGTCATTTCAAGAATAAAATAAGAGATGGGTTCCTTACCCACAGAACATTTTTCTACGTCACGATCCGTAGAAAAGCCCTTTTTTCCATTTATCTATCAACTATTATTTATCTCAAGGCAATCTACATTCAAATCTATTTGTCAGTTGAAATGGCACTTTTACGCCTTAGAGCGCAGAAAAGTCATTTCAAACAACAAAACCAGACATGGACTTCTTACGCACAGAGCATTTCTACGCCACTTTCCGTAGAAAAATCCCTTTTCACAGGACTTTTCTATGTCACTATCGGTGGAAAATTTCAGCATGGTTCCGGATTTTGTATCCAAAAACAAAACGGGAAGAAAAGAACAATTTTGAGGCCAGACGCGGTCGGCACGGAGTGCCAATTTAAATAGGAAGTAAATTTCATTCAGTACTCCGCCTTTCCCACAAAAGGGGCTCTAAAGTTAAAATTAGCAATCCGCGTTTAGAGGTCGTTTTAATAAGTCAAAGACACACACGGTAACCATTTAGTACGTGAATGCCTCCCCCCCTCCCATTCGAATACTTGAACATTAATTCTACAACTTTGTGTGTGTTTCTGTGTGTGTACTTTGGGTTTTTCTAGGGAAGGGGGTAGAGTGCAAATAAATAATTGCAATACTAAATTTTCTAAAAAAAAACATTTATGAGTTGTAATTATAGAATGCCGTTTTTATGGAATGCCGTTTTAACATTTAATGCTTATTTTTTATCTCAAAAGATATCAAGAAATCAATGTAGATCTCAATAATTTATATTTTGCTATCAATAATTGAATTTCAGATGGCAAAAAATCATAAGCGAGACACACATTTACATAAAATATAACGAATCGTCAGTTAAATTTTGGAGATGAAAACTTGAATTGTTGAGATCAATTTTTGATCTCAAGAATTGCTTCTTTTTGTAAAGTAAACAAATAAAGAAAGATTATGTATACAAGGACCAGTCGTTATTTATTTACATATGTGTGTTTTGATTTTTTATTAAAAAAATAGACTGATATTTTGATATCAAAAATAAATTTTTGAGATCAAAAAAATCATTTGCAGATTTCAAAATACAAATTTAAAAATTATCATTCTGAAATATTGATATCTAAAAAAAATTCTTGTTATCAATAATAGAAAATGAATTATTGAGCTCAAAATTGAAATTTTGCTCTCAGATATTTCATTTTTTGCTATCAAGATTTTTGATCTCAAAAAAATCAATTTCAGATATCATCAAATCATTTTTGATATCGATAAATATTTCTTGATATCTCTAAATATTTATTGATATCGAAAATTATTTTTGGGATAAAAAATATATTAGAGATATAAAAATACTATTAGAGATAGCAAAGATTCGTGACATCAAAATATGGATTGATTGAGATCAAAAATATAATTCTTGAGATCGAAAAGTTAATTTTTGAGATCAAAAATTAATTCTTGATATCAATAATTTCCTAATAAATGTGAAAATGGCATTCCATACGTTTTAACTTTTAATGCTTATTTTCTTTTTCAAAAAATAACAAGAAAACAATGCAGATCTCATTAATTTATATCGTGCTATCAGTAATTGAATTTTAGATAGCAAACTAATTATTTTTGAGATCAAAAAATCAATTTTACAAACTTAAAAAATCTTAAGGGAGACGCATATTTTTTATACAATTTAACGAATCGTCAATGAAATTATGTAGATAGAAACTTGACTTATTGATAGCAAGTTTTATTAGCATCTCGCAACTGCGTTGGAATGGACGTTTGAGCCACTGAGATCAACTTGATAATTTCCCCTGAAAACCAAAATAGAGCGGAACCTCGACATCGGACCACCTCCCTATTGGGACCACCTCTGAAATGGGGCACATTTATTTCGGTCCCGAATGCACTCCATTGACTTCAATGGTTAAGGGAACTCCCAATTGGGACCACCTCGGAACGGACCATTTCGGGTCATTTTTTTTCGATCCCGAGCACTCAAAATGCCTGAGATCGGACCACTGTGGAACAGAGGGGAAATCACTGTAACTGCGGCACATTATTCACAACACTTAACATTTTGCCGTTTTGGATATTGATGCTGGGGATTATGGTAACGAGTGTGTAACCAGAAAGGGGCTTTATTTTGTTATCTATTGTCTAAACAATAACACCTGACAATATACAAACTCATTGCCTTCGCTCTGAGTACTTCTTGCGCGCTGTAATCCTTAAGCCACTGTTGCTGTCCCGGTGTCCCAGTGATTGTGGTCCCCCGTGATTATTGTCCGGCCGGACCCTCATTCCTAGGAACCACGGTCCCCCACTGACCACGGTCACTAGTGAATATGGTCCCCCTCTAGTGAACACGGTCCCCGGGAGACCATAATCCCTTAGGAAAAATGGTCCCCCCAAACTTAAAAATAGGTAGGAATATGCAACTAAATTGAGAGATCTTGCGAATAAGATTATGCTTGTCTTTGCATGAATTCTTCATCTGGAAAAATTTACTAACAACAAATATTTTCAAACGCTTTAATCATACCAATTACCGATGCAATGAAATTAAATAAATGTAATTAAAAGTGCCACTCTCCACTACCAAATCTCACAGCAGATTTAGGATGAATAGATTATTAATTACAGCAAATGTATATGCTTTCATCTGAAAAGACCAATGCAACACGATGGCCAAAATTTGTAACATGTAAATCCCTGATTTAATCCTTTCGTTACTCCATGAATCCACATGTAAGACCCTGTAACACAACTTATATGTGATGTTTGAGATGAATAATATAGGGATTATCGCGCACGAGTAAATCTTGAGTAAATCTATTTAAAACCTAAGGAATCCGCACCCAAATTTGCCCTTTATAAGGTGCCCATTTTTTCGAATTATCATTATTCAGAAAACATAAGCGATGGAGAAAGTGAGGAAAATAAAAGTAAAAAGCGAATTCTTGAAACACACAAATGGCTCATACAAACCTGCTTCGTTGAAACTTAAAGCACTTGGCAAGTTAAGAAAATCTACTCAGAACATTTATATCAGTAACCTAACAGAACATTATACTCCAGTCTATGCAATGTAATATATAGAATGTAAGCATCTGTACAGTGTTTGTTAAAACTAGTTATATTTGTTGTATGTAAATAAATATGATTGGAAATTGCAATAAAATTTACGAAAGTAACTCTTATTTACTCCTACTTTATTTAAAATCTATAATTTGACAGAGTTCAGGCACCATAAATAACGCACATCCATGATATCAAGGGGGACCGTAATCACTAGAGGGGGACCCTAATTCCTAGTGATCATGGTCCGGGGGGGACCGTAATCACTGGGGGACCGTGTTCACTGTCACACCGGCTAATTCTTTGAGACATGGTGTTTAAAATGTGAAGCTGTACACATTGGACTCGTTTGCTAAATATAGTCGCAAAAGTATGCAACATCGTGTGTGTCTATAACATACAGATTGTTAATCAGTTGAGGCGTGACAGATATTATTGTAAACGAGTAATTACTTTCATTGTGTTTGGACACCAAAGTTGCAAACTCCTCTGAGACGGCTAGGGCTAGAGCAACGAAATTTGGCACAGACATAATGTAACATGTGTAGCATTTAATGTGCAAAAATGGACATTGAAATTTGGCCATTCACGTTCGTTATAAGGCAGACAATCGCTTTGATTGCGCAGTTAAGGGACTTGTTATTGATCGCCCAGTTGTGCACAATGATAGCGATGAATCCGGGACAGAAGGGCCTTGGACAAAAGGGTCTTGGACATAAGGGCCTTTCCCAAAACGGCCTTTTCCAAAAGGGCCTTTCCCAAAACGGCCCTAAATGAAAAGTTGGACAAAAGGGCCTTGAGAATTTTTTTTGGATATGGTTCTCAAAATTATTTTTATTTTTTGTGTAATAAAATAACAACTCCAAAAACAAAGTTTATTGATTTTATTGCCTGATTCATCGAGACAAATTTTTGGCTGTCCTCTATTACGTTGTCTTATATCCATTGCTGTTGGTCACAGTTCAAATAAAGACCTGAAATTCAGATCTCATATATCGACAAGACACTAACATGCCAACATCATCCGGCTTAGCATGTTTGTTTAAGCAGCACCATGCAGAGGAACGAAACAAAGAACAGAGATTATCTTTTGGGGCACAATGACTCCGACATCTGGCATCTAAAGACAGTGATGGGAAGTAACTGAAAGAGTCTTTACAATGAGTAAAACATCAAGCCAGTGATTGGTATAAACAGAGATTAACCTGTGGCACAGTGCTTCGGGAATCTCAAGAGAGTGATGGGGAGAAACTGAAACAAAACATCAAGGCAGTTATCTTTAAAACACAATGAAGTTTGTTTTTACTTGTTTTTTTATTACATATTTTATTAAATAATTAAAACTCAAAATCCTAGAAAAAAATTCTCAAGGCCCTTTTGTCCAACTTTTCATTTAGGGCCGTTTTGGGAAAGGCCTTTTTGGGAAAGTCCGTTTTGGGAAAGGCCCTTATGTCCAAGGCCCTTTTGTCCAAGGCCCTTCTGTCTGGATACCATAGCGATTACAGCTTGTGCATGCATGTTAATTTGCAGCGTTTTAGTTTCTCCCATTGGCTAAAGATTATCGAGTCTTCACCCTTTGGGCCTAAACGAAATATATATATTGCCTTTTTTAAATGTTTTAGTGTACTCTGTTCACATAGAAACATTCAATTTGGCTCCCTGATAGAGGATGAGGAGACATAAAATCCGTCTTTTACCATGGCCATTATCTCGAACACGGTTAGAGATAGAGCGATTTTGATCTTATTTTGGGCCTAAAAGACGACATGTAAGAGGTACCTCGGTGATCTGAGCCTCCTCGGTCATGGTCAAAGTCAAAAACTGGAAGTGGGCCTTTATTTCGAAAACGGTTAGAGATAGAGCGATTTTGAGAGTATTTGGGACCTTTGGGGCCTAAAAGGCGATCTGCAAAACGTACCTCGGTGACCTAGACGTCCTAGTTCATGCTCAATTTTGACCTTTGAGAGTTCAGAATCGTATTTCTTGTGACCCAAGTGTTAATTTCGCCATTCCGTAGCGAAAACGGTCTAGGTTCTAACTGGATTGATTACAATATAAATAATCTGTAATTTTAAAAGCTGTAGTATTAGTAACATTAAATTAAAGTTTATCAAAGTACCGGTAGATTTTTTCCCATTAACTTTCGCACTGATCGTGAGACACCATATTGCACTCAGAGCATTTCAAAACCTGAATACGTCTACAAAGTAATTTCTGTATAAATACCACATTTAATAAATGCTTGATTTGGAGTCTGTTCCATATGAGAATATTTTTTTTATTTTGCTTCAAGCAGTTTTTCTAGCATTTTCTATATATAAGAAAGCTAATTGAAATGAGAAATAAAAAAGGGAAGATTGTTTGTTCTTAATCGACTTTTATTCGTGTACTCGTATGTCATCAAAATTTGTGAGAACCTCGGAAATCAGACCACTTTCGCTCAGTCCCAAGGGTGGTCCGATTTCCGGGATTCTGGTCTATATACTAAAGTAATATATACTAAATTCCCTGCTTGTGAAAAAAAAAGAAAAGAAAAGAAAAAAGAGCATCCACAAGCTTGGCAGGTGAGAGGAGCTGTATTTTAACAATTCCCGAATAGAAAAATGAACTCTACAGAATGTAAAGAATTCCTGGCAATTTATACAAAATAATAATCCAGAAACACAGATAATAATTTCGATATTTCATAGTTTACATAAAAATGCTGGTCTGGCGTCACGCTGACTCTAGAATTTTTTGCTGAAAATTGTAATAATTCCAGCCAACTGATGCAGAGCGCACCGAGTAAACCGTCTGCCCAGTTCTGACTACCGAAGCAATTGATAAAGAAATATGTTTCAAATAATACCTGCTTCTCTCATAACATATTTTCCTATGTGTGCGAACATGGAATTAGAGTTTAGAAGAGTTGAAATATTTGTGAATTCTTTAGGATCGGGGTATGTCCAATGAAAAGCATGTGTTTCTGTCCTCCAGTCAATTCTTTCAACACCGTCTCCCCACAAAGGGTAACATTTATCCCTGAAACACATAACTTGCATGTGCGAATTAACTGCGAAAATATCAGGGTGTTTCTCATAAATTTTGTACGGCTTTAAAAGACCGTTGTATCCAAATTTATTATCTCTGAAATCTTTCATCGATTCTAATAATAGTTTCCAAAATCTTGAATGTCTTTTTCCAAGGGACACTCCTAAGTTGATGTAATCGGGGAATGGGGGATAGTTATGTGCCCAGTCCAATGACCCCACTGCCTCATAAGAGCGCATTTCTAGTGATAACGGTTGTGTCCAAATAACATCCACATCTGAATATATCCCTCCGTAGCGTGTCATTATATCGGCTCGGAAGACATCACTCATGTGGTGAGAGGAGCGGACTGTCTGTCCAAACACTACTTCCGGTCTGGCCTTAAGGATGAATTTTACTCGCACTTCCTTATGTTTCAACTCAAGCCAGTAGTTTCCTCTTGGTTCAGCATCGCCATATATGTATAGCATCTCAACTTTAACAATATAAAGAAGGGACAAAGCACTTAAATAAAATAAGAAGTTTATTTCTCGGCCTCCTAACCAAAACATGTGAGCGATATTAGGCACGAGATCATCGGCATTGGGAACGGCTTCCGGTGTGATGTAACTTCCATACATGGCGAAATTTAGTGCCCTGTTAAAATAATTCTTGCTGCTCCAAATATCCTTAGGGTAGATGTTTGCATTAGACATTTCGATACATGAAATATTTGGCAAACTCTTGTCCTGTTCTTGGAGTTGAATTGTTTCAATCCCACTCATTAATTTTGTATAAGATTTACATATTAAGTTTTCATCCATGCAGTCGAAACATTTGGCAACGAACTGCGCAACCGACGGGTGCTTAGAGTTATAAGAGGGGAAAAGAATGTAGCCATTGCGTGGAGTCACCAAAGTAGTTGCAAAATCGCTATAATACCACCCCTCTGGAAGATGACCGAGTATAGTCTCTTCCCCTATAAACACTCCTTCTTTCTTGTATATCTCGCTGTGAATAAAGTGTAAGAGTTTGGAGTCAGATTCACAATTAAACGACTTTTGAATTATGACTAACCATGGGTAATCCGATACAATATCCTGCCACCACTGGTTGTAGCCATTTACATCACTATGTACTGGAATCTCATTGCAGTAAAAATATATTTTGTCAGGATTTATTAGTCTGATTGCGGATTTCAAAGCCAAAAAGTGACGAAACTGGAAAACAGCAGATGGATTTTCCGTACCCCTACCGCACCAGACGTATGTCACAGTGTTTTGAATGCGCCGTGTTGTCACTGGCCTTGATGATTTTTCCATGACGTCATTGCTACCAAATCCATCCGGATATAAAAGATTTAAAACTTCTTTGGCGCCCGCCTTGTAACATTAGCAATTAAATCACGGTTCGATTATGCTAGGCGCGCTCTTTTTTTTTTCTTGTCTCTAACACGCTGCTAAATAAAACAAAGACTGGTTTGGGTAGTCATTTCTTTAATGGCATAAAGTTCGCGAATAGCAACAAAACATAGCAACAATTTCAAAACCTTAAGTAGGTGTTGAACATAACTTTGTCCACTACACATACTACCAATAAGACAAAAAACCTTAAAATGTAAGGGGACAGGGGTGGGTGGCGGGTTTTTCTTTTTCAAAAACTGTTGTTTTTTTGCGCTTGCAGATTGCGATGGTAGTTTTCTCTGCTAAAAGCTGTTAATGCTGCGCTTGCAGATTGCGAATGAGAAAGGAGAGAAAGGAAGCCCCTTTTTAAAACACACGCATTAATCCGTACTGACAAGAGTAACAGATGGTCAGCGACATTTAACAAACAATATTTCGACGGCGAAGACGCCCAGTGTTTAAACAACAATTAGGAGATGGCTAGTAAACTGCCAGAGACGCCCAGTGTTTAGATAAGAATCAAGAGATGACCAGTGAGATTAGCAACCACTCGGCGGAGACGCCAAGTGTTTAGACAAGAATTAACTGTGAAGGTGGGCAGGCAGAGTTACACGCCACTCGCCCGTTTTAAATGTAAATAATCAGATTATTTATGGTATTAAAACTTCTTTGGCGCCCGCCTTGTAACATTAGCAATTAAATCACGGTTCGATTATGCTAGGCGCGCTCTTTTTTTTTTTTTTCTTGTCTCTAACACGCTGCTAAATAAAACAAAGACTGGTTTGGGTAGTCATTTCTTTAATGGCATAAAGTTCGCGAATAGCAACAAAACATAGCAACAATTTCAAAACCTTAAGTAGGTGTTGAACATAACTTTGTCCCAAACTACCCAAACCGAAAAGTATTGTAGATTAAGT
Source organism: Protula sp. h YS-2021 (assembly GCA_949752745.1). Lineage (NCBI taxonomy): Eukaryota > Metazoa > Annelida > Polychaeta > Sabellida > Serpulidae > Protula > Protula sp. h YS-2021. The sequence goes on from OX457025.1 coordinate 43,311,549, forward strand.
ATTCTTGGGGTTGATTGGAATTTTTGCGGCATTTCTTCCAAGGACACGGGAGCATTCCAGGCGCAAGCCGAGAGGGACGTCCGTGTATCGGAGGTAGGCGTCCGATTTCCAATCTCCCTGTGATTTGATGACCTCAGAGGGGAGACCACATGCCAGGGCGAAGCTGGCCCCAGCTCGGCGGAGGCTATGGCCGCTGAACTGGGTGTCATCCAGTCCGATACTCTGGAGGTTCCGCCTGAGCAACGCGCCGAAAATCGCATGGGAGAGTGTGGCCAGGGCGCCTTCGCGCCTAAATGAGAACAAAGGGGAGTCCTCAGGGGACTTGGTCGTGGTCAGAAGGCGACCTAGGGCATAAACTGGGCAAAGTGGGGAGTCGGGGATACGGGGCAGTGGGACGACCAGTTGATGGCAAAAGTTCCGCATGGTCTTCGTGTGTTTGACATGAACGAGGGCCCCGTCGGCGAGGAAGGTCACGTCGCGACGGCATAAGTCTCTGCGGCAGTCGTGACTATCCTGTGAACGCGTGAGTAGGGTGGATTTCCTGAAGAAAGTGAAAAACCCAACCAAGCAAGCCGCCCAGAAGCACATGTCAAGTGACCGGTCGAGGTCCAGTACGTGGAGGAATTGAGCTAGAATATCCAGTGACAACGCGAGTTTTTTCTTTGGTGGGCTGCCGCGTTTGGCCTCTAAACCTTTAAGTAGTGTCTTAAGGCGGTAATTGTCCTCCGTCGGATTCGGGTGGTCGTATTCCAAATGTAAGAAGCGGATCGCGGACAGGTAGCACCTGACGGAGTGAGGCTTTAGGGTGCGGCCCAGGAAACACGCGTAGCGTAACAGGGTGTCTGTGTCAGCGGGGACAGGTCGACAGCGAAAAAACGCGCAAAATGAGAGGAAAGCCTTGATGTGGGTGGAGTAGGCGGCATGGGTGTTGTCGGAATAAGCAGCCGAACGCAGCTGTTCTACCTCCATATCCAGCAGCGCTGTTTCCCTGACCACTCCTGAAACAGGAAGCGCATTGTGGCGTGAGACATGTGATTACGAAGGTCAGATACTGGCACGTGCGCGAATGCGTAGGTGGCGTGCGTTAAATTGCTCAATCTTGATAGGCTGTCAGCTAGTTTATTCTCCCGCGTGTTTACGAACGACGCGTTAATACTTATATTATACTTAAGACATATTAACATGATATCAATAAGAATATCCGATGCCGCAATGTTCCGTATAGAGCCGTTATTGAGGGCATGGAGCGTGACCATATTGTCGGTGAATACCCTCACTTTCCGTCCTGTATAGATGGTCTTCCAGCGTTTCAGGGCAAGGTGTACAGCGGCCAGCTCTTTAACATTAATGTGGTGTTTTTCGAGGGGCGGAGCATCGACGTGCCAATTGCAATAGAGCCAGTCTAAAGCGAGGGTCCCGCGGACCAGGGCTGCTCCAGCAGCGGCAGAGCTGCTGTCCGTCACGATGTATGCAGGATCGGGCAAAGACCTTTCGAGAATGAAATGGCACGTGCCGTTGAATGAGCTGCATAAGCGATTTAGCATAGCGATATCGCGGCGTGTATCAGCGGAAATACGGACGCGGAAGTGGGGGCGGCGCAGTGACGTCATCAGCGAGATGAGGCGGCGCATTGCTGGGCGTATGACACGAACTACTCGGGCGACCCAGTTTAGTTTCCCAAGCAAGCTCTGGATGTCCCGTTTGGTAAAGCGTTTGTGCTCGCAAACGGACCATTCGCGTAAGGTGTTTTGCGTATCCTCTAGTTTATCGGAGGGGATGGAGAGTTTGCAGTTAATGGTGTCGATTAACACACCCAGAAACGTGAGGCACTGAGTCGGGTAGACGCATTTGCTCCAATTAATGGTGAAGCCGAGGGAGATGAGGGTGTCAAGGAGATAGTCCATCGCTGACTGGGCATCTTCGCAGGTGTCCGCAGTGATAAAGAAGTCGTCAAGGTAGCAGATCACCGCCTTAATACCTTTCCGGCAAAGCATGCGGCACACACTCTGTGTTATGCGGTGAAAGATGCCGACACTGAGGGACGCACCAAAGGGGAGTCTAGTGTCTACCAGGAATGTGTGCTGTTTATCGCCCTTGAATTTCCATTTCAAACCTGTAAACTGCTGTGAAAATGCGCTTAAGGGCACGTGCCTATATGCCGATTTAATGTCCACCTTGGCCATGAATGACCCTTGCTTGGTCAAGCTGACCGCAGTGTCCACAGACGTAAATTTGTGCTTGTCCGGGCAGGCGAAGCTGTTGACTGAGTTTCCCTCCGGTTTGGAACAATCATGAATGAGGCGGATACCGTCTTTGTCCTTAGGCACGGCTGATATCGGGGAGATTATTACCGGTTTTTCAAGAGCAATTTTGTATCTTCCCAGGGAGAGTTCTTTCTTTATCTCTGTTTCGACTAAGTCTCTGTATGTGAGTTCCGCAGATCGACTATTTGGGGCTTCGGAAGGTTCAATAGACTGGGTTTTGGTGTTTACGATGTCGAAACCATTCTTTATGCCGTTTAGAATGAAACATTTGTCGCTATCTGAACACAATAATCGTTCCCAGATCGTGATTTTGTTAGCAAGCGGGTTAGAGACGTCTGGTTGCTAGGCGTGAGTGTGCTCGGGGTGATCTCGGAAGCACTTCAGGCACACGTGTGAAAACCTGCACCCTTGGAGGGTGCACCCCCGGCGGCCATTGAAGTTCCGGCAAATCTCCTTCCCGTTGTGGTCCCTGGTAACCTGAGCTCGGGTGCGGGGATGTGGGTGGCGGGGTTGGCCGTCGTTGCGTCCTGAGGCCTGGAAGCGGGAGGAGAAGATGCACACTCCCATAAGGTAAGTGTCGTCTTCCCCCCACCTGAGCTGACCCGTGTGTACGCGCTGCCGGTACTCGAAGTCGTACCGCATGCAACGGTTTATCGGGTAGTGCTCACACATGTCGGCGAATTTAATGGCGTACAGGTTGTACCCGTCCCGATCTTCCTGGGACTTGAAGTGTCCGGAACGTCCCAGCGCTTCATAGATGCGCCCATGCCCTTTTATCCATTGCTGTAGAGTGGTGTCTTCAGGTTTGGGTCTGCGCCCGCTGGTTGAGAGGACGATGCGCGCGTCTCCCTGCGTCGAGAGAACCGATTCTTCGCTCTGTGAGCCGAGGAAAGAGCCACAGAAGTCCTGGACGAAAAATGGTTTCACATTACCTGGCGTTTTGCCGGTGAGCCACGGGTCGTTGTCGGTCGTCGATCTGTCCTTGAGGGACTCTAAGAAGGCTGCCATCTCCGTATCGCTCGTCTTCGGAATGGTCGCGAGGGTGACCGGTTCCGTGTCCTTTTCAGTAGCAAGGTCAGCATTTGGCGAGCTGGACGCTTCAGGGGGCGCAACACCCTTGTCTAGCCTGTCCGCTTTCCTGTCGGCTTTGGCGTCGCGCAGGTCGCTAATCGCTGCCTGGAGGGCTTTGGTTTGCCCTATTGAAAGCTTTAGAGCCTTCAGAACTGTTGCATCGATGTGCGCGACTGTGTCCACGGACAGAAATTCCTCATTCACTAAAGCCTCTACCGTACTCTTAGTGAGGTGTTTTTCAAGTGCCCAAGCCTTCAGTTCACTTACAGCCTTAGCAACATGTTCTTCATCCATCGTAATTCAGTTTTAATTCCGAAAGTTTCGCAGTTTTTACTTTGTCTATCCCGGCAATTATCCTATAATTAAGTAGCCGCTTTATTTATTTTTCTTTTTTTTTCTTTTTCAAAAACTGTTGTTTTTTTGCGCTTGCAGATTGCGATGGTAGTTTTCTCTGCTAAAAGCTGTTAATGCTGCGCTTGCAGATTGCGAATGAGAAAGGAGAGAAAGGAAGCCCCTTTTTAAAACACACGCATTAATCCGTACTGACAAGAGTAACAGATGGTCAGCGACATTTAACAAACAATATTTCGACGGCGAAGACGCCCAGTGTTTAAACAACAATTAGGAGATGGCTAGTAAACTGCCAGAGACGCCCAGTGTTTAGATAAGAATCAAGAGATGACCAGTGAGATTAGCAACCACTCGGCGGAGACGCCAAGTGTTTAGACAAGAATTAACTGTGAAGGTGGGCAGGCAGAGTTACACGCCACTCGCCCGTTTTAAATGTAAATAATCAGATTATTTATGGTACTATGTCCGAGGAATTTAGCCAATGTTTAAGATGTCGCGGACCCATTTTACTCTGCAAGTTCTCTTCCTTAATGTCGCGCAGGTGTAGTAATTTAGTTACGCAGACAAATCCGTATACGGACAAAACTGCTATTATATATTTTAACGAACCTCGGCGCGGCCTGAAAATTCTCATTTTCCCTTTACGAACTTAAAAAGCGAAATGTCCGGTAAAACTTTAAATCTGATTTTATGATTGTAATTTTTCGGCATTAATCGACGGTTTTACTATTCTATCACACAGCTAATTTTCAACACGCTGCTTAACCCATGGTGAGCATCATATTGGTGTTTAGTATAACTGATGCCAATGGGCAATGGAGAATTTTCAAATATAAATTTCATACGTGTAATACTTGATGTTTTAACCAAAACTTTTATGGTTTATTTTTTAACGACAAACGAAATTTTTGTATGTATTTAAAGATGACAATAGTATGCATTATTTGTTGCTGTGAATATTCGAATTATCCGCAAAAATGAATAAAATCAACGTTAATTTATATATAGAACTGGTAATTTTCAGTAATCATTTTCTTGTGCGTTTGTAAACTCCTCCATAAATGATATGAAATCTTGCTGGGTATGAATATAGATTTTTCAAGAGCAAATACCGTTCAGGAAAATATAAGAAAACCCATGCTTCGATAACTAATGAATAATTTAGCACGGCTGTAGACACCAGCGCCAACAGATTATGCTAACAGTAATAACAGTATCTACTGTATTATTAAATATAGCAACCTTGCAAGCATCCTTTCCCAGCAAACATTCACCCAGTCCATCCAGCATCAATTTGAGGTTGCGGCGTCAATCCGACCAAACCACAACATTAACTGTGGATGTACTTTGATTGTAATTGGTCACGACCACCGATCAATGTCCAGTCAACTTCTTTGATACAACGTTGTATAGACTTTGGGTAAGCAACGTTGTTTAAACGCTGCGTTTAGTCGCAACAAAGAAACGCAACTTTCTCTGACATCTAACCAACGTCTTGCAATCGACCTTAGATTGACATCGAAAAAACGACGTTGCAAAGTCTTCGCACTCCCAGCCATAAAGGAAGCAACCTCTTCGGGTTATCGCTCACTGCAAATGGTAGACATGATAAGTCACTTTGAAGCTAGGCGCAGAATATGAGAATTTCCCACAAAATTTTTATAAATATTCATGGAAATCGACTCTATACGTATCCTGCGTGACCGGGTGACCTAAGGGTGGGAGTACTGAGACGGAGGGTGACCACACCATGATTGTCGCTGAGTTGACAGCGATTCTTCATTTGCATTTTCCAGATGTCTATGCAACATCGTTTTCACGACACCTATACACTGTCGGAATGTAGATGCTGTTTCGACTTCCCTAACAACCAAAAACTCGACGTTGTCGAACTGGATCAACCTGCTGAGGATTACGAATAATGCTAACTTTTCCATGGCCTTATAGGTAGCCGAACAAAGCGCAGAATTTATGCCCAGCTGGAGGGTGTAAGATCTGTATAAAATCACGCTGTTGTCCAACAGCCAACCTGTACAGCGGTTTGGCCTGTTGTGTATAACAGTTTTTTTATCAGCAAACCCACTTGGGATTCTTCGAAAATAGTACTCACTAAAGGCAAAGCTACTTTTTAAAATATCAATTCGCTTTCTGGTTATACATAACAGACAGATCTCTCAGATGTCATCTGTTTTATAACAACAAGCAAAAAAGATCAATATGGCTCAGTATTTTCCGCGTCTGTGGAGACCGGTGGAGCGCTCTCTGATGGCACCTCGTCATGTGTGGGAGGCAAAGCTATGGCTGCAGCACTGTCGCAAACCGGGTCTTTCTCGGTGTAGCTTGGAGGTTGGCCACGATTTGAAGCAACAAGCAGAAGGTCTGGCTGACTGGTGTACTGTGGAGGAGGCTCCATTGGTACAGCATAGTGATCAGGTACGATGGCTGATTGGCCAGCACGGAAAAAGTTCTGTGTAAGACAAATACAACTGAAGCTAATTCACCAAAAAAATGAATAAATATTCGCATAAGCCACTTAAACAGATTTAAATTACCTGGAGGAATTGTCCCAAGTTTAGAATATGGTTACCCACGTGTTTTCAAATGAGTAACAACAAGCTAACATCTGAAATCACATTTACCATATCGTCACGTTGAAAAATTGTTTCTACTACTTGGTTCTTTTGATATTTGATCACATGGGGAGTCGTGTGTTTTGCAGGGTTAATATATGTTACATATATAGGTCAACATTACCATATGGTAAAAACATATATAAAAAAATCTGTTGTATTTTACGTACTACAAGAGAAAATGCTATAAAATGTAAACTGATATAGCTATATGGTTCTAATGGATCATATCAAAAACGTGTTTGTCAGTAAACTGTGTATATATAGATTCTTAAATTTAAACATTTTCACTTTCAATTTGAATTAAAGTATGAAATTAAAAACTCACGCCATTGCCATGGGTTGTATTGACATGATAGGCATTCGGCTGTGCAACATAACTCACTGTGGGGTCTGCAACCTTACGCCGTCGTTTGCATTTCTTTTTCAACACCTAGGAATGAGAAGTGTCAAGAGGCCATCGTTACGCATACGAAATGTTCAAATGTTTAACGCAACACCCCCAGACACGTAAAATTTGTTAGGTTACCCATAAGTCTTTCCGATGAATGTGTCGTTTGAACTGTAAACTTATTGAGCTAAATATAATTTTCTTTCTGTATACACACTTTTTACATTTTGTTGCACTTCTTTTACGTCCTACATTTTTTATGTAAATAAATTCCAACTAACTATTTTTAGCTAGCTATTTATAATCCATTACGAATTCTCTTACTGACTAGAACATAAGCGTATATAGCTACCTACACATGCATAGAACTGCCCAACCAATGCCTGCCTAAATAACGAATACTTACTATGACCACAGCCAACAGAGCGATGAGCAAGAAGACCACAAGCATTGGAACAAGGATTTGACGTACGCGTAGCCCGCCATCCCCCTCCTCATGGCTCTGGGATCGGCTCTCGTCGCTATCTACGTTGGAAGAGTCGGAGTCTTCTTCGGAAGAGTCCCCCATCACCTTTTTTATATTATTATTATTATTATTATTATTATTATTATTATTATTATTATTATTATTATTATTATTATTATTATTATTATTATTATTATTATTATTATTATTATTATTATTATTATTATTATTATTATTAATTTTATTGATTAACTTGATATTCTTGGTGCAAACAGAGCGTATTTTTTCAACCAGTCAGCAACAATGAATTTGGTGATATGCATGTGGAAGAAAGTATATATGTGTGCAAAATATAGAAAATAACAAATTTCAGAAGCTGGTCGACACAACACAAGGCAAACTTTAAATGCTAAAACGCCTGTTTAATGTTGATACTTTTGGCACCAAAGTCGGGTAATCAGTTTTTCCGCATTAAGTTTTAACACTTTAAAGAAGACAGATGGCGTTGCAGGTTTCAACTACCAAGCCTTTTTTCAGACATACTGTTTTTGCAAACGCAATACTGTCACATAGCCTACGGCTCACGCCATATATAAACAGACGCTAGAGTTTTCTTACTAAAACGTGGTTTTGTATTTTTATCAAAAAGGCTTTGGTTCAACAGATTTCGAGATAACAGGGCTTTAAAACGCCCACAAGGCACTGAAAATATTGATGACATAAGCTACAATAGTCACAGCCTTATATAATTTAAAACTGAAATTAACTTAAGGGTGTAGTGAGGCATAAAAAGTAAGGTAGGGTAAGATAGTGCTCGATTGCATATAACCCTCTATTTTGAACACAGCAACTTGTTTAATGGATGCTAGGCGATTAAACAATCTACACTGTGACATATGTAAATAAAAAGCTCCATTCTGATTGGTCGTGAGGTGTTTGACACATCTAATTTTTGCAAAAAACTAACTGTTTCGCAGTTCCCTGTTCCGTAATTTATATGGTAAATTGAGTCAAAATTGACGTACAATAAGCCAATACGCTTTTGTTAAATATATCCTTAACAATTTATTTTAGCAGAAAAATGTTTGGTGCTTTTCAATATCTTTAGAATGTTTTGTGAACTGCTAAGAATTCTAAGGTTATTGTTCAAAATTACTTTGATTGTCCAGCAAACCTTTACAATTTAAACCGGATTACAAGCACGGAACATTTTTATAACATTTGAACAACACAGAAATTATCTACTAGGGGCGTTCGTAAGTGCACTCTGAGCTGTGACGAAAGCAATGACATAGTACACCTCGCACCTGTGAAGTACGAGATTATTGACAAAATGGTGCGTATATTGGCTTTTACAACTCCGGCACAACAATTGTGACTTAATTAGTAGGATGATAGTTTTGTCTTTCTTATATTACGGTCTTGCCTCGTGTAACATGGGTTGGAAAAGGCTGTCTCGCTATGTTGCAAAACATCAATTATATATTCAATTTAATCGTTACACAACAATGATCAACTGTACTTACATAAATTTGTTGCCTAATTGTTAATGTTTCTGAACATAACACACTTTTTGATCGTAACTTGTGGAAACCTTAACTGATGTCTATATTTTGTAAAGCCTGTAAGGACACACAGTCGCCTTATTCAACAGCTATATCCTCTGAGTACATCTCGATTTCAAAAGATATATATATTTCTTAAGTAGTCTATCTCTTTGTCTTGTCACATATAGTTAATGATAAAGAACATGGATAACATCGAAAAGAAAATCAAACATCAGATTGGAAGAGGACACTGAAAGAAAGCAAAACGCCCTCTGATTAACTTGGATTAAACCAGTAAAAGCTATCGTAGACCGTATTCGAAATTTGTAGAAGACTTTATTGAAACTAAATTTGTAAATGAGTCGAACAAGAAGAATATTGTTTGTTCAGATTACTAAAATTGGAAAATGCTAACTTTATAGGATTTTCAAAACCAACATATCTTCCATGTTTTACCAGTTCTCTAATATGAGAACAAACGGCCGTTATGCAGGATTATAGTTTACTGAAGCACATTTACTAAGATAGAAACTTATGGCTTGTCTCAAATAGTTGGTCATAAAGAGATATTTATAAAAATTAATATCTATATGCTTTAAAAATAAACAGAAAGTTTACATGCAGTATTTCAGAATTACGTGAAGAAGAGCTTGCAATAAATTTTCGTCTCATGTGGGTTATCAAAAACTCTAATATTTTGCGTCTTCTTTTAACAAATATTTTGCGTCTTCTTTTAATAAGGAGCACCTATGTCAAATCTGGAAACAGCACGTTAAACTGGAATCGATTATAGCTACTGTCAGAACCTGACCCTGTGTAAGACCTAAAATTACCTAAATCAATGTATGTATCACTGTATTAAAAACTGATAAAGTAACTTGACAGTTTCGCTGCCGAGTAGCGAAATTACACTTGGTGCAACAACAATTACTATCTAGAAGACTTAAAAATAAGGAGTTCCGCAAAGACCTTTGCTAAAAATAATCACATCACCAGTTACATTTCAACTCTAAGCAACACATCTTTTGACATGCTGTATACCAGTAAATATTCAGACGCCGATCCAGCGTTGATTTAAATTTGTGACGTCGAGTCGTTATTTAGATGTCGAGAGAGTGACATCATATAGACCTACCGAGAATATTAAACAGATCACCGTCTAGACAGCGACAATCATAAGGTGTGGTGATGTTTGCTCCTGTGAAGTTCCCTTGGGTCTTCCAGTAGAACAGATTTTGTATGAAGTCAATGTTTATGAATATTTTTCACAAGAAGTAGAGAAAAATGGACCTGATTCTATAAATCTCATACTTTATGTCCTGCTTTTCTTCAATTTCCAAAGCCAGCAGTCGCGGCTTATATTTCATGTGAAGGTCAATATGATTAGAACTTTCTTCTTTTTCGTCTTTTTTTCTTTTTCTTCTTTATTTGTTGTTGTTGTAATCGTCGATTTACCGAAATCTATTAAACTTCGCGTCACAGACGTTAATTAAGCCTCGAAGAAAGTTCGGTTTATTGCGCCCAAAAAAGTTACGTTGCGTATGCACAACTTTTTTATCCAACATCTATGCAACATATTTCAAAGACGTTACTTAGTTGCTGTTCTATGGTCGCGATAAATTACAACTAAATTTCATCCAAATTTATTGTGGGATTCTTGCCACCAAACTCAGCGTCCAACATCTATTCAACATGTCACCCAATGTCTATTCAACGTGTTACCCAACGTCTATTCAACGCTGTATCAAAGACAATGATATATAGCCGCGATCAATCAAAACCAAAATACCACCAGATTTAACCTTACTCTTTTGCAGGATCTTGCCCTAAATAGACGTTTTATCAACGTAATAATGTTTACTGTGATATAGGATTCAAAAGCTGTGTTACCTTACGAGTTTTTATTCAACTGGCAAATTGACGTGACATTAAGGGAAAGTTTTAAGAAATTCTGATTTTTAAGCCTTCAGAATATGTATTTTTACATAGCCCAGTGTGTAATTTACAATAGCAAAAACGATCTTCTTTTTCTGTAAGATTGAACTGTATATTTAAGCAGCCTGGCCTCCGATTTTATTGGACTGTTATTGTTTCACACATATTGTGAAGGAATTGCAGCAAATGTAAATTTTGTAAAGTAAAAACCTTTCATGATCAAACCATTTGTTGTGTCATCACAAGATATCTCCGCATCTTGGAATATTTCATTTAAGTTGTTTAAAAGTATATATGACTGATTAGGCATTCGCTATCCTATTTACCGGTCCCTACTCTCTTTTTTTGGCTTCCTTGTCTTAAAACTAGTTGTATTCGAATCAGGATCGTTATATTTGGACAGCAGGAATTTAAATGCTACTTTAAAAATGTCAAAATGCATTTTAAATTCATACCGGTATTTCGTTGGCTTCATAATAATCATCGTAAAATCCATAATTAATATTCTCACGAGAATCAACCATCCTGAAAAAGCAATGTGTTCTTGCTTAAATTTTCACTTTAAGCAACATGATTATGCGGGAAGCGCCTAGTTGGAACAAGTAAAACTTGTCAATACTCACTTTAGCTTAGTGTTGTTTTCAAAAATCAAAACATCGATTTAAATATCCCAAAAGAAACAAAAACACCCACTTCAACTTCAGTCTCCCAATGCATGAAATCCGCTGACTATAACTTTAACTGCGGTTTTATCTTTTAAAATGCGATCAGGATGCTACATAAAGAAGAGCTTTCGTAAAGATTTGACAATGATTTCTTGATGAAACGACACTAAACTATATCATGAATCAATATTCTGATGGAGTTTATACTTATCATAATTTAGAAAAAATATGCATATTTTAATTTTATGTGTACATAGAATAAAGAAAAACGCATATGAAGGGCATTATTTGTCATGTTTGTTATTAAATCTGGCATGTCTTTATATAGGCATATACTTTAATTGTTATTGTAATTTGTGGAATCATATCACAGTATGTAACATGACACACTAGTACATTACAATTCAAATGAAGTATATTCAAAATTTTTCAATATTTCATACAGGTAATGACGATAGAAACAATACTTTTTCTTCCATTTATATTTTCTAGAGAACATATTTTAAGTACCATTTTTTTCCTACTTTTGACAGGCACTGAAGCAGTTGTTTTATTTAACTTACCTCCACTGGTTTCTGAAAAATCCCTATCCAGTGTAACTTAGGGGCCTAATAACGTGTAGTTTTATATCCTGTTGTTTTAATTTTGAAAACACAAGCTAATAATCTACAGAGTATTGGATGTGCAATTTTAAGATAATAGAAAATAGATAAGCATGTTATGAAGAGAACTTCAACAAGATAATGGGTAGATATAAACATGTATTTCAAGATAGCGCCTGTTTAGAAATAAGACGTAATTTGCACTCCTGTGGCTATATTTAGATACTTATTTATTTCAATTTGCGTTATAGAATATTTGTCAGTTAACAAATGAATATTGCTGTTGTATTTTCGCAACTATTTAACTCATCACTTTTTGTAGATATAAATTTTCTAAAATATAACCCCAGTGATTAGGCTTGTGTGAAGCAAGACTTTTGCTGTCGTAGTAAAACAACAGCATTGGTCTGAAGGTGAAATAACAAATTTGAACCAAAAAAATGGCTTTACGGATAGGATTTAAATTATAAGCATTTTAAATTAGCAGTAGAAGAGTGCATCAAACCGGGAACTGAAGTGTGTAACTTTATATTAATTGTGGTTTTGGTAACTAAGTGAATTTCACGAACTAATGTATTAATGATAAACTCTCTTACATTTTACTTATATGCCAAATCATTATACATAGCCAATCAATCTTGGACAATTTTCAAAGTCTGATTTTGAAAACGCTTTAAATTCTGCTTTGGAAACGGTTTAAATTCCAATTAAATAATTGTAGAAATTATTATGGTGAAATGGTCTAAAAAGTTAAAAATATAACAGTCAAACATTCTTGTTGACAGTTCTACTACTAGATCACGCATTATTTTAATGTGTTGACTGTTACCTACACTCCCATTTCCAATGTAAAGTTAGAACTAAAACGGTTAATTAAATGCTGTCCCTCCTCAATAGTGGCATTAAACAGAGGCAACAGTTTCTTCCCTACTAATTTTAAATTATTCATTAAAATTGACTTCATACATATCCTGTTTTACCGGTTGACTGAGTCGAACTTGATGAGTTGAACATTTCACCTTAACATACTGTCTAGACGATAATCTGATTTTCACGACGTTTGTATGATGTTACTCTCACGATGTCTAAATAATGACGTTAGATAAACGCTGTGAAGTTGTTGGACCGACTCCTCCTCATCCTCTCCTCAAAAGTGTAGAAAAAATATCCGTTCCCCACCAATTTTTGCCATGTCATTTTTGAAAAATCTAAACTTACACAACGTAGCCGGAAAGTTAAAATGTGTACTGGGATGAGCAAATTATAATAACATCGTACATATAAATCTGATGTCATATCTTGTAACAAGGTTGCGGTTCACTCTTTGCGTTTTGAAACGTTTAAGTTACATTGAGTTTTTTTCCTTTTTTGCACAGATAAGGGCAAAAACAAGTAAATGAAAAATAATAAAGAAAGAATAAAAGGGACATGGCTGGCAAATCAAATATTTATAACTTTCACTCATTTATAAATTTCTATTATGAAGACTTAAAAATTCTGTAGAGATCTTTTAAAATAAAGTCATGTTCCTAATTTTATTAAAACATAGCACAATATATCCCAGTAAACAGTCCGACATCGATGCAGTATCGATTTCAGGTTTGCGAAATTGACCCAAATAATTCGAAACACTAAATCTCGGTTTTGTTTTTACCAATGAAAAAGGAGCCGTTTTTGCATCTCACAGTAAAGTATCAGCCATATCTTTCTCGCCAGTAATTGCATAGAACTGGACGTTCGTAAACTTAGTGATAGAGCTGTGATTCTTAAAAGAATATGGTGCTAGCCTACGCAGATAACCGACTCGTTTACTCCACAGGTGTCACTTTTCACCCTTACGCCCGCAAGGTGGAATCTTTTGTGTTGGTGCCTCTTTTTTGTTACCTCTGATCGAAGTGATCCTGTTAGGAAAAGAAGGCTAATCAAGTAAAGGGGAAAAGTATCAAAAATCATCTATCTGTAGTGACTGAGCAGTCTATCTATGGTATTTTTTTGCAGTCGAAGGGTCCAGCCGATGTGCTGCGTGTGGTTGGTAACCTCGTTGTTTTTGAAGTGGCTTATATGCCTTCTAGCAACTCTACTTTAACCGAAAGGCATAATTTCTTTGCACATGACAGTGTTTGTTTGCGCCTAGTAGTATCAGAGTAACATTCTACCAGTGTTGCTGTGAGAGCTGGGAATTTATACGAAAAAGTATTTGGTCATAGTGTGAGGCGTACAGACACCAGGATATCTGGAAGGAAGAGTCATCGTAAGTTAATCTACAGACCTTTCCGATCATGTTGAGCCTAATTTCTCGTAGATCGAATCAAGCATTCAGGAATTGAAGCTATAAATAATTGTTGGTAGGAGTAAGTCAACATCACAACTCGAGTTTCAGTTTTTCCGCAACTTCTGCAGTATTAACAATGCTTTCAGCACAACCAAAAGACTCTAAGCACCGCGCTTTCCGGTGGCCGAAAATAACAGCAGTTGAGCTGTGGGCCTTTTCTAGCGGTTATAAAGAGCAAAGAATATGTTGTAAAGCCATATACATTGGTGCGCGCCCATAATTTGGAACTCGAGGTTGAGAAGAACGGCGCAGTCGATCGTGCCCAGAGCACACCGATCTTTTCTTAACACGCCGTCACTTTGTTACTTCGTCCATGCTGAAGAAGATTTGGTACGGACACACTGAACTAAAAGAAGACCCAAATGAATTTTGCTAAGATTGCTCCATCTGCGTTATAGGTCAAGACTGTGATGAAACTAACATGGAAAGTATGTCAACATTTGTTGACAGTAGCAAGTTATTAATAGGCGCACCTGCTGTTGAGGCACAGTCCATTCGGCAGGATACATCTCTGCAGGACGAGCGCAAAGATTCTGATAGTGAGGGGATAGCGACACTGTGCATCAAGTCCCATTCATAGAAAATACTGCAGAAAGACAAAAAGAAATCGCCTGCACAAGATTCATAGTTATCGTTGCACAATCTAGCCAGCAACAATGCACCTATGACAGCTGTCACAAATACAGGGTGCAGATTCCCATCACCGAGCCCTGTTTGCGCAGTCAGTAGTTCCAGCGGCGAAAGGGGCCGCCACAGTATCAGATAACGCAATCAACGGCACCCAACTTTTTCGTCACCATATTTGTCTCCATGCTACCAGTTGTCGCTGGATTACAGGCCCTCGCCGGATTCCGATGCCACTGTGAGAGATGCTGTGCACCAACAATTTTTGATGTTTCAGAATCAGAGTTTCCAACCGCGTGTACATCAGCAGCACCCGCCTTTACACATGGAAAGTTTACTGCACCATTGACGCAGGAAAAGACAGACAGTCGCGAAATACGTCAGTAAACCAAATAAGAGTTGACAGACAAACGTGAAGTCCGTCAGCAGCGTCACCATCAGCAGTTAGATCGTCATCTTCCCTAACGACCTCCGGCTCATTAGTTACAAAATTGCGCAGAGAACGTGAAGCACAGCAAGGGGTCAGCAACACATCTATCTCGCGGTCAGAGTTGTGAAAATTTCGTCAGCGCGGCGGCAAGACCACATAAGCCAGCCCGGGGTTCCTACTTGAATCTGAGGGGCCATGTGACCAGGAGCATGGTTTCTTAGCCTTCAGCACAGCATCCGTCAATATGAAAGATAAAGATGCAGTGTATTTTGAATCATTGGCAAGAATATGGATACGCGTGCTGTTATTCGCGGATTTTTTAATTAGACTTTGATAACAAGGCGAAAGACTCAGAAACAAGAGCAGTCCTGAAACTGATCAGTTGCCTGGTAAAATGTGCAAAGGACTTAATTAAGGCTAACTCATCAGCACTTTCAGCAGCAGAACAACTGAGACGCGGTACCATTTTGCAAAAATGTCCTTTGCCGAAAGCCAAATTGTTTGATCTTCGGCACGAGAACCAAGCCTCTGAAATCCAGCTATCTCCTGACAGCCTGATGCCTTAGTTAAACGCCTCGAAGACGCCACAACAATACAGATATCAGGCAGCGAGAGCTATTGTTCTTACAGGGCGCGGGCAAGAGACACCGGGAGAAAATTTTGCACAGACTTAGAACTAACTAGGGCAAAGATACAAATCTCATATTCTTTACCCATAGGAAGCTTGAAGCGAAAGAAAATATCGGGTCACCCAACAAAATCGAACGCTGGTTACGCTAAGGGTACCCACTTCCGCTTGTGAAACAAAAAAAAAACAAAAATTGAATTGACCAAACAACAAAACCTCAGCCTGCTAACCTCAAACAGTGGAGGGTCTGAGAAACAGAAAGCACTATCAAACATACTGAAGGTACTGCTAGAGAAGTAAGCGATAGGGGAGATGTTCCCATAACAGGTAGGTTTCTTCAGCAGACAGTTTCTGCGGCCAAAGTTGACAATTGGGGTGGCGTTTGATCATGGACCTCAGACCTCTCAACCGCATGTTGCAAACGCCATCGTTCGAAATGGATAAAGAACGTATAAGGAAGATGGTGGAGATGTGTATGCGGGCGACATCGGCAGATTTGTCGGATGCATACTTCCACATCCACGTGCACGCAAATTACTTCGAGTGCCTATGGTTTCAGGTCGGAGACAACCGGTACTGCTACAAAACACTTCTATGTGCTCTGTCGCCCGCCTCATGGGTATTCAGCTTACGGTACTACTGCTGCTGAAGACATGGTGCCAAAAAAGAACAAAAGGCAAATGGCCGGGCAAAGTCTGCTTCTCATAGACGAGTGCCTAATATCTGTATTGGTTATCAGCTTGTAAATTTGGAGACGTCAGAGTTGGAGCCAAAGCAGATAATCCTGTTTCTGTGAGATCAATTCGATATTTCAAAAGGAATGATTCACCGGCCAACAGATCATATGGGGAAAGTAGAGAGTCTGATAGCATCTGCTTGCCGTTGCCGATTGCACAGAAAACGATGCAGTTAGGTAGACTGCGCTTCGTCACTACCAGAGGCTGGTAAAGCAAGAAGTACGGTTAGGTCGGGTAGAGTGAAGGGTCCACTTCAAAGGGTAGTTATTTCAAGGAAAACGACCAGCACAGTTGCATGGCATGCATATCAATGTGCTAGAGACGCTGGCAGTGAAACAAGTCCTGCCTCTCGACAGGCTTACAGGTCAGTAGTATTATGCCTAGTCTGCTATGTACGCAAACTAGGGGACACACGCTGTCGAGAACATGATTGTGACAGAGGGAAATGTGGCTCCTAGCAGGGTAACGGGGCATAATATTGCTCCTGCACAACAGCAACGTGCTCTAAGATATGGCATTAAGACGAGGACAGGCGCTACCTGGAGAGTGAACAGTGTCACACAAGATCTTTCTTTGGGTCGGCATGCTCACATCCGGCACCAATAGGGAGCGATGCATACCAGCGGTGGTTTTAGATCCCTTGCTAGGACGCATGTCTAGAGAGCTGAAGTTTCGCAAGGCTGTCGCAGCCCCAGAAAACCCGACGCCGACTTGGTACCCACAATTAACCATTAGGTTAGTGGCCACCAACACGGATTCCATCAGATACGGGGTATCAGCTGCACTGAATCACTACCCTAAATCTCGACATTTGGAGGCTATGAGGGGGTGTTTGAGAGGAAGAGCTCTCGCGCGCAGCTATAGAGTGACTGTCCACGCGAGGCCTACAAAGACGAATATAGCTCTCAGTGGAAGGTTTTGTTTGAAAGGTAATGTGTGCTTAAGCAAATCGACCCAGTAGCCGCCACGGCGCCGCTAATAGCCGAAAATCTGACATATTTATACGAGGGATGCAAAGTAGGCGTTCGCACCATAGAGGGATATACAGCCACTCTGTGAACAACCGTACGCAACGCGTAGCCATACGATCCAGATCAGGACGAGTGCCTCACCAGCATGATACGAAGTTTTAAAATTCAGAGACTCACACCGGTAAGGGATATAGTTCAATGGATCTCAGGGTTGAATTCTATTACTATCAGAGCGAATTCTTTAAGTGCGTAGCCAAGGTCTGCTAAAGGAGCTCACGTTTGAATTCACCTTCCTGCTTGCCTCAGCGAGGAAGAGAAGGGCGCGAACTTCGCCCTCTGAATGCAAATTACTTGCTTGAGGACGCATATCGCCAGGTTATTTTCAAGCCAATGGCAGAATTTCTGGGTAAAACGCATATCATAATACACAGCAAAGGAAATACCTCTCTGAGTAAGGTAGAAACAACTTAATGTGCTGTGCCCAGTGGTCACATTGGGCAACTACGTATAGGCAACAAAGGCGACCAGGTCGATGCAGCAAACCGGCTACATATCTGATTCATATAAACGGATACAAAGGGAAAGCCACGGTCTCCACCTATCTGCCCGAGTCGGTGAAAGCCGCTTATAGGCGTGTGTTTGAGTCTGGTAAAGTGCTGGACCACGAGGAGAGGGCGGCAATGGGCGAGCGGGGTGCTGTTATTTGCCCAATAGGTGTATTAAATTCTATCTCCAGGGCTCCAGAGATTCAGTCACTGATCTTTGCTAAGTGACTTTGCTTGTGCTTCATCAGTCGGTAGAAATGCTGGTGTTAGACACACGCATCTTAATGCCTAATTCTTGTTCCAGGACGCGGGCCCCAGGCGGTGCCAAATATGATACCCTGGCAAGGGACGAGGCAGAGGCAAACAGCAGTGAATTGTAGCACACCCTATTGTTGAATGGCTAAGAAAGGGGGTGTGTATAGGACGGATAGCAGAGGATGCAACGACCCAGCACACCAGTAGTTAAATGTGTTAAGCCTGTGTACCGGCATAAGTGAACTGAAAATAACGTAAATGACGCCATAGTCTGCTTGGATGAATTCTCAGTGTTACATGATCACGTGTCAGGTTGCAAGTGTTCCTGAAAATATTGCAAGACGTGGTGATTGGCCCAGCAGGGTAGAGAAACAGTGAAAGTCATGGTAATGTTTCCTTGGTACCCGTGTGTAAGACAGCGAGGATGTAACACCTACAACGGCGGCAGGGACACCCCAAGGGGATGGAGACGCAGCCATCGATGGAACCACAGAGCATGTTGTTTTGCAGGTATCGGCGAAAAAGGCCCTACAACAACCTGTGGGAGCAATAAACAGTGGATTGGAGGGGTGGATCATCGTCATCATCATCGTGAGCAAACATAATTGCAATAGGCTTTTAAGAATTTTGAGAATTTTTCAGTTGAAGGGATTACCGAACGCTTTACTGATTTAAGCTAATTTAACATGAAGAGAGAAGATTTTGCCCACACATGTACCCGGATCCCTGCGTTCAGTGAGAGTACCCCGCCTCACGCATTCGGAAAGGCCTTGTATCGCACAATCAGTGCTGAATATAAAAAACAAAATCAAGTGATGTTAAAGCTCAATGCCTTCAGTATTGTAATACAAAAGCAATCGATTAGAAATTACACTCTCTTTGGCCTGGCCACGGAGAGTAAAGATTTTGCCATTTTGCTATTGTATTGACTGGCGTGAAAATCGTTTGTATATACAGTTGAGCTTCGTTGTAGAGCCATGGCTCATAATTCCAAATGTATATCAGAAATACAGTTTAGACGTCTAACATGTATGGGCGCCACTATTTGTTTTTATTTCAGTAATTACGAGTGCTTTAGTGCAACTGATGTAATATCAGTACGTGTGTTGTTGAATTAGTAAATGCGTTGTAGTGCTGTCTTTGTGATGTAAAGCGCATTTAGTCCAACCAGCTATAACGTCACACGTGAATAGCTACTCATGTTTTAAGGTGAAGCCCCGGGAAGAGGGGGTGGGCACTGAATAAGAAACGGTTTCTCCAAAAAAAAAAAAAAATGCGGAGAAAGGGGCAATTTTGAGGTCAGACGAGGTCCATACGTACTGCCAGTTTCGTTAAAAAATGGAGGTGATTTTCATTTGGCATTCCGCGTTTCGCACAAAGACGGGGATTGTTTTGGCATTTTGTTAAAAAGGGGGTGTTATTTCAAAATTAGCACTCCTCATATAGGCATCATTTAAAAAGGCATGGACACACATGGTATCCAGTTGTTCATTAAGTGTCCCCCTACCCCTACCCCAGCGATGTTTGAGTCCTTCCAAAGAATTTTCGTTGGTCCTACTGTTCATGATGTCACATGTATTGAAGTATCAGTGTATGGTTAACGGCACTGTCTATGATGTTAAACCCAATAAGCCCCACTGTCTGTAATACCAAACATGCTTAATGCCGCTGTCCTTAATAACACTTGTGTTTTATTTCATTTTCTTTAATAACAGACGTGTTTGCTGCTGCTGTTTATTGAGTTAAGTTTATTTGGTCCCACTGTTCATAACGTATTTATTATTCAGTTCCCCTCTTTTAATTGCCACACAAGTATTCAAACTACTATATAGATTAATATCTGAACACTTATCTTAGGGTTAAATGTTTGTATAATTCTTTTATATTTGCGTATTAGAAATCGTTTCTTGTGGTGTCGCCATGTTGAATAATAAAAAAACGAGCTTCACAAAGCACGGAGTTGACTGTATATGACGCAGAGGCAGGAGCGATCTCGCCCAGTGGACATGCTTGCTGAAAAGCTCTGTCTGGTGGTAAGAAACCTAAGTCACAGACATGGCCCATACTTCATGCCCTTGCATTTCAATGGCTCTCCTGTTCCGATGATTACTTCACCTGCATCCCAGCACCTTCTTACCCCCTTCCCTCTCTCTTTTCCTTGCCCCCCCCCCCCCCTTTTCTCCCCGTGTTTGCTGTCAGTTGGCTGTAGTCCAATCAGCAAATACGCATGTCACGATCTTCCTTCTAATAAAATCATAATCTGTTGGAGCATAAACTTTTCTATAACCGTCACGTTCTTAATTTATATATAATGTCTAAACAGTAAACACAAAGATCTCCCATATCTGATATGCCTTGTCTAGTTCACAAACAGGAAGATAAATGGTATTTTCAAAGTAGGAAGACAACGTTACAAGGTTAGTTAAAATCTGTATTATTTATTTCTTATATTTTGCAGTAGATTTGTTGAAGGTGGTACCAAAATGTAGTGCATTAAATACCAAGTTTTGTGTTATGATAAATGTTATATATTACTTTGTGTTTTGTAGCGTGTAACGAACTGTGCGTAAGGAATCTTTGCTAAGTATTTTATATATGCACGCGATAACTGGAGAATCAGTTTCAATACATGAGCGGCCTGAGTATTTAAATACTTACGTACTGAGAAAGTAGTGTGTTTCATCACGCTATCAGTGCTACTTCCTCAATCCCCCCCCCCCCACTCCTCCCACCTCAAGCATCAAAGCTCGATTTAGTGTCGTTCGATCATATAAATTCCCTAACAAAAAAAGAGCAAACAAGACCCAATGAAAGATCTGGAGGACATTTTCAAGCAGCTTGCTTCTCCCACTCGCCCCCCCCCCCCCGCCATAAAGACAGTACATTTCGCATGTCTTTCACGGTTTGGTTTGCACCCCACCCCTCCCGATCGACTAGGGCAAAAGGGAGCGTAAATCAGAACACGAAAGTAGGAGCATTAGTGGTTCCTTGGTCCTTTTCCTCTTTTCTACACTGACCTCGCACCAGTGTAACACCTGGCTTGCCCCCTGTACAGCTCCCCCACCCCCCCCCCCCCCGGATGTGGTAGGAATTGGGATATAGACTACTCTATCTTCCCCACATGTGCCCCCGCCCCCTCGCATCCCCGCACCCCCCCCCCCGACAATTATGTTTTACGGTGAGATATCCTTTCAGTTTAATAGTTCTGTTAAATAACTTGCTGACCATAAATATTAAAAAAAGTTTTCATATCAGACAGAGGCAAATTAACCGATTATCTCCAGATTTTATTAACGTCCATACTCTAAAATTTCTGAAGCAATCATTACAAAACCGAACGTCACAAAATTCATTAATGTTAATTATTTTAAGTTATTTTTTACACTGATTAGGTAATGCAAATAAATGAAATGTTAATAGTTCAGTTATCGTTTTACCATAGGGCGGATAGAGGGGAGAAGGAGTCTTATCATTGCTCCCCCCCCCCCCCCACTCCAGGGGGAGCTGTATTGATAGTGGAGGGGGGGGCGTAAGCTAAACTGTTACACCGAAGCCACAGTATGTGGTCTAATTGTGTTATGATCCTACCCTAGGGTCTTACTCCTTTGCTAAAAGAGAAGAAAATGGCTAGCGAGTTAATTACAGCACTTAAATTTGATTTTTATACTTTTGCTCGATTATCCAATATAAATATCATAAAAAAAATATCATATGTAGGCCAGTAACTTTCTCCGATTGTCCTTAAATGAACTAATCACTTGTTTCAGGGCAATGATAATTGAAAATATTTTGTCATAATGCTTAATAAGGGGTCATCCATAAAGTTCATGGAAAAATAATGGATGTTTGCACTCCCTGCTGCAAAATTTGATATAAACATCAGCATAAACATCAACATGCAGACAAAACTAGACCACACCCTCTTTCCTCTCCGTGGTACGTACTTTATGGATGACCTCCCTGCCCCCGCCCTCTCATGTGTTTATCCATTCTCAGCATGCCTGGGGAAACACGTGAAGGCGTAGACCACAGTGATTGGTGGGAAGATGTCTACGATTATTACAATTCCCGCGAATCGGAGGAGCATGACGTAATGCCTGAACCGGAGGTGCGATTGATTTACTTAGATATAGCTGATAATTTTATATAAGCTTCGATTAATTTACTAAGATATAGCGGAAAATTTTGATAAATACATAATTTTAATAAATAAAAAATAAATTTTAATAAATATTTGATCTCAGTATTTAAATTTGTGATATCACTCATTAATAATATGCAACATGCAAATGTGAAAAATGTAAAATGTCTATCCATGCAATTATAATGTTACTATTTTTATTCAACATATTAGTTTATAATTGTGCATCTTTAGGCAATTTAATATTCTGAGACAAAAAAAATAATAAAATAATAATTTAATTTAGTTAAATTCAATTAAGTATCCGATGAAAACGCCAAATTATGTTTTTTTTTTTTTTTTTGTTTTTTTTTGCAGAGTGAAGAACTGCCGGATTGGTCAAGAGAATGGGATGATGATGATTGGAATCCGGATCATTGGCCTGATGATAGCCACGGCCATGATTCTCATGAGTGGCCTGGTGGTCGCCATCACCCGGGTCATGGGCGCGGCGAAGGTCACGGTCATGACTCGGATGAATGGCCCGGCGGTCGTCATCATCCTGGACATTGGCCGGACGATGACTCTCACGACCGCGACGACGGCTGGTGGCCCTGGGGCTCTAGCGAGGAGACTGGTGGTGACTCAGGAGTCTCCAGCGAAGAGCACTTTTCCGGAAATACCGAGAGGCACCCCGCAAGTGCGGGGGAACAGAGAGGGGGCAGCGGTGAGGACGAAGGCGTCTCTGCTGCTTTAATCGCAGGTCCTGTTATACTGTTTTGCTTCATAGCGGTTGCACTGGTGCTGATAATAGTAAGTACACTATGTTGTACTTTGCAAGTACATATCATATATACAATGCTACGCTGTAGACTTTGAAGAACATAATGAAGATAGAACAACACTAAAAATTGATATATACATATTCGATAACAGTGCACATTCTATACTAAAATGGTATCGAACCCAACAAAAAGTCTGGAAATATTGCAGCAATACGAATGTTTTTCACGCCCCCCCCCCCCCCCTTAGGTTTCAATACTTTCTCTGCCTTTTCTACTTATTTTATCTGGCTTCTCATGTCTATAGATATTGTTGAAGAGGCGAATTGCGAGGCGTACGTGTGCAGCTGAACCAGTGGCTGTGAGCACAGTGGAAAAACCCAAAGCCTACGCCGGAAATCCTCTCTACGGGGTCAGCTCTTTTGATTTTTATGCAAGGAAAAATTCAACTATTCTATGAACGTTTGAAAGGTTAAAAAGAAAGAAAAGAAATGATTTGAGAACGTGGATCGGTTGTACTCTGCCAATTGACATCAATTGCAATTGTTAATACCTTTTACTCCCATATAATATTTCTGGTTGAAATCGATTCAGCTTCTAAATAAAATCATTTTAATAAACACTTTTTATTGGGGGGGGGGGGGTATATGAGTTCAATACCTGGGGCTTGGTATTGCTTCCAGGGTCCGTATTCAATAACTTAACTCAAACTCATAATCAGATTGAGTCTGAAATTGGCATTGCAAACTCAACATTTGTTCAACATCAGCATTTGCTCAAAATCGGAGTTTAAGGTTTTCAGCATCGAAATATCGCCTAACTAGACGCTTTCTGTGGGCGGCGGGAGAAATGTTTACGTGTATAATTTAAAATGACTTAAATAAAGTACTTTAGAAAGGTTATGGTGAGAAATAAGATCACTAGCCATCTTATTTGACCTTACTTTATTTTAAGAACCTTCTAGTCTAGACTCAATTTGCGCTGAAGTTTTATTTAATGAATGGCTGAAGCTCATATTTAGCTCAAATTTTGAGTTCGAGCGCAAGCTTGAGTTTGCGCCACGTTATTGAATACGGGCACAGTTCTGCCTCTAAGCATCAGTGTATAAGTAGCCCAGTTTAGATTGTATATAAGTGTATGTTTTATCAAACAGAACGCACCGAAGTATGAAGACATAATAGGCCGTCCAGCGATCGCACCTGTTCATTTCACTGGACCAAATGCTCCGCCCCCTGTGTACACCAGCAAACCAGATCTAAGAGCAGCTTCACGTGACGGTCCACCCCCAAGTTACTCTGGCCAATCAGTGGATAGCTTCTCGCAGCGGAATGACCAGACATCCATGGCAACGCCACCGCGCTATGAAAGTATCAGATCCGGTTCTGTTCCACCGGTGTATGAGACTATTGGAAGCAGTGCTCCCTATTAAAGGACTGTTAACAAAGACAAAGGAACGTATGATTTAGGCCTCTAATTCCCTCATACTGAATTCAAGCAAACGTTGTATTAAGTGGTTACAACTGTGACCAAAAACATGCAACGTATGTATAAAAAATTGAGAAAATTAACTGGATCGATCGGTATTTGCGTGAAGACTTGTTCACTTTTTTTTCTTTTCTTTCTTTTTTTTTTTTTTTTTGTTTTTTTTTTTGTTTTTTTTTTTTGTTTTTTTTGTTTTTGTTTTTTGTTTTGCTTTTTTTTGTTTTGCAAAAGTTAATTATTGGTTACTCTTCCCAGCTACATAAGTATTTTGTTTGTTTATTCTCAAATACGGACACAGACAGAACAAACTTGAAGGTTCTTTCACTCCTTAACAGTTTTTTTAACCCGGCGAGGCTACCGATTTCTGATTTCCAAAAATGAACAATCCCAGTAATGGGATTGAGTTTGGAATGTGTGACGACGCCGTTGAACCTGTCTTATATCGAAATAGCGTTCCGACATAAAAGAGTGTCAATTTATCTGCTCGAAAATCATTCTGGAACAGCTCAAAGTGATCTGAACGCCTAACAATGATATATCCTGGTAAAACTGAGAAAACCAAAACGTATACGAAATTGCCATTTTAATTGTAGTATAGAATTGTTAAGTCTCATGTATTCAATTCTCAAGTTAGTTGTGTATAAACCTAGTACGTATAAGGGTATGTATATTTAAGAATATATGGTTTGTGTTAATAAATCACAGTCAGAATGCTGTTGAAATTGTCGTAGGATATATTGAAGAGGATTCTGAGAACAGCAAAAGACGGGGGAGTATTTAGTTGATCCATCTTTTGTTTATATATTTTGCACGCCTCTGCTTTATGTTCCGCCTAAAAAAACGATAGTGAAGCTCTCTCATATTTACTCAGCACGCGTTACAGAGGAACTTCTTCAATGTTTTGAAGCTTTTTTTTTTGTTTGTACAGTACTTTACAAGCTTTTTTATACTATTACTTGACTTTATTCTGGGTTTGACTTTACTTTATGTTCTTTTTTATATGCATTTATATACATATCGCGATAAAGCTAAGTGCATTCGATGTTAAAGATAGCGCACACTTTACACAAGTACTATACTCTTATTCACAAAGCCTTGTAATGAAATCCAAAGTTGCGTGATTGTAATGATAAAACCCTGGCTTAACCCGAGTCTAACTCTAGAATTGTGCTCTTTGATATTAATATGATTTTTGATATTCGCTAAATTCAAATAAATTTGTAATTCGATATTTCGTTTATGAAAACGAGTTCGAAAAAAAATAACACTTGTTGGCGCCCCTCTCTCTCTCTCTCTCTCTCTCTCTCTCTCTCTCTCTCTCTCTCTCTCTCTCTCTCTCTCTCTCTCTCTCTCTCTCTCTCTCTCTCTCTCTCTCTCTCTCTCTCTCTCTCTCTCTCTCTCTCTCTCTCTCTCTCTCTCTCTCTCTCTCTCTCTCGGAAACCATTTAAGAAAACATTTGCATTAAATTA
Source organism: Protula sp. h YS-2021 (assembly GCA_949752745.1). Classification (NCBI taxonomy): domain Eukaryota; kingdom Metazoa; phylum Annelida; class Polychaeta; order Sabellida; family Serpulidae; genus Protula; species Protula sp. h YS-2021. Next base: position 43,337,846 of record OX457025.1, read on the forward strand.
TGTTAAAAAAACTCAAAGTCACGCTGTTAAAAAGAACCCAAAATCGCTCTATCTCTTACCGTTTTCGAAATAATAGTCAACTTCCAGTTTCTGACATTGACCTTGATTTAGAAGGTCAAGATCAGCTCGTTATTTAGGCCCAAAGGTTCGAAAATAGGCTCATAATTGATCTACCTCTAACCATCTTGGAGATAATAATTAATTTCCGGTGTTTTACCTTGGCCGTGACACAGAAGGTCCAGGTCAAACAGATACCTGTATGTAACGTTGTTTAGGCCCAAGTAAAAAATGAGCTCAAAATCGATCTCTAACCTTTTTAGCCCAGCTTACGTTACACGTAAGCTGGGGTATTCCTATCGGTTTGCGGGCGGTGTCCGTTAGTTAGTTAGTTAGTTAGTTAGTTAGTTAGTTAGTTAGTTAGTTAGTTAGTTAGTTAGTTGTTTATTTAGTAAACTTTGGTTCAAAATGCTTCTCCTCCTACAATTTTGAACCGATGTCATTTATTTTTGGTGTGAGGCATCCCTAAGGGGTCGTGCATACGGCTTGTGCTTTTCTAGTCGATCGGGTGATTTTTGAATTTTTGGCGAATTTTTATAGAAAAAATTTCAAAATGTATCTCCTCCTACATTTTTGACCCGATGTCATTTATTTTTGGTATGAGGCACCCCTAAAGGGTCGTGCATACGGCTTGTGCTTTTTTAGTCGATCGCGCAATTTTTGTATTTTTGGGGAATTTTTAAAGCAAAAATTTCGAAAATAATTCAAAATGCATCTACTCCTACAATTTTGATTCCATGTCATTTATTTTTGGTGTGAGGCATCCCTAAGGAGTCGTGCATACGGCTTGTGCTTTTTTAGTCGATTGGGTGATTTTTGAATTTTAGGGGAATTTTTAAAGAAAAAAATTTAAAATGTGTCTCCTCCTACATTTTTGACCCGATGTGATTTATTTTTGGTATGAGGCACCCCTAAAGTGTCGTGCATACGGCTTGTGCTTTTCTAGTCGATCGGGTGATTTTTTAATTTTTGGGGAATTTTTGAAGAAAAAAATTTAAAATGTATCTCGTCCTACATTTTTGATCCGATGTCTTTTTTTTTAGCCCAGTTGGCTTTTTAGCAAACAGGGCTATACAGATGGGGGCAAGTGTTTTTAACCTTCTACTGCATTAGGAAATTTTTTTATTTTTTGGTTTAAACCATTTTTGGCGCTTTTATTGCCAATTTGGGCAAAATACGAAAAAACCTATCTAGTCCCTCATTTTTCATCGGAAGATTCCGAAATTTTTTATGAAGAAACTAGAACTTAGGGGTGAAAAAAGTACATTTTTCGATTTTTGAATTTCGCCTTATTTTTGAATCTACTGAGCTTCAAAGTTTGCAACTTCTAAAAATTGGCAAATTTCCATTTTTTTTCTTAACAAAGTAGTTAAAGTCGAATATCTTTTTTATTTTTCATCCGATTCGTGCCAAATTTTAAACGCGAGTTTTTAACCTTCTACTGAATTAGGAATTTTTTTTTATTTTTTGGTTTAAACCATTTTTGGCGATTTTATTGCCAATTTGGGCAAAATACGAAAAAATCTATCTAGTCCCTCATTTTTCATCGGAAGATTCCGATATTTGTTATGAAGAAACTAGAACTAAGGGGTGAAAAAAGTACATTTTTCGATTTTTGAATTTCGCCTTATTTTTGAATCTACTGAGCTTCGAAGTTTGCAGCTTTTAAAAAATTGGAAATTTCCATTTTTCTTCTTAAAAAAGCAAAGTTTCAATTTGCAGAGGGGCACAATATGTTACATGCAAGTACTTCTGGTTGGACTTTTCAGTAATTTTGTTGTCAGTGGGTCATTTCTATGATATTTTCAAGTGGGCGATAATAGGGAACATTGGGCGATAAAGCAAGAAAGTTGTAATTTTCGGTTTAAAAGTGCAGGAATCAATTCTATGTCCCAAAAATATGATAAATATGATATTTTTCGGATGGGCGATAATAGGGAATATTGGTCGATACTGCAAGAAAGTTGTAATTTTCGCTTTAAATGTGCAGGAAACAATTCTAGGACCCGAAAATATGATAAATATAATATTTTTCGGGTGGGCGATAATAGGGAACGTTTTGCGAAAATGTAAGAAAGTTGTAATTTTCGCTTTAAAAGTGCAGGGATCAGTTCTATGACCCGAAAATATGATAAATGTGATATTTTTCGGGTAGGCGATAATAGGGAATATTGGGCGATAATGTAAGAAAATTGTAATTTTCGCTTTAAAAGTGCAGGAATCAATTCTATGTCCCGAAAATATGATAAATATAATTTTTTTCGGGTGGGCGATAATAGGGAGCATTGGGCGATAATGCAAGAAAGTTGTAATTTTCGCTTTAAAAGTGCAGGAATAAATTCTATGACCCGAAAATATGATAAATATGATATTTTTCGTGTGGGCGATAATAGGGAACATTGGGCGATAATGCAAGAAAGTTGTAATTTTCGCTTTAAAAGTGCAGGAATCAATTCTGTGACCCGAAAATATGATAAATGTGATATATTTCGGGTGGGCGATATCAGGGAATATTGGGCGAAAAAGCAAGAAAGTTGTAATTTTCGCTTCAAAAGTGCAGGAAACAATTCTTGGACCCGAAAATATGATAAATATAATATTTTTCGGTAGGGCGATATCAGGGAACATTGGGCGATAATGCAAGAAATTTGTAATTTTCGCTTTTAAAGTACAGGAATCAATTCTATGAACCGAAAATATGATAAATGTGATATTTTTCAGGTGGGCGATAATAGGGAATATTGGGCGATAATGTAAGAAAGTTGTAATTTTCGCTTTAAAAGAGCAGGAATCAATTCTATAACACGAAAATATGCTAAAAGTGATATTTTTCGGATAGCCGATAATAGGGAATATTGGGCGATAATGCAAGAAAGTTGTAATTTTCGCTTTAAAAGTGCAGGAATCAATTCTGTGACCCGAAAATATGATAAATGTGATATTTTTCAGGTGGGCGATAATAGGGAATATTGGGCGATAATGTAAGAAAATTGTAATTTTCGCTTTAAAAATGCAAGAATATATTCTGTGACCCGAAAATATGATAAATATGATATTTTTCGGATGGGCGATAATAGGGAATATTGGGCGATACTGCAAGAAAGTTGTAATTTTCGCTTTAATAGTGCAGGAATCAATTCTGTGACCCAAAAATATGATCAATGTGATATTTTACGGTGGGGCGATAACATTGAATATTGGGCGATAAAGCAAGAAAGTTGTAATTTTCGCTTTAAAAGTGCAGGAAACAATTCTAGGACCCGAAAATATGATAAATATAATATTTTTCGGGTGGGCGATAATAGGGAACATTGGGCGATAATGTAAGAAAGTTGTAATTTTCGCTTTAAAAGAGCAGGAATCAATTCTATAACACGAAAATATGCTAAAAGTGATATTTTTCGGATAGCCGATAATAGGGAATATTGGGCGATAATGCAAGAAAGTTGTAATTTTCGCTTTAAAAGTGCAGGAATCAATTCTGTGACCCGAAAATATGATAAATGTGATATTTTTCAGGTGGGCGATAATAGGGAATATTGGGCGATAATGTAAGAAAATTGTAATTTTCGCTTTAAAAATGCAAGAATATATTCTGTGACCCGAAAATATGATAAATATGATATTTTTCGGATGGGCGATAATAGGGAATATCGGGCGATACTGCAAGAAAGTTGTAATTTTCGCTTTTAAAGTGCAGGAATCAATTCTATGTCCCGAAAATATGATAAATATGATATTTTTTGGATGGGCGATAATAGGGAACATTGGGCGATAATGCAAGAAAGTTGTAATTTTCGCTTTAAAAGTGCAGGAATCAATTCTATGACCCGAAAATATGATGAATGTGATATTTTTCGGGTGGGCTATAATAGGGAATATTGGGCGATAATGTAAGAAAATTGTAATTTTCGCTTTAAAGTGCAGGAATCAATTCTATGACCCTAAAATATGATAAATATGATATTTTTTCGGATGGTCGATAATAGGGATCATTGGGCGATAGTGCAAGAAAGTTGTAATTTTCGCTTTAAAAGTGCAGGAAACAATTCTATGACCCGAAAATATGATAAATATGATATTTTTCGGGTGGGCGATAATAGGGAACGTTGGGCGATAATGTAAGAAAATTGTAATTTTCGCTTTAAAAGTGCAATAATCAATTCTATGACCCGAAAATATGATAAATATGATATTTTTCGTGTCGGCGATAATAGGGAACATTGGGCGATAATGCAAGATAGTTGTATTTTTCGCTTTAAAAGTACAAGGATCAATTCTATGACCCGAAAATATGATAAATCTGATATTTTTCGTGTAGGCGATAATAGGGAATATTGGGCGATAATGTAAGAAAGTTGTAATTTTCGCTTTAAAAGTGCAGGAATCAATTCTATGACCTGAAAATATGATAAATGTGATATTTTTCGGATGGGCGATAATAGGGAACATTGGGCAATAATGTAAGAAAGTTGTAATTTTCGCTTTAAAAGTACAGGAATCAATTCTGTGACCCGAAAATATGATAAATATGATATTTTTCGGATGGGCGATAATAGGGAATATTGGTCGATACTGCAAGAAAAATGTAATTTTCGCTTTAAATGTGCAGGAAACAATTCTAGGACCCGAAAATATGATAAATATAATATTTTTCGGGTGGGCGATAATAGGGAACATTGGGCGATAATGTAAGAAAGTTGTAATTTTCGCTTTAAAAGAGCAGGAATCAATTCTATAACACGAAAATATGATAAATGTGATATTTTTCGGATAGCCGATAATAGGGAATATTGGGCGATAATGCAAGAAAGTTGTAATTTTCGCTTTTAAAGTGCAGGGATCAATTCTATGTCCCGAAAATATGATAAATATGATATTTTTTGGATGGGCGATAATAGGGAACATTGGGCGATAATGCAAGAAATTTGTAATTTTCGCTTTAAAAGTGCAGGAATCAATTCTATGACCCGAAAATATGATAAATGTGATATTTTTCGGGTGGGCTATAATAGGGAATATTGGGCGATAATGTAAGAAAATTGTAATTTTCGCTTTAAAGTGCAGGAATCAATTCTATAACCCTAAAATATGATAAATATGATATTTTTTCGGATGGTCGATAATAGGGATCATTGGGCGATAGTGCAAGAAAGTTGTAATTTTCGCTTTAAAAGTGCAGGAAACAATTCTATGACCCGAAAATATGATAAATATGATATTTTTCGGGTGGGCGATAATAGGGAACGTTGGGCGATAATGTAAGAAAGTTGTAATTTTCGCTTTAAAAGTGCAATAATCAATTCTATGACCCGAAAATATGATAAATATGATATTTTTCGTGTCTTCGATAATAGGGAACATTGGGCGATAATGCAAGATAGTTGTATTTTTCGCTTTAAAAGTACAAGGATCAATTCTATGACCCGAAAATATGATAAATCTGATATTTTTCGTGTAGGCGATAATAGGGAATATTGGGCGATAATGTAAGAAAGTTGTAATTTTCGCTTTAAAAGTGCAGGAATCAATTCTATGACCTGAAAATATGATAAATGTGATATTTTTCGGATGGGCGATAATAGGGAATATTGGGCGATCCTGCAAGAAAGTTGTAATTTTCGCTTTAAATGTGCAGGAAACAATTCTAGGACCCGAAAATATGATAAATATAATATTTTTCGGGTGGGCGATAATAGGGAACATTGGGCGATAATGTAAGAAAGTTGTAATTTTCGCTTCAAAAGTGCACGAAACAATTCTATGACCCGAAAATATGATAAATGTGATATTTTTCGTGTGGGCGATAATAGGGAACATTGGGCGATAATGCAAGAAAGTTGTAATTTTCGCTTTAAAAGTGCAGGAATCAATTCTGTGACCCGAAAATATGATCAATGTGATATTTTACGGGTTGGCGATAACAGGGAATATTGGGCGATAAAGCAAGAAAGTTGTAATTTTCGCTTTAAAAGTGCAGGAAACAATTCAAGGACCCGAAAATATGATAAATATAATATTTTTCGGGTGGGCGATAATAGGGAACATTGGGCGATAATGTAAGAAAGTTTTAATTTTCGCTTTAAAAGAGCAGGAATCAATCTATAACCCGAAAATATGATATTTTTCGGATGGGCGATAATAGGGAATGTTGGGCGATAATGCAAGAAAGTTGTAATTTTCGCTTTAAATGTGCAGGGATCAATTCTATGTTCCGAAAAACTGATAAATATGATATTTTTTGGATGGGCAATAATAGGGAACATTTGGCGATAATGCAAGAAAGTTGTAATTTTCGCTTTAAATGTGCAGGGATCAATTCTATGTTCCGAAAAACTGATAAATATGATATTTTTCGGGTGGGCGATAATAGGGAATATTGGGCGATAATGTAAGAAAATTGTAATTTTTGCTTAAAGTGCAGGAATCAATTCTGTGACCCTAAAATATGATAAATATGATATTTTTTCGGATGGTCGATAATAGGGAACATTGGGCGATAGTGCAAGAAAGTTGTAATTTTCGCTTTAAAAGTGCAGAAAACAATTCTATGACTACAAAATATGATAAATGTGATATTTTTCGGGTGGGCGATAATAGGGAGCATTGGGCGATAATGTAAGAAAGTTGTAATTTTCGCTTAAAAAGTGCAATAATCAATTCTATGACCCGAAAATATGATTAATATGATATTTTTCGTGTCGGCGATAATAGGGAACATTGGGCGATAATGCAAGAAAGTTGTAATTTTCGCTTTAAAAGTGCAGGAATCAATTCTATGACCCGAAAATATGATAAATGTGATATTTTTCGGGTGGGCGATAATAGGGAACATTTTGCGAAAATGTAAGAAAGTTGTAATTTTCGCTTTAAAAGTGCAGGAATCAATTCTATGACCCGAAAATATGATAAATATGATATTTTTCGTGTGGGCGATAATAGGGAGCATTGGGCGATAATGCAAGAAAGTTGTAATTTTCGCTTTAAAAGTGCAGGAATCAATTCTATGACCTGAAAATATGATAAATGTGATATTTTTCGGGTATTCGATAATAGGGAATATTGGGCGATAATGTAAGAAAATCATAATTTTCGCTTTAAAAGTACAGGATTCAATTCTATGTCCCGAAAATATGATAAATATAATATTTTTCGGGTGGGCGATAATAGGGAATATTGGGCGATAATGCAAGATAGTTGTAATTTTCGCTTTAAAAGTGCAGGAATAAATTCTATGACCCGAAAATATGATAAATATGATATTTTTCGTGTGGGCGATAATAGGGAACATTGGGGATAATGCAATAAAGTTGTAATTTTCGCTTTAAAAGTGCAGAGATCAATTCTGTGACCCGAAAATATGATAAATGTGATATATTTCGGGTGGGCGATATCAGGCAATATTGGGCGAAAAAGCAAGAAAGTTGTAATTTCGCTTTAAAAGTGCAGGAAACAATTCTAGGACCCGAAAATATGATAAATATAATATTTTTTCGGGTGGGCGATAATAGGGAACATTGGGCGATAATGTAAGAAAGTTGTAATTTTCGCTTTAAAAGTGCAGGAAGCAATTATATGACCCGACAATATGATAAATGTCATATTTTTCGGGTGGTCGATAGCCTCTTTTTCATTTTTCCCACGCAAATTAAAATTAATTAAGGTCCACATATTTTTGACGAACCCCCCGCATTGAAGTTTACCAGGGCATTTGAAGTACGCCTGTCAGGGTAGACTATCCACGGTCTGGATATACCTCACCCGATCATTTATCGATTTTTAATTAAACGCTGGCCTAGTACCACCCTGGATAGGAATCCACGTTTAAGTAATCGTATGCAACAAAAGGCTCGAGATAAGTGCATATAAGAAAGGACGTTATTTAAATTTTGGAGTTCTACTTTTCTTTGATATCAAATTAAATTGGAGAAAAATTCCTGTTTTGACATATATATTTTTATTTGACAAATATCGTACCGTGTTCTGGATAGGATGTTCCAAAACTGTATGCACATTTTTATACTCAACACAACACAAGTAAATAAACATGCGCATTGATCCGAAATAAGAACCGCACATCAACGCAAGGTAAATAAACATGCGCACTGATCCGAAATGCAAACCGCACATCAACGCAAGTTAAATAAACATGCGCACTGGTCCGAAAAAAGAACCGCACATCAACACAATGTAAATAAACATGCGCACTGATCCGAAATAAGAACCGCACATCAACACAAGTAAATAAACATGCACACTGATCCGAAATGCCAACCGCACATCAACGCAAGTTAAATAAACATGCGCACTGGTCCGAAATTCGAACCGCGCATCAACGCCACTTAAATAAACGTGTGGAGTAGTTCGAAATGTGAACCACGCGCCAACGCAAGTTAAACAAACATTTTTACTGGTCCAGAATAAGAACCGCGCATCAATGCAAGTTCAATAAACGTGCGCACTGGTCCGATATTCGAACCGCGCGTCAACGCAAGTTAAATAAATATGCGCAATGGCCCGAAATTCGAACTGCTCATCAACGCAAGTTGAATAAACATGCGCACTGGTCCAAAATGCAAACCGCGCACCAACGCAAGTTAAATAAACATATACACACGTCCAAAATAAGCACCGTGCAAGTTAGATAAACATGCAAACTCTTCCGAAATGCGAACCGCGCATCAAGACAACCTAAGGAAACTTGTGCACTTGTCCAAAATAAGAACGAAAGTAATATAAACATGCGCATTGGTCTGGAATAAGAACCGCGCATTAATCTTTATTAAGTTAAATAAACATGTGCACTGTTCCAAAATGAGAGCCGCGCATCAACGCAAATTAAATAAACATGCGCACTTGTCTGAATTAGAACCGCGCATTGAGGCAAGTTACATAAATATGCGCACTGGTCCGAAATGCGAGCGTTGTTTGAAGGTATCTATGGCAAACTATCCAGTCTACCAGATATACAAAAAATCTGTTCCCCATTTTTCTGGGAAAGAAATCTTTGTATGCATTTATCGGTCTATGTTCTGGTCCGGTGCTAAATTAATTATTGAGCTAGCTCTTTGCCGTCTCATCTTTTGAAGCTTGATATTTCAGGGAAATTCCTTCGCTCATGCACGCTGGAATGGGTCTTATTGCGTTTCGTAAGCTGGGACTTTGTCCTTGGACAAACTTGTTTAAGATAAGTTTGCCTAAGTTTGTACGCGAGGTGACCTGACCTTTAACCTTGACCCTCAAGGTCAAGATTCAGGATTGAGGGTTACCCCCCCCCCCCCCACGGAGTACGTTTTATGCATTCAAACAAGGATTTGAGCACTTTTATTGGCCACTTTCTGTAATTTATAGGCGTTGTGAAAAATATTTCGACCTTTGAGGGAAAGGGAAAAAATATTTGTGGTTTCACCGAGACTGATAATTGTCTATAAGTGTACCAGATATGAAGCTCCGCTGACTCAAACCCTAGGAGGAATTTTCTGGAAACTATTTTGTGGAAAATTAACTTTTACCTCAATTATACCTTGACGGTTGAGGTTTAAAAAATTTGCGGATTCACCGAGACCTCGTCATCCTCTACACGTGTGCTAAATTTTTCTCCTTCTGTCAAAAAAGGAGAAGTTTTCTGGAAACCATCCAAACGGAAACAAAAAAAAATGGGCAGAAACTTCCAGAAAAAACTACAAACTTATACCCAGTTGTAAACGAAATTTGCAAGTGGGAACTAGACCGGATTACATCTTTGGCTACAAAAAATACGAATCTGAACATTTAAAACAAATCAGAATTCTTTAAAATCGGTGTTAAAGGTCATGCCAATTTGGCAGTTGTATAACACCTCTGCACAACACAGCTTTAATATGTTATATCCTGGTAAACATTCTGACGTCAAGAAAACGTCGATCTGAGGTTGCGTCAGTCACCAGACCAAAATTGGTTGTAACTTGGTTTTGATTTTTGTTTGGACTCGACCATAAATAAATGTCTTTGACACAGCACTGAAAGGACGTTGAATAAGCAACTTCCGCCCCTTTAAATCATTTCATTTTGATCACATGTGTTACCATAGATCAACGCCTACTTCACGTCTTTCAAATCAACCTAACGGCAAAGAAGCAGCGCATAACACATAAGCGCAATATTTGGTCACTCTTTGTCAGGGGCGGACAGATCAACAGCTTGCATTGGAAGCGATATCACATATGGCATAATTTCAATGTCCATTTTTGCATATAAAATGCCAATGAATGTCTAAAAAATTGAGCTTGGCCAACTAAACATGCTATATTATTTCTGAGAAAAATCTGGTGGTCCTAACCCTAGCCGTCACAGACACAGAAAGGTTGCGAAAAAAAGGATTCATAAATTAAAAACACTTTACCGAATCGTACGAATTCAATAAATTAGAGCATTGAAAATCTCTAAGTGTAAAAATCGTATCTCTTCCTAGGGTTTAGCCTGAATGTCTTTAATTTTGTCGAAGGTGGCAGACATTAGGAAACACCTGATAAGTACTTTTTTGGCAATTCCCAAAACAATTAGCAGAAATATTGTCCAAAAACGTATCTCCTCCTAGGATTTTAATGGAAACGCCTTAAAGTTTTGAAGGAAGGTACGGGGCAGAGGGTTCAGCTAGTTATTACTTTTTTTTGAGACTGGCCAAAAATTGGGTGGAATATTGGTGAATTTTTTAATCTTTACTGCCGTCGGTTAAAGGTAGCTGACATAACCCCCTACCTGGCTTTTTTTTTTTTTTTGTGATTCGCCAAAAAAGGAAGGAAATATTAGCGGAAAACCTTCTTTTCAGTAAAATGGCCTTGCTGCTGTACTGGAGAAAAATCCCAACTGAAACCAGGTTTATAGCCTTACTTTCTTCAATTTTTTATTGCAGGTGGCGGACATAAGTACCTATCTAGCTATTTTTCGTGATTCACCAAAAATCGCTAAAATATTGGTGAAAAACCAAATTTTATAAGAAAGTCAGCTGTTTTGAAATTTTGATTAAGGACAGCTGACTTAAGTTTCTACCTGGCTGTTACTTTTTTCGTGATTCGTCAAAAAGCTGTTAGAAATATTGGCAAAAAATCCAAACAAACAATTATTTTTTAATCTTAACTGACGCCAGGAAAATAACCTTACTTACTTGAAATTTTGGTTAGCGGTAGACATTGGTTAACATTAGTACTTACCTGGTTAAAAGTTTTTTATTGATTTGCCAAAGATTCTCGGAATATTTGGCGAAAAATGAAACGCTTATTATAATCTCAACTGTCTCAAGAAAAAGAGTCGCATTTTCTTGAAATGTTGGTTAAAGGTAGCAGACAATAGTACCTGCCTTGCTAAAACCTTTGTTTGACGATCCACCAAAAACTAAGTAAATATTGGTAAAAAACCCGATTTTCTTTAAAAAAATATATATATCCTGCTAGGATCTTAGTGAAAATCCTGCTGGGATCCTAAACGTTAGTACCTATATGGGCATTAATATGACGAAAGGGATATAGACTTGGGTGCAACATCTGGTAACCGCAAAACAAGGACTTTCAAAAATAATGGTCAAATATCTGCAAGCGTATGGTATGAGTGCATAATGTTGGTTTTTAAAGGCATTACCCTCGTAAGATACTACAGCTTGTCTGTCATATTAGAGACCTTTTGCAAGAAGCAAAACTCCTCATTTAACGTGCCTTTTGTTTCACACAATTTAAATGTAAACATAACTTCTCGAGATATATGATTTTACAATTACATATTTAGCACATTTGTGTCTTAAATTATGTTCCTGAATCCCTTGTAGACACGAAAAACCTTTTTCTTCACATTTAAATCATAAATTTTAGCTATAAAATGCGATATAAAATACCTCGTGAATTGGGATCTAGGACAACCCCCCCAGACAACTCCCCCCTGACAATTCCCCCCCCCCCCCGAACAATTCCCCACATAGGACAATTCCCCCCGAGGAATTGTCGGGGGGGGGGGGAATTGACTGGGGGGAATTGTCTGGGGGGAATTGTCCTGTTCCCGTGAATTGGTATAGAATAGAGACGCTTTGCAAGAAGTTAAGCTTCAAATTTTACTTCTGAAAAACTTCTGAAATGAGAAGTAAAAGCTTTTGGTAAAAAGTGCTTTGTAAGAAATAAAATTTATTTTCAATAAAAACGAGTAAATGTTTTTGAACAGACGACGGGATCATCCTGCCTTCACTCATGACGTCACTGCTTCTTGTTTCTCCTGACGCCATCCTGTTTGTGATGCCTTGTTTTGTAACCATAGGTGAAGTGAGGTTTTCCAGCGAAGCAGGAATGGGTGGAGGGGGTGGAGGGGGATTGCCACGATCTCTAGCCATGTGCAGTTTCTCTAGTCTTTAGAACGTTTGGCGCCGTAATGAACAAAAGAATTCTGAGTGAAAACGAGCGGGCTCGTTAAAATCCTGCAGTCAGCTTTCGGTGAAGTTATTTCTCTTTAACATAAAAAAAAAAAACTTGCGTAAAATCCTTATGCCAATTTGCAAAGTAAGGGAATCTGCTAACTGCTCCAAGTACGTTATGGCGACTCCGGTGTAATGAAACGTTTTGACCCCCAAACAAATCGACCCCCCGGTCGATTTGTTTTAAAACAAATCGACCCCCCGGTCGATTTGTTTTGGGAAAGCCCGCCATAACAAACAGACCTCCCCTATAATAAAATGACCCCTTCCAAATAATCATGATTGAATATAAAAGGGAAGTAAAAAAGGTGTATATTGTTCTTAAATACCATTTTAAGCATTTTCTACCTCCTGATGTAGAAAATTATTATTTTGAGCCTTTGAAATGCCATTATTGAGCTTGGGCAGATTGTTTGGTGACTGTATGTTAGTGGTGTTGGAAGTGTTTTCGTGTTTGAAAATGTAGATGTTAGTTGCTAAATAATTTGTTATTCATAGATACAGTTTTTATTTCAATTAAAGAAACTAATAAGGTGGGCATATGTGGAAAGAAATAAAGAAATCAACAAAAAATAAGACGGTTAAAACATTTCAGGGGGGGGGGGGATCTGTTTGTTTTAAAACAAATCGACCGGGGGGTCGATTTATTTTGGGGGTCAAAACGTTTCCTTACACCAGGGGTCTGAGGAGGGGGGGGGGGGGGGGGTATTCCAGTACCAGCTGGTTACCATGCGAGTCCACGACTTTAGATAAATTCCGAAATGATCACCCTTTTGTTTGAGAACTTAATGAAAATTACGCCCCTTTTAACGAAACTGGTACTGCGCGCGGACCGCGTCTGGCCTAAAAATTACCTGCTCCCCTTTCTCCGCGTTTTTTTTCAGACACCCATGGTAACACATTTCATACCAAGTGGCCCCCAGGTTGGCGACATACAGTTGACTTCAGAACAAAGACGTTTGACAGATGAAGGAATTTTGCTGCATTTACAACAATTCAAGTATGTATGGTTCCATTCAAAGTTGCACCCCTTTTTTACATCAGCTGAAATTCGTGTACTTTTGTTACCTGCACTTATTAAGCGCAGCTCAGTCGATGGCTCCAACCTCGAAGTAAATTGCAGGATGTTTACTCGGAACCCTGTGCTATTAACTCATTCTGAAAAACGATTATCAAATTGGGGATGTTAAATTATCTTATGGCAAATAATAAGTACCGAAATGTGCCTGGCATTATGTGCGCGGCCCACGCTCTGCATTCCAACCATCGCTTCCTCAATCAAATATACAGCCTACAGTTCCCAAGATAAATCATTGACACTCCGTAATTCCTTTAAAAGAATAACTTACATATGAGCACTTCCTCCTGGGTAAGGTAATTGATCTATTTTATTCTTACATGCTTTTACCCTTTGGTTACAAACAACGCCTTGCTTTTGCATTGTTTCTACATAAATCAATTACACTTTGAGCAGTTGGTGCACACATCAATCGAACCGAATGACAGCCTCTTTCGTGCTGGAATAAGGGATCCCGGATAAAAGACACACTCAACGTTTTTTTACGTTTCGATTAACGTTATAATTAATGATTAAACACCTTTAATCAACTGCCAGTTTGTTTCTTTCATGAACTGTTGGTTTTCTGCTGTCGAGTAAATTTGTATTAATGTATTTGGAAATATAATCTGCGTGACACGGTGCAGCAAATGAGGTCAAATAGAGCACAGAGCATCTGGGGTGGATACAAGCTTCCTTCCGGTTACAGTTACAGCACGTAGAGGTTAGTATTCTCAAATTTCACAGAGCTTTCAGCCGCATTTAATGAACCTCCTGCATGACTTCTAGTGATCAGCGGTACTAATAAACTATTAAATATCTTGGGAATCATCAAATTTAACATTCTTTTCAACCCTTACTTTTGGATTGAACAGCACATTTCATTTTACATGATTTGGGCAAATGCTGTAATCGGTTTGGTCGATTCACAAGTCAATCATTTTTAAATCTCGACCAGAATTCAACAGTCATCACGTATAGGAGTTATTTTGTAATGAAAACGTCAGGTAATCAAGCATATGTTGACTTATTCAGAGTTCACATGAAGATATTATTGACCAGTTATGAAAATATTAACTTAGTGGTCTTGCTAATGAATAATTAGCAGCTATTGGCGTATTTCAAGTCAACACGAGTCATTATTAATAGTATGAAAATGTTGACTTTCAAGGGAAATCACCATTAAATAGAATAAGCACGGTCATACCATTGGCAGATCTGATTGGTCAACAGTGTGTCGATGTTGACTCGAAATACGTCAATGAATACTTTGTTACATGACTTAACTGTCGTCTTTGATTATAATGATTGCAATATCCGTCAAAATTTGCGTTCAAGACAGCATTGAAAAAATTATTGACCTGGGAATCGACCAATCAGATTGCAGCATTTACGCCAGTCACGTGCTTCATGTTGAATCAAAATAAGTCAATATCTGCCAATGGTGTGACCTATGCTCATTTTGTTTAATGGTAGCTTGTGGTGATAATTTACTCCTGAACTTGATGGCGAAACTTTCTTTCGTAATCACTGTGGCGTGCTTTTGTTGTGTCGTGCTTTTCTTGTTCCTCGCAAGACCTATCTATGATGCAAATTTGAGTTCCCTAGGTTTAAGGATCGGGGAAAAATACGAACTCACTTTTTTGCATCATTTGTTGCACTTTTGCATAGTACAAAGACATTGACTTGGAGTGCAGCTCCGTCGAAAAATCAGTTTTTTTTCTTTTCTTTTTTTTCTCTTTGGCATTATGGTCATGAAAATGAAAACAAGGGAGAACACAAAAAGCGAGGTGCACAACTTCAGATGTAGTACTATATATGTTCAAAATTTGGGAGTCCTAGACCAATATGATCAGAGAAGAAGTAAAGGCAAAATGACGGACCAGTAAAGAGGAAGAAAAGGTCGGAAAAACTGCCCAAGTACAACTTCAATATACTCTTTCAATCACAGAAAAATACTGGTTCTGATAAAAAGCATCACCATTCCTAAGAAGTTTTTGTCAACTTTCTGGTAATATTTGCACGCTGCTAAAAATTTTTATACGACTTTGTTATCGCCGTTTAGAGCTTGCTTTGTAACGTTGCATAGACGTAATTTCAACAAACTCGCAGGATTATTGGTTGTTCTGAGGTCAGCGTCTGCTGTGTGTATATCAATATAACAATGCCTATGTGACATCTTTTTATCGACATCTTTTCAACTCAGGGAAAAAGATGTCGGAGAAAAATGTTGCTATTTGGTCTTGACAAAAATAGCAACCAAACAACAACTTTGGATAAAATTTTTGAAGGTCAATAACACCATGGATGGACTGGCGTCCTAATGTTTACAGGGTAGCCACAATATGGGCAATGCAACAAACTGATTATTGTTTCATTAACACGATATATATTTATAGAATGCCGGAGACTGTGTTTTCACGATCTGTTGAGATTAAGCAATATTTTAGGTTTTAAACTTTTGAAAAACAATTTATAATAGTAAATAAGTTGGTGAAGAATTTATAATTTTGGTTAGTCGGTTATGAGGCTCCGGTTGTAAGTATTTCACATTGTTTCAGCTGTGGGGATTTAGCGGTCAACCCCGTTACAATAAAGTAATAAAACCAATTTTGAACTGAAGTCTTCAATCAAAATAAAATCGCCCGGATAAAGTGAAAACTTATGTAAAAATAGCGGCATAGATCAAAAGCAGATCAATCTGCTACTTTCAGAAAGTAATCTCATGACGCGTTTTTATCCGAAGCTCTAAACACAGCCGCTTTCGAGACACTTATATTTGAAAACCACATGACGTTATACGACGCCGATGATGGCGTCCTGAAGCCTTTGGTCCACTGTGTCACCAAGTCCCATTTCCCCAGCTTTAACTGTTTCGAAAGGCTCCGGGGAGAAAAAAGAAGGTACGGGGGGGGGGGGGGGGGGCGGAGAAACTGTTGTAACACTTGGTACCCAAGAACTCCTTGGCAGTTTCAGTGCCAAGTGCAAGTAAACAGTGAATGCGGTTGTGTCAATAGAACTAGTAAACAAAGTGGTTTTTAACACTTGACAAGCTGTTAGCTTGCAAGGGTTTTTGAATTTGTGCGAGCAGCCGTGCGTCCTTTTTTTCTTTACAGTTTTCCGATTTTTTTTTGTTTGGTGTCTTCTTCTTCTCTGACACATGGATTTCGTTTTCTTTGTTAAAACGCCATGTGAAAAGAGTGTATTTTTGCCAGTAAAAGCGGAGCATTTAACGCACAGCACAGAACACACAGTTGCTCAGCTTTGTGCGAGCTCTCACTGCGTAAATAGATAACACGGCGCATGCCTGATCAGTCAATAAAACCATAAGTCAGCAAAAACCAAACACTACTCGACTTATAAGACGTATTCAAGCCGTGTTTAAGCTTCAAGCTATATTCAAGCTATATTTAGCTGGTATTAAGTTATCAACCTATGGAGTTTTTTCCTTGACAGTGGTCCGATTTTTAGAATATTATTAGCCGCATACATGTTGTGCCATAAGCTCTGTGCATAGTTGTAGAACACACTGTATGAATGTTGTAAAATACTTAAAATTATTCAAGAAATAACCAATGGAAGGAAGTATTTTTGCGTTTCAATTTTTGTCAAGTGTTTAACATTTCGCTGGCGAATATGGTTCTAGTTTTATTCGGTGTGGTGCGAAAGATATAATTTACAGCATTTTCAATGATACTTTTTGCCACTTGCCTAAGACTGAAAAAAAAAAAAAACAATCAATACAAAGGGGCGTATTTATATAATTATATCACATAGATATAACAGCGTCTGAGACAACGAAAGAATCATGCCAGCAAAAACAACGAACATTTCATAGAATTTCTTTTAACGATTTAGATTTGCTTTTCAGTGCCATTTTTGCAAATTGATATAAGACTTTTCCTTGGGAATTTGTGTAGATAAGCATTTTCCATCTACATTTTCTACTCAAGGTATTGACTGGTACTTCTCTAGAAAAGTTTGATTAAATAGTGAAAAACCCAACGACCATATTTTTTTCGCTTCTTTTTAAGTTTTGTCCTTACAGCTGCCATTGGATTTCACCGATCCCAGAAAAGTACCCTCCATATCCCCCCCCCCCTCCCCTCTTTTTGCCTTTTCCTTCATAGAATTGGATGTTCATCAATTTCAGTGATGGGACTCTTGACGTCACTTTTCATCATTACGCTTGTAACACTTTTTGTTGTTGATGGAACTCTTTACAAAGCGATGTGGCCGTAAAAGATTGATAAACAAATCAAGGGAAACGGAGCAGAAATAATCAAGAATGATGAAGGTGTAATTTCCGAGCAATCCACACTTGATGTTTGTGGCAACTGAGGGTTGAAGCAGAAGTACTCTGGCTGGTAACCTCGTTGTTTTTACAGTGGCTTCTTCGCCTTCTGAGAACTCCTAAGATTGAGACTCGAAATTTAGCGGAGTTCAGTGTTGATGTTACTTAGTATTGCATTGAATTAACGGCAGTTGATATATGGACTATGGAGTGGCCAGTGGACGCTAGTGAACAGTAATTTCCTGTTCTTCCTCGTCGTTTCGCGGTTGTAATTTTATCTGAATCGATTCAGGATATCAGATTCAACACATAGGAGTTGAATGGCTTGCATGTGCATCGGCCGATCTGCAGGGCAGGACGCTGCAGGAGGGCTACACCATTGGGTTGATCGGACTGCAGGGGCAGGGAAGGGATCAAAGCCGTAACCATCTACAGTGGACACAGCCCCTCCGCGAGCAGCGGCATTGCACCACGACAGGTACCACGCAGCAAGATCCTACGAAGACCGTGAGACTCATTCCTCTTGGAATTTCTTGCGAACTTCCAAGTAATTTCCATGAAAGAAGTGATTTCTTCTTCCCGAGAACTTCAAATGAATTTCGAAGGAATTTCCAAGGAAGAAAACCGATTGTTATCCTTCTTTTCAATTCTGTCTGCCATGTAAACATTTCATCGTTTCGAATGCTTGTTTACGTTTTCCACCATCTTAAAAAGAAAGCAGAGAATCACAAAAATAGGTAATACAAATTCTTTGTTGCCTTTTAAGGAACCTGTCAATCATCGCACAAGACTAACAAATACGTGATTTATGTGTGTAAGTATTGATGTCATGTATGAAGCATTTACAGGCTGAAGTTTGTATCAAATAGATCTATGAGCGGTAAGTTCTTCATTCATGAACTTTTATGTGGTTTAAATGAATATGAGACCTTTTATATTCAAAATTGTGGACATTTTCATTATGCCCATGTTAAATGTGTTCTAGAGCTAATTTTCGAAACTTACATATCTATTTTATCTATTATCTACTTATCTATCTATTTTATCTATTTTAAACAGGAACCTTACATAGGGTACTTTACTTTCAAAATATGTGTACATGTAAAGCGCCGTATAAGGGTTTTTCCCATCTTAAGATGGGTCTACGCCGTATGTGGATCTGCACCATCTCGAGATGGGTCTGCGCTATCTCAAGATGATTCTGCGCTATATACTTATAAAATACAAAATTGTTTATAAAACTGTATGAATAAAAATGATATATTCTGTTGCTTTACGAGTGTTTTAATTTATTTTTTCACCAATTTCTTCTGTTTTATTGCTCGTATCATTCATTATGCACGTACACACACAAACCAAACTTGTGTTCTGTACAAGTGTTAAGTGACATTGACCACAGAGTCATTTGTGGATTTTGTGTTTTTGCACTATTAGATTAATATTCATGTACACGTTTTGAAGTAATTAAATAGCAAGTAAGGTTGGTTTTCAAGTGACTAGATTGCAATAGGGTTGTTTTTGTTTGGCGTATTGGATGTATCGAATTTTGCCACGAACAATCATAATTACGTCACATCATAGGAATCTGAACCAAAGATAGTGCTATAGACCTAACAGTTATTAATACATTTATTTTTTTTTACAAAAAAAAACAGAATTTTAATAAAATATATTTCATCCGTATACGGCGCAAACCCATCTTAAGATGGCGCAAATCCGTACATGGGTCGGAATATAAACACGTGATTGGCACGTGTTTTATTCTTTGGTGGGTGCTGGTATATTCGTGTCTAACAGCCAGTTGTCCGTGTTAAGTCTGTTGTCTAAATGTGGGAAATTTAACAGTAAGTGGCAGATTTTAATAAGAAATTTTATATAGTGATAGAGTAAATTGTAGTTTTGTACCTGGACATAGTTTCTAAAGTCGTTGAAATTTCTTTATAGAGAATTGCCGAAGTCTTTTCTTGGGGACTCTAAGGTATAAAGTATTCACTGACATTTCGATAGAAATTCCAGAGAAATTCGATGGAAATTGGGAATTTCTTAAGAAGAATCAAATGACTTCTTTCTTGACATTTCAATAGCAATTTCAGAGAAATTCGATGAAAATTCCTAGGAATTCCTTAGGAAGAACAAATGACGTCTTTCCTGATATTACGATAGAAATTCTGGAGAAATTCGAATGGATTTCGTAGGAATTTCTTAAGAAGAACTAATGATTTCTTCCATGGCATTTCGATAGAAATTCTCCTCTCCTACTTTTGTTGCGTAATATACAATAAAAAAGCTTTCTTTGAAACGAAATAGGTTGAAAACTGGCGTCTGTCCAACATAAAATGCTCTATCATCGTTCAATAAGTCATGCTGTTGACAGTTATGCGTTTTCTAATTTTGAAAACACATATGTAAATGTATACCTCAACTGTCACTCAGTTAAGGTACATAATAAAGTAAACAAAAAAAAACTACAAAGGAGAGTGAGTTATTACCAAAGACCATTTCATTGTTTTTTCACCGATTGTCACCCACTTTCTTACAAGACATTTTCCTGTAACTAACCAGTAACTTAGTACTAAGTAACCAGTAGAAATAAGAGGCAAATTCAGAATGTTACAAGCTGCATCCTTAACCTTTTGTATAAACGGGTACTACCAAGAAGAAAACTTTTGATTGATTGACAGAAAACAAATTTTAGGTGTTCAGTTTACCAGTAAGTTACTAGCAGCTAATTACAAAATTTGTAGAAAGTTTGCGTCAAGAACATAAAACTGCAATTACCGCCCATACTTCCGGGTTTAACTTAGTACTAAGTAACTAGTAAGTTACAACTAACTTAGTTGGAACTTTACACAGCGAAACATGTGGTAAGAAAAACGAAATGGGCTTTCGTAAGTTATACCTGAATTTTGTTTATTTATATTTTGCAAATTGTGGCAGAAATAAAAAACAATCATTCGAAACAGTGAAATGATTCCATGACAGCCAAAAATGCATCAGTCGGTTTCGTTTCTAAGAAATTCTTTCTAAATTCCTCGGAAGTTCTCAGGAGGAAGAAATTACTCCTTCCATGAAATTTCGATCAAATTTCCTTGGAAGTTCGCAAGAAATTCTTAGGAAATTACTTGGAAATACCAAGGAAGATGCCTCGGAGAAGTGGGAAGAGAAACGAGCTTCCCAGTCTTCCGTAAGATCCAGCATTTTTTACTGGCGTGGCGGGCAACCAAACAGGTGACAAGCAGCCCAGACATTTGACGCTCAGAAACTCTTTGTCCGTATCGCGAATGGAACAGATGGGAGCACCTATCACAGTCTTACACCAGCTACAATTGATACATTCTGTCGTTAGCGACAGGACTGATCATGTCAGGGCATCCGAGAATAAACCTGTAAAGGGTCGGAGAAACAGTTTAGCTCCAACAGACATGAAGCAAATACTACTGGAGGAGAAATGATAGAGAAAATAACTCCTAAGCAATCAGGCGTCTTCGGATGGGTGTTTTTTCTCCCAAAGCACACGATATCATGATGCTTTATCAAAGACCCTTAAGTTCCTCAATCGATCGCTACAACCGCAGATATTCAAAATGGATATGTGCCAACATATGAGGGAGTCGGTGGGGTAAGGTGACATCAGTGGATTGTTCGTACGCAATGTCTCATATCGTTCACCAAAAGCGTCTCGAATACCTGCTTCCAGGTTGGGGACAAGATGCACTGGTTTGGGTTATCGCCGCACCATCGGCTTTCAGCAAGGAGATTGACGACTTCTGATGCTGATGTATCAGTATGTAGACCACTGACTGAATTCGGAGCTTAAAAGGGAGCAAATATACTGGTTTATCGTTTGTTCATAGACAAATCCCTATATATAAACGGCATGTTGGTGTCGACGGAAAAGACAGTACAGGTTGCAATTCAGGCAATACCAGAGGCTAGAGAGACAAGCAGTGAAAAGTCCCATAAAGCCGGTGTCCTAGCATATCTTGGCTTCCTTTAAGATATCTTGGTACCCTAGGGGGCCAAGATGTAGTAGAACATCTCGGCCCCTCTTAAATAATTTCGTATGAAAACTTCAATTGAAAGAAATTCGAGTTAGTGTTCCATATTTGATCGATGTATGTGTGATCAATCAATCAATAGTCTTTTAAGAATGAGTAGCTTTTTTGTTGCATTTGACCTCATCCAATCTAAACAGTGTTCGTCTTGATTGCAATTCTGTCGATGATATACACCATGTCAATAGTTGAAAGAAATGTCAATGACTGTTTAATGTATGATTTTACGGCAATTACCTCCGGAATAGTTGGGATTTCATCGAACCTACACCGACTATCCGACTATTTTTGTATGTTTGCGATTTAGATGGTCTTTTGGTACGATGCTTGTCACATTTAGTGTGAAGTTTAGTGTAATGAGAAATAAAATATATAAATAGGCATTCTTTATATTTTTTCTATTATCTGTGGGCCAAGATATACTAAGTATAACTTGGCTTCCAAAGGGGGCCAAGATATCCTAAAGGAGGCAGATATATTCTAGGATATCTTGTTCGTGGGGGCCAAGATATCCGGGGGGCAAGATATCCTGTTACACCTGGCTAGAGTTCGAGAGGGAACGTCAGGCACAATGCGATTCAGGGGAATACGTCCTGTGACCAAGGACAGACGAACGTGTCTCTTTAGAACATGTGAATACACATCGATGCCTACTTGTTTCGAGGAGCATGGCCAGCAGAGTTGCAAGAGACGCACATAAATGTGTCAGAAATGCTGGTGGCGAAGCACGTCCTGTTTTACTGTTCCAGGAACTGGCAGCTTAGTTTGTTCTGTGCATACAACTGGTGGACGACTGCTAAGCCACATACTGAGGCAAGCAAACGTGCTCGCAGATATGGCATTCAGCAAGGGCAGGTGTTGCCGATGGAGTGGACAATATCCCACAAGATCTTTCTTTTGATTCACAAGCTGCTAAGTATAGACATCGGGCGGTAGACTTGATCTCAACGCGACTAAACACACTGCAGATTCTCAACCGCATGGCAAGGGAACCTAAATTTCGCAATCCATCTAAATTTTGCAATCCACGAGGTGCTTCTCGTCTGAAGCCGTTGAAAGGATGCAAAGCATTCACGTACCTACAGAGCAGTGCTATGGAGCACTCAACGATCCCTCTTCTCTTTCGTTAATGAATTATGCCGTTAAGGCCAGCAAAGTAAAACTCTGTGACTAACGACTCCCTACTGCCGCCGTTTGCAAACTAAGCGTCACTCTTAATGTTGTTATTTTAAACACAAGGCAACTGATGTGATATCTAGATGAAAATCACCTACCATGTACACTGGTCAGAGGGTGGTGCGGGGAGCGGGAGTCTTTGAATCTGCAACTACAGGACCTGATATACTCCAGAAGCTGTGAAAAAGTGACGGATGTGAAAACGGTTTTGAAATCACCGGCGTCGGATGTGGAGGCGACGGAGGGATGTCGTGTCTACATCACAGGGGATGGAGGCACAACCGTCGTGGAGTCCGCAACATGTGTTACTGTGGAAATATTGTATAGTGGATTGGCCGCATTAAAGAAACTACACCGGCAGGCGGTATTTAAGCTGTTTAATTGAGTCTATGCAATGGTGAATAGGTCAGTTTTACAGTTTCATCTTATACAATTCTTGTAATTTACACTTTGACACGTTGTACATGTAGGCACACACTTTTTTATATTATTGTCACTTCATTCCAATGTATGCTTTTAACTCATACATAATAAACCACGTCAACGCAAGTTTAGTGACATTTTTTGCTGCTGTTTGGGAGAAACCTATATTCTTTTATACACTGATCAAATAATTACTAATAAACTAATCTCAATATTAGCATATCACTTGCCAATTAGAACCTTATTTCGCTAGCGAAATGTTAAACACTTGACAAAAATTAAAATGCAAAACTACTTCCTTCAATGTGTTATTTTTGAATAATATATTGCAAACAACACAGCTTGAATACGTCTTATAAGGCCATTTGGATTTTGTTGGCTTAAGGTTTTATTGACTGATCAGGCATACGCCGTGTTATCATCTATTTACGCAGTGAGAGCTCGCACAAAGCTCAGCAACTGTGATGTACGTTAAATGCACTGCATTTACTTGCAAAAAATACACTCTTTTCACATGGCGTTTTAACAAGGAAAATAAAAAGTGAGATGCACACGTTCAGATCAAGCTCTTCATAAGTCCCAAGTTTCATGGTCGTAGGGCCCATAGTGTCAGAGAAGAAGAAGACACAAAAAATCGGAAAAACTGTGAAGAAGAAAAAAGGACGAACGGCTGCTCGCACAAATTCATATAACTCTTGCAAGCCAAAGGCGTGTCAAGTGTTAATAAGACTAAAAGTTATACTAAAGAATTTATCAGTCTGGGGATGAGAACACAGACAGAAAAGAAACAAAACAAAAAGACTTTAACAACTGTTCAATTTTTCCAACGACGTGCATTTAGATAAATTCCTTTTGTCTAGGATACGTTCGAAATATACGTTCGATTTTAAAAATTAAAGGTATGCAATAAGGTACACGTCTCTACTTTTAATATTGCAACGATGAATAAATAATCTTACTTGGACAAGAATGAAATCAACCATATAACTTCTGTCCCCCAAGTTATCGGTTCGAATAATACCTAATAATTTCATTCTGTTTGACAATGAGGTATTGTCATTTATCATAATGTTATTATTTATGAAATTTTGTAACAATCTCCAGAATAAGATTAATTTCGAACAAGAGATAAACATATACATGATATCATTCTTCACTTTACAATTTTGACAGTTAGATGCAAAATTCGGGTCAAATTTTGCGACTATGTAATTTGATGCATACTTTTTATGCATAATTTTATAGCTTAATATGCTGTCCCGAACATTTTTGTCAAATATTTTGTCTTACTAAAAACTTCTTTGAAATCACAATCAGGCATATGTATATTTTCTTTTCTTCAACTTTCTGTACAGCTTGGTGTAGTTTTCTGAAATCTAACTAGGTTCCAGTATATTAATTTTGAGCATAACTTGGAAAGCACTGAGTTGTAGAATTTAGATTTAAACATAACATCACCGTAATTTTTGCTACTGTTAATGTTACTTGAACCTTGTGCCAAAACGTTTTTCCATTTCCAATTGATCCTACCGAGCTGAACAGATTCAAAACGTTTATTTTATAATTAAAGCTATTTTTATTCATTATATCTGATGAATAATTTTCTTGACATAAAGTTCTTTAAAATACTGATGAATTTCCTACTTGGATGTACTTATTATACCATAAGTATTGATTTAGTATATCCACGGCTGTGACTGGCTCAGATATAGCATCATAACCAATAATGGAAATGTCTTTATGAAAATTGGACATTTGAGGGTCCTTTTGGACTTAGAGAAAGAGAGAGAATTTCAGAAAGCTTAAGAGTATAAGCCCAATATTAAAAGACTTCGTACCGTTAAATATTCTTTTTATCCACTTAATTTTTTGTGCCTTTTGGAATGATAAATAATCTAAATGTCTTAGGCCGCCGTCTTTATAGTCTTGGGTAAGGACCAGTCTTTGTATTCTGGGCGGTTTGCCACCCTTTATAAAGTGTTCTATCAGATTTTGTACTTCTTCAGCAAGCCACGGTGGTGTATATAGACAATTAGTTGCATATATAATTTTAGTCAGTGCTAAGTTTTTTATTATGGTAAATTTTCCACTTAGAGTCATGTGGAAATATTTCCAATGCTGTAAAACTCCTTTAAAGCCGTTAATTTTGTCCTTAAGACTAATATTGTATATGTTGCTTACATCGTTAAAATATCGTATTCCTAAAGATTTCACGTCGCCTGTTGTCCATTTTAATCGAAAGGGTTTCCATTTCAGGAAGCGTGTTTTCGGGTTTCCTATCTGTAGTATTTCAGATTTCTCATAATTAATTTTCAGTCCTGAAGTAAAATAAAATAAAGTCAAAACATTTAATGCATTTCCCGACGATACTATATCAGATAATAGTATTGTGGTATCATCCGCAAGGAGACTTCTTTTTGTTTCAGTCTCGTTATGTTTTATTCCCGTTATGTGTTTGCAATAATAAAAAGTAATGCAGACAGAGGATCTCCTTGGCGTACGCCATTTCTTATCCTAAAATATTTACTGGAGTATCCACGCACAGCTTTCAATGTCTGAGTAAAATGCTTCGATCCACTCCCGAATATTTTTCCCGAAATTAAAGGTTTCATGACATTTGTCAATGAAGTTCCAGTCAAGCTTATCAAAAGACTTTTCAAAGTAGGCACATACTTTCGAAAGCTTTTACAGACAGGTTTACATCTGGTCATGCTGACCGTTTTTAATATATTTATTGCGAAAAAAGGAAAACTGATCAAGCTGAACATTTTCTTGCATTTTATCTCGTGTGGGATAAAATTATGTCATGGGAGTGCTCTGTTTGGGATACTTTTGGGGGAGTGAAGGGTATTTAAGGAGACTTTTCAAGAACTGGAGCTCTATAACCGAAGTTGAAGAGCGTCCGCGGGGGACTGATGAAATCATTATTGGGTCTTTGAGGAGCCCTGTTTTGAGTGTTTCGTCATCGAATAAACATTAAAGGAGTGATACGTCATTTTAAAACAGAGTCTAATTTATCAATTTTAGCGTTATAAATGTTATAAACTGTTGTTTTTATTTCAAATCACACCCCTAAAAGACATTATTGGCTGTTATGCGGTGAATATTAACTAAACACAAATGTTGTACCATTTCGGTTAAATTTTAACAAAATTTTAACGTGGGAATGGCGTGCCGTCACAGTCCTACTCATGTGCACTGCAGCATCAGGACTCCGTTTTGTTATCTGCACTTGCAAGTTGCAACCGTTAAATAAATTAATATACATTTCCTGTGTGCTATAAATATTGCAGTACCAATTTAGAAGAAATACTTAAAGCATTAATTTTTTTAGAGGGTTTGACTTTTTACGAGAGATGCCCAGCTTTTCGAACTAATTAGGACTATACAGATTGCTTGAGGAAAAATTAAATGGTACAAGGAAACGTCTTTTTTGTTCCACAAATAAGCAATTGTTTCCTTCCTACTTTTCACTTGTTGTGCCTTGAAACGTCAGCAAAAGGTAATTATAACAGTACAGCAAAAATAGCAGTTTTATTCAGTTGGATAGATGAGCAAGAGTAATTAAGGTAAAAATGCTACACATAAAAAAAAAATCCCGTTTTAGTCAGCAGCTTTTGTGTAAAGCCTCGATTACATAAAACCTGAATAATCATTAACTCACGTCATATTTGAGGAAAGAAGGACATTTTTTAAAAAATCTAATAAGAAAATTAAACAGTAATAGCCAAAACAGAATGACACACGGAAAAGGCAAGTTTTAAAATGAAAATATTACTAGCCATTAAAACCATAATGACGTGTTTTTTTGTTTTTTTTTAAGAAATCCACAATTACTGACTCTTTTTTTTCGTAGAAAAACGAGTGTAATTTGTCCTGCAACACCAAGCTCATCTCGGATCGCTCAGAAAAATTCTAGTTGGAACCTTTTGGAAATTATGAAAGACTCAAGCTTTTGCCAAAGAAACAACTGCTAGTCTTCGGTCGGACTTGTGAGGGGTGGCAGCCTGTGAATTGACACGACGGAGTTATTCAGTTATGAGTGAAAAATACGCAATTTTTATTATGAGAAATTTAAAACGCACAAATTATAACATAACATTTTTCCTTCTAGTTGAATGCTAAGCAGGCGAGTGATGAGCCCCTAAAGTTTCGATACATGCGGTTTAATGATGTGGACACGTTTAGAAAATTGACCTAAGGGCAAGGTCGGGTTTGAACGTTAATTATCCGACTTCGACTGGAAGTGACCCCACCTTCAATTTTGAGAAGAATCATTTGAATGAATGTTTCTATATACTATGGTCCCTTATATATGTAAAACCTGTTTAGCACTGCAATTAAATTAAATTGAATAAGACAGAAGACAATTGCAAAAGTTATCACACAAAAAATATTTGAGTGGATATTGTCTCTATCAACAAAAGGGGTCTACAGATAACTGAACTCGTTTAGAATTAACAGTAACCACAACAGGTATCCTAGTTTTCATATCTATTGACAGGATTTACTTGTAAACCTTTGTATTTTCACAAATGCGTTTTTAATTAGATTAGAGTCGAATTTGCAGTTTTAGCTCTTCAGCTGACCTCCCGGAACACTCCGAATTTCTGCTTGGTTTCGAAACACTATATTTGTTTCCTTAAATGACAAATGCTACTGTTATATGGTTTGGGGAAAATGCTGTGATGTGATTGGTCGGTTTCCAAATTAATAATTTTTCAATGTTGATCTGAACACAGAAATCAATAGGTATTGTAGTTGTTTGTTAACAAAATTAAGTCATATAATAAACTATACGTTGACTTATTTCGAGTCAGCATTAAGCTATTATTGACCAGTTAGAAAATGTTGACCTAAAGGTCAATATTTTCTCATGACACTAAAGATCAACATTATCTTACTGGTCACTCATACTTTATACTGAATCAAAATCAGCCAATAACTGCTAATTGGCAAATGCTGTAATCTGATTGGTCCCTTCCCAATTGCAGTTATTTGTAACCAAAAACCAGTTCAATCATGTATTAGTTTATTTCGTGTCAACATGAAGCGGGAACTTGAAGGAATGCTACACCGTTTCCCTTTTTCGTGTGTCACGTGACCCGGAACATGTCGCATATTATTTAATTCTATTGTTTATATTTTTTTAAATACAGCACACCTCTGGTGGTCGATATGTGAAAACTGGTGAATTTAAAATGTCGTTCCGATCTACTATTTTCGCGAAATCCCAAGTGGATTGGTGAAGCAAAAAGGGCCTAATTTTTCACAGACCCAACCGTCGTTGAGGTTGACGGTTAAATAACAATATAATTTCACTTGAGTTACATAGCTCAAAACTAAATAAAACATTTTTGTGCATACATGAAAATGCTGAAATTACTCATATCAATGGGCTATAAGTCTTAGTAATTCTTGTTATTTCTTCCAAAACCCCTGCCTGAGTGGGACTGCAGACGCCTTTGTGTTGTACGCTTATCGGTGAACCGCACCTTAACATTAAGCAATTTTTCAACAAAAAAAAAAGAAAAAATGTGCAGACGATTTCTTGCACTTGAATTAAAAGGAGTTGTTGAATTGCTGGAAATTCTTGAAGATTTTCTTTTTTTTTTCTATTTATTTATTTATTTATTTATTATTTTATTTATGGATTATTTTTTGTGTTTTTTCATGTCGGGTTTTTTTAGTCGGTTTCCAAACAACTCCTCCGATACGACTGGAGCTTAGAAAATTGGCACACTTATAGATGACAATGGGGTTGTTCTAAATCAACCAGGAAAATATTTCTGTGAGAAAACGACTGACAGTGTAGTCACAAAGAAATTTGGGCACTGCTGTGTTGGACCTAGGCAATAATTGAACGGGTTGAGGAGGTTAGTCGGGCTGGCTGTCTGATGTTGATGACACCTTATTATCCGTTTTTAATCCTGATCCTCATATCGCATTATATAAGTAACAGAAGGGAGAATAAATGAACTTAACTGACCTGCAGACTGGCAAATATCAGTTTATCTCACAAAAGCATCATATATTTAGGGGAAAGTTACTTGATTACTAGATGCAAATACACAAACCTCTGATAGCCATGAATACAGCAGCTGGCGTTGTCCTTTTTAGGGTCTGGAAATGGTTCCGAGGTATATTAACAGATGTGATAAATTATGTTAATGAGTTTTGTTAATGCGATTGTCCATGGCAGATGGCGGTCAGTTGACCAGAGAGCAGTTGCCACGAATACATAGATTCCTACGCGTACGTGTGTGCCACTTTTCTCTGCTTGAAAAGTTGCAACAAGAAACAAACAAACAAACAAACAAACAAAAAAATGGCTGAGGCGTTTGAGGCACTGCAGTTTCATTTGAACACATCAGTACAGAAGGGTCAAGAGGTCAATTAAGTTATCGAAATTTGCGTTGTGAACTTAAATATGAATATTTCATTAATTAATCATATAAAAGACATTCTATTACATAAATGCTATTTCCAGGTCGAATTCTTCTGTACCGATGTGTTCAAATGAAACTACAGTGCCTCAATCGCCTCTGCCATTTTGAGTCTAGGCCCAAATCCCCCGATCGAATCCCCCCTCCGACTAGCCCCCCCCCAGGCGGCCTAACCCTTCCCTCCCCCCGACCAACCCCCCCCCCCCCGGTTCTCAGGTCTATTTTATATTTTTGTAATTGCGATACATCCACGTGGTTAATTACACTTCAAATGCCCATTGAAGAGATCACACGGTGTTTAAAATTGCAATTTCTGAACCACTAAAAGAATTTATCATCATTATAAAAGAAACTTCATACATCCAGAAGGAGGCACCAGAGGCTCTAGGTCCTGTTTTGGATTATTTCGAGGACACCTACATAGGACGTTTAGGCCGAAGGAACAGAGGTAACCCGAAATTCGCCAACACAAAGTGGAACATCCATGATCTCGTAGTGGAGGATTTGCCGCGGACGAACAACCACTGCGAGGGTTGGCATAGGAAAATGCTGGCATCCATCACAGCCCACCATCCAAATCTTTGGCGATTTTTGGATGTCCTGAAGAAGGAACAGGGAGTCACAAATCTCCAACTGGCACAGGTAGCTGGTGGGTAAGCTGGCCCAGAACCGCGGCGTCAGTATCGCGAAACAACGCAAAAACTGGCCACTGTTGTCGCCGGCTTCCAGAGCCGGTCCATTCTTGACTTCCTTGATTCTTGATTATCCATATGTAAGGCGCTTCAACGCAAAGACTGCTTGGTTATTTCAGTAATTTTCAGCAGTTTCTTAGTAAAGACTTTGTGTATTTTCAGTAATTTTCAGCAAAGAGTTCGAGAATTCAGTTTTAGTAGTTGGAGAGTTGAAATGTTAGCTTTGTCATGATGTGTAAGCGATTAGGAGAAAGTGAAAATAAATGAAGAAATAAGTCGGGGGGGGGGGGGTTTGATGGGGGTTTAGGGCCGGGGGTGGGGTTTCGGCCTGTTCCCGACTTGTAAATATTTTTTGCGAGAACTCTCCCCCCCCCAGCCCCCCCCCCACCCCCACCCCGCGCCATGCATAACCAGTGACTAACAATGGAGTACACTTACAATCCAGACCCTCTACTTTCCATACATATGTCATGTAGGGTCCATAATGCCTTTTGTATCCCTGATATTTTGAAGATACAAACTGGTTGCCATGCATGTCCATGGCATTTTCAAACAACCCTAAAACGTGGAGTACCAAGTTTGAAATACAGTTTTTCGGGACTCCCTTTTTATTTGAAAACGCGGAGTACTGAATGAAAAATAGTCCCTTTTAAAACGAAAATTACCCCCCCCCCCCCCCTCCCCGAAAAAAAAAGTACCACCCTTTCTCCTCGTGACGTATGACAACACATATCGTACAACGTGGGTGTGTGTGGGGGGGGGGGGGGCGCGAGGAAGAGTGCTACAGAGTATGAAATACAGAAATCAAATCAGATGTGCAAAAATCAGCGGTTATGTAACAAGATGAGGATAAAACACCAGCTGTCAATAAAAGACAAATTGAAGACGACTTTTATTTGATGTAATTTATACACGTTAGAATAACATTTTATTGCTTGTTACGTGGGCATCCCAAGCGATGATTGTTTAACAGGCACCATTAAATCAAAGAAAACCATAAGAAATCCATAAAAACACAACTCCTTTTTTCCTTTCTGATGTGGCATTTTTATCTGACTAAAAACACCTTAATTATTATTTCATCAGATAAAACAGTTGCATGAAAAACAAGCACTGTAATGAAGAAGGATATGAAATTAAAATCAAGTCTTGGAATAACTGAGCCCTCTTTTATAGCAATTAAAACCACAAGAACAACCGCTATAAATCACAACATGACCGTTATGGCTCACGTGCCTGATTCAGATGTCATCTTGAACACCATAATCTGTTTGGGACAAGGTTTGGCGAGATTGGAAAAAAAGACTTACTGCTTGACTGATCAGTAACGTGCTACGTCGCGCAGGAGGTATGCTAGGAACCATGGTACCAGTCATCCCGGAGAGATCCAAGGGGAGAGAGCTAGAAAGCAATATCTCTTTCCCGTATCTGGAAACAAAGGAATTTCCTCAGTGATTAGTGCAGGAGTGCCTGAAGGTGTGCGTCTGACCGTCCCTTGATTTCTTATGCACCAGAAAAATCCTTCTGAAGGAACCTCACTGGTTTTCTGGTATCTTCTTTACTGGTCTCTTGCACACCTAATTCTCCACCATCAAACCGTGAAGAGCTTGGTGCTTCCCTGATCCCTGGTCGTAGGGAGCAGCTAGGTTGTCTGGGGTTTGGGCATGGAGAGGGATGGGTGGTGTGTGATCCTTGGGGTAGTTTGAATGGTAGTGAGTAACCTTCTTTAGGCCAAAGCGCTATTTTCTTCGGAGCACCCATCTCTCGCAAAGCCGGCCAGAAGTCACCCAGCCAGCCTCCTACTGGCAAGGACTTAGCTGACGGTTTGCAAGCCTTTACACTTTTGGGTTTGGAAAAAGTATCGCCTAGAGAGGTGAGAGTTTCAATTAAAGAAACTAATAAGCTGCCCATATGTGAAAATAAATAAAGAAATCAAACAAAAAATAAGGGGGGGGGGTTAAAACATTTCAGGGGGGTCTTTTTGTTTTAAAACAAATCGACCGGGGGGTCTTTTTGTTTTAAAACAAATCGACCGGGGGGTCGATTTATTTTGGGGGTCAAAACGTTTCCTTACACCGGCGTTCTGAGATATACTTTTGTTGGTTACAACTTGCACAGCTGTGAGATGTGCGACGGCTTTTGCCGAACAGCTTGGCTTTCTTCGGTGGAGAAACTCGCGCCCAGATGTTCGACCGTATC
Source organism: Protula sp. h YS-2021 (assembly GCA_949752745.1). Taxonomy (NCBI): domain Eukaryota; kingdom Metazoa; phylum Annelida; class Polychaeta; order Sabellida; family Serpulidae; genus Protula; species Protula sp. h YS-2021. The sequence goes on from OX457025.1 coordinate 43,370,675, forward strand.
CTGTCTTGGTGTGACTGAGGCAGCTGCGGATCTAAGAAAGTTTGTGTCTCCCTTCCAGAAAGCTATTTCCTGAGATAAAACTGTATCATCCTGGCTGATTCGCTCGATCTCTTCGGGCTGAAACAGTTCCTTCTGGCTACGGATGGGTGTGTGAGGAAGCTCGTAGAGACCTTTCGCATTTGGCCATCAATACTGTAACAAGGCCTCGCGCCGAAAAAATACCACAGACCACAGTGGAATGTCTGAGTCACTGCGTACTAAAGGCATCCACACTGTGCCCTACGGGATCCAAGGGTATTAGATCATCGGTACTGTACAGGCTGTGTTTTACTGAGCAGTGCTTGGAAGGGTGAAATCTGGAAAGCACTAGGGCTTAGCAGGCGTCTAAACGCTTAAATTCCCTACAACGGAAAGATATCGCGTTGGCGACGCTCTCACTTGTGTTGTGCACGATGAAGGTGTTGTGTTGTGTTCTGAGACGTCAGCCTGATTTGTGGGTCATCTTTCTCGGTCACCGCAGACGTTCACTGTACTGCTGCCAGCCTAGCGATTTCTTCGATTGCCTCCCAGAATAAGAACTCAGTCTCTACAGTGTTTTGGCCTATCTTGTCTAGAATTGACCATTCCTCTTCTAACAATGAATGGAGGGGGGTTAAGTTCAGCGAATGTCTCTGCAAATACTCTTTCTGGTGTGCTCCAAGTCTGAGTCTGTTCCCCTATCACTTTTTAGCTAACTGTAGCAAGAAAAAATCAGCATGCACATAAACGCCTGTGGTTCGTACCGCACGCAAAAGGAAACAGAGGTTTGGTACACGATACTAACGAGTTTGACTGGCTTATATCTAGGCCGGAATTAAATACATAATGCAACTTAATTTTAAAAATAGAGGTGGACCAACTAGACTGCATTCTACTGCTTCCAGCCTAACGATTTCCTGGAATGCATCCCTGAATGGTGCGTCTTTGAGAGCAATCGACGTTTATTGGGACAACAGTCTTCCTATCGGAGATACGTGCATATAGGACGTCTGCTTGCTGCCGATGGGTCCTTCCAGATACACCAGCCTGTCCTGAAAAAGGATAGGAGCGACCTGTCGCAGGGGAAGCTGCAAAGTAGGAGTCATCGAGTCAGGGAGTTTTTTTTCTGAGTCGCCTTCTGCTCCAGACACTGGTTCATCCAGAATCCCAGTGGGGATTCTCTCTTTATCATTTGGGATTAGAACCAGCGGGGAAGAATGGTTCTGTGACAGCTCTTCCTATTCGACGCGTTGTCAGACAATTGATGAAAGAAAACGAATCCGACGGAAGCACTTTGCCACATTGCACGAAAACAATAAATTATGATTATTGAAAATTGTAATAACAAGTGGGTCAGTGAAACTGACTATGTCCCCCGCCGGCGTACAATCCCAGTATTTGATTTTGTTAGGTTGGACTACAACCCTTAAGCAATTCATATCATATTCGTGAATTTTAAAATTCCAGCTGGGTCAATGTCCTTGGGCCGACCTGGCTCATTTACAATACCAATTCTTTTTACCACCCATGCTACCTATGTGTATAACATTTTGCCAATTGATAAAAAATGTAGGCTTGAGTGTGTTAACAAACTCATTCCAGTATGTAAGGGTTGTGAAAATTTATGAAGTTCAGCTGGGCCAATGTCCTTGGATCGATAAGGCTCATTTACAATACCGACCTTTGTTGATTCCAATGCTTCCTATATGTAAAAGATTTCAACAATCGATCCAGAAATGTAGGCTTGAGTGTGTTAACAAACTCATTCAAATGGGTAAGGATTGGAAAAATTTGTAAAAAGTTCAGCTGGGCTAATGTCCTTGGACCGACATGGCTCATTTACAATACCAAACCTTGCTGGTTCCAATACTACTTATAGTTAAGATATTTTGTCAATCAATGCAGAAATGTAGGCTTGAGAGTGTTAACAAACTCATTCCAGTATGTAAGGGTTGTGAAAATTTATAATGTTCAGCTGGGCCAATGTTTTTGGATCGATAAGGCTCATTTACAATACCGACTTTTGTTGGTTCCAATGCTTCCTATATGTAAAAGATTTCAACAATCGATCCAGAAATGTAGGCTTGAGTGTGTTAACAAACTCATTCAAATGAGTAAGGATTGGAAAAATTTGTCAAAAGTTCAGCTGGGCCAATGTCCTTGGGCAGACATGGCTCATTTACAACATCAAACCTTGCTGGTTCCAATACTACCTATAGTTAAGATATTTTGTCAATCGATGCAGAAATGTAGGCTTGAGTGTGTAAACAAAAAAAGGTGTCGACAGACGGACAGACGGACGGACAGACAGACAAACCCGAAAACTATAGTCCCCCGGTGGGGGACTAAAAAGTGTAATAAAAAGTAACATCTTAACATGTCGTCAAATTACCCGGTAAAAATAACACAAATCAATTGGTTGGCGTTATAAACTAAGTCAGCAGTAAAGTTATATAGGATCGCTTTATTGAGTACTATGACAGATTCCTAGTTACAATGCACTCCCGTATAAAGAAATGATAAGTAATTTTGCATTGTCTAATCAAATGCGAAATTTGCTCACCACATTCACGTGAATATCATAGGCACGAGAACAACGTGACGCTGACAAAAGTTTTGTGGCGAAACCCTTTGTGTTTTGCAAAACGAAAGTTGTCATGTAACACACAGGCGGTGTCACAGTACAGGGAAGTATATGCGAGGTAAAAGGAGTTTGTTTCTGTTGTGTGTGGCTATCTAAGGCATGATCATGTGCGTTGGTGTGAAAACACACGCCGCGTTGCAATAAAATCCAGTTTCACTTTGCAAAAGCTCTAAATTCCCTTATCTCGCTTATACCGGTTTCTCATGTAACCCGAAAACAATCACACCATCACAGGACAAAATTTCCTCATTGTGGCCCGAATAGTTCCGGCCTAGATCTAGGCGAATCTAGGCGAATCTTTTGTACCCTAGTATCAAGCCTCATTCTTATTTTGCATGCGCTACGACACACAGGCGTTTTAACTTTAATTTGTTGGATAACATGTGTATATGTCTGGGACTGAAGTGTGAATATGCCTACGCTAATATCAATGCAGACACAGCTCAACAGGCAATTTCCGGAATTGCACAAGGCACTACTCATGACCTTTACACATCTCCGCTAGCTGGGGACCAGGACACACAAGCCGAATCAGGTCCTTCACAGGCACAAGAACGGAGCTCAGACGAACAGAGTTCTGGAGAGGATAATTCAGAGAATAAATCTCTAGATAGCCACGTGCTGTCCTCTTTTAGTCCATTCCAGCCTTGTGCCGTCAAATAAGGCTGGTATCGATCTGCCGACGATTTCATACCCTAGAACAAGCAACCACAGTGTGAATGCTATCTGTGAGCAGTTACTCGGACGCCAAGGTGATCGAAAGGGACGCCAAAGTGATCGAAGTTTCAGCTAGACACAACACATGCTGTGAACACTATGTCGCTTCAAAATCACACGCTAATTGTCCCTGAAAACGCAACTTTAATCGCTTGTAGCTGGAAACGTGGTTAAGTTGACGACATACCGCATCATTTCGACAGTTTTTCTGCAAGGCGGTGTCTTTTTACAGCATTGCTGGTGGAGCGTGAAAAGTGTTTGTGAGCCTCGTCACTCCCCAATCCTGTGAGAGGAAGAGCTGTTTTTCCAGAGGAAGTGGGGCCTTGTCTCAAGACATGGTTCTCATGGCCAGAGCGACCGTAGAAACGTAAACGGCCACAGCAGAAAGAAAGTCAAGCTGTCTGGCAATAGCAAGACACCTCCGAATGCCTTGCAGTAGTTCAACTAGCAGCCAACCGAAGTATCTATCAGATATCTATCAGAGCTGGACCAGCTTGGCGAGACTTGGGTGCTCTAAAAAGAATAGTGAGGGCTACGCACTACTTTTCAAGCATAATTCTCAAGGTCACAAGCCATCTATATGTCTCAATAACCAAGCCCCAAACGTAGGACAGCGTCACACAACCAAGGTTCAGAAAAATACAAGCACTGCAAGACATGGTAGAGGACTTGGTACGTAAGGGAACAGTACCGGAGATGCTAGAAAGGGGTTTTATGGTCCCCCAAAACAGGGGTGGCTGTTGGTCATCGATCTATCCACCCTAAATCAATTCCTCCACATAACTTCGCTTTAGATGAACACAGCCCAGGTCATTAAAGGGGCCTTGGGCAAAGGTATTTGGGCTACGCCCATCCTTCTGTCGGACCTATAACTACACGTTCCTCTTAGGTAGCGGTAGCTTACCTGAACAAGGAAGATGGTACCAGGTCTTTTCAACTCACTCGACTGGCTAGCAGCGTTCTCCGATTAGTTCGGCAGAAAGCGACCCATTTATCATCGCGCCACTTAGCTTGTTGTTTGAATGTGCTAGCAGACCTGGCATCCAGAGAAGGCCAGGTCATTGGTATCTGTTAGCCAGTGGCTTCAACTTGGTAACGAACCAATGGGCACCTTCTACGCTTAACCTGTTTGCGAACTGGACGATGACCAAGCTAACCAGGCATGTTTCCCCATGTCCAGACTCTCAGGTTGGTCGATCGACGCATTGACGTACGGTTGACCAGGAAAGCGTCCCCAAATCGATCCTTCCAAGGGTAATTAATAGGTTTCTATCACTCAAGCCCAAAACGCTTACTCCTGATAACCCCTTCTGTTCCAACCCCATTAGACGCATTTTTATCCAACCTCTATCTCCTTAATTACACCTGTGGTACCTGTCCCTGCCTTCCTAGAAAAACAATGTTTCTGCAAGAAAACATGATAAATAGCCAAAAGATTACTAGACGCGTTTCTAGCGACCCAGCAGGCAGTTCAAGCAGACTTCTTGAGCCATCTCTTTACGACTGACCGTCTGAAGGTAGGTTCGATCGAGGTTATCGAGCGGCCATTGGCTCCAGGCTAAAGGCCTCAACTAGTTACAACCCAGGGGGGGGAGCTGCTCTGTCTGTGTTGTTTAGTCACATCAGAGTTCGCTCTTCGCCGTCAGGAACCAACAAAGCGTGCTGGTATTTTTCCTTGTTACTACTTTACCCACAGAGGAGCGATATATTTGGCAGCAACGAAGTTATCACACCAAAGAACGCAACGGTAAGATTTATCTTTCTGTTAACACTATCATCAGACAAAAGAAGGTGCTAAATCCAAGTCTTGGGCTGTCAGATCTTCAAAGAGAATCATAAGTGGCTTTGGGTCTTCCTCAACCGAGAGCAGTTTTCATGAGTGAGACACACACTGCTAGTCTTGCTTTGTTTGATCGGATAACGTTACGTGCGCTGACGGACGAGTAGACAAGGCCTGATTTGGCCTCATTTTGTCCGGTACGAACTTTACAAAAGTACGGCCCTGTTTCGAAGCAGTACATGGAAAGATAGTCAGAAAGAGTTAATTATCTCTTTTGTGCCAAAAATTAACAAGGATTTGGTTAAACAGACGATTTCCAACTTTTATATAGGCATCATCCTAGCTGCGTACAGTAAAGCGCAGTCAGAAGTCAGGTTCAGAGATCGTTATAACGTTAAAGCCAATCAAATAAGGGAACTAGCCAACTCAACTAAGGCTCTGCTTAGTGCGCCCTTGTCAGATGTATTAAAACGGATTGTTGGTGCTCTCTTAACTCTTTTACTAAATATTATCTGAGGTGTTGTTCTCAGAGCGGGCTTATGTTCTCCAGGTTCTTTGTCGCACTTGTATCAGCGGTCCCTGACTAACCCTTATCTGTTGCAGTGATCCGACGTCCAAGGATAACGGCAAAGCCAAACAGAAAGATATCTTCTTTTGCCACTCTGAAGTAGTTCTGGGAAGCGCAAGAAAAGCAAAAACCAAGGTCGTTTGCTGGCCAGTTCTCTTCTCTTCTCACCAAGAGAACCGTTTGTGTGTGTGTCATTTAAGACTTACACTTAGTCGCTAGTTTCAGTTTACTGCTTACTCTAGTTTGGTTCAGTGACCAAGCAGCTTGTACGTCTCAGCTGCTGTGTGTGGGTCTGAGTTCAGTTCACTGAGACCTTGGTGAGTCTGGTACACCGTTCTCGCTCCAGGAAAGGAGGTGTATGTGTACTTCGTGCCCACGCACTCCTTGCCGCAGTAGGTCTTTCAAAGGGGACTAGGTACCGCAATCTCCTTGGTAAGCCACTGTGTGCTGTTTTTATGGTCACTGAGCGTGTTGTAGCGCGTCACATGGTCTTATATGAGTGCCTTATGTTGTATCAATATTCGGTTCAATATATTATGCAGAATGATTATATTGTGTTTATTTAAGCTTGGTTTCTTTGTTTAGTTGTGTCTTTGAAGCCAAGCTTGGTTATCAAGGCAAGGGTCTGGTGTCGTCCTGTGGGTGTACGGAAGGGGTGGTGTTAGCAAGTGCTTATAGGGCTGAGAAAAGCTTGGTCATGAGTGCGTTATTACTTTGTCTTGGTTCATTAGCACTTGACAAGTCTTTGACTTGGTCAAGGCTTATATGAATGTGTGCGGGCAGCCGTTGGTGCTTTTTTTGACAGTAAAATCCATTATCTTGTTTCAGCTTCTTCTCTGACACTACAGACGCTAGAACCACAAAACGTTTATGTAGAACTTAATCTGAGGGTGTGCATCCCGCCTTTTTTGTCTACGATTTCATTTTTATGCTTAAAACGCCATGCGAACACAGCTGATTTTAGAATAAATAACAAGTGTTAAATACAGCGCATTTAAAAGCAAAGTAATGGTTGAGCAAAACAACACAGCTTATGGGCGTTACATGAGCTCTGCTACATAGAGAAAAAGTGCTAGTCCGTTCACTCAATAAATCCGTTGAGCCAGCATAACCAAGCAGATGTACACGGTTTATTCACGGAATTTAAGCTGTGATGTTTGCTAATATGTCAATGGCATGACAATTGCGTTAGAAAAAACTTGTCAAAATAAAATAATTGACATAGTAATAAGTCCAAAATATTAATTTTATTTGAGAACGGGAGGGTAGGGGGCGCGTCCAGGTGGTTTCCTCGGGAGCGGGGGGGGGGGCGACTTTAGAATCATTGAGGAGCGCATGCCAAAATGAGTTTTACTTTTTAACTTTTAATGTTTGTCAAGTGTTGAAGAGTGCGGTTCCGAAATGCGCTTTTAGTTCTTCACATGAACTTTTTATTTTTGCCTTTTTCTCCTCAGTGAAAAGTTCTTTGATGAGTAAAAGCAGAGTTCTGGGAAAAATTTTCTCGGCTTGGCTCTCAACGTAAATTACCCCTGCACTGGTTTCTAGTCCCCTACAAAAACGGATATAGGCGAATTCAGAGCTTTTGCGAAGTAAAACTGACATTATGTTCTCATGAAATGCTTTTTGCGAGTAAAAGCGTAATTCGTGTTCTCCACTTTTCTCCCATTGCCCCGCCTAACCACCCCACTTAACCTGGGTATGGTTAGTACATGGAAGCTAGACTCGAATGAGGCTTTGTACTGGAGCACAAACGATTTTGATTGTTTTAGATCTAAGCTAGGAATATTCGAGCCACAGTGAGAAAATTTTGTTTTATGACTGCGTGATTCGTTTAGAGTTACAGAAACTCGTATAAAAGTACAGAACGCAAATTACGCTTTTACTCGCACCATGTACGCGAACGTCATAAGCGTCACGCCGACAATGGCTTTATGGCGAAACCTTTTTTTTCTTTTGAATAAAATAATGCCAAATAAATAAAATAATAACAAAATAAGGCTTTGTCGCAGTACATGGAAGTATCTGAGAAGTAAAAGGAATTAATTTCCACCCTGTTTGGCTATCTAAGGCTTAGAGAGATCATGGGGCTGGTGTGCTTTGTATTGGATTCGGACACTTGTAGAAAGCCAGTGAGCTCACCCGGTGCACAGTTCGTTCCCAGGCCTTCAACGCGTGTCCGAATCTAATACAAAGCACCTAGCCCCATGATCATTCCCTATATTAAAATTAAATGCGTTTTGGAACGCCCTTCAAAAATGTTTTTAGCGTTGTCAATGATACACATAATTTCAATATCTAAGTTTATACATATCTTGATTTTAACTTAAAAAGTACTTCTAAATTCCAAATGTTTCATACTTATCCCTAAACAATCTTCATGTACTTTGCTAATGATCGTTCAAATGGTTAAAAATTGTATAATTTTTAAGTGGATGACTTCCAGTCTGGGGCCTGCCTCTCTCTCTCTCTCTCTCTCTCTCTCTCTCTCTCTCTCTCTCTCTCTCTCTCTCTCTCTCTCTCTCTCTCTCTCTCTCTCTCTCTCTTTCTCTCTCTCTCTGTGAATTCGCACTTGTGTGGCATTTTTTGTATTTGTTTGAAGAAAAGTAGTCCCAATTACATTGTTAACTGCAACCTTCAGAGAGCAAATTGGCCGTAATGTAGGGACTGATTATTTCTTTGAATTCTGTCTCGGTTTCCTTTAGAAGACATCCTACATACTTGATGAATAATTATTAACCCATTTTGCTTATCACAAAATGAACTGCAACAAAGAAATAATAAAGTCATTCCCAAAAACAGCTCAGGTCCAACATTTTTTCTGCTTGAGTAAGCTTCTTTATTTTGCCATTTTTTTTCTCAAATATATTTTAAAACTGGGGAACTGCATGAAAAGTTAATTTTCGCTGAATGTTCCATTGAATGTTTCTTCAAGGTTAAAATAAACACATAAGCTTAATAAGAAACATTATGTCTCTTTCTTGAAAATCGCGTTTTGTATTTATTTGCAGAACTTTTCATCGGCATCTACTAGCAATGTCGACGGGTCTATAACCCCTGGCATATATATATATATAGTGTATATATATATACACTGAAAAATTAGTATATATATATATATATATATATATATATATATATATATATATATATATATATATATATATATATATATATATATATATATATATATATGTGTGTGTGTGTGTGTGAGTGTATATATATATATATATATATATATATATATATATATATATATATATATATATATATATATATATATATATATATATATACATACATATATCTGCGTGTGCATGTATGTGTGTGTGTGTCTGTGTGCTAAAACTTTCGGAAAAAAATAAACATAAAGCGACACAGTTTTCCGTACTTAAGGAGGAGCAGTTGCAATCCCAGACCCAAGGGCCCGGCAAATTGTGTTTATTTCTGTATTTATTCCGTATAAATACGTTACTGGATATAAAATAACATAAGTGCATTGATTTCTAAGGAGTGCACCACGGTCTAACATGGAAGCGGAAGCACCACCGGAACTGAGTGTCAGGCGCATGCGCGACAGAATTTATGAAATTGGTATAATAGAATTCACAGCAGTTGCGTGACAGGAATAGCCCTGTCAGCAAAGTCATTGGTAGCGTCTTCCTTATATCATCTTTCAATCGTTAATTCAAGTAAATAGAGTGGAACATCAAGAGCAAATATATCACCTTATCACCACTTCCGCTTTAGTGATATGAGCGAAAACTTATAGCCCCATAACACGGCTTCGTTGGTTTCTGCCCTGGTATCTCTCTATTAAAGAGCAGGGCATGATGCTTCATCCCTTGTGGCTATCCATTTTACCCGGGTGACGTAGAGTTGAAAGCCCGGCATCACAACCACTGCTACAGTAAGCAGTGCTTTATAAGATCTCATACTTTTTTATCGAGAGGGCAGCGCCTGTATGTTCCGGTTTCGTGCCCAGAATTACAATATTAAGGAAGGCGGCGTGAAAAAATAACATGGTTTTCTTTGAAATTGTGTTTAGATAGAAGGCCAAGACTGCACAGTTGAACTTGAATAACGACACCCAGTTCCATGAGAAATATCACCAATATAAAGAAATGGATGACAGATTTTTTTTATTTCTCTTCTCGCTTCTGAAGAAAGCATCTGCAATGGCTTGGCAAAGTGCAGTACAGTTTTACTATCAAAGAGGCATTTGGCATTTCATTAACTACAGACATAAACCAAACCATTTGCGAAAGAGTAACACCAATCATTTGGGAGAAACAGTACGTCTGTAATAAATCAAAAGAAAATTGAATCTTAAATAAAATAACCAATCGACAGATACCATGTGGTGAGCTTGCCTCAGACAAACCACAGAGTTCCTACAAACAAGCTCATTTATTGCCATCAAATATTTTTTCTCGTGTTTTTAAGACAACGGTATATTTCGTGATAAAGAAGTGCGAACAATCTCCCTTCATTTTTCATAAATACACGTATGCAGAAAATTGTCGAAACACATATTTATATAAATATAACATCCCATCCTCCCTCTTTGTGAACGTACAACTTGGGTTAAATTACTAAAGCATGAAACAGCTCCATTTAGAACAACTACTCTGAAAATACTTGTTATCACAATGCGGTCTCTCTTGGCACCAAGGCGTTGCATAATATAATATAAGTAGATTTACAAGCTCTAATGTATATTATAAAGTGTCAGGCTAATAAATCCCTTACAATACGACACAAAAGTACCAAGCTCCTCAAGAAATCTAAAAAGGTAATGACTTATGTTTTTATACCTCCATTTGCCCCTCCCCCCACACCACCACCAGTGACGACCGACCCCTCCCCCTCCCCCCCATACACCAGCAATGACGATCAGCCCCTCCCAATACCCCACACATGCACCAGAAATGACGACCACCCCTCCTTCCACATACACCAACAATGATGACCAGACCCTCCCCCCCCACCCCACACAGGCAATAAACCCCTCCCCACACACACCACCAATGACGACCCTCCCCCCCCCCCCGCATACACCAGCAATGACGAGCACTCCCTGCCTTCCCAAAACACACCAGCAATAACGACCATCCCTGCCCCCCCCCCCCCACAAAACACAAACACCAGAATGACGATAACCCCCCTCCCCCCCCCCCATCACACACACACAGACCAGCAATGGCGACAAGCCCCTCCCCTCACACACACACACACACACGCACACACACACACAATGACAACCAGCATGATGAAGTCTTATTCCAATAGAAACAAATTGTTCAAAACCCAGACAGCTGAGACCACCTGAAATTGCTATACTATCATCTCTCCCTTCGCAAAATATCAGTGTGAAAGATTGAAAAGGAAAGTAAGATTATTCTTGATTTTCTATACAGGTGGCTTTATTTTGACTTTCACTGTTCGGCTTTTTCATCAGACAAAACCCAACCGCCCTTAGTACATTGAATTAATCTTCAGTGCTACATCCGTGAGTATTCCGTTTGAGGATACAATGCCTTTGAGCTGATTTCATTGCACCAAACAATGCTAGCGATAGGGATTCCTAACTCTTGTCAATTTTGACTAATTGCGCCACTTGTTTGAAGTAGAATGGACTCACACTGTGAACAATGACAGCACCCCTCCAACCAAAAAATCTGGTCGAAGACAGGACAGTGGTTATTATTGCCTATGATGGCAATTATTGCCTTGCCGCATAGGTGTTTGTGATACGCAGGCAGCTGCCAGCAGACTCTATAGCACCCCTTCGTTCTCTAAACGTGCCTTAAACAGTAACACAGGGCACAGTTTTTAAAGTGAATATTAACATTTAAACTGATTTTATCTGTTTTATATTTCACAGCATGTAAATTCAGAAGAATGAGTAAAATCATAAATAATGAATATGTTTGTGAAATCGACTGCTTGCAGATCAAATAGACTAAATCACATAAAACATGAGAGGTGTTGTCCTTACTTTCAATAACAAGCGGAGCACTGGACAAGGCAGCTCAATGAAATGAGAGAGGGGGCTGCATAACACATTTCTTTTCCCGAACTTATCATAGAGAGAAAATACAACGACGAATTGATGCAAGGATAAAAGCTGACAAACACACGTGGGTGGACCACAGAAAGATGAAATAATGCCGCGGAAATGAACTGTGGGATTACCACTTTTTTAAAAAAGAAACACAATAGCAAATGCAAACATTCAAAAAGGCTTGGAAGCAAATTAGCTTGATTTTGACTGGAGTATTTGTCTTCTTTCAGAAGGTTACAAACGTTAGCACAGAGAGACCTTTATTAACGGGATACCTTGCTGAGCACAACACCATGAAGACCGACACGTTAATACTGTGGATGACTGTTCACTTGCTGTCGCTGGGTATGTCAGCTTTTTTTTTTTTTTTTTTTTTTTTGAAATTGTCGTTATCTTCAAATCAAATTATAATTTCAAACCATCCTTTGACTGGATAAATAACACGCTTTTACTTCTTGTTTTGACGGTCAGTATACTATATATAAACCGTTGACAAATCAGATACTCAATCCAAAAAAAAAATTGCACACTTTAGTTGATTTTTTTCTTCTATTTTGGCAAAAAAGGACACATATTTCACAATTGTACAGCTTACAACTTCACAGGTCTAAAATATCGGGAGTCAAAAGACCTTATACCGTAAATAGTATATTATCATGACAAAAACATTTGTCTTTTGAGCTCTCACGGATGTGTTGCCTGCAACCGATGTTTGTTAGTCTGGCATGCAGGTTGCGATTTTTTACTTCATTCACTGGTCGTTTCTCGAAAGCGAAGTCTAGTTAAAATAGTTTCGTATACGACAACATGTCATCCGACGACATCTCAGACGACAACATGTCATCCGACGATATCTCATACGACAACATTTCATCCAAAGACATCTCATACGACAACACGTCATGCGATGACATTGCAACTAGCGATATTTCATCCATTGACCCAAATTGACAGAAGTGATGGGCAATGCATTTCCTTCGTGTAATAACGGAACATTTACGAAAAACTAACAAAACGGACCAAACCTCGGAAAAAAAGGTTTTAAAACACCATAACCCTGCACTTTAACCCATAAATTATCCCATATTGATGGAATACCGGTAATATTTAAAACATAAAACGATCGCCTGCCCGGATATTCACAAAAGTTAAAAGTGTAGTTAAATGTACTAACAGAAGCGAATCGGTTAATCATTAGCTGTATCACGCAAACTGTTTTAGGATTTTTGTTTGCGAAACAGGTTAAATTTATTGATTTGCTTTCGGATATTCTGGTTGCCCACGGAGCAGTTAACGGAATCAGTTAACTGTACAGTTAGCTGTTGTGAATAGGGTCAGTGGTCATTATACAACGACTCTGAAAATATCATCGTAAAATAATTCTTAAAGGTTGTTAATAGGTTTTAAACTGTTGAGGTTTGAAATTTACAGGTCGTGAGGGTTAAAATTTTTGAGTGTGTAAAAACGTTACATAATGTATAAAACAGAAATTTAACACAAAATGCATGAAGCAAATGCGTCACTTTGTGCGGTGTGGTTAAAAATCTACTGGTAAATCCAATTATTTTAACTTCTGTTAGAGCCTATGTTTCTTCGAGTAGTGTCACATCTGGAAACCAGCATATGGTTGTAGGGCGACTGCGTACGGAAAAATTGGGAACGGAAAATATGGCATCGAGAATAATGGCAACTGAAAAATGCGAAGTGGAAAAAATGGCAAACTGTTTTTAAATTTATTGTTGCCCAAAACTGAGGCCTAAATAAAATACGGAAAGTTTTCGCTTGTACTCATGGCCGCGGCATTGCGAAGAAACAAAACTCCGTGACTGATCACGATCAAAGAAAGTACCAATTGGACTGAACAATAAACTTTAATAAGAGACTGAGGAACTTTCTGTGTGGTTTATTTAGAACGTTGCCATTTTTTCCGTTTTTCACATTGCCATTTTTTTCCGTTACCATTTGTTTCCAGTTGCTATTTTCTCCTATAACCGATTCCGGGCCTGAACTATGATTCTCGGGCTTTTCTCGGGGCGGTTTGGGTCACAAGCAGGTGTATTATCACTGTATTGAATTTTTGAATTAAAAGGAAATGGGGGCATTTGGTGTGATTGAATTTTCCAGCACTAATTTCAGAAGTCCTCGTAGATTCTATTTTTTCCAAGAGTGTTTGTGAATATTTTGTATAAAATGTGCGCCTTATTTTGGTTAGCTGGTGCAAGAAGGCACCTTTGAAAGACTTAATAGGTATCTGAAATCTTATTTTTTCGCTTAGAAGTTGCCAGTTACCCGTATTGATCACAATTTTTACCAAAGTGCAATTTGGCCAGTTGACTTAATTTTGTTGTGAAATCGGAGCTGGATTCTGAATTTTTAGGCAAATATGTTGCCTGAAAAGCTGAGTGAGTAAGCCCAGCTCGATACAGCTGTGACTTTTCTATACACATTTGGTAAGCTGCAACTTTAAATGCAGCTTTTTTTTATATTTCACATCCCTTGTAAAAGATTAGCATAGGTTCGGTTGTTTGGATACACTCGTGTTTAAGTGCTCAGTGAAACTACTCAGATGGGTAGCAGCAACCCCTATCGGAAATTAATAGTTCTAATATGTAATAAATATGAGACACATTACTTCGCACACTAAAAATAAAAACCACTGGCTTAGTATGTGTTTATAGTGTTTATATATAGTATATATGCCTGACTTTCATCCGTGTTTATTATAAGATTTTGCGTGACTGACTGCATTTTTTCTCAACTGGCAGCGTGCCTTATAAAAATAGGGAAAATCACTTACTCAAAAAAATGTTCGAGTTTTTTTTTAGGTGGCCATTTGTTCATATAATAAGACAAAATAATTGGTAAAATATCACGAAAACAAAAATTTACCGAAATTTAACCAGAATGAGTCCAATTAGCATTACTTAATAATTTAAGTAAAAAAAGTTAAATAGTTTGATATACTCAGATTATTTCAAAGAGGAAAGACGCATATACAAAGAACAATCTGAAATCTGAATGACTCGTTACTGCTTAATGGGTTTTGTTTTACTCAGAGAAACCTAACTGAAACTAGAAGCTCATTCCGCTAGCGAAATGTTAAACACTTGACAAAACTTAAAACGCAAAAATACTGGCTTCAATGGGTTATTTCTTGAATAATATATTGCAAACAACACAGCTTGAATACGTCTTATAAGCCGAGTAGTGTTTAGTTTCTGTTGACTTAAGGTTTTATTGACTGATCAAGCATACACAGTGAGAGCTCGCACAAAGCTCACTGAGCAACTGTGTGTGATGTGGCTTAAATGCTACGCATTAACTTGCAAAAAATACACTCTTTTCACATGGCGTTTTAACAAAGAAAACGAAATCAAAGACGAAAATAAAAAGTGACATGCACATGTTCAGATCAAGCTCTTCATAAGTCCCAAGTTTCATGGTCGTAGGGCCCATAGTGTCAGAGAAGAAGAAGACACAAAAAATCGGAAAAAGTGTCAAGAAGAAAAAAAAAAAAGGACGAATTTTGCTCGCACAATTTCATATAACTCTTGCAAGCCAAAGGCTTGTCAAGTGTTAATTATGCAGTAGGCCAGCCTCCTGACGTGACCCCAGTAACGGCTTTGTTAACGGCGGCTTCTACCGAGTAATTATTATCAGTCATTGTGATGTGGAAAACTTGGAGATATCACGGTTAATTAAAAACAGCAATTCATTTTATTTCCGCTCTATATCGTGTATCGTTTTGTCGACAAAATGAATCGTTGCGGGGACGTAATGAATTCTTGTCGTGCTTTTATGTTTAGCTTTTAATTTACACTTTAATTTACTTTTAGTTTATATTAAAGTCGCTGAAGGTTGTTGAAACTGTCTACAGTATCCGTCATGATAAAAGATGATATTTTTGGCATTATTGAAAGTTCGCGTATAGAGCTGCCAGCCCCCCCCCCCCACCGCCGCTGCCCCCCCCCCCCCACATTACGCTTTAATCCGATTTTTTAACATTACACAATCGATCAACGTCGATTTGAGGTTGCGAAATCTCACCGAGCAAACCGCAACATTAATTCTGGTTGTACTTTGGTTATGATTGGTCGCAACCACAGAACAACGTCTGGCCAATGCCTTTGAAACAACTTTGAATAGATCTTCGGTAAGCAACGTTGTTGAGACTTTCTTTTTGTTGGCAACCAAAATGTAACTTTCTCCGACATCTAATCAACGTTTTCGGTGAAACATTCAATAGAGGTCGGAAAATCAACGTTCGATAGATGTCGAGAAATCGGCACTGTGAAGACGTCAGATTCACATCCAGAAAACGACCTCCTTGTGTTATCGCTCAGCTGAAATAGTAACCATGACAGAGGATCGAGGCAAGGACGTAATATGTGAGAATTTCAAGAGCGCGCAAGTTTTTTTCCCCGCCATCTTTTGAAAAATATTCTTGAAAAGTGACTTCAAATGTATCCTGCGTGACCGGCTGACACAAGAGTGGGGTACTATGACGGAGGGCGACAGCACTATAATTGAAGCTGTCTTGACGGCAATTGTAGATTAATATATATAATATATATCTATACAACGCCGGGAGATAGACGTTGTTTCTCCATCCATACGCAAAGTTGATTTGACTCGGATAATCGATGTCTATCCAATGTCGAAAGGTAGACGTTGTTACATCTTCCATAATCATCCAAAACCCGACCTTGATCCGACGTCAGGTGCCACGCCTATCCAACATTGATAGGTCGAAATTTTAAGGTTTTGTTTGGGGTTCTTCCATAAACTACCTTTGAATCTCACACACAACCTTGTGTTATTAAGAGACCGGGTTTAACCGGATATTTCACGGAATTTATCAATGAGCTTTCGGGCATACCTTTTGTTTCAATGGACTAAAATGTCAACCTATTTTAACTCAACTCTTAATATATTATCAAAAGTCCAGTCAACGACTTTAAAACCTCATGCCAAGTTTTGTTGCTTGCAAGCGTCTCACTCCTTAATATCAATTTGCCTTCAGTGGACTGAAAGAAAGCAGACAAATTAGTAGTTAATTTTACATTACAGGTGTGTCCGTCTGTCTGCCAGTCAATCTATCTGCCTGTGAGTGCTATTTTTAGTGCTATGTAGTGTGCACTCAAGTTCTCTATAATTGTATCAGCCTACAGTTCTAACTTCCTGCACACCGATGATATCTAAACAAACCGGTATAATTTGAACAACTGCTTAATTCAGACAAAATATATTGGATTCTGTTCAATAAAAACCCGGATAATTATAGGAAATGTCTCTATTCCGGACACCAGACACAATTTTTCAGATCCAGTTGTAGGTTTTACTGTATGAGTAACTCGCCCAATCCGGACATGGAAACAGGAATGTGCCGCAACAAAAATAAGACCGCTTTAAAAAGCTAAAATATACATATCACAGGTGTGCAACTTATTTGTGAATCATCCAAAAATCGGTTTAGATACTTTGTCAAAGTCAAAAATATGAAAATATTGTTACCCCACGGCACTAAACTCATTTAACAAACTATAAGTGGTTTTTAAGACTTATTATCATTTTAGAAATTTTTTATGTTGGTTTTTGCCACAGCCTATGGGGATCATTTCGCTCTCTGACCGCTCTACTTGTAGCAGAATACTGTTTTATTTCATTTTTAAAATAAACAATGGATTGAGTAGCAAAATGTTGACTCCTGCTACTCTCTGTCACACAGTGTCATGCATTTGCTATTGAAGCGGTTTGTCTTGCCTTGCTATCAAAGCGGTTTGCCTTGCATTGCTATTAAAGCGGTTTGTCTTGCATTGCTATTAAAGCGGTTTGTCTTGCATTGCTATTAAAGCGGTTTGCGAATGACCAGCCTGGTCATCTCGACTTATTTCATAGCAAACACCTTCCGCTCATTTTTACATTTTCTTCTTTTAAACTAATGTGTAGTGACGTCACGTCTTATGCCACTATCTAGCTTGCTTCTCAGTTACACGTAATCCCAGTGTTGCCTGGGTAATTTTGATCGGGTTTCTGATATCTGGTTTTTTTTTCAGACATCTCCTTTTTTCAGTCATCGGCAAAGTGGTTCTGTGCCAAGAAATGTACATGTTATTGACCTTGCATAATATATTACACATGGTGAGTCTCGATTCGGCACCATTTTACATGAAATCAATGCTTTTCACACTGTGTTAAATAACTAGGGTATTTCGTCGACACCTTCTGAGACAATTCAAACACTTCAATACCTCCAAAGTGCGGCCATCGTAAATAAATTTATTTAATAACACTTTATCAAAAGGTGGAAGGCTCTGTGGGTTATTTTAAAGTGTAGTTGCATGTACGATTTCTTGTCATTGATTTTGGCCTGGTTACAGATACACTTTCACTTGCAAAAGTGTTTTGCATATCAATAACACACATTTTCTTTTTATTAATGTAGATTGCAAAAACAAAATGCATAGCTATGCTTTTCCTTCGCAAACAAGTACAAAACTGGGAATTTGCTTTAATGTAGATGAAAAATAAAAGATAAAGAAGGCAGAGATAAATGATCTTTTAATACAGGGAATTGGCTTAAGATTTGCTTTTACTTCGCAAAAGCTTTGAATTCGCTTATCTCCACTTTTAATGGGTTCCCTTCCAGTAATATTTACCACGCAATATAAAAAAGAACTTTTTGAGGTACTGTTCAAGATACTCTAACCCTTCCATCCATCCTATGGCCAATCAGAATGCCCGAGACGTCGTCTGCTAGTCTCGTATAAACGACATTCCCTTTTTGCGTGGCGTCGATACAACACGCCATTCTGTGTGCTGCCGGTTTTTTGCAGCAAGGGAACTGGTTTAAGGTGCGAATTGCTTCATTTTTTACTTAATTCACTGCCTAATGGATTGTTTTATCTATTATTGTGCGTTGGGATAAATTTATGGAGCCGAAGTGTGTTTATTCGCCATCTTACTCTTCGGTCTGATTAGGTTGAGTTTGCACGATCACGGAGACACTTTCCTAGTCCCGAGAAGTGCGCCTCTTTCTCCACTTTCATTCAGATCGAGGAACTTACCAGTTCCACCTCAGTTCGTCTAGGAGTAGGATCTTTTCAGGCTGCTGGACCTGATCAGACTCCAAGCTTTACCAGCCAGCTGTGTCATCGCGGAAATGGCCAGTTTTTGCTTAAGCTTTACTCCATGGGTCGCTTCTCAGTCTTTGTAGAGCAGGTTCTGCAAGTCTGACAGCGTTCTCCGACGAAAAGAGACGTTTTCTGTGACGTCTGAGGGTCATTTTCTTTGCCAGGACCGTTTTCCCTTTGTGGTCTTACGGTCACGGGTGCGAGAAGACCATTCTGGTCCAACGGGATTCACAAAACCCGTTACGGTCCGATGGTCCCAGGTGCATCTGAGGCAAGAGAGATCCATATCCGACACGGGTGGTGCCATTACGGTCCAGCCCGTTACGGCCCGGGAACGTTATCGTTCCGGGAAGCATCTCTTTTCGTCTTTCCTTAGACCCAGCGAGTTATTGCGGTGTTTAAGCAATTGTAAACACAGCTTGGAAGGTTAAAGCTTGCAGTTGAAGCAAAGCACGGAGAAATGTAGTTTTGTGCGTTGTTTTATACTACATATTCTCACCGTTGTTTTTCTCTGCTTGCATTTCAGATATGACAGAGGCCAGTCTACATTCTCCACCGTTACTGCCTCAGTGTATCCATCCTCCAACCGCGTGTAACCCCCACTCCATCTGCGACCGCTGTAGACGGAATAGTGGAATACCTCTGTGTGAGCCAGACAGCCAGTGTGGCGAGTGTCTACATCTTTCTCCAGAGGATTGGAAAGTCCTATTACGGAATAGGACCAAGAACGAGCGCAGGAGGGATAAGCGCAAATTCCTTTCGTCAGCTTCGTTTGTTACTCGTGAATTTATTCGTGATACCATGAAGAAGGCTAGCTCCGTTATTCTGGGCCAGGTCTCCACCCCCGTACACGTAGACACTGGTGCAGAATCGGAATCCGCTACGCCAGTTAAGAGACATAAAAAGTCCAAGAGTAAAGGACGTGCATTTTCTGAGACTGTAGCAGAATTGGACATCCCGGAAGGGCAAGAACGGGATCGTCTCCGCGAGGCATGGGCCTCACCTCCTAGAGTGAAACCCAGTGGCAGTCCAGGAGGGGCGTTTAAGTCCCCGTCTGAGGAACAAGTGACTTTAACGCATAAGGATACGGGAACAGTACTTTCGGCGGTTACAGGCCAGTTAGGCATTCCCCCGCGAGAGGACTTATCCCCCCCTCCTCAGCTGCAGCGTCTCCCGAGTGAATTTTCAGCGTTTTTGTCTATGCAATCGCAACTGCAAAAACAACTTTTGGATTTACAGAGTCAAGTTCAGAAGCAGGAGAGTCTGCTTAGTCAAAGGCAAAAGCCTAAACCATCAGCTACGGTTTCTCGTCCTCCTCCGGAAATTCAGTCAGTGGCAGCGATATCGGGCTCGCCTGTACCTCACCTCCCGCTGGACTCTAACGTGGATATTCCCGAAACGGTCACCATCAGCGAGGAGGATTCCGTGGGCGTGCCCCTTTCGGGCCAAGTCTCCGCATTGCTGGAAGATGATGAGGAAATCGGGCCGATGGAAAATTCTCCCCTAGCAGCAGTCCCAAGCAACAGGGAGAAAGAAATTTACACCCCAGTAGGGGAACCCCACATGTCACATTTTTCACAATCCCAACTCCCAGAAGCAGCATCTGATGAACAGGAGTCGGAGGTGGAAGACGGGGAAGAAGAATCCGAGGGTACGTCAGTACATTCCCGTTGTCATTTACCGTTACGGGCAGTGGAGCAGGTGCGTTCTCCCGGCCAAGGGCATCGACTTTGGAGAGATCCAGCGGCAGCGGGCAGACGGCCCATCCGTACTCCCTCTCCACCAGATCTTGCCCCATCGGTCGAGGACGCGGCCCCCTCGAGTTCTGCTTCTACGATTGCACCAGAAGACGTGCCGTTCAGGGATGCCATTCAAGAGATAGCCCGCTTAGCAGAGGTCTCCTGTGGCTCCCCAAATTTAGATAAGGAGGATCCGCCCATTCGGATGACATCTCAGGCAGCTCCACCACAACAGGACTCGTTTATCGCACTAGCCACCAGTGAGGGCATTGCTCATGCTGTCACGGTCCGCGCGAAAGAGTTCAAGAAGATGGACGCCGGTGAGGGTCGCACGTTGTCGCGTTTCCATTTATCTAAACATTGCTCAGTACGACCAGGACCATATCGGTCAGCGGATGAAAAAATTCCCCTAGAGGCACTGGAGCAGCCCGTGAAGCGTACAGTCTGGATGCCCACAGTGCGTAGTGACTCAGACATTCCATTAGTGGAGAAAGACGCAAAGACCATCGAGGCGTCTTCTCGCCACATCCTGAACATTATGTCTTTTCAAGATCATGCACTTAAAGCACTAAAGTCGCGTTGGGAAGAACTTCGCCTTAGTGATCCCGTGTCTGCTAAATTGATGGAATGCCTGGCCTTAGCTACCCGAGACGTGGTCAAACTTTCCACTTTTTTGATGACTTCAATGGTCTACTTACGTCGAGATGCCTTTCTCCAGCACTGCTGGTCTAGTGTCAAAGGTTTGCGGGACCTGCGTCATGCCCCTATCCTGGAGGAACGAGAACTATTTCCTCCCGCCGAGATAGAGAGGGTGAACCAGGAAAGTCGTTCGCTTTCGCAAGATTATGCCCTGATGTCCAGGATGTCTCGCTCCTCCTTCAAACGTCCACTGAAGAGGAAGAGACCACAACAGTCCTCTCCAGCACCGTCTAAGCCGAGTGCGCAGCTACAACAGCCCCCTGTCAAGAAACCGAAACCCAGCCCCGGCAGCAAGACAGAGGGTCCGGCTCCACAGTCGTTCAGGTAGCAGCCAACCAAAGTACCGTCACGAGATTCCCTTATCTCCTGGCGATACTTTAGCAAACTTAAGAGACTTGGAAAATTTACTTTCCTTAAACGCCTCCTTGCCCGTAGGAGGAAGACTAGGAAAGTTTTGGCAGCAATGGGCAGAAATGGGGGCGTCTCGAAGGGTAGTACGTTGGTTAAAGAGAGGTTACTCCCTACCTTTCAAACGAGACCGGAACGGGCTCAGGTGCCCTATTCCCCTAACCGCCCATGCGCCAAGACAACTAGTCACCTCTTACGCCAAGGGGTCAGAAAAAGACCGAGCTCTCCAAGAAATGCTACTGAGCTTGTCTCAAAAACAGGCGATAGAGGAAATGCCAGAAAATCAAATGGGTTTTTTCAGCAGAGTTTTTCTGGTTCCCAAGAAATCCGGAGGGTGGAGGCTGGTAATCGACCTTTCCCCCATAAACGGTTTTCTTCGAGTGATCACCTTTCAGATGGACACGGCCCAGGTGATAAAAGGGTCATTACGGGAAGGGATGTGGGGTACCTCCATAGATCTCTCCGATGCTTACCTCCATATTCCTCTCCATCGCTCGGCAAGAAAATTTCTAGCCTTTCAAGTAGGGAAAAGACGATTTTGGTTTCTGGCACTTCCCTTCGGTCTGGCTACGGCCCCGTACGTTTTCTCCAAGGTCATGAAAGTACTGAAAACATGGGCACGGCTAGAAGGGATGTTAGTCTTTCAGTATCTGGACGACTGGTTTCTGGCGAATCAAGACAGGCAGGTAACCGAGAATCATACAATGTCTTTAGTTCGCAAGGCACTAGAGGTAGGTCTAGTAGTAAACCTAGCCAAGTCCGAACTAACCCCCAAACAGTCCATTACCTTTCTAGGGGAGTTTTGGGATCTGGCAATAGCAAAGGCGTTCCCTACGCCAGAACGCCGCCAGAGAATTGCAGATGCCATAAAAGGTATTTCCCCAGGAAAGAAGGTGAGATTACAGGCCATGGAATCGCTCCTCGGCCTGTTAGTGGCAACAGAGAAGACAGTCCCCCTGGGCCGTCTCCATTACAGGCCATTTCAAAGCCAGGTAAGATGGGCGTTGCATCAGGGTCGTTCACCCGCAGCGAGGATGCAAGTTTCACAGGTAACCCTACAAGCCCTACAGTGGTGGTGCGATGTTCTAATTATGTCCGAAGGAATGCCATTTCAGCCCCCCACCCCGGAGATAGAGATTCAGACCGATGCGTCCCATGCGGGGTGGGGAATTTATTGGAATGGTCAGGTATGGAAGGGCAAATGGCCACCCTCGCTTCAGTCCTACCACATAAACTGGCTGGAGCTTCGGGTGGTCTGGATTGCCCTAATCAAGCTGACCAACCAACTCAGAAACAAGGCAGTCCTTTTTCGGTTAGACAACTCCACAGCCATAGCTTACCTCAACAAGCAGGGGGGCACCAAATCACGATCCCTGTCCAAACTTGCATTCCAAATTCTTTCAAAGGCCAGGGAGGAACAGGTGACCGTTTCCGCCCGTCACCTGGCCGGGAAATTAAACGTCCTAGCGGACTTAGCCTCCAGACAGGGTCAAGTTATCAACACCGAGTGGTGCCTATCCCCTCGGTCCTTTCAGTGGGTGACACACCAATCCCCATGGGGTGCCCCGACTCTGGATCTGTTTGCAAACGCGATGACCACCCAACTTCCCCGGTACGTGTCTCCTTGCCCGGACCCAGCAGCTTGGGCAGTAGACGCTCTCAATTGTCAGTGGCCACGGGACGAGGTACTGTATGCCTTTCCCCCACAAGCAATCTTAGGGCAAGTCCTGCAGAGAGTAATCGAGTTGAAACCACCGTTCCTATTACTCATTGCCCCATGGACACCGGAAGCCCCATGGTTCGCCCTCCTACTCCATTGCAAGGTAGTAAGGTCGATACCGATCCCATGCCACAACGAGTTGCTATCACAACCCCATTGGCATCACTTCCACCCCTCCCCTCGCTTACTGAACCTCCACCTTTGGTGTCTGACCAGTCCTTTCTGAAAAACAAGGGTTTTTCTAAGCAGGTGAGAGAGAAAATAGTAAACAGTCACAAGGGTTCAACGGCCAAAGTTTACAGGTCGCAGTGGAATAAATTTGCCGCTTGGTGTAGCACTTCTAAGCTAGATCCGTTTCAGGCTAGCCCAGCAGTGGTAGCGGATTTCCTCGATCACCTTTTCACGGAGGTGAAATTAAAGGTAAGTTCCATCGAGGGCTATAGGGCCGCTATAGGGTCAAGACTCAAAGCGTCTACAGGCTACGACCCGGGCGAAGATACTTCCCTATCACAGCTAGTAAGACATTTTAAAGTAAGCTCCCCACCCTGCCCATCCAACATAGCGCAGTGGGATTTATCAATAGTCTTACAGTATCTTCAGCGCCCAGATATATTTAGTAAGGACGTGATTTCAGCAAAAAACGCAACATTAAGATTCACGTTTTTATTGGCCTTAGCTTCGGGCAAAAGAAGAGGCGAAATCCATGCCCTAGACAGAAAGGTAAATAAAGATAAGGGTACATGGGAGAAGGTCACCCTAGTCCCTAGAGCAGGATTCATGGGAAAAACCCACATCATGACCCAAGGGATGGGAACGTTCGATCACATTACTCTCCCATCCCTACCAGATGACCCCGACTCAGACGGTCTGGTCTCTTTGTGTCCCGTCAAAGCGCTGCAACAGTATTTGGAAATGTCAGAGGCCTACCGATCAGATAATCAGAAGGCTCTCATCATTTCGTTTATGCCGAAATTTAACAAAGATCTTTCGAAACAGTCGATCTCAAATTATATTAAAAGGATCATTTTGGCAGCCTATGACGATGCACAAATCGACCCTAACCCGTTAGGGGAATCAAACATCAAAGCCCATCAGGTAAGGCAAGTAGCCAATTCCCTCAGGGCGGTACGCAACGTGTCCCTTTCGGATATATTAAAAACAGGTTGTTGGGTTTCCCCCAACTCGTTTGTTAAATACTATCTGAAAGATTTTTCTCAAGATGAATTGTCTGGCTTATATTCATTAGGACCGTTCGTGGCTTCAGAAACGACCATTACAGGCTGAGTGTTTCTGTTGTAGGAATGCTTCTCCCAAGTTTAAGAACAAGGGCAAGCACAAGAGTAACTTCTCCAAGGGCCGTAATGGGAATAGTAACAACAACAACAAGCCACGAAAGTAACAACCTACAAGAAGGTCTTTCCTTCTTACTCTGAACATTTCGCCTTTCGCTCAGGTCCTTTGGACCATTTCGGTTCGTGCTTATATTAAGTTACGGACGAACGCTGGACGGTTATGTTTAATTAAGCATTTATTTACTCCGAAGTGTTCAGGATCGCATGTGTAATGAGTACAGCCCAGTCTTCGGTCTTACGGCTACTCGGATGCTTAAGTTTTGATCTCCTTTCTTCATGTTTTTCAGAAAGAAAGGGGGGGGGACCATGTCGGTCCCAGACGTACCCAGTGACCGTACACCCGTTGTAGCCGGAAGGCCGAAAGCCGGTTTATGGTTCATGGTATGAGGTACCATAGTATCATTATGGGCTTATGGGACCATAACGGCCCCATATAGGAAAACAGTCATAAATAAGCAAAATTTTTTCTGTTTTTCATTTTATGACGATTTACAGTAGTTTTAGTACTATCTAGTCAATCGCTATGAGTTTATTTCAAATAAACGTGGTAATTTATCAAATGAGAAGAAGAAAAGTTAGACAGCGGACTCGCTTTCTTTTTCAAGTTTGAATTGCATGTCTTGTAAGACACTTCAGTCACTTTACTAGAAGTGTCAAAGAGTTTATTTGCGTAATTCCTATGGATTTACGATCGTTTTGTAGTACTTCTAAATAAACCTAATTGTTCATCAATACATAGCAAGTGAATAGTGAGAACTTGAGGAAGGGATCCATCCGGTGGGCGGTTGGAGGGGGATGGTGATAGTTCTCAAAAAAGATGATGGCATGGTTGGAAGCCTTCTCATCTCAACTGACAGTTGCTGTGATATTTTTTACTTTGTTACGATTTACCTTATGTTGAAAGACCGGAATGGTACGCCTCCGGACTTTATTTAGGAAATCATTAAAAGAATTGAAACTTAGCTGACAAGTTTTATTTCTTCTTTGCGTCGAGTGCACAGCACTCCTCGCCTATATGCAATGAGCTTTTACAAGCCATAGTGTAATTCGCGACCTTTTTGGGCAGTTCAAGAATGGCAGGCTCCCCTGCTCCGGACTCAAGTCCCATTAAAAGTGGAGATAAGCGAATTCAAAGCTTTTGCGAAGTAAAACTATCGTTTTATTTCGTAAAACGAGCTTTTACGAGTAAAAGCGCAATTCGCGTTCTCCACTTTTAACTTTGATTTTAACCCGTCCCATCCATCCCCAACTAGCCTGGGCGTGTTTTACCGCCTTTTGGGGCTAAAAAGGGAATGTCGTTTATACGAGACTAGCAGACGACGTCTCGGGCATTCTGATTGGCCATAGGATGGATGGAAGGGTTAGAGTATCTTGAACAGTACCTCAAAAAGTTCTTTTTTATATTGCGTGGTAAATATTACTGGAAGGGAACCCATTAAAAGTGGAGAACGCGAATTGCGCTTTTACTCGTAAAAGCTCGTTTTACGAAATAAAACGATAGTTAAATTCTTAAAGTCGACCGCGCTTAAGTAAGCAGAACTCATCATGTGATGTTCTTTTCATACTGCGGCTTGAACGGACTTGCCTTATCCTGGAGGCCCTGAATAGGTGCCTTTTCTTACTACGAATTTGCCCAGGATTAGCTTAAGCACAGTGCATCACACCATGACGTCACCCCTTCAGCGTTACGCCATCATTGGGAACTTTAAGCTAAGCTAGGCAAATCCGGTGAGCGTTCATACTACGGCTTTGCTTAGGATTACTCCAGACGTGGTACTTACTCCCGAGTTTGTACTTTTTGTACTGCGGATTTGTTCAGGATGTAGATCCACAGTACAAAAAGAACAAAAGAATTAAAGATAAACACCTTTATTAGTATCTTGAGAACAGTTTATTAAACTCCAGCGCGGATCCGGGATTTTCCAAGACAGGGTCATTGCTGGGGATCAAGCTCAATGTTTGGTCAAAAAGGACTAAAAATAGACTATTTTAGAGAATGTCATGCATATAGAATGTCAGACCCCTTCAACTATTCTCTTGGATCCGCCCCAAACTGCACCATCTTGTGCGTATATAACACATTTTATATTTTACAGCATATATTGACATTTATTTAATAGTTAACTGTTAACATATTTTAGTCTTTGTGTGACGAATTATATAAGCATTTCCAAATACTGTTATATTTCTGCTTGCCATAGATAGTTATAGATATTGTTATGGCATGAGATCGTTACATCCTGTCTACTACATTACTCGTCATCACCGACATCCACCCGTCTGCGAAAGGCGACGGACATCTACAGAATCCCGCCGTCTATTACGGGGATGCTGATTGACTTCGACGCATTTCTTGGTTGTTGGTTAACGTCAACTGCATTTACTCAGATATTAGAGCGACAGACTGGTTGGAAATCTCGCCGAAGAACCGTTCTTTGTCTTTGGTATTCGACCGTCGTCCATGCGGCAAACGAATCCAAGCCAGCGTACATGTCGCGGTTTGATGAACGCGGATGCTGTCGACAGATTCGTCCATCGCAAGACTTCTTCCATGAGGTTTCGAAGCTGATCTCGAACAGGCAACGAAAGCTAACAGATGCCAAAGCTATTCAGTTTCTTTTCTTGGTGAGAGTAGGTTACCCGTGTTTCGTTACCGACAAGAAGTGTACTGAAGATGCATGGCTGGTAAATTGCCATCTTGGTTTTGGCGGCAATTTAGTGTTTTTTTTTTTTTTTCATGTCCGTGTTGTGTGTCTGCGGGACCTAATATAGCAGTCTTTTCGAGTCTGGCTTGATTTCACCATCTGGGGCTGTGTTCGTAGGCGGAGGAGCCCAGGTAGCAGAATTTATTCACAACCTCTGGCAGGGTGTTGTTTACAGTTATGTCTCGTGGATTTTAACACTTTGAGCCATGGTGGCAGTTTTCTTCATGCTGATTGTAGCCTGCTGATTAGACCCTGTAGCCTTGCTTCACTATGTGCCATCAGGAATTACATGATGGTTACTTTAGGCTTGAAATCGTCGGACGTTAGATATTGTCCCACCAGAGTTAGTGTCATGTAAAGCATATAATGGAATATTGAGTTAAATGGTATCTACGAATGAAGACTGGTACAAATTTTGACACACAAGTATTCAGACAGTTGCATACGGTTTCGCCCAAGCTCTCTCGTTGTCCCACATTGCTTCCTTGACAGTATCTTATTTACTTATTTTATGGTAAGAGTGATATGCTCATTCTTTAGACATTTTCAGGCTTACTGTCAGCAACGATCGATCAGCAACTTTTCTCCTGAAAATTTCTCCTTTTTAAGAATGATGTTAATAAAAGGATAAAGTGTTGGGAATTATTTTAGAGCTTCTTCCTTATCATAGGTTACTATACTGATTTCAAACATTTTCAGTAATTTCAAGAGATATTTCCTCAACACTGGAAGGCTATGTGGAATACTCCCTTCATCGTTTATTAAGCAAACTAGAACTGAAAATCTGTTTGTGGAAAACGTTATTTTAAAAACGTCTTAAGATGATAAAAATAAAATACTCAAAAATGCATCATTTTCTTTCATTAATAGATCTTCCCTTCTACGTGAATTCCTGCCTGAAAGCTATTTATTAACGAAGTAATGCAAAGGGAATCTGTGCGTGTAAACATGTTATTAATTTTGGAAGTTACATCTACTGAAGAAGAAATCAACATGGTTTACAAAACTTCAGACTAGCCTAAAGTACAGTCCCGATCCAGTCATCTGAAGCATTGAGACAGCAATTAAAGTGATTGTCCCTCACCCTCCCACGGTGGGCTGCCGGTGGTGTCCGGTGTAACAGGCTATCCCCCCCCTGTACAGCTCCCCCCCCACCTCGGGGGGAGGCTACACTAGGCTATCCCCCCAGTATATTTATATTTATGTTCAACTTAATCTTCCTTTTAGAAGGTGATACCTAAGGGGGCAAAAAATACCAGGTGGGGGGGGGGGGATAGCCTAGTCTATCTCCCCCACCCCGGGGGAAGCTGTACAGGAGGCAAGATATTCTGTTACACCGGAACCCCCCGGAATAAACCCCCTTTTCGGGGACCCAGGTACAAACCCCATAGGTACAACCCCTCCCAGAGGAACATACTCCCCCCCCCCCCCCCCCGAGATCAATCACTGGTTACAAGCGAATAATAATACGACTGAGTTGATTTCACAACAACAGACAAGATCCATCGCCCTTCCATCTCTTGTATGTGAATAAATAAGTCCTTGCTTTCAAGTTATTAATTGCAATAAAAAGAATCGCAATTATTTTGCTGTTTGTTGCATAATCTGGATCAAAGGTTTTATCGGTACCTTTTCAACACAAGACTTGAGTTTATTCGTAAATAAACAAACTGCAGTTCGATTGCTTTGGAATGTTCAAATGAAGTTGAAGCAGAAAATGTCAGTAGCTAACAATCTCAGTCAGAATCCCTCACTTCCACAAACCTGACTGTGTTTCGTCCAGAATTGCAATTAAGTTTTAATAGCACATAGCGTTGAAAGTGACCACTGATCTATTCATTGAGAAAACGATCATTGATACCATTTACAGCAGGGGTTGAGGGGGGTTCTTCCCGGGGGATTTATACCTAGGAGGGTTTGTTCCTAGGCCCTCCAAAAAAAGGGGTTATTCCGCCGGGGGGGGGGGGGAGGAGGACCCGCTGTCGACAATTCACATTTTCACACCCTGGTGGTTATCCTTTGTTTGCTTGTGTGGGTAAGCCGAAGTGACTCTGTATTGGCCGAGAATCACACCCTAGATTCGGAGCTCAGGAGCGGCAGTCATTACCAATGGACAAGACAGAAAGCCGTACAATGCAAACCAAAATTAGCATCACAGCTATCAAAATTTATTTCTACTATTCATCACTTTTTAACATTCTCATTGCGGAGTTGAATTTGCCTTCCCTGAAAAAAATAGTGGAAGAACGCAAAAACATAGAGCATTAACGAAAATTAATTTCTTTGAAAATGAAACAAGTAGAATGAAAGGGCACACTTCTTTGATAAAGATATTAATATTAATGTTATTTCTTATTATTTTGCTTTGAGTCAGATGACTTTGTTCTGAAAGTCACAGATTGTTTTACAAATTAAAAAAAATGTTCTCATGAAACATAATTTTTAAATTGTTTTTCTGATATCGCGCGAAAATGCGATAGGCGGGAGCTATAGCGTTGTTGTGGATATTGTTTGAAACAAACCAAACACAGGTGTTAAAACATCTAACTATAAGACTTTTCTTGCTGAGTATGAAAATTGACGAGCTTATTTATTATTATTTTTTGGTGAAAATCATTTGCAAAACAATTTTAAGGCCAGGTAAGTCACTACAGCGTGAGTCATACCCATGCGTTTGTATTTCATAGCTATTTTAGTCCGTGCAATTCTGTCGATTCTATCAGTTTAAGTACACCAGAACTACCGGCAAATCGGGCCGCCCCGAAAATCAGACCACGCCGCAAATCGGATCACTTTTCACCTCAACCGAAACTCTCCCATTCATTTCTATTATTAAGAAATTCCGCAAATCTGCCCACCCTGTAATCTGCCCCCTTCAAATTTGCAATGCTAGGTAATCTGGCCACATTTTATACGAGCCTACAAATTAATTCTTCACTAACACTTTACTCGAAAGGACGGAATTCAGTGACGAAATTCAGCGAGGCACCGTATGCCAGATTGAAAAATCAGCATGGATTTGTAACTCAGAAGACACGCTAAAGATATTGAGAACATCGCCAACCGTGTTTTAAACACAGAAACGAGCTGTTTGAATAGAAAGATCAAAATCCAGTTTAAATGTGGAAAGCGGGAACTGCATTTTTAATCGTAAAAAGTGTTGTGTGAAATAAAACGACAGTTCTGTATTATGGATCCATGGCAAAAGGTCGAGAGTAAAAATTTCGAAAGGTCCAGGGATAAAAGGTCGGCCCTGCAACACATATTCGAGCAGATTGATGGACTCATTCCCCGACCCAGTCGCGATACAGGCGGTCATTCGCCCGACTTTGAGCAGGTGGTCATTTCCGCGACTTGGAGCAGGAGGTCTTTCCCGCGACTTTGAGCAGGCGGTCATTTCCGCGACTTTGAGCAGATGGTCATCCGCGCGACTTGAGCAGGCGGTCATTTCCGCGACTTTGAGCAGGCGGTCATTTCAGCGACTTTGAGCAGGTGGTCATTCCCGCGACTTTTGAGCAGGCGGTCATTTCCGCGACTTTTGAGCAGGCGGTAATTCGCGCGACTTTGAGTCCAATTTCTACCATTTGTCGCTCGACTTTTTGAGGCTCGACCTTTTGTCGGCATACCTAGTATTACGCGTGTTTCCAAAGACAATGCTCAAATTCTTTGCACTTTCATGACAACCTAACGACGTTTTGTCTGTGTGTTCGTAAGTTATTTCCCACTTATTTTTCTACTTGGGTACTGATGATGAGGGATTTTTGCCCTGAAAGTGGGGGGGGGGGGGGGGCATTTTTCCCCGGACTGAGGGGTATTTTACCCCGGGGTGAGGGGTATTTTACCCCAAGGGTGAGGGATATTTTACCCCGAGGGTGAGGGGTATTTTAACATGAGGGTGAGGGGTATTTTACCAAGGGTGAGGGTATTTTAACCCGAGAGTGAGGGGTATTTTACCCCGAGGGTGAGGGGCATTTTACCCCAAGGGTGAGGGATATTTAACCGAGAGGGTGAGGGGTATTATACCCCATGTCATGCCACGACATCGGGACTTTTATCTCACATTTCTCAGGCGTCGCGTACGGACGCATATGAAACACTTGAGTGTTTACTGGGATGTAGCGAAACCGGATACCGGACAAGTGGCCACCAGTCAAACTGCCCACCAGACAACTCGCCACCGGTGAAAACAATTGAACTTTTCTTAATGCTTAGCTTTAAAAATTTTATTGCCTCTTCGCTTTTAAAACAGCGGTAACAGCAACTCAAAAAACTGTAGAAGAAAAGCCGAATCATAATCTGGTTTTATTGGCTGGGGTTTGGTAGAAAACATAGACGCCGGCTCAATCCCAAAATGTCACGCAGTAAACTGTTGTTGAAATGAATCACGACATTTGATCTAACGACATCCCAGCAAAATTAAGACGTCAGAATGACGTCGGGTCGACGTCGTGACCAGACGTTTCCGACGTCGGACTGACGTGCCGGTTTTGGTTGTATATGAAATGGAACCGACGTCGGGTTTTCAACGTCAGAATGACGTCGGGTTCCGACCTAAATCCGACGTCGGAATTAAGTCGGTTTTAGGTTGTATATGAAATTGGAACCGACGTCGGATTCCGACCTGAAACTGACTAGAGTTATTATTAATTAATAGATAATTAATTATTCAACTACTGTTGTGAAATACATACGAAAGCATTTTCCATGTAAATTTTTACAATCTAGGAAGAAAAATACCGACGCGCCATCAAAATTCTAAAATTTTCATGCAAAAATTACGGTTTTTCTTCCTCTTTTTCAAAATGACTTCCATTTCCGGTGAGCGATAATAATGTTCATCGCTTTTTGGTCGTTTTTGCAACGTCGGAATGACGTCAGAAAACCGACGTCGCCTCGACGTCGGAATAAAGTCGGGTTTTAGGGTAATAGGTCAGAATATGGTTGTGAAGTCGTCGCGACCAAAATACAACCTTTTTCCAACCAAAAAGACGTCGGTCGTTTGCTGGGATTTGGTCTACCATCATTTGGTGTCCAAATAAAAGCACCTTTGGCACTCTGGTTAGTTAGACTCCAGTTTAACACTCCGTGACATTGACGGAGCTTTGATGCTGCTTTTTTTTCTTTCTTTCTTTCTTTTTTTTTTTTTTTTTTGAATATTGATTAGAAAATCTTTCAAGTTACAGACTTTTTACTGAAATGCTGATTATTTTGAGTAAAAGGCGCATAAGAAGATGAAAACTATTCAATTGCTGTTCCAGTAAAAAAAAGACGCAAAAAATGTAGAACAACTGTCGTACCCTGCAGATGTAGATGAAATGTCACTAGATCAAATGTCGCTAGATGAAATGTTGGGATACCTGTTTAAACACCAGACCTCTTGTACAAAATCTGAATCCCAAATCCCACTTTTGTTTAACAAGGTTCGTAACATGTTCTTTTGTATTCAAAATCTGGTTCAGAACTGTGCTATAAAAATATTGTTTGGTGGCCACTTGTCCGGGTTGTTTATTTATGTGGTGGCCGCCTGTCCTGTGACAAGTGGTCTTCTCGTCACTTGCCTGGTGACCAGTTGCTGTGGACACCATTTACTGGGATACCTCAGTACGCCGTATTTTTTCCCGTTGTCAAAAGTCGGACCAGGAAAATGGTCATTTGTGTAAGAAAGACTCATACAGAAGGATTTAAATGATATGTGAAAAAGCTTACGGCTAAATGTGCAAAGCCTCGCTGGAAATTTAAATGTCTAGCAATTGAATCACGAACCTTACTCTAAACACAACCGTCCCTTGGATTGTGTATGTAGGCCATGGGGAGATGGAAGGTTTTTAAGGAAAAGGGAAGATGAACGCAAAGTCAGACTTACATAAGGGAACGATTTTGTGTTTTGGTTCAGGCAAATCTTGCGGCATTCGGCTATCCTTTTGAGGCCTCGTTTAAGGACATAGTTTCATCCGACCTTTTCTTTTGCCTCGCGTGCGTATCGTCTTTTGGTATACACCTGTGAGTACACTGGCATCATGCAAGTCTTTTAACTCTACGCCTGACCCATAAGGGTGGTGCAAATGGTGCGTGAAAATTACAAGAACAACGGTTCGTGTGCCGTGTTTACGCCTGTAATATACATTGCCCTTTGTTCATAAGTGCTGATTATATCACAAAGCCCTCAAAAATGTGAAAGAAAATGTTTGCACATACGTAGATGCAACAACATTGAGTAAGTTGACATTTAGATTGAATGCAAATATGACGCCCGCATGACATCATGTCCTGACCGTTACATTTTTTCAAGGTGTGACGGAGAAATAATATTGTATAAAAATTTAACATGTATCGGCTAGACACACGTCGAAATACACTCGCGATTCTGTTCTTTACACTGACTCATTTACAACTTGAGATACGGTAATATATTTCCTCTCAGGTAAACGAAAGTAATTAAGTAAAATGTGCTGTACAACGACTTAGCTGTGCATTTTTTTTTTGCCGAGATAAGGTTTATTGACCCCGGTGTAGGTATGCAGTTATTGCTGAGCAAATTTAGTCGAAAATACCTCATATTTTCAGATGTCGATCATCAACTTTGTTTGAAAAACAACACTGGTAGAACAAAAATTTTAATACCCTAAAAAATCATTTTCATTTTAAATAATATTTATATTGCCTGTTGTCTTTCAGAAATTTGATCTGAGGTTGAAAATTACAATTACACAATTTTAGTCTATACTTTTACAACGATGCGACTCAGCGCTGTTTTGATTTTGGTAAATGGGGTTGGGAGGGTCTGTTTATGAGTAATGGTCTTCAGCGCAAAGAATTTGGCAATTTTATGAGTAGCTTAAAATTATCAGTTGGTTGTTCTGGCATTATCGCCTGATTTAATGTATCCAGGGACGAGCTGCTAATTCGCCAGAGGCCCTAAACAGTATATCATCAATAAGCTATATGGTCTTTAGTCTTAAAGAAACGGGGTCTTCTAGCACGAAATGTCATTTAATCCTCATACACCTTACAGGCTATTTTTCTACCTATTACCCCAACATCGATGGCTAATTGTAAAAAAAATATATTCCTAAGTTATTACACACCCCATGCTTCGTTTTGAATCTATAGATGAATGTGATTAGGACATATCACACATGCAGTAAAAGCCTTCACGGGAACTGTACACACGCATATATTGCAACCAGCCAAAAGAACTGGACATGGAAAGGGGTGGCAAAGACAATGTCATTCAGTTACTTTTGAGTACAGAGAGGTGACGAGAACTGCTTTGCTCCTTGCCTTCTTGGTGCTACCGTGAAGGTCATATGCATGGCTGGGATCATAAGTTTTCCAAATAATGGAACAGGAAAGTCTTGTCAACTTTCTGACGTTGCATCCACATTCTTAAAATCCTGTCTTTACGGCAAATTATGGATTCGATAAAATTTATAAAGGCTATATTGAACTGTACCATCTCATGTGATCAAGACCAACGCTTAACAACATCAGGGTAAAAGTATTTAGAAAGTGTTGCATTTGAGAGAGAGAGAGAGAGAGAGAGAGAGAGAGAGAGAGAGAGAGAGAGATAAGACAGATAGACAGACAGAGAGATCGATAGATAGATAGATAGATAGATAGATAGATAGATAGATAGATAGATAGATAGATAGATAGATAGATAGATAGATAGATAGATAGATAGATAGATAGATAGATAGATAGATGGATGGATGGATACGGGGATGGATGGATGGATGGATGGATGGATGAATAGGTGGATAGATGTATGGATAAATAGATAGATAGATAGATAGATAGATAGATAGATAGATAGATAGACAGATAGGTGGATGGATGGATGGATGAATGGATGGATTGATGGAAGGATGTATGGAGGAATTGATAGATAGAGAGATAGATAGATAGATAGATAGACAGATAGGTGGATGGATGGATGGATGGATGGATGGATGGATGGATGGATGGAGGAATAGATAGATAGATAGATAGATAGATAAGAGACGCCATAGGGACGTGGCATGGGCAGCATAATAGTGGATACCGTCGTTCCCCTATTCTTGACCTGGTCAGCATTGCACACAGAGCTGATAATGCCACGGACCGTTAATCCATTCCAAACGTTGTACAGTAGACCTCGCAATTAAGACCAGCAGCCTAAGTGAAATAAGGCGGTCCGATTTTTTTTATCTTGCTTGCAAAGTCCGTCATAACGTACCGGAATTAGAATAGAAGTTTTGAAAAGTGGTCTTATTTGCGAGGTGGTCTCACTTGGGGGTGGTCCTGTCTTGTGGCTAAGCGGTATTAAATTAAAGTGGAAAATACCATCAACGTCCACGTAAATATTGAGCACATTTCCGAGAAAACCAGCAAATTAACCTTTACTGTTAACTTTTTTGGTGGCGAGTTAAATGAAGGAGTCTAACTAAAGAATTACTGTGTGGTTGTGGGCGAAGTGCCTTTAATTGCAAATCCCCCCAAAAAACTGTTAAAAATGTTTAGTAACGGTGTATAAAATATATGCATTAATGAAGGCAAGGAATCAGTTTCAAAGCATGCAGAACAGACAAGGTGGGTTGAGGGGGCTGGGAGAATGGCGGCATATCCCAGTTAATGTTCCAACGTCGATTTGACGTTGCCAACGTCGATCCAACTCAACCACAGCATTAACTCTGGTTATAATGTGGTTGTGATTGGTCATGACCAAAGAGCAACGTCTTACCAATGTGACGATGAGTAAGCAACGTTGTTTAGACGTTGTTTTCAGTCACAACCAAAACTTTCTCTAATTGGTAACGTCTTGGGATCAACGTTCCAAAGTCTTTGGAAAATCGACGTTGGATAGAAAAATCTTTTTTTCACTCACAGGAAATAGCATCCCTGACAGACCACTTCAAAATAAGACTACATTAGCCGAGGACGTAAAAATATAAGAAGTTCAAAGTTTTTTCCCACCTACTTTTGAAAACCGTTCGTGGAAATCAAGGGTGGGGGTTTATACAATGATCGTATATGACGGTGGGGTCTATACAACCTCACTTTCCCGACGTTTATACAAGGTTTAAACTTCCATTTGCAACCTTTACGCAACGCTGATTAGACGTCGGATATTCGATGCGTTGATCAAAGAACCAACGTTGATCGAGGGCCATTATATAACTTTGGCCGAAAGTCACAATGTTTACTGGGTCACTCACGCACGCAATTGTTGTACTTATTTCTATTGAATAAATATGCGTGCGGCAATTGTTTAGTAAAGAATCCATAACCAAAATGATAATTCCCAAAGATATTAAAAACATATCAAGAAAAGCTCTCATATAATTGTGAGCAGTTCACTTGGCAGTTAATGCCATTTTATCATGCCAAGACATATAATAAGTGAATGTTAATTGTATCTCCTCAATGCAATCTTTTTTTTTTTTAATTATAGTGGCCTTTGCTCGTGACAAATGAAAGAAATCTTCCAAGATTTAGTTCTATTTCTAATACTAAGGCCACATGTTGTTCAGAGCAGAGACAATATGGCAACTCCTAGCATTGTTTTTCCTATTATTCTTTCTTTAAAATTAAAGCTCCCAGTAAACACAGTGACGTTTAGCAGTGTTGGATAGACGTCGTGACGTGTGTTTCGGTTGCTTATGAAAGTAGAAACGACGTCTACCTTCCTGCGTTGAATAAACATTATATCCAACGTGTAATCAACACGTCTGTCTCCCGACCTTGTATGGAGGTCGGTCAGGAAAATATAAATTTAGAATCGCCATCAAGACAGCCACAGTCATAGTTTGGTCACAGTACTAAACCCTGCGGTACTAGTACTAAACAGTGCGGTCACACAGGATATATATATGAAGTCGATTTCCAAGAACATTTTTCTCAAGTAGGTGGGAAAAAATTACGCACTTTTGAAATTTTGATATTTTAGGTCCTCACTTTGGTCTTTTTCGAATTAATTGTCATGGCTACCATTGCCGGTGAGCGATAAGACAGGAAGATCGTTCTTTTGATTGCAAGTCCGACGTCCTAAAAACATCGTTTCTACGAGTCTATCCAACGTCGATTTCCTACATCTTCCCAAGCCTCTGTTCGACGTTGTATCAAAGAAATTGGTAAGACGTTGATCTATGGTCGCGACCAATCAAAACCTAAATACAAGAGTTAGTATTGTGGATGCCACAACCTCAGATCCACGTTGCATCGACCCTAGAATGTTTGCTGGGACGCGTTGGTAATAGATTATTTTCGCCGAAAATGCACCGCCACTGGGCAAGGCATAATGCCGTGATGCAATTTAGAAGCTCTTCCATCAAGTACCTCATAAAAGACAAAAACTTCACAAATTACCTTTTTCATATTACATGTATGTGCTTAGGGAATAGGAACTTTCCCTTTTGCTTTTAGCTACACAACAAAAAGTTCCTCTCTTTTGCTGGAAACTTCTCTTTGTCAACAACAAAGGTATAGCATTTGGGCAGGAAATGGAGCGATACCCTGTTTTAATTAGTCATGATGCCTAAGCTCGCTATGTCACAAGAGCCACACATTTATCTCCACATATTTGACAGTGTAGTAGATCACCCCACAGGAAGCAGTCGGCCTTTGGAGTTCCGCTCGTAGCGCCATCTGTTATACCCAAGTGCGAATGACTCCACGGTATTATATCTTTAGTAGCTTGGTACAAACAGGGCCAAATAATTTTTATCAAGACGGAATCCTTTTAATAAAATAGACTTTCCTAAATGTTGTTATGAAAAAATAATACAATAAGTTCATTTTTATGGAGCAATCTGGGGCGTTCACGTGTAATTAACAAAATTATATTCCAAAGTCGGTGCTCTATTGTAGCATTGTATAGTTCAGTACAGTTACTTGAAGGACAGCAAAATTAGGACACTTTGGGTAAGATTCGTATGTAGTCCACGAATGCTCAAGCTGCTGGCTTCCTTTAGTAAATGAACTGCATCTTTTTCGTAAAGCAAATTCACATATTTCTCTTTAAAAGGACTCTCTCCGAGCCATCTGAATGGAGTGAGACATGGCCCATATGAAAGGCTTTCATAATACTTAGACGGAGCGTTTAGTGACCCCTTACAAGCACCTCTATCAGAAACAACTCCCAATTTTCTTACTTAGTATTCTTATCTTGTGTCCCGGGATGACTTGCAAAGTAGATTCACGTGTGAGCAAATTGTGGAACAAAGTGGAATCCTTCTTTGGGGCTTTTGTCTATGATTACATTTCAGAAATATGGAATTCTCTTCAGTTTGGATATTACAATAGACTTCCTTTTTATTTTTAGTTTGTTTTTTTTTGTCGGTGAGAATGTTGAAGGTTTAGATCCGATCACTTCTGAAAGCACATCAACTCAGTAAATACATGGCCAGTAGCCGGTGTTAGTTTAACGGGGCAAGGACAGCATGTCACGTGTTCATAGACTATTTCCCCTATCACTCGAATGCCGCAATCACCAGAATCCCTCTCAATGCATAAAAATTAGATTCTACAGTAACACATGATGTTTAAAATACACAGTTAAGTATTTTTTTCGTTTTTGTATGCTTTCAACATACACATGTTCCAAAGTTATATGCTATCCTTAGTCGATTGTGTGATTGTAACATCAATCGGCTGTGTTAATGCAGGTAACCCAATGATCTGTTCTTCAAATTCCTTTCTTCATTAAATCAATTCACATCCAGGAATAGTCAAGTATATGGTACTTTGATATCCAACTGGCAAATCACTAGCTAGCTATTAAAATTCTGGTACAGTTAAAGACACGTTGTTCACTGGTATCCAGCGGTGCACCAGATGGTTCATAGTTTGAACTCGCTATGTAAAACGAGGTGCTATCTATGGCTCGGAGCAGCATTGTGGGTAGGAAGTGCCGTTTTCACGTCACATACTATCAAATAAGAACAATTTTCTTCTTAAATTGCTAGAATTTGAAAGGAATAACGGTGTTTTATGTGCGGTCGTGTCACATCTAACAAAACAAAACGAACATGAAATTTTGATTCGTTTGGCGTCCTTCACTACTGTTTTAAACAATAAACTGCATTGGATAGCTTCTGGCAATGGCAATGAAAAATTCGAATAAAACATATTAAATAGTCTTTAATTTGTTCATGTGGTTTATTACAGTGAGAAATAGTGGCTCACAAGGATATTGTAGCTTCCCTCAATATCTGTGGACATCGGCAGATGGAAGTCGCAAACACTGGGTGGCAAACACTGAGCACATTGGCGCGAGTGACCGCTGGAATAGCCAGGATGACGTCACTGTCAAAGAACAAGAAATTATCATACACAAAAAGACGCTAGAGTCATGCTCACGGCACAGAAGACACAGCCACATACCGTGTCACAATTACGATGAAGTGATTCACATATATTGTTTGATGGAACAGCGCAATGAAAAATATAGGGTCCACATCCAAGATCGAGGGTAAGACGATTAGACTGTTTATTGCATGAATGTATGTCACAGTGCACATGGTAACAATGTGTTTAAAATTTGTGGGAATGGTGTGATTGAATCCTGCCTGCTACATCGCCAGCCCTGTCAGTATGGTTGATGTCTTAACGCACCATATAATGCCACAATTCCAAGTACTGTGATGGTACGTCCCAAGGATATGTTATTTAACTATATCAGTCCTGCGCAAGTAAAACTTGAAATCCAGGAAACTGGCTTCTCAAATCGCTAACGAATTGAACCAAGAAGAATTTGGGAGAACGTCATAGGTATAAGCTAACGTGGCACTGACAGGGGCTTTATGATGAAATCCTTTTTGCTTTGCTAACATACCTAACAGGCCATTACAAACCATTGGGAAGCACCTAAGAGAGAAAAGGAGTCTATTTCCGTTCTATGTTGTGAACCAGTGCGTGATTATTTGTGCTTGTGTTCTAACAGCGACAAATCATGAGATCGGTGTGTTTCGAATGCTTGTGTAAGACTAATAGACTCATGGTTTACCAAGTTAAAACTTTGGGATGTGGACCCGAATGCAACAGTCAAGTGATACTGCAATTGTGTGTAATCAAAACGTGAATCAAGTCACGTAAAAAGCATACATTTATTTATTATGAGTTAACATGAAGATATTATTCGTCAGTAAAAATACTTGTATGCATTATATATCTGAGGAAAGAAAATATAATAAATACTGGAATAGCCGATTCCAAACCAATCTCCCAT
This sequence comes from Protula sp. h YS-2021, assembly GCA_949752745.1. Lineage (NCBI taxonomy): Eukaryota > Metazoa > Annelida > Polychaeta > Sabellida > Serpulidae > Protula > Protula sp. h YS-2021. Next base: position 43,411,429 of record OX457025.1, read on the forward strand.
GACATTATAACAAGACTTAAATTGTTAACTAAAATGAGATGCATTCGCATTTCCCAAATTTGAATTAGATGTGCAAGCAAAAAAGAGAAAACACTGTGGGACTGTATAAGGTTCTAACGTACCCTCTTTGATATTTCCATGGGGAATTGTATAGTATTCCATACCACAGAATAACGAAACTGCATGTTGCTCTTTAAAATATCCCAGATTTATGAATAAACAAATAAGATTAGGCACAATGTTTCTACTATATGTTAAGTGTTCTAGTTGCTATCGTTTTATGACTGGTTTGGCATATCAAAAATACGAATTTAATTCGAATTTTCCATCTTGGACTTATCTATGATCGGCACAACTTACAACATAATTTTTTACAACATTTCCTGTCTTGTCTTTAACATTTGCGTCTTAATTTAGATTGGTAAGATATGGAAGGAATTATGTATTCAATAATGTCGAAATCAAGTCAAGTGCAGCCAGTGTAGAAGTGTAATTTCTGGAATAAATATAGTAGTCTGGAGGTGGCATAAGGGCTATATTGTCGATGCAGTCCTAGTCTACTGACACTGGTCTGACTGGTCCCCTTAAATGACGAAATACTGAATATTCTTAGACTCTCTTAAATGTTCATGCTAATTTTTAACGTACTGCTGAGGTAAGTTCTGGCGATTTTTCATAAAATACTGTTCTATTGACGTTTTTGTTTATAAATCTATTTGCAGAGGACTATTCTTCAAATTCAACAAGCTAAAAGGAAAGAATATTTTAAAAGTTTGTCCTGTTTTATTTTTTAAACAGGGGAGGAATAACGTTTTCCTGTATAAGATTTGTTGAAATCAACGACAACGTTATTCAACTATATCAGGGTAAGTTCATAATGTAAATATTTGTGCAGTTAATGCCAATAATAGAACAATATTAAAAATTTAAATAGTGACACATTTGATGTGACACTTAAGGCCCCAAAAGTCTTATGTTTGGTGTTTTTATTTGTTGTTTTTTGTACATTTTAGTGTTATCTGTAAATTTATAGCTTTAATGTAGAATGACGCCCGAAAATGAAATCCTTTATTATGACAAGCTTTGGGTGATACACAAAGAATATGGACTCGAGTATGCACATTGCAGTTGATAACAGGAATAAAGTTGGCCTTAATATTTAATATTATTTGATGCTTATTATGTTCCCTTATGCCCACCTGGCATCAGACCAGGTGATAAACTGCAGCAAGTTGTCTTATTTCTCTGTTCGTCTTGTTATTTAAAATAAAACTAAACTGCAGCGGAATAGCAAAAACATCTTAATTACAGAGTGGCCATATCCATAGTATTTACTGAATTACAAAGTATGATTTTTAACAACTAATGGCAATGTGGAATAAAAACAAAACACTATTTTTCAAATGTGACAAAGACCGCTCATGACGACAGTTGTGCTATTGAATGGCACGATTTCAAATAACTAATGATAAATGCGCGTGGGTTCTATGGAAAAAAATTTGAAATGGTTTGTGCAGTTCTTGATGAACGCACCGCTTGTAATGCCTTGGTGACATGAAAGATTATTTGCATAAGGCCAATTTGTTGAACAATTGCACGGTTAATGCCCAGACATATGTATGTTGCTTGGGTTATCAGATGCTATTAGTATATGAGTGCTTTTATAATCAGGGTTGAAAGTTGGGAGTTGCGCCCTTTCAATATGGCTTACATCATGAGCAACACATTTATAAATGCTGGAAGAATAACGGCTCACGTGGAAATCAATTCATTGTGTTTTCGAGTTAAACACAAAAGCCTGAATATATGACATCCATAGCATTTACCTATAACAGGAATTGTATTTTTCTTTTACCTTCGACATTCTCTTAAAATGTTTGTTGTTTATTGTTGCTGTAGAAAGATTTCATCAATCCTTCCCTTTACAATATAAAGAAAGACCCCACAGTTTCTCAAGGTAATTCACTAGAGTTTTAGAAATTTACCGACAATTGATCAAATTGTTTAATGTTTCTATTCAGTTATCTTTCTGAAAATATATCTAATAACACTTGAGTTGTAAGCCACTTAAGAACTTATACAGGTGAAAAAGGTTCGCAGTCCGAAGCACCTTATCACGGACCATTATAGTTATGTTCTAGGATTTGGCGTTAAAATTTTACCATGCGATGTAAAACAACGCTTTTAAAATAACTTTGATATAGAACAAAAAGTACCACTTTAATTTAATGTTACGCTCTGCAACACAAACAGTATCATTTCAGGCAACTTTGAAACATATAGAGATATGTCATTTATTGTCATTTAGTTAGTCTTAGTGATCCTAAAGACAGGAGTGTCCTTATATTTCGCTTTTTTGAAACAGATTGCTTTTTCAGTTTGAATTACTGTCTTTTATCGCTGTGACTTTTAGTTTTACTTAGCTCTGTGATATGTTCTAAAATGTCTCATTTTAAAGAATTTTGCCCCGCATAAATAAATTTAATTACAGTTCAAAGCTTTTGTTGGGTGAGGTCTTCTGAGGATGGTTAAGCGGTGGGAATTTGATAATCATCAGCTAATAAATGATGAGGCTTTGCGCTTGGAAATAAAATTCGTGTAGTTTCTCGTTTTGACAATACGTTTGCAAGAAATCTCTTACGTTTTCTGATATGGTATATTTATTCAATGCTCATGGCAAACGACTGATCTTAGAGCCATGTTTTTGGAGGAACCTCTATGTCTCGTTCTCAAAACTTTTATCAGAACTGAAAAAATTATCAGAACTTCAGAAGTTCTGTACTTTCGACCCAGAACTTCTATCCATGTGAGGAATTTATACAACACCGTTCTCGGAAAAACTGGTTATGTCTTGTGAGGATTTTCTATACTATCGTTCACATAACTAGCTATGTTTTGTAAGGAACATCTATAGTGTTTCTGTGAAGAATTCTTGTGCTATCTTTCTAAGAACGTCCATTCTTGTTTTAAAGTTTGACTTTGGTATAAATCTATTGAGATAACCAATGTTTTACAAAGATGTTCGTTTTCAACACATGTACGTTTTTGTTAAAGCGTGTCGCTTTGGCAGATATTTTGTCATATTAGTATTTAATGCGATGAATTTCATAATTAATCTCAATAGCATTCATGGAGGTAAGTTGCCACAGCTGGTATTGCTACTTAGTTTCCTAACCCATATTAGAGCACTTTCACTTTCAGAATTGATTCACTCACTTTAACTATTTACTGACAGCCAATGGTATATTTAGAGGCTTATTTTATTACTGGTCGGGTTTGCAATGACTGCATTTTTAGATAAGTGAATCAAAACCACCAGACTTTCACTTGGTCAAAAATAACATACCTAATGAGTTATTTTCTCAACAAATCTAGGGCGTCTCTGTGCTTATGCAATACTTGACTTGTATAGAAAACAGAAATGACATTCAGGGAACGATTGAATGCAGTTTTTATGATCAAAACGCCAATTAAGTAATGTAACAAAGCATATATTTATTCCGAGTCGACATGAAGATATTATTGACTAGTTCAGGAATCTTTCTGTTCAATAATACTCCATGTTTACTCACAATAAGTCAATGTCTACAAATCATATAGCATTTTATAGGTGGTTACACAGATTAGTTAAAGTCAAATAAATGCTTCAAACAGAGTGGTAGCACAAGAAAGTATAGCTGATCAAAGAGAACTGTAGGGAAGGGAGACAACAGAACCAGTATAATAATACCGTGTTTAGGTTCCAGATTAATGTCTATTGAGCTGGATATCTTTTTTTTGAACTGGATATCTTTTATGTGATATACCACTGATATATTGTTCTATATAACAGTTAAACTACGGTTGCTTTGCTTGCGGTAGGTCAAATATTATTTTGGGCAGTACCGAAATCCGACATTTTACTGATGATGTAACGTTTCAGACAAATGCATTACACCGGTTTGTAACAGTTATCGAATAATCCATTAATAGGCTTTACTGTATAACAAGCCTTGCGTTCACAGTTATCAATATGTTTGCAGGCAAATATAGCTGCTTATTGTATGCTTATGATCATCTTCGCTTGCTTAAACCTTTTGTTCTTGTTGTTGTTTCTCCAAATCAATTAAAGTTCTTATGTTGTATCGATAATACAGATTTTCATTTTAGATGCAATTCATAGGTTCAAACAGTCTATTTGAAATGTCAGCTGCACTTACTTCCTTCCTTACATGACATAGTATTTAAATTGTGTGTTGTAATAAAATACATAACGCTTGTGTCCAGAAACCAGACTAGTTTCATGCCAAGTAATTACATTTATTTATAAAGCTTAAGTCTTAATAAAGCAGTGTTTCTCCTTAGAATTAGTATCAGGAAGTTGGAATGTTACTAAAATTAATGTACGAGGTTTTCTATTCTATGTCAGTTGCCACACATCTTTATGGTCATTTGAGGTCTTTAAGGTCATTTGATCATAGAGGTAACAATGCTGAAATATAAGAATATAGTATTATTCAGCAAAAGTACTAATAAATGACAACAGGGAAAGAGAAAACAAATAATATATAAAGCAACACACAATCTTTCTCTCAGTCGAGAATTTGAGTATCAATATGATTTAATGGTACCTTATAGTTTTCGTGGCTGGGCGTGATCTTTTACTTCAAAGGGCTGAAACGTAAACACAAGAGGATCGTAAAGAACTTGCCTTTAACAGTCAATGAATCTAACCGTGGACTACTGCCTTCTATTCCGTAACGCTTGAACATCTTTACGAGGGCCTATTTGCCTTGCTTACGATTGATTACACATATTACAGCTAATCATCTGTTAGAAGTATAGAAAATATTGACTAAAGCATCAAAATTATTCGTTTTGTGCCTTTAGCTATTAATTTCCACTTATGTGGCATCCATTTCGTACTTATGTTTTCCTTTGAACTGATCATAAAAAAAGGGTGAAGTGTTTTACTTGCTTGGGGACACGTCTGGTTTATCTGACAAAGAATAGGGGCATTTCTTCTTGTGGTGTACACATCACTGTCATCTTGGAATATAGCCGTTTTATTTTTGGGAGGGCAGAACTTTGAAGCTCACGTATGTATTTACTATTAAAGAAAATAACAAATCATCCTACGTTATTCGAAAATGACATAGGTGTTTAAACTATCCAGACAAGTTTATAAAATATTGGTGATTTTAGGGAAGCTGGCACATCGACGTATGCAGGAGAAAGTAAAATACTTGGTACCCATATTAATAGAAAGCAAAAGTACAGGCGTTTAAATATCTGCAAATGATTAGATTTGCTTGTAATGATTGGTTTAGCTCAATTTTACGCCATGTATTTTTCAACGATGGCCACATAACTTTCATTTGGTAGTCAAAAACATATAGTTCGGTTTTAACTGTATTTGTCACATGTGACATTTTACACCAGCCAATTTCGCTCTTTTTCATCTCCAAGGAAATACAACTGAGCGTTTAGTGAATGAACACTTGATTATAGACAGAATAGTGAAACTCGGATTAATAAAGTGGCGCTATTTTATAAATAAGGACGCCAGCGTTGAAATCAAATGTTCACAACTATCGAATGTCTGTTTGCAAAATTCATTACATTACATAAAATACGTTTTACATGTAAATATGGCCTTAATATGGCTGCCTCTTCTTTTGTAAACACACTTCACCCATACGTTTGATGGGGTAGGTAAGTGCCTCCACTTTCTCGTCGTGGAACCCCCTCTCCTCCTCAGACACTGACCTTTTCCCTGTTGATGTTGTGGATGCTGGATGCTGGACGCGAATGCTCTAGTGCTCTTAGACCTGACCAGGAGAGGCAAGCTGGCTGTCGACTCTGTTTCTGTGTCTCAAGCTGCAGCACCTAGACATGACCCGGGTGGGGAGGCCTACTAAATCCTCATCATTGGCAGGATTATCTTTGAGTTGCGCTGCCGATGAGGCAGCTGCCGACGGTGGGACCTAACGTCTTTCTATGACGACCATATGAAGACATGTCGTCTTGGCTTGATTTTGCTTCTATATGGCTGTAATTACTCCTATCTCTTGTGCCAGGATGGCTACAAGACAGTCATATGGCTACTACATATGGCTACTACATATGGATACTACGCTGAGAGGAGAGGATCGTCATGCCTCTAATTTTGGCGATAACGGGATGCCTAACTTCCCTTCTGGTAACACCATCACTGTCAAATTGCTCGGGCTCATATTCATAGTAGTCACAGTATCCCCATTCGCTGCAGTGCTTCTTGTCAAGGGAGTGAGGAAAAGATTATTGCGATGAGAGCTACGACTCTCTCTCTCTTTCTCTCTCTCTCCCCCTCTCTCTCTCTCTCTCTCTCTCTCTCTCTCTCTCTCTCTCTTCCTATCTCTCTAGACTTTTTCCCCTCAGTATCCAGCTCAGCCACTGTCAAGATACTCAGCGATTGAGCTTCCCCTCTTATAGCTTTTTCCGATGTGGCTCCAGTTTGTGGGCTACCTTCTGAAGCCAGGGCCGGCGGCGACCCGGCAAGGGGGATGGGAAGGGCTGGAAGTAGACGCCTTGTTTTCTGAGAGCTCCCACTACTGCCTACGCTCTTCACGCAAACTCCTTCGGTGCTGGTTCTTGATGCGATTTGTCTCGGTTACCTTCAACTCACACTCCATACAGGTATTCTGTTCCTCATACAAGACCAAGCCCTTAATAATCTTCACTTGTTGCAGAATAATCTTCACTTCTTGTGAACAGAACCTTCTGCTTCCGCCATTCCTGTAATAGAAAAGCCTGACAAATGATTGGGCAACAACACACATTTACACTAACCCAAATTCTACCCCTTGTTAACTCGACCTTCTGTCCTATCTACACCTACGCACGGCCCTGGGTGGGACACAACCTTAGGAGGGGAGAGCCAGGTGGGAATACCAGCATGGCGAGAGCCACAAGAGATAACCCACTTGGGTATACCCACACTTACGAACCCTGGCGGGGAAGTGGGTAGACCCACTTGGCTCTTTCCGCCCACTCTGATGCCTCTACTCAAGTGGGTAGAGCCACTTGGTTCTCAGACAAGCCCTTAGTGGGAAGGAAGTGGCTATAACCCAGCGAATCTGGTCAGAAGCGTATAAGTAACAACGGGCTTCCGATAATTCAAACACAGCATCCCTAGCAAGCCAATAACTCTGGAATTATCTAGAGCAGTGTGGAACAAACAACGAGAGACTTATCAACGCCACCATCTGTCTCCTTGTCTTTCCAACACCTTATAATTATACCTGACACCAAATATTCAACAGATTGACACTGCTCCTACGTTCTTTAGGTAAGGATGAATCTGCTGACGGATGGAGAAGAAACATTTTACGGAATTAATCACCGACATTGTTTACTCGTGGCCAACAGTATGATTCCTTGTGATAAGTATCTTTGGCATACAAAAAGCTCAAACATTCTTTCGTAACATCGAACACTACATATGTAAGCATAAAACTATCCAACGACCATGTAAGAACCTCTTATCTTGGAAACTCTTCATAGATTTTCCCCAAAAACACGTCTTCGCTGTTCTGAATATAAACAAAGGAATATAGATAATGTGTTGTGACTAAGTGTTTGCTGTTTCACCTTATGAGTAATGTTAGCAATGTTTCTTTACATTGTATAAATTCAAGCGTAGAAAAATTCAATTCATTATTTATGCGTCGATTGCTGTAAATAAAGGAAATCCCCCCTTAAAGTTGGAAATAAGCTAACATCAGCTTTTTGCGAAGTAAAAATCCCTGGAATAGATAAAGCATTCTTTTTGTGTTAGAAACCCTTTATAATAATGTCGCAAATAATTTTTCCACATTCCAATTAGTTTTTGACACCCTGTAGACACGTCGTGGCAGAGAAAATCAACTTTTACTGTATTTTTTACACTTGGGACAACATTCCAAGTAGATGGGGGTATTTCCGTGAATTCCGTACATTTCTCTTTTCTTCCCTTTTAATTTTTTTTCATATTTCGTTTTTTTTTTGGTTATTCTTCGCCACTTGGTTTCCGCGCTTCTCCTACGAGACCGTTTGAGCTAGCAAAGTGAAACTTGGCACACAGATAGGATATGTGATAAACTCGATTCAAGCGAAAAAAATTTTACGTATGACGTAATCTTCCGCATCCTGTGACGTCATTAATATTTTAGAGCTTAATATCTTCAAAACGGCTGGAGCTAGAGATTTGGCGTCATATATGTTATGAGACTACTTTTTGACAAAGGACATCGTAAAAACCTTAATTTTACTGTATGACGTCATAATGAATTCATTTTTTCAGTTTTTTTTTGTTCCTGGTCGATTTTAAAGCGGAATTTTTGTTATTAGTATACAAAACGCTTAATTGAATACCAATTTTTGACGGATAAAAGTGGCTCAGTCAATAAGTATTTTTTAGTATCCCATGTGTTTGTTTCGTAATTCGGTTGCGAAATCGTTCTAGTTTTTTTTTTCTTCATGATTTCTCCACCAGAATAAATGAAAGTTTCCTCTACTGACATGCGCACTCGAAAGCGTGAACTGGCATATAGCGACCTTCTGCAAAACTAAAAACTTCTAGTTTTACTTTTCATTTCACTTCTTGTATGTGTTATGTGCAAAATGAAACATTTGAAAAACTAGAAAAGTTTGAAGTTGGAAAACAAGATTCAGAAGTATACTTCTCAAATAATGAGTTGGTCTAATTGCAGAGTAAGTATTGGTGCAATCATGTTTATGTTCTTAAATCTCTTGCACACATGTTAAATACATTTTTTTTCACATTTGAATTAGAAACATTAATTACCTCGTAATTTTGGATAGGTGTACACAGCTCTAAATCAAAGTCAAGCTTTGAATAACTGACTCACATTTCTCATGTTTGAAGTAAGAACATAACATAATCTAATTTTTACTTCTTTTCAAACAGACAGTAAACATTTACTCGTTTCTATTTAAAATAATTTTATCTCTTACAAAACGCTTTTAACCAAAAGATTTTATCTTTTTTTCAGTCTTCTTGAGCGTAAAACTGACAAATTAGCTTTCTCTAAAAGGTCTCTAATAAGTGATTTTACAAGCTAAAATTAAAAGCAAAATTCTAAGTGTATAGGACCACTGACAGGATGACATGCGAACTGGCAGTGTAGCCACCATCACGAGTGTATGACAACGCTAACTAAACAATACCCCGGCCTCTCCCGCCCACCCTTTCAAAACAAGGTGTGGTTGGCCTTTCCTTTTCGTCATCACACAAGCATCGGTCAGCGTATCCCTGGAGAAAAAATGGTGACAGTGATACCACATAGGAAGTTATTCTTATGAAGCTAAAATCAATTGACTTTTCTCAGTTTCGTGACTGTAATTCATGTTCTGAAAAGTTGGTCAATGGTCACAATAGATGTGGGCAAGGTTTTTGTGTATGTGTGGAACGGATTTGATTTGGAAATCGAATGTTGTCATTTTCTTATTGTAAAAACACTTGTAAGTGCGTGACAGGTTCTCTGACAAATAAATGATCGACTTCTACTTGTCTCAGCACAAAACAATAAATGAAGCTTCAGATATTTTATCCTACTTGGCTATTTATCCCGGTTTCTTTTTCTATTTGAAAACGTGCATCATTTTTTTTTTATCCAAACCGATGATGTCAGGCTGAATGTTGAGAGAAAAGGATATTTGATGGCAGACGCTTATGAATCCATGTTTTAACAACAGGAGTGTTGTTTTATCAGAGTGTTGCTTCCATTCAGGGTAAAAACAATATTTCACTGTCATCGGGGAAAGAACAACTTTTGCAGCGAAAACATTTATATCCTTCCTTGTTTATTCATCCCTGGACGCACCAGTGGTGACCCCCATCCTACCGCCCCCCCCCTTCCCCCCCTTCCCTGTCCTCCAACCAATCTCCTGAAGAAAAAAAAAACAACTCTGAAAATTGTGTTAAGAATTCGCTTATCTCTACAGTGAGTTGTTTAACTGGTTTTGCTATCTCTTGTACTAGCTATACCAGATGAGAAGAATGAAGATAAACTGTGTCGTGACGAATTCCTTCTGCGCCAGCCATGGCTATGGATTTGTAAGCCTTTTCTTTATCTCAACAGATAATACTTAATTTATGGCGCGATTTATGCGTGATATGAAACATAAAAAAATGATCCATTCGGGGCAAAGAAGAAGGCAAAAGCTATATCTGAAACCGCCCTACAACTTTGATTGACAAAAACAGTAAAATGAGGAAGGCAATAAAGCAGGAAGGCTTGATCGAGTAAGAGGTTAAAAGGGTTATCAATGAGCTGTGTACTGAGAATATATCAACTGAACCGTCAAAAATCTTCGGTCGAAAATAAATCCCTTTGTGAAGTTCATTGGAACACAGGTGCCATTTTGCAGTTTATGTGCACTCTTCGTTCCAACCGATTCCGTTCTAACGTTGCACCAAATCCCCTCAAAATTCTATTTCGAAGAGATTTCGTGGTCTTTTTCTCCTCTTTTCTGTACATTCGAAAATATACAATATATAAATTCCAGTCATTATCAGGGGATTTCTTTATTCTATGAGGTTGGTAATGATACCCTGATTTTTGCGACATCTTAAAATGAGTTCAGGCTGATGGGGTGAAGGCCACCCTCCCAGGAAGCAATATTCGCCGTTCGTTCATATATTTGTATAAAATACATGAATTTATATTGATATTTTTTGAAGATCCATCATTGCACACATGGCATTTCTGTCCAAGTCTTGGTGGATTTGATTTTAGAGCGATGGACAACTCTGGAAAGGTGAGAAATACTGGGGCATCTCATTGGGTAGCTCAAAAGCACGTGACCCTTTAATTTTCTTCACTAGAATGTTAGAACTGAGAAATAATATCTAAATTTAATGACCAAATGAATTAATTTAAAATCGGTCAACCTAGTATGGCAAGTAAAATAAGAGTAAAAAATAAACTTTTCACCATTAAATTAGGTTTTTAAATGTAAAACATGAGAAAACATGTTCCTAGTACGTTACTGTTTATGAAGCTCTGTACAAAAATATTAACATGGTATACACTGGAAGCGGTCGAGGAAAGAATATTTTAGTTTTTTGTCACGATGCAAAAATATTTACAGAACAAATGCGCGAACGAGTGGCTACCATCAAGATTCGAAAGCGAGTGTATTGTTGGGGATAGTCTGACTTTCTTCTTTCCACAAGCCTCGTGTAGTCCATTCGAAAATGGAAAGAAAGGTAGACAGGCTTACTATAGGTATTATCTATCACACGCGCTGCTTTGATGTGGCTCACAAGGAGCAGATACTGATGTATTTTGAGTCAACATGAAATATTATTGCCAGGAAAAAAATGGTGACTTTAGTTCAACATTTTCGCAACTGATCAATATTATCTTCAAGTTAATTCGAGATAAGTCAAAATGTACTTTGTTACATGAGTAAAATAACTGCAATATCTATCGATTTTCTTTAAATTCTGATCAACAATGAAAATGATTTATTTGTGAGTCGACCAATTAGATTGCAGCATTTACCTACGTCATGGTACAATTAGTAATATTCCACGAACGAAATATTACACTAAATTAAGCCACAGTTTTATATGCATATTTCCTTTCAGAATTCCACCTACAATGTTGGGGAAGCTGGGCCGAAGACAACGTCATGTTTGTCCTCCTTGGGCGACATGGAAAACCACCAAGATATGTCCTCGTAAGGAAACAAGAATTCACAATGGCTACGCATCCCAGTATAAACAAACCGCATTTTTTTCGGCGAATCAAACTTCGCACGACAGCCACGAAACCATAGGCCTCAAAACGTCTGTCGTTGTTTGTTTATTTTCAGAACGCATGAACAGTCTAGTTAGAACTTAATTAATCAGTTTTTCTGCTCCAATGTGGAGTGAGTTTGAGCTGCAGCATTGAATACTTTTAGTCAGATGGCAAATTACGACTCGTTGCACAGCCAATAACCGTATGAACAATGATATAACCCTCAATGCGTTTACAGATGCATCTATCACCATTAAACACAGGCCTTCTATTATCTCCAATAATAACCATAATTAAGCCAGCGAGGAAAGGGTCCATCCGGTCGACTGCTGCACAAATTGGCCCTAATCATTGGCTGCAGAGACCATGGGACTTATCCGGGAGTCGCCACATGCAATATCCGAGGGCAGCCTGTACAGTTCGATATGTAATTGCAGTGTTAGTGAGGCTGCTTGTCACCCCCCCCCCCCCTCCCCACCCCTCCCCCTCTCCCTTCCCCAAAACAGCTCAAACGAATACAGTTACGGAATTATGTCAGACTAGCTTACATATTGCACGCAAATGTAAAAATTTCGGACTATGTGACCCCCTCCGACATCCCCTCTGTACGCATTATTTGCTACACCACCCACGGACTACACTTATTGGCGTACGTACAGTCCCTGACCCGCTATCCCCCCAACAGATGTTTCGGACGTTTGTGAACCACCCAGGGGGGGGGGGGGGGACACTTGTTGCCATGTGTGTCGTTATGTAAGCCCAAATAATATAGGGGGTAGGGGTAATTTTTGGCCTGACACAGTCCGCCGGAGTGCCATTTTCGTTAAAAGGACGGTAGTTTTCATTCATACAGTAGTCCGCGTTTCGCACAAACGGGGATACACAAAAATTGTCAACAAACATTACTCAAGGCTCCGTGATTGCAGTTCTATGTGCTCTAGCCGCGCCTGTTAATATATAATTTGGTTTAAAGGGGCGTTTCCCTTGTTTAGAAAAATAACTTTTTCTACTGAATAGGTAATATAGTTTTGTTTATTTCAGAGGCTGCCAAATGACATAAAATACTATGATGAAATACAAGTACAACTGTTTCTCAATGCATTCGCACCGCTGAATACCTCAAGTACTGAAAGCAGCAAACAGACCCACTACTCCCTCAGTGCCCTACGCGGGGGTGAGTGTTGTCTTTTTGTTTCTCAAGAGGGGGAGTAAGACACTGATAATTTTAAAATATTATTCTTAAACACTTAAACATCAATATAAAAAAATTTACAGCTTGTAAGAACTAAAAAATGAATAATTTCATTTGCCATAATTTGATTATCCATATTAATTTTTAATAAATAGAATATTCGAGTTAAAATATTTAAGCCAATTTAAATCAGATCGTATTTTCAAGTAATACCATTTTCATGCGAATTTTTGCTCGTCTGTACTACCTATTCGAGTGAGTTCGAAATCCGGAATATCTGTTGCAATAGATGAAGACAAAATTGTGGGCATAAATTATTTCTAAAATAACACAAAATATCTTGCCCCGACATCTGCATACCTTCTTCCATGTTTTTTTAATAACAACTAGTTCTATATATGAGGTTGGTGGTATATGTGAGGTTCTTTATAAAGGAGGGTACCAGGACGGAACTGTTAAGAAGTGGTTGTATTTGTGAGGTGATCTCGTTTGTGGACTGGTCCTATGCTCAAGTTGTTCTGTACTTGTTATGAGCAGAAAGGACCTTTGTTTACAAGACTACATCAATAGATTTAGCACAAATACTTAACAATACATTAAAACTCTAAATGTTTTCGAAGACCATCGCATGATATACAGAACATGTGACATTTGACCTCAAAGAAAGAAAATTAAATAAGTAAGAGCAGCTGATGTGAGACAGACTCTGGCCCTTGATACGATAACAGCATTTGCCATCGATTCCACGCCGGTTGCTCTGTTCAAAACTATAGCCAGAAATAGGCACATTGTGAAGGGGTTTGCTTGGCAAGAATAGCCCCTATGTTTTAACCTCGAATTTGGTCTTGAGCGTATGACATCGTGCCTGCGGGATCCCAATAAGAACTTCGCCATTTAATCGAAACTACGCATTATCTGCTTTTTTTTTTATTTTCGAACAATTCACCAACATCAGGCCGAAATCTTTTTTGTTTTGCATTCGCAAGCAGCGCAAAATGTATTATAAAAATTTCTTGTCTTTTTTTTTTCTTTTGGAGTCCAGACATATTTTTATCTATTATTTATTTGTTTATTATGTCATTTTATTGTAGTGAGAACAAAAAATGGCGGTTTTAGGTCTTATGAAGCTGGGGATAAAGTAGGACAAAATACCGGCTTTTTAGGGCATGGTGAAAGGGCAATGTCTTGCTATGCTTTCAGGGAAAACTTGTCCCATAATTTTGATGTACCAATGAAACAATACCACTACTGTTCTGATTGCACTTTTGTTGCATTCACATTCAGTTACACAGAACTGCAAGCTAATTCAAAACAAAACATCAGCCTCTCTATGTAAGGTTTAAAAAGCATGTAATCTGCCTTGCAACTTGCTTTTAACCAATCGTAGATGAAGGAAATTACAGGAGAGCACTAATCAGGAATTTGAGTTTAAAAAAGTAAAACAATTTCTCGCTTGACAAAGTAGTTAGAAAAAGGTCATACTACTTTCAAAACACTTCACGCAGATACTTTTTCCGGAACAAATCCAAGAACATCCAAAATACCCCGAATATTAAACCTTTTTCATTTTAAACTGTTGAAGCTTCAAGAATCATAATTTAAGACATGTGTAGATTTGTATACCAAATGTTGCTGTTGATTTCGGTCTTAACTCTGGGACAGGACCAACCCTCAGTTGGAAGCACAATGCAAATATGATCACTTTTAAGAGACCAGTTTTAGCTTCCTTTCATCAATGCAATCCCACATATACTACTATCCGAATGCTACAGTCATCCACCGTTAGTCCTATTTCAGTTTTCAACCGTATTTTATACGTTCATGTATTGGGCCATGTTTAATCTAAACTCGCTTAACTCGAAATTCGGAGTCTCGAAGATATTCTTTTCATGAAAATTTCTTCAGGTAATTTTAAATTTCAGATAATTTGAAGCCTTTTCTTGCTCATGAGCACTTCCGATTTCTCACTTGTGTAGATATATGTGGCGGTTGTTTCAGCTCCAGGTGTCTGTTATGACGAGAGTGAACACTGCCGCCTGGCGGAATCGAGGGGCAAATGTTCGACATCGCCGTACGACAGGCACACCAGTATGTGTAAACAATCGTGTGGATTCTGCGGTAAGTCAGCTAGGTGAACACTAATGTTACTGCAAGGGCTCATCCATCATATATGTACGCACGCGGGGGGGGGGGGGGGGGGAGGAGGAGGGGAAGGAGGAGGGAGGAGGTTGTTGTGGCTGTGTGTATGTTAAAGGTCTACTCGGTGATGAAATCACAAATTATTTAATTTAATTACGTCAAAACTTTTGCAAGTGGTGGCCGGGATTTCTGCGTGACATTTTTGTGGACTACCCCCTTATTATAGTCTGGTGGATTTTGCGTATTCAATTCTCTGTTGATGTCTGGCAGCGTAAAATAGGGCCTCATTGAGACATTATAATTTGCTATGAAATAATTGTATTTTGCGATAAAATGATTAGTTAATATAAAGAAATTGTTAAAATGTTGTTATATATTATGGATGTTAAACCGACTGATGCTGTATAAAAACACTTGTCACGTGATCAGTTAGAAAGGTTGTTACGATTTTTTGGAATCCGTCCTCGTTGGATTCTGTACCAGGGGAGGGGGGGGGGGGGTCATTCCACATGCTATTGTCTAAAGGTGAAAAAGAGCAAAAGCAAAAACAAAAAAAAAACAAAAACAACCAAACAAAACAACAACAAACACACACACACACACAGAAGGAAAGATGTGAAGATATGCACCTGAATATGTTCCTGTATTTGAGTATCCGGCAGCCATCATGAGTTTAAAAATAGAATGGAAAGAGCGTGGTTCATTCATCAAGCGTTTTGCAACAATCTTTTATGACACAAAATGGCAGACCATTTCACAGAACAGTTTCCACTCCAGATTACATAAGTTTTGATAAAAAAAATTGACAAAAGAATGCGATACTAGACTCCGTTTTGTACGTTACCGGGTTTAACCGGTGTTTTACTACTAAATTTTTCTTGTTCTATGTTACCTTAGCGATATCTGTTCTGATCCTGCAGTTTAGATGATTAGTTGTTCAAGTTTCTGATTGTCTGAAGCATAACTTAAGAAAATAAGGAAACAGAACTAAAAGAGAAAACCGCATGTACATGACTCACCTGTATTTTTTATATATAAAACACATCTTGCACCATAGATTCTTGCAAACGCAAATGTTGCACTTTTTTTGCAGAAATTGCAATTGCACAACATCACACAGGCCAAAGTTGCATAACGCTCTGTTATACTTCATTACTCCTCTACACCACCCCCAACTCTGACGAACTTCCATGTAACACTCGCCCTATACCTCATCCCCAAGTAAAAAACAACACAAAACGAATGATGCCTGTGTATTGGGTCCATCTCACAATAGGACCTCATTTCAACTCCGGGGGTGAATCACATATCAAAACGAACCTTAAGTGTACTTTTCTAAAATTTAAATAATACTCCTTTTTTCAACCACACGCGGAGTGCAGTACGGAAAGAACCCCCTCTTTATGGTAAATGCGGAATACTGATTGAAAAATATCCCCCCCCCCCCTTTAACAACCTTAGTACCCTGCACGGAAGGCGTCTGGCCTCAAAATTACCAGTTTACCCTCGTTTTTTTACACGCATGGTGACGCGTGTGATACAGAGTGCCACCCCCCCCCCCCGCCCTCACCATCCGTCCCGCGCCCGGGATTTCACCAAATCCCGTTTAACTTGCTTCATTAAGAAGCAGCCCACACAAAGAACCATCCCGGATATCACACCACTTTAGTTCAAACCCGGCTTGTGCTCACATTTCCGGGGTTCCACTGTACCTTTTTTTATCGGTAGAGCTTCTTATCCTGCAGAACTTGCGCCTAATGAGAAAAGCGAGTGTGTATTCCCTGCCGACTTACAAGGGGTCTGGTTGCTTTTTACTGAACACAGCCAGCAAGAAATAGCCATAATGGGCGGGGACATTATGATGTCCTCGTTCGGGGATTACACATGCAAAAGTAGATGGGAAAACAACTACTTTAAGGTGATGTCCAGTTACAGCAACGGATGGTAAGGACCTGTCCTGCTTTTTGTAAAATACTGTGTGATCATTAAAAATTTTGTAATGGGTTGCATTTGCCCTCAGGTTTTGCTTATGTAACAATGGTTGTGAGATTTGAAATTAAATCTTTATTTTTGTCGATGACAATTGCAAGAAAAAAATAAACAAAATAAATAAATAAATAAATAAATTGCCAAGGCACAGCATAACATCATTCTTTCCAAGACACTTAAAAGTGTGCCAATATATTATTTTTTCTAAACCGTGAGAACGTTTGATAATTTTCCGCCCAGTAGACGGATGTTTGTAGGTCAGGGCGGTGGAGGAATTTACGGTCACTTCGCTTCTTACTAGAAATATGTTCAAAGCAAACTGTTTATTTTACAGTCGGCCGAGATATAGCTGTTTGCGAATAGAGAGAGGGGCCAAGAATTCTTTATTCTTTCAAATATGTAAGATCTCTATGATTTACACTTTGAATATTTAATTCAAATGATATACTTAAAAAGGAAAACGAATAAACATGTTTTTCCTGAAAAACTTTTGTCGTTGATTAATAATTTAATTGTTTAAAAATAAACCATATTGCTTAACCATTGAACAATTTTCAATATTTTAGTGTGATATTGTGACACTATATCATTGCATAATGAAATATTAGTTTTACTGTTTTTTTATCAGCAAAAAGTGGACAAGAAGACACTTCATTCGATCTGTGCCACTTTTCTGATGACTTTTATCCTCTTAATGACTATATTCACAGTATCACGTCCAAAATACTGCTACGTATGTATAAAAATATATGCTTGTTTTCTTAAATCAGTGAAATCAATTAAGTTAATTAATTAATTCATGCTGAAAGCATTTTAAACACAGGTAAATCTTAATTTAAGGATGAGGTATGCATTGCAAAGGATAATATATATATATATATATATATATATATATATATATATATATATATATATATATATATATATATATATATATATATATATATATATATATATATATATATATACATGTAATTAGGGATCAGGCTATTTGACCCCCCGGCTATTTGGCCCCCAGCGATTTCGCCCCGGCTATTTGGCCCCCGGTGGTTTCGCCCCCTAGGCTATTGAACCCCCGGCTTTTTGGTCCCCATGAAATGAAAAATTAAATTAAAAAAAGTCAATCCACACATTTATTAATTGTTGCAAAACATATCTACAATTTAATCGACTAAGTTGCAATTACAGTCATTGAATAGAGCTCTTACTACACTTAAGCTGATACAACTACTTTATGTCAACCATAGCAGAAATGGAAGACTCCGGGTTAATCCAACACAGACCGAGTCTGGGAGTGCAAAATTAATCCAACATTCTCTGGTGAATTGTTACAAATAAATCCCAGAATATATCTAATCTATTTCTATAATCCATCAATGACTCTCTCAGGTATGTGATGGGATTAAAACCCTGATAAATTACAATTCTTGATTGCATGAGGTAGGTAACTGTGATAGTAGCAAACAAATCAAACAAATTTACCTTGGTTTTATTTTCGAGATCAAATAAAGATGAAAGATCTTTTCATGTTAAGCAATGGAGTTAAAACATTAATGATAAATTGAGATAGTAATTTTTTAAAGTTTTTTACCATAGTTTTTCATTGGATGTGGGCCAAACAGCCGGGGGGGGGGGGGGGCAAATATCCTATGGGGCCAAAGAGCCGAGGACCAAATAGCCGGGGCCAAATAGCCTAAACCCATATAATTATATATATCAGTATCTCCAACCCCTCCAACCTGCATCCTAAAACTATGGATTTAATTCCCTGAATGAGTAGCTACTTTAATGCACAGGTTTTCAAAGTTCGCGATTTGGATAAATACAAGCTGCGCCTTGGTCTTTAGACGTTCTCGGAAATGAAATCTCTACGTGACAATTAAGGCCTCTGGAATGTACTATGCGAGGACACGACACGTGTCAAGAAATTCTACATGGTCCCGTAATGAAATTCGGTTTTGTATCAGACTGTCCAGCACTTGTGTGTGTACGTTACTTTATTTTCAGCGATAGAAAGTATGTATATAACACAATGCCACTGGGAAGGATCTGCTGATGTAGTGGTGACGTTTCATGACGCCACGTCATGTGATTTCCGCATGAGTGACGTAGATGAATACACCTGTGAAAGCAAATCGGCGCTCACTCTACGCACAAGCCATGACTGTCCATATAAAACCAACTCAATTATAGGTGAGAGCTATGATACAGTGCATTGTGGATCAGTGAAACCCCGTTATCTTGCCACCCAGTTATGGCGATATAAGAAAATAGACAGTGAAATAATTCAAATCATAGTTAAGAAAACACAAAACATAAACGTTTTTTATTGTTGTTGTGGTAAATCTGACAAGACAAAGGTGTCTCGCAGCTCAGAAAATTAAGTGGTTGAGTGATCCGATTCAGGTTGTATTTTGACCGCAAAAATGTAAGAAATGAATAATTAGGGGGTTAGTAAAACCAAACAGGCATGGGCAAAAATAACTCATTCACGTCATGTGATTAAAATCACAAATATAAAAGAGGTGGCCCGACCAGGTCTTTGAAACTGTGGAGAAAAGGAATAGAATGTCACCCGAAAGAGAGATAAGATTTGGCTTTCCAATGACAAATTTATGTTATGTTATGCGCTTCCTGTTTTGGTGCTGATATTTTGCTACTAACTAGGAAAATATAGCAGATACTGTTGTAGACATTTAAGAGATAAATAGCCAGCTGCGAAGAAAAGATATCTTTGAAAAATATGAGTAGTCGCCGTTGTGAGAAGTCTTCGTGCTCCTTTTACAGATTATAAATGTATAGCTTCAGTGGAGCTTGAGACAGGCTCAAAAATGCTGGTGACAGAAGCTCAGCATAGAGGCGAAGTGAAGCATGTTTGCTGGGTGAGTGGTCCAAATTAAAACGTGTTTGTTGGTAAGCGGTCCAAATTAAAACGTGTTTGCTTGGTAAGTGGTCGAAATCAAATCAAAACATGTTTTGGGTTACTGTTCGAAACCAGTACATGTTTGCTGGGTAAGTGGTCCAAATGAAAACATAGTTGCTCGGTAAGGCGTCCAAATTAAAGCATGAGTGCTGGGTTAGTGGTCGAAATCAGTACGTGCTTGGTGGGTTAGGGGTCGAAATCAAAACATGTTTGCTGGATACATCGCGAAAACTAAAGCATGGCTTTTGGGTAAATGATCCAAATTAAAGCATGTTTGCTGGGTAAGTGACCCATATTATTATCACAAGCTCAGCTTTTTTATTCAGCTTGGGTGCTTGAATATTTTTCGCAGGATGTGGTAAATACGCGAGTCGATAACATTAGCAGCTGTCGAACGCAGCTGCATTTAACTCATGCCATGAAGTCGTTACCTATAATCAAAGTCTCAGTTCCACAAGACCCTCATTAAATGAAGGCAGTTTTTGCCCCTGACTCTCACAAGGAATAATTTGTGATTTCAGGCAAAACTACCAATTTTCAAGCTTCCAAATCAGGAATATTTCACGCACATTACAAACGTCCCGAGTTTTTTCAGGAAGTTTATTAACTGTTTGTCTGTAACATACATGCCCAAACGACTGGTAGTGGAATATGAAAAGGGGTGCAGTGTCGTCTAGTGAGATGTTATCTATCTGCAAAAGCAGAATACATCGGTGTGTGGTTAATGTTTTAAAAAAGGATGTGGAAAATGCAATGATCATGCAATTATCATATAACAAGTGAAATCAGTGCAGGAAATACTTATATCAATGACAGTAGATGCAATGAAAACGTTTGACAAGTAATTTATTTACTTTTTAGAAAATTCTGCTTAAGCAGCGTGTTGGTGTCAAAGGGTCTTACATGAGGATTAGCTGTGATAGTACTCTGGTCTTAAACAATGCCACTGTCGATATGGCTCCTGCAGATATCATGAAAATTACGCCAAAAGACGGTGAGTGATAGTATTGTAATATTGTCATCCTATTTTGTACATTTATAAGTAGTCAATATAAAAAGCATTTTTATGTGAAAAAATCTTTGGTTTGTAAACTGGATAAAGTTTTTTTTTAAAACTGCCTAGATTTTATTGTATGTTGTAGGTTTACCAACTGGCTGCGGACATATTCAAGACGATTCCAGTTATGACGTCATATCCTCATCTCATAAAGACATTACAGACTATGTAAAGTATGCACATATAACAACACAAAGAACTATTGATGTTATCTCCTCCAGTTCTAAAAATAGTTTTACTCCATCAGATCAACGTCACAAAATTCGACCCGATGGCATTATACCAAAATCTGTGAGAACGAACTCTGGATCAGTGAAAAGTTATCGCACGTTTTTGTATGTATGCTCCATTTATTTTGTATTTGTATTGAAAATGCTAATTGATGCTAATGATTAACTGGCTTCTAGTTTCATATCTTAGAATTCTACGTTTGAAAAATTGCCGAATAACTTTTCGACGCTTTGTCTGTTATTTCATGCTTCGGGGAAGGTAACTTCATTACCTCACAAATAATAACTGGTGCTTTTGTGGTTTTATAAAGTGAGAGGTAAAGGAGTATGCAAACAGTAGTTAGGGTTAATCTTCAGTCATCTTCAGATGTACTCCCGGGGATGGGAAAGGGCAGTTGGTATGATGTATGTTACCATCCGTATCCAAAAGAAACATCGGGAGAAAGGGGCAATTTCGAGGTCAGGCGCGGTCAGCGTGGAATGCCAGTTTCGTTAAAGAAAGGGAGGGGGAGTCATTTTCATTTAGCACTCCGCGTTTTCCCTAAAAGGGAGCTCTTTCGGAACTGCACACCGCATTTGTTAAAAAGGGACTATTACTTCAAATTTAGCACACAACGTTTAGGGGTCGTTTTAACGTTGGTACATCGTGCATGACCCCCGGCTTTGAAATGTGGTCTTGTTGTGGCTTAGAACCACCATACAGGGTTTGGTTAAAAGGTCGTACAATTTAAAACTTAGTACTCTCTTTGTGGAAATCGGTAACTAATTTCTACGTGAGTCCTCCCCCCCCCCCCTCCCTCCCCATATGAATTACTGTTAACACTTTTTCACTTAAAAGTGTCAAAAATACGTTATATTTCAAGAAGCCGTGTTAGCCTTTTGCGACAGTCGCAACGTAGATTTTTCTTACCATTAATAGCTACACTAAAAGCCTTTTGGGACAGATTAGCTGTAATTATAGAATCTATATGTCTGGTGTGTGACAGATGATCTCTTTTATACGATAGTACTGAAGTGGTTATATGGTGGGGCTATTTTTTGATGTTACAATGATGGTTATAAGAGATGCATGTACACTTTTTTACTGTCTTTGTGAACTTATGAAGTTTTACAATAAAAGAAATTTTTAAAATCATTTATTTTATATCTCATGGTGGACGTAGGGGTTTGTTGATTGGGTTTGCTAGTCAAAACAGCTCAGAACTACTCCCTCAAAGACACTTGCTATATAGCCTTTTGTATACAGCTATTCTGCAGCGCCCCTGGTGGATGAGTCGCAGCCAATGGAAACACTGTTTATCGTCATATAGCCAAGATATGCAAATTACACGACAATCAAAGGAAGATGTCGGATGCATGACTTCAATTCAACTTCAAGCATTTATTGAAATAATTCTTGACACAAAAGAAAAAAAGATAAGAATTAATTTAAATTGTTTTAGTGCCGGTTTTATTCATTGTAAATTATAACGTCTCTTCCTTCCCTACCCTATTATTCTTACGGTGATATATCCTGAATTTCCATGTCAAATTTTCAAGTGTCAATTGTCAAGTGTTGAATACAGCGCACGCGCCGGCCGGTACTTTCTTTTGCCAGCACCATTTGTGACGCATCCAAGAGACCCGCCTTTGTTGCCTGGATACGCTATATTGTCTGAGTGTCGCATCCTGGTAGTTAAAGATCTTTGCGCCCCACCCCCCTGCCCCTCGGTTTCTCGGTTTTGTCATCATTGACCCTTTTAATTTAACTAGTAATCTATTTGAAAATCCAACATGATGACAATCTAACTATTACCAGTGTGCCTCACCCCGATGCTCACAAGAATTCACATCAGAATTAACTGTGGTCTGATGTGAAATGAAAACTAGAACCTCATTTCGCTAGCAAAATGTTAAACACTTGACAAAAATTAAAACGCAAAAATACTCCCTTCAATGGCTTATTTCTTGAATAATGTATTACAAACGATAAACGGTCATCTGCCCCTCCCGGTCAACTGTTCCCCAGTCAACTGCCCCCCCCCCTTTTGCAAACCCGTCGACTGCCCCCTCCTGCAATTTGACGGGGTGGTCATCTGCCCCCCTCCTCCTTTTTTTAGTGGAAAAAAATCTTTAAAAAAAATTAGGCAATTGTGATGTCCCCGTCTACTTCGTCTCTGAAACAATTGATCTTCATTGATCTTCATTGATCTTTAACTCTGTTTAAAATAAAGAGATGTGAAAAAATTGATCTATTCATCGTCTCTGAACAAAAAGAGATCTAAGAGCCGATTGATCTGTTCTTTGTCGCTGGTTAAAATAGATGTAAAGAACGATTGATCTGTTCATTGTCGCTCAGTAACAGAAATGTAAGAAACGATTTATCTATTCACCAATATTGATCTTAGCAGAGACTGATCCCTAAACTAATTGCAATTAAATTAGTAACTAAAAACAGTAGATAAAAAACACTGAAAACGTGACACTGAAAATAGTGCTGCAAAATGGACACTGAAAACATGAGAAGGACATTTAAAACTGAATATTTTGTTTGAATATGCTAACAATCATGGTAGAAGTCCAACGTTAGGCAAATAAAATAAAATATAATTCTATTTATTGTGTCTTTGTAAGCCAAGAATGCCAGAAAAGATAGTATATGAGAGGGGGGGCAAATGACCACCCCTCTACTTTGAAGGGGGGCAGTCGACCGGAGTGCAAAAAGGGGGGAGGACAGCTGACCGGGAGGGTTAGGCAGATGGCCGGGATTCATTGCAAACAACACAGCTTGAATACGTCTTATAAGCCGAGTAGTGTTTGGTTTTTGTTAGCTTAAGGTTTTGCTGACTGAGCAGGCATACGCCGTGTTATCTATTTACGCAGTGAGAGCTCACACAAAGCTGGAGCAACTGTGTGTTCTATGAATTTACTAGCAAAAAATACACTCTTTTCACATGGCGTTTTAACAAAGAAAACGAAATCAAATACGAAAATAAAAAGTGACATGCACACGTTCAGATCAAGCTCTTCATGAGTTCCAAGTTTCATGGTCGTAGGGCCCATAGTGTCAGAGAAGAAGAAGACACAAAAAATCGGGAAAAGTGTCAAGAAGAAAAAAAAGGACGAATTTTGCTCGCACAAATTCATATAACCCTTGCAAGCCAAAGGTTTGTCAAGTGTTAAAAGATAAACAAATGACACATTATTTAATACACAGCAATAGCGGATCTAATTTTCAGGAGGCAGAATATGTTAAGTATTGCTTTAGGGTAAATAGTTTGCGACATGCTTTTCACATGCATAACTGCGAATTTTCGAGTCATTTTATCGTCATTTCTTGTATCACCCAATAGCTCGACACTTCATGTTAAACCTCTGTTTAATAAAGCACAGTACCCTTGTTTTAAAAAAATTTATTTCATTAATACTTCGTATATTAATACCAACTAGAGTAACTAAATGACCATTGTAACGGTTTAATTGTACACCAGGTAACACCAGGCGATTAACCTATAAACACAGTATGCTTTACAGTTTATTGATGTAGAGTGTAAAAACAAAGCTTCATTGTCATTAGTTTTCCGCGACACATCAAAACTTGTCCTTTTCACACGCTTTCAACAACTGAGAATTGGATCTGGTAGTACCTGATACAGGAGAGGTACCACAATTCAGTTTCCCAAAAAGTCAAAATTCCACCAATATACCTAACGACCAACCTTCTCTCATTTTGCCCTTTTCCTCAGGAAAAACATTGATATAAAAATATCGATGTTTCATAATGATGATGTTATGATAATGTTTCATAATATAATTCATTCACCCTGTATTAAAGCACCATTACATTTTTCCACACATCAACTCTACAACATCAGATAACATCATCTGTTAATTCCTGTAGCGATGACTAATATACAATTCTTATAATGAAGCCCTTAAATAATATAATTATAATAATTTTGGGAAAAATGAGGAACTTTTTATTTTGTAACAATCCTGTTATATATTTACTCACATAGTACATAATAATGTAAAATGAATTTACTTTAAAATACCAAAGCTAAAAATAGCTTTATAGAAACTGGTTGCAAATTTCTTCTTCCTTTTTTCTTCATAAATTAAGGTTTGTTCAGCAAGTTCTCGTATATGTCTAGTGTGAAAATATGCCGTCAAATTCAGCAATGCCTAATTTTTAATATCTCAGACGCAAATTTCGACTACTTAGACTTTAGCATAAACTTAATTTGCAAATAAATAGATAAAAAGCACAAGGGTAACAGATCACGTAATCTAGGCTCATTATGGTATTTTACGCTCTGAAAGTTTGGCCTCGACTTAAAAACGTAAAATCTCAAAAATCAATTTTTTACAAAAACCGTAAGAGTGATGTTCAAAGCGCTATTAATTCGGGTGAGGCATTTTCCCTGTATGTTACTGTTTCGTCTAGTTTTCATGTCTGACGCTTCATTTACGGTAAAAACTTAAAAGTTTGCACAGGTACAGACGAGAATGAAAATTGCTTTTTTCATTTTTTTTTAACCGTTCGTAGTTTTCAGTATCAAATGCATCTGTTATTTGCCTGACTTTTTTAAACAAGTAAGATGGGCAAGAGAACATATTATTACACATGGTGACTACATCAATTGTGTTTAGCCTAGGTATTTTGCAATATTGAAAACTATTGTATTGCGTATTTAGGGTCCAGCAGGTTGTCATGCGGTACTTTGCCCTTCTGTTCTTTAATTATGGTCGCTAAAACAGGCAGAGATTTCATACAGTGATTGTGTACAGACTATGCGCTGTGTGGCTGTGTACTGTGCACTAGATCCTATGCAGTGAGTGATTATGCTCTGTGGCCCAAGTGATTATGCACTGCTCACTAAGTGATTTTGTACTACTGTTCACTAACTGATTGTGTTCTGTTCACTAAGTGATTGTCTGTACACTAAGTAATTGTGTACTGCTTATTAAGTGATTGTGTACTGTGCACTAAGTGACTGTGTGCTGCGCACTAAGTGATTGTGAACTAGTC
Organism: Protula sp. h YS-2021; assembly: GCA_949752745.1. Classification (NCBI taxonomy): domain Eukaryota; kingdom Metazoa; phylum Annelida; class Polychaeta; order Sabellida; family Serpulidae; genus Protula; species Protula sp. h YS-2021. The sequence continues at coordinate 43,437,741 of OX457025.1, forward strand.
ACTAAGGGATTGACTTTGTACTAAGTAATTGTGTGCTGTTCACTGAGTGATTGTGTGCTATGCACTAAGTGATTATGTACTGTACGCTAAGTGAGTGTGTACTGTACACTAAGTCATTTTGTACTGCGTACTAAGTGATATACTATTCACCAAGTGGTTGTTTACTGTGTATTAAGTGCTTCTGTACTGTGACCTAAGTGATTATCTACCGGCTTTGCATTACTTGAGTGTCCAGCGATTGTCCACCAAGTGGATAGCTGTAAACTATCAACGAAGTGATAACCCATTTATTGTCTAGAAAGTGATTTCCACCCATTAAATAGTGTTCCGTTGTCTACCTGGTGTTCCTCTAACAATTGTCTACGAATAACACCACTTATTATCATAAGATAATTGCTTTGTTTACCAAACATCTGACTGGTAACTTTTTATGACTGTCTTTTTTTTTTGGTGGTTGGCCGCTCTCTAATAAGTACATACATATAGCAAGAAAAGCTCTGTAAAATTGTTAACAACACACTAAAAAGTGATACCCTTAGAAATAAAACAGCAAACACAGAATAATTATATTCCACAAAAGCTGATATAGAAATATGCAAAACGAATCTATAGCAGTTTGGTATAAAACCAGTAGTGCGGATTATTCTTGTGAACAAATTCTTGAACATATAATTTTTGCCACGAGACTCAGTCACATTGTTTGCAACTGATGATCAGTCACCCCTCAAATATTTTATAAATAAAGTGTAAACACTGCTATCAACCCCCTTCCAAGTTGGAAGAGGTGTATTTATGACATATTGCAAGAATTACAGATAAAACGATAATAAGAGCCATCAGACAATAGCATCCCATTATTTGTATGAATGCAAACATATAAACAGTCTTATCACACCAGTTCTTTGGATCATGCAACGGTTGGTCGAATTCAGGTTTATAGATATGCAATACCCAATAGTTTCCACAAATAAACCAAATAAACAAAAACAAACTCAAGACTGTTTCGGAGAATTTGGAAGATTTGGATACGATTAGATCGCCATGGTCTTCTTCCGGATCGTAAAACTCGTCCAGTCTCTCGTAGTGACGAGATTTCACTTGTTTCCACAGAAGTGACATCACTTTCAAAAGACCAAAGCAGCCACCGACTAAAAGATATATGGGCACCTTCGGTTCTTTTGGGCATTCTTCCAAATATTTCACCCCTGAAGAGAAAGGAAAGCATACTAAATGTATTCAACATTACAATTGTTTGCTATTTTTAGGTAGTTTTATGGGTACCTTAGGTGCAGCTGCACATTCATTAGGCCCGATAACTGTAAATCCTTTAGAATGAAAACAAAGAAATTATTTCAATTACACAAATTTTAAATTAACGAGTTTTACCGTGTGATTAGCTTCACCTTTTTATTCATGACATTCATTTAGCAAAACCGTCAACTTTTCGAATCCAAACAACTAGAAACTTTACGAAGAAGATTCAGTGACATTACTTTACCTAACAATAGGAATTCTGCGACACAGTATTTAAATATATCTTCTACCTCAAACCGGAATTTTAGCTACTTTCGAAAATTACCGATTAAACTTTTTATCTTTAAGAGAGGTCACGCTATTTGCAACCGAAAAAATTGGGACAAAATTTTGGGACATCAGATTGAATCTTATCTTGTTTGGAAACAGTGCCTTTTCACAACTCCAAAATTTCTTCCATTGTAAATTATTCGAAAAAAAAACTTTGACAACGTGTGTTAAAAAATGCCTTTTCCTACATCACGTGAATTTCTTCTATTGTAAACTAAACAAAAAATACATTCAAATTCATCAATTTTGTCTGGAAACAATGCCTTTTTTCTGCATCCCACGAATTTGTTCCATTGTTAATTACTTCAACAAAACATTCAAATTCCCGAATTGTGTTTGAAAACTATGCCTTTTTCTACACAGCATGAATTTCTTTCATTGTAAATTAAATGAAAAATACATTCAAATTTGCTAATTTTGTTTGGATACAATATCTTTTTTCAGTATCACAAGACTTTCTTCTATTTTAAACTACTTCAAAAATAAATTCAAATTCGACAACTTTGTTTAGAAACAATGTCTTTTTCTACATCACATAAATCTCTGCCATTGTAAATTGTCTGAAAAATAAATTCACTATTATCAAAAACAGTCTTATCCCTAGAGTCTACATATGTGGTATATCAGCTCATATACCAGTACAATGAAACCCCACTATTAAGAACAAAAAGTGACTGAATAATTTTGTCCCTAATGGCGGGGTGTCCCTAATTTCGAGGTCCTGTTAACAGCTTATTTTACGTATTAACCCAGTATAAAGACAATGAATTACTTGCTCTTTTATACGCATTTTAAAAGACGGAGCACATGCCAATAAGGATTAGTCGTATAAAGCTTCTCTCTTAAGCACACATATTTTATAACAAGCTGTATTGTCTTTACACCCACTGTGTTCAATGTAACGTACTCACAACCCACAGATAGCAATTGAGAAAAAAAACAAACACTACCGAGTAACAAGCTGATAGGGGTTGTTTACATACCGCACAAAACATGGACAGCAATTTGACTGTCCACAATAGAGGGGTTGTTTTAACTGTGTAACCGCACTTACGTGATAAAAAGAGTGTCCCTAATTCTGAATAGAGGGGTGTCTGGATATAACAGAACTCTATGGCGTTTTAAAACAGACTGAAAAATGCTGTCCATAATTCAGGGGTGTCAATAATAGTGGGGTGTCCGGGGTTTCACTGTATATATATTTACATTAATTTTGAAGTGCAATCCTAGTTGACTGGCAGTCCCATTCTACGTATAAGCCTTTTCGAGAAGCAATTATGGAAAGCTAAATTTATTCCACATATAAGTTATTTGATGCCTTACATTGATGCTGTACGAGTGCTCTCTTCAGAGTTTACATTTTCAAATTTTGAAATATCAGCTCTTCATGACTAATTTTAGATTATGAGTACGAAATAAAAAAAATGGCAGTCACATTTCTTTAAACAATGTTGATTTAGATTACTAGCAAAGGTGAAAACTAATCACAAAACCGGTAAAAAACCGTCCATGACGCAACTGAAGCTTACAACAACAAGTAAATGAAAATACGAGATATGTGGTCTTTAAAATTAAATCCAAAGGGGACTTTTATAATTATGATACGTACCAGCTGAGATCATAGCAACTGGGAGTGTCATCAATCCCCCGAGGATGATTGTAACGAGAACTGAAAGATGAACAACAAAATATGTTTAAAAGACAATGTATACGTTTGTCTTCCTTCATCAGTCCTTTATAAGAAACTGTAGTTTTGTTAAATATGAATTAAGTATTTGAATGGTTGCTGTTTTGTTATCTAATGGATCTTTCACGAGTGAACCATCATAAAGGTGCTAAGTTGGATACAGATACAGATCATAAAAGCTTGATTATTTTTTAATACTAATTTTTTTAGCCTCTCCCCAGTTCATCACCTTACTCCACACAGTAAACTTGACCCCTCCCACACACACACGCACACACACACCACCACCACCACCACCCTCTTTTCATGGATTGTGATGTATTCTAAATAAAACTATTTATTGAAATTAGCATTTACAAACTTTTATGTGAATCAATGGAATGTTCGTTTGAGAACCGGAGATGATAAATGCATCTCAATATTGAACCAAATTATTTTTCATTCAGCTGCAACGATAGCAGTAGGTTCTTCTGCCTGGTTTCATTATTGTTTTCCCTGTGAAACACCTGCATAATTACCTCAAGGATATTGGAAACTGGGAACTATAAAATAAACTTTATTTTGACTGGCTTTTATTCAGAACGCTTTTCCGCCCCTAATTAAAGTACAAAACTCCGCCCTTTACATAGTGCTACATATCGTGAGAAGAGAAAAAATAATGAGCGGGAGAGCAGGACGCTTTTTGAATCCGAGTAACTCTAAATCCTGATTTTTAACCCGTGAGCCTTCTAAAAAACAGCTATATATATGCAGCAATTCAGATTATTACATTATAACTATCTACGTCTTAACACTGGCTCGCTACACAAAAAGAGAGTTCTCATTCAGGAGGAAGCCTGCAGATCAACAAAATGCGCCACGCATTTTATCTATCTATCGCCAGGTTTCGTTATTGTTTTCCCTGCCAAGCACCTGTATAATTAACTGGTAAAAACCTACGACAGGTAAGGAAACTTTCTCAATTTATGAGGTCTAACAGTTTAAATATTAGGGATTTGCCTATGTAAATCCCTAATATTTAAAGGGGGTCGGTGGCTGAGTGGTTAAAGACGCTTGCCAGCCATGCAGTTATGGTTCTGTAGCCCGGGTTCGATTCCCGCTCGTGGTCAGGAATCATGGCCATTTGCAAAACCCCCCAGGGATGTCGGTGTGCCTATATAGTCCTCTAATACAAAGTTAGGGTTGCATTATTGTTGGGCGCATGTGCCAATAGACAGGGATTTCAGAAACACTATATGGGCATGTCGAAATTATAATAATCCTGAGTTATAAAAAATATAAGTAAAATAAATAAATAAATATACATGTATGCGCAATTTGTAAACCGGCTATATGGGAAATCGGTATATAAAAACTCACTATTATTATTATTATTATTATTATTATTATTAAATTGCTACCGCTCAGATTGATCTCAGTGCAAGGATACATGATGGACACACTGCCCTTTTCTTTCTGCAATGATGGGTGTGAGGTGGGTGAAAATTGGGTGGACAATTTCGTCTGGGCCTATTTTATATAAAAAATTTCAATATTTAAAGCAGCCACCGAAAACCTTCAAAATATATTCTTAGAATTGTAACCTCCCATCTCTACTAGATTAAGAAAAAGAAGAAAAATTAAGTCTTGAGATAATTTCTTAAATGTCCCTTATTTCACAGGTAGGTGCGTTTTTTCAATAACAGTTTGGGTTTTAAATAAAGAGAATACAATCGTATTTATCATGTTTATTGTGTTTCTGACAAATATTAACTTTGCCAAACTTTTTCAAACATTATCGTAATTATCATTAGCATTTATAATAACTCACCCGTATTGTGCTAAGTATGTCTCTCAAATCGCGATGAAAATAGTGAACAATGCTTGTCACGAAAGAAAGAAGACAGAATCTTCCCCCTTTATACGTAAAAACTACCAACGGATCTACACAAAGGAATAGATCCTGAAATAAAAGACTCTCTATTGTTTTTAAGCGCTGATTCTAATCTAAAAACACCAAAGTGCAGTGTGGCTATTGTGGAACGATCATTGAATATAGTTATTCTACAAACTAAGGAGGTTTAGCTACTAAATTTTCTAACATTTTAATACCATAAGGTAATTTTCGGAAGAGCCATTTATGAAAGCATTCCACTGTCATATTGTTCACGCAAGAGTTTCCCTCGAAAATAAGACTCCCATCAGAATTTATTTCACTGTAGCACTTTCACTGTAGATTGGTTTTACAGTTCCTTTGCTTGGTTAATTGCTCTGACCTGATTTGTTTCCTCCGTCTTGGAGTTTTTCTCCAAATAGTATGTCTTTATTGTGATTTTTATTTCGCTATTCCTACTTTCTATCTTCTTTTATGCCTTGTTTTTGCACGTTACAGAGAAACCCTTTTGGGGGTTTTATTTCTGGCTCATATGTATAGTTTTAGTTTTGTCCATTAACTCGCGTTATGTAGGACCAAGACGTTTTTTATTATTTTTCTTTATGCTGAGCCATTTGGCCAGTATAATTTTATTCGTTTTTCCAGTTTGCTTGAGATTTTTGTTTACAATGTGAAAATCTTTCCTTCAATTGTGTTCTACTTCTTTTATCCGAACTTGGTATTAACTTATTTAAATTTCAACTAAACCTGACAGCTGGGTTATCCTGTTCGAAGATGCTCGTGAGTGATTTTGATATTGTGTGATAGGGCACATCGTGCTGTATGTATCACTACGCCTGCCAGTCCAGCTATCGGATCGTTCTGCGGATTATCGCCATGTTTGGTGACAAAGCCGGCTTTACTGTGGCAATATGTCACTCCACCACATTTCCTCAATTAAGTTGCAATGATGCTATTCCGGAATTTTCTTCACTTGACATCACGAAATAACAACAGACATCTTGACAGAAAGGTTATTTCTTTTTGTTTTCCAAAGACCTCATTGAGCATAGAAAAATTTACCTTTCGTATGATAAGCTTTGGCATTGCAGAAGTGCAAACGGGAGTAAACTGTCTATAAGATCAGTCTGATCTCTGGGCACTTTGTATAGCTCTATCGTCATATAAATCCTGAATATATATAAAGTGCCTCTCGTATCACTTTCTGATAAAGAGGCTTTTCCCACCTATCTTTGTGCTCCTAATATTCCAAAGGTATCACATTTGACAACGTTAATTTCTTTCACAAATTAAAATATTCCACAATAAAATTCTGGCAAAAAAGCAAGAACTTGTGTGCCGTAATTAAAAATCTTACATCTCCCAGTTTTGAAAATAAATATTGCAAGGATCATCCCAGTTTCTGACATTCACAAGCCCAAAGGTCCTGTCTTATAAATTTTTATAGCTACATTTCATTATAAACTTATTTCCCTCTTGCATATTTCGCTTCCAACTGATAATAAGTTTGTGATTATTCTTGAAGTTTCTGCCCCTTTTATTCCTTTTTTTCTTCGCCTGTTTCCCGTTGGATGGTTTCTAGAAAGTCCCGCTACACTATTTGACGCAGGAGGACGAAATTAGGCCTACATCGATGACAAGATCTCGGTAACTCCGCAAACTGTTTTTACCTCAACAGTCAATGTCATGGTCAAATTCAGGGGCACCGTTATTTTTTCTACAAAATGGTTTCCATTCCTTCTGGCCTTTGAGTCAGCAGAGCTTCAAATTTAGTACGTTTACAGACAATCAGAATTAAGTCCCAGTGATGCTAAAACATTTTTCAAAACGACTTTTGATCACAAAAAGTGGCTAGAAAAGCGCTCAAATCCTAGTGTGAATACATAAAATATTTATTAAGATTAATCCTGAATCTTGATCTTGAGGATCAAGGTCAAAGATCACGTGACCTCGTGTACTGTTAACAATAGGACGATTTATCTCGAAAACGGTTTGAGAAACAGCGATTTTGACCTGATTTTCGATCACTTGGGCCTAAACAACGTTACATAAGAGATACCTCGATTACCTTTACCTTTTCGGTCTTTTCAAGGTGAAAAACGAATCTCAGGGTTAGAGATAGAACAACTTTGAGCTTATTTTCGACCCTTTTAATCCTAAACAACATTAAATAAGAGGTAACTCGATGACTTTGATTTTCTCGGTTACGGTCAAGATCACAAACCGGAAGTTGACTATTATCCCGTAAGAAATAGAGCCATTTTGAGCCTATATCTGACCCTTTGCACCTACACGATGTTACATGAGAGGTACCACGATGATCTTGACCTTCTCAATCACGGTCAAGGTAAAAAACCGGAAGTTGACCTCGGAAACGATTAGAGATACAGCAATTTTGAGATCATTTTCGACCCTATGGGCCAAAAAATGTTACATAACAGGTGCCTCAGTGTCCTTGACCTCGGTCACAGTCATGGTCAGAAACCGGATGTTGATCATTATTTCAAAAACGGTTAGAGATAAAGCGATTTTGCGCTGGGTGACTTTGACCTTCTCGGCCATCATGCGATACAAAGATTCCCTTTCGTGGTTTCTGAAATTGAGTCATTCCGCTATCTAGTGGAATTCGGTCTAGTTTAAACTGATCTCAGGGAGAATTGCTTTAAGCCAAGCTTATAAAAGCATACCTTATTCAGGCACATAATGCATAATATATTATGCGTACTCTGTATTAAGTTAAAATATATTAAACACCTTATGTAATACTGAAAAGAAAAAAGAGAACCCCAAAAGGTCCAATATTGCTTTTTATTTGTTCATTTCGTTTTTGAAGACCAATGAGATGGAGGTGCAAATCGAGTCATCTAATGCAGCGAAAGGCTGAGATATTTTCTGGGAAGTGCGAAAATTTTGTGCATACCTTTAGTCTTCATAGCGCCATCAGTATACTTGAGATATTAAGTTTTAGAAATCGAGATCCATTTCAAAGTCCCACTACAATGATAATTTTGCGGATCACCAAAAAGTACGACATTCCGTTACTATGGCCATCAGCTATCAAGTATAATTCGGGCAGTCCTTCCGTACAGGTCTAATACTCAGAAAACTGCTGTATTCCAATAAATCCATTCCTACCCGAAGGCTTACGGAATTGAATCAGTAGGGTAATTAGTGACCTTAATATTTCTGGAGGCTGTCATATTACCTTGCTTCACAAAACTATTAACTTGTAAAGATCATTATGGCAGCAGTGCAATAAAAGCCGATATTAATAGCCATTATCCGAAGGAAAATCTTAAACATGTAACGCAATTTGTCAAAAGATTTCTCTGAATTTGTCTGTGATATTTTAAAATGAATAATAAAGTATGCGAAAGTAAACATAATATATATATATATATATATATATATATATATATATATATATATATATATATATATATATATATATATATATATATATATATATATATATATATATATGACTTCATCCAGTAACTAACATTTGCGCCCGCAAAAATATGAAGGGGTTTACAACGCCACTTCCAAAATTATCGAGATTTATAGGAAGGGAATAGTTTCACTTTCTGCTTTAAAGTAGAAATTTAAAAAAAAAAAAAAAAAAAAGCATTTCATTCCGATTTCGGTTTGCTTTTCCTTTGCAGACAAGGCAATATTTTCCAGATTCCGAAACTTTTTTGCCAATTCGAAATCTTTCTAAAAACAGCGTTGCTAGTTTCTGTATGGAATGGCACCCCTCCCCCCTTCCCTATGACCTTATGCCAAGAATTGTTGCGCAACTGAAGTTGCCACTTTTATGAACATTCAGTGTGTTTGAAATAGCCAGGTAAGATTTTGCATGTCACTATGCTCAGTGTGTTTAACGTATGGAAATAAAGCACACATGACATATATAATGCACAGTGTGGTTTCTGGCACATGCGAGAGGCTTGTGAAAATGCCGCTGCAGTCATTATACGCGTTGCATTTTATGATCAAAAATTACTGTGTCTTGCTTTGCGTTTTGATCATAAAAAAAAGAAAACAAAGGCGAAAACAAAAAAATGAGTTGCACAACAACAAAAGAAATACTACATATGTGCGAAATTTTGTCACCCAAGGGCCAGCATTGTCAGAGTAATAGTAAAGGCAAAATGACGGACCAGTAAAGGGAAAAAAAGGGTCCGAAACATTGGTCCCGTACAACTTCAATATACCCTTTGCAAGTCTTTGACTTGCCAATAGTTAATTACAAATAACGCACATTAGAGGACCCCATGGGATCATGAGATGGCTGTATTATGTATTACCGTCACCTTGGAATCAATGAACACCCCACGCCCCCGTCCAAAACATTTCCCGAGTAGCCTTTGCCTATTTATGCTTTATGTTTCATAAAAAAGTGCTTATTTATTTATAGGATATTTATGACATAACATGAGTACTTCATTTTTTTCATTGTAACTGCCCTGTTTTGCAATGTGGTGTGACAAGCCGAATCAGTTAAAATTTTGCTAACATGTCTTTCATAGTTATAAAATGAATGCTCAGTTGACATCGTTTCAGTCTAATTGCAACTGATAAAAAAGGTGCGAGTGAAGCTTTGTAATGAACACAAGACAGAAACAGTGACGCCATACAGAAAAGGAAAATTCATTCACTTCCACGACTTTGAAATGGCGGTTTTCTCAGTTTTATAATTTTAGGGAGAATTATTTCCAACAACACGGCCTGTTTATTTGCATGTAATTATCCTCTTATTTTAGAGCGGAAACTATTTTTGCACAATTTTAGCAGAACAAACAACTTTGCTTGGGTGGAAAAGAAATGCTGGTTTCTAGACTGTCAAAAGCATAACGGGTTTCATGACGAACCGAGTACAACAACTAAAGGGAGAAAAAGGAAAAAGACAGCTATCAGCTACATTGCGCAAAGTGATCTATTAAACAAAGTGTTAACTTGTCGATATCTCAGCAAGGTGGGTGAGAAATAACACAGTTAATAAAGGCTCACCCAAGAACAACATGACTGGCGATCGCAACACAAGCAGGAAACCTATCAACAAAACAAAAGGATCAGCAACAGGACGGAGAATAACAGCCAAAGATGGTGGATAATCCAGTCACCGGTACATCAAGTTAGATTCTCAGCCCTACGGATGAGGAAAGAACGGTAGATAACAGACCATCAGCACATCAAGTTAGATTCTCAACCATACGGATGAGGAAAGAACGATAGATAACAGGCCATCAGCACATCGAGTTAGATTCTCAACCCCATAGATGAGCAACGGACGGTAGATAACAGACCATCAGCACATCGAGTTAGATTCTCAACCCCAAAGATGAGCAAAGGACGGTACATAACAGACCATCAGCACATTAAGTTAGATTCTCAACCATACGGATGAGGAAAGAACGATAGATAACAGGCCATCAGCACATCGAGTTAGATTCTCAACCCCATAGATGAGCAACGGACGGTAGATAACAGATCATCAGCACATCAAGTTGGATTCTCAACCCCAAAGATGAGCAAAGGACGCTAGCATAACAAGCTAGACTGTCAGCTTAATGGAACTCTAAACGCTCAGCAACACATCGAGATAGCTAATCAACCACATAGGAGTCAGAGAATCGACATATACCAGCCAGAAGATAAAAAAATACACTGATCAAAGTGACCAACAATATAATAAGATGATCTAGAACGCAAAGTCAGTTTATAAGTAGACCGTTTTCGCCACCGAGTAGCGCAAAAGTACACCTGACGTCACAAAAAATACGATTTTGAACTCTTAGCATCTTACATATCGTCTTTTAGGCCCTAAGGGTCGAAAATAAGCTCAAAATCGTTCTCTAACCGTTTTCAGGATAATGGTCTTAGCTTTGACCGTGGTCCAGGAGGTCAGAGTCACCGTGGTTCTTCTTACATATGGTCTTTTAGGCGCAAAGGGTCGAAAATAAGCTCAAAATCGTACGATCTCTAACTGTTTTCGAGATAATGGCCCAGTTCCGGTTTTTTACCTTGACCATGGCCGAGGAGGTCAAAGTCACCAAGGTACCTCTTATATATGGTCATTTCGGCCCAGAGAGTTGAAAATAAGCTCAAAGCCGCTCTATTTCTAACTGTTTTGGAAAAAATGGCCCACTTCCGGTTTTAACTTTGACAATGGCCCAGGAGTTCAAGGTCACCAAAGATCCCTTACATATGGTCTTTTAGGCCCAAAGGGTCGAAAATAAGCTCAAAATCTCTAACCGTTTTCGGTTTTTGACATTGACCATGAGGATGTCAATCGCTCTCTAATGTTATGGGAATGTGGATTTTAGGCGTCTAATAACCCTCTATCAGTGAACTAGATTTCACCACTCTTTAGCAATTGGGAAACACAGGCATCAGAAATGCAAAGCCCTCAGCCATAAGTAACATACTCGAAAAAGAAACAGTAAAACTGGAGGGGACGTATCAGTGCTATGAATCCTATGATAAAAATGCATCAAGTACTTAGAGCACCTGAAATAGGATGAGAGTGTTTTAACATGAAAAAAGAAACAAAAAAATTACCATGAGACACTGTCCTTTTCACAGTCCAACTGAGCCACTGTCCTTGGGCGAATATGGCTCATGTACAATACCGAACTTTATTAGTCCATATACTAGCTACATCTGAAATTACTTAGCAATTACAAAAGAATTGTAGGCTAGAGAGTGTTCACAATCCAAATCTTAACGACACTTGATAATGGTAGAAATAAAAAATAAAAGTCCAGCCGAGCCACTGTCCTTGGCTTATATACAACAGGAATCTTTATTAGTCTATATAATCGCTATATCTGAAATATCTTAGTAATTGGTAAAGAACTGTAGGCTAGAGAGTGTTCACAAGCCACATGTTAAGCAAACTTGATAATGGTACAAACAAGAAAATTTCCAAGTCCAGCTGAGCCACTGTCCTTGATCGGATATGGTTTATAAACAACAAGGATCTTCATTGGTCAAGCTATATTTCAAATATCTAGGTGATTGGCAAGAAATTGTAGGCTAGAGCCTGTTCACAAGGTAAATATTAACGGATGGACTGTCGGACGGACAGAACACTTCCATAGCAATAGCCCTTAGCCATTTGTAGGCTGAGGGCTAAAAACCCAAGCGCTGCAGCCAACTTAAACTTGCACACGCATGCTGTGTTGGCTTTCATTGAGAGCTTGGCGATCAATACACCAAGGTGATATCATGCCAGTTTAAACTACTGCTCTCAGCTTCTTGCAGCCTGTTTCGCAAATTTGTTTTGTCGTTTTTTAATTGAAAAATTAAGCAAATTTTAAAAACTACAGAAGGATCATCTAGACATGCTGAAGTTTATCATATTCAAATTTCATCTTTCTAGCCCTAACGGCTTCTGACTAGTTCCACGGACAAACTGAAAAAAACGGAAAAAACATGTCACAACTGCGGCTAAAATGGTCGTTTATACAATGCATTAGAATGTCAGCAATCTACTGATTAGATTCTTTACCACGACGGTGAAAAAGTTATCGTAAAGATTATCGGTGACCCAGTTGTTTGTACAATGAAGAAAAGAAACAAGTTTGTCCAAGGACAAAGTCCTAGCTTACGAAAAGCGATAAGATCAATTTCGGCGTGCATGGGCAAAAGATTTTCCCTGAAAATTGAGCTTCAAAAGACGAGATGGCAAAGAGCTAGCTAAATAATTAATTATCCAACGGATCCGAACATAGATCGATAAATACATAAATACGTGGGTAGTCTACCAGGGATACCTTCGAACAACGCATCGATATTGCATCTACATACATTGTTGGTTGGACATGCACAATTGCTTCAAGGAACAGAAACGACCAGTGAATGGTGAAATGACCAAAAAGATGTGGTTACGTTTGCGTCTAAAACAGTATTACTTAAGTTTTGATGTTTTGTACGTATTATTTTGCGGGGTTTGCGCGAATCAGTGCGAGTCGATACGCCGTTCGCATCTAGAACCAGTGCACATGTTTATTTAACCTACACTGATGCGAGGTTTGCGTTTCGGAACAGGGCGCATGTTTATTCAACTTCCATTGATGAGCGGTTCGTGTTTCGGACCCTTCCAATGTTTATTTAGCTTACATTGATGCGCGGTTTGCATTTCGAACTACTTCGCATGTTTATTTAAGCTGCTTATTACTTAAATCTTAATTTCCTGTATACTATTTTGCGGGGTTTGCATTTTGAACCAGTGCACATGTTTATTTAACTTGCCGTTTAGCTTGCGTTGATGCGAGGTCCGCATTCGACCTCGCATCAACGCAAGTGTACATATTTATTTAGCATGCATTGCTGTTCGATTCGCATTTCGGACCATTGCGCATGTTTATTTAACTTGCGCTGATGCAATGTTATTATTTCGAACCACTGCGCGTGTTTATTTAACTTGCGTCGATGCGCGGTTTTTATTTTAGACAAGTGCGTATGTTTATTTAACGTGCGTTGACACGCGGTTTGCATTTCAAACCAGAGCGCATGTTAATTTAGCTTGCACTGATGCGTGGTTCATATTTCGGACCATTGCGCATGTTTACTTGATTTGCGTTGATGCGCTGTTCTTATTTCAGACTAATGTACATGTTTATTTAACTTGCGTTGATGCGAGGATCTCATTTCGAACTAGAGCGCATGCTAACTTGCGTCGATGCGCGGTTTGCATTTCGGACCAGTGCGTATGTTTATTCAACTTCCGTTAATGAGCGGTTCGCATTTCGGACCTTGGACATGTTTATTTAGCTTGCGTTGATGCGCGGTTCACATTTCGAACCACTGCGCATGTTTATTTAACTTGCGTTGATGCGCGGTTCACATTTCGGACCAAAGCGCATGTTTATTTATCTTGCGTTGATGCATGGTGTTTATTTTAGACCAGTGCACATGTCTATTTAACTTGCGTTGATTAGTGTTTCGCATTTCGGACCAGTGCATATATTTATTCAATTTGCTTTGATGAGAGGTTCGCATTTCGGTCTAGTACGCATGTTTATTCAACTTGCGTCGATGCGCGGTTTGCATTTCGGACCAGTGCGCGTGTTTATTTAACTGTCCGACCCAACTAGGTACGCCTCATACGAAAAATAAATGACATCGGATAAAAAATGTAGGAGGAGAGGCATTGTGAATTATTCAAAAAATATTTTCTTCCAAATTCCTCAAGTACAAAAATTGTCCTATCGAATAAAAAGCACAAGCCTTATGCATCAATCGTTAGGGATGCTCTATACCAAAAAGAAATGAAATCGGATAAAGACTGTAAGAGGAAATGAATTTGGAAGTTTTTTCTTAAAAAATTCCACACAAATTATAAAATCACCCGTTGGAATAAAGGAGCACACGCCGTATGCATGACCCTTTGGGAATGCCTCATACCAAAAATAAATGACATCGGATCAAAACTGTAGGAGGAGATGTATTTTGAAACAAAAGTTTACTAAATAACCTACTAACTAGTTGACGCAGTCTGCAAACCGATGGGGAAATCCCAGCTTAAACGTAACCGTAAGCAGGGCTAACAAAAAGTAATTTGAACAATACAATGGGCATGATGGCAAAAAAAACAAAATAGTTTATATGAACATAATAAGAATGGGTAGATAATCAGCAGACTGGATTATCACAGAGATTCCAATGCTCAATGCCATAACGGATTAGACGATCAGTAACGGAATGGGTTAATCGATCAACAGTTAAACCCGCTTAACAAGGCACGGGTGTAAATTATCAATAGTTAAAACATGGTTGATGATTATCTCATTGTCTTTAGCATGTTATCTGAATCCACGCCAATTTTTTCAATCAGGTATAGGAACGGTGTCTCATTTTGGAATGCCACTTTGATATCTATTGGGTAATTACTGATGTTAAAAATTAATTTTTGATTTCAGAAATTTATTTTTCTATCAAGAAATAATTTTTGATCTACAAAATTCATTTCTTGATATCAAGAATTAATTTTGCCAGCTGTAGTTATATTTTTAATATTTCTAAATGCATTCTTGATCTCAAAAAATAAATCTTGATATCAGTAAATATTGAGAGATGTCAAAAAAATTTTATTGATACGAAAAATGATTTGAAGATCTCTAAAATTGGTTTTAGAGATCAAAAGTTCAATTCATGATAACAAAAATGCAATATTTGATACCAAAATCTCAATTTTGAGCTCAGTGATTCATTTTCTTTTTATTGATATCAAGATGACATTATTTCAGAATCAGACTGTTTGAATTATATTTTGAAATTCGCAAATGATTTTTCGATCTGCATCATCATATCCGTAGAGAAATGTTCTAGGAAGCATCTGCGTTAAAAATCTTAACGGGAGACAAGTTGCAATGTAGCCGCATTCGATCCAGCCCTTATTGTTTCTTTTAATAACTCCTTTTAATATGATAAATTATTTAGTAATATCGCAAATTCGAATACTTGTGTGAAAAATGATATCATAAATTATAAATGAATAGCAAAATTTTCGTATCACGTTTTCTATTTTTAATATCAGTAATTGCACTTCTGACATGAGAAATGTTTTATCGATACCACGTATCATTTCCTCTTGTCACAAATTCAAAGCCTTTTACTGAGGCGTTAACTGACTGCTTTTGTATCAAAACGTCTTGATTGATGTGGTCATAGCTTTTGATATTAAAAGTGACTGTTCCGTAAATTGGTAAACCGCCCACCATTTGATCTAAAGCTGAACTAACAGAGCAAAATGCCCAGCTTAATACACAAACAAGTTTTCAGTTAAAAGAAACTAACCCCAAAATTTATTTCCTTTATAATTAATTGGCGGCCATTTAATCCTTTTCACAGTTTTTCTGGGAACTTGCTGGCCGATTACCACTTCTGATGGTTACCGTTTGGTTGCTAGCCATTTGACCGGACAGCTTCTATGTTAAACACTTTGTCCGTAGCTGCGTGAATGACAACCATTTGTCTGCTTATTGTTTGGCTGGCAGCCACTTGACTGGCGTCCGCATGTTTGGTAACCACTTGGTCGGTGCCCAATTTGACCGTCGGATACTTCTATCATAACCACTTGTCACTAGTCACTTGTCTGAGGGCTACTTGGTCAATAGCAACTTGAAAGAAGGCTTCTTATGAGGTAAGCAGTTGGTCGGTAGCAACTTGATCTGTAATCACTTCTTTGGCTGAAACTTAACCGGTACCCACTCGACTTGTGGTCACTTGTCTGTTCACCACTTGGTCGGTAACCGTTTGACTGGTCACTTGTTTCGTTACCACTTTTCGGTAGCCACTTAACTTGTCTGTTAACCACTTGCCTGTTAACAGATGACTTGTCTGTTAATCATTTGGTCAGTAACTATTTGAGACATAGTCATCTGTCTATTAACCACCAGGCCGGTACCCACTTGACCTGAGGCCACTTGGCTGTTTCCACTGGTCGGTAAGCATTTAAGCGACAGCCATTTGTCTGTTCACCACTTGGTAGGTAGCCACTTGACCGACGGTCACTTGTCTCATTAAAATTTTATTGGTAGCCACTAGATCGGAA
Organism: Protula sp. h YS-2021; assembly: GCA_949752745.1. NCBI lineage: Eukaryota > Metazoa > Annelida > Polychaeta > Sabellida > Serpulidae > Protula > Protula sp. h YS-2021. The sequence continues at coordinate 43,454,448 of OX457025.1, forward strand.
GCCTTTCGACATAATTTTAATGTGTACTAAAATAACATATCCATTTCCTACTTTTACATCAAATAATAAAAGTGTAACAACATTCAGTACTTGCCATACTTTCTATCCTAACAAGCAACAAAAACAGACAATTTAAAACAACAACAGCACAGCACACAAAAAGACATTTCTGAGCTTACTGGTACTAGCGAGTATTTCTGCTGTTTTCTTTATGAATTCGCACGTCCCTTCTGATTCAGTATTTGCTTCTTTGATTTGTAGAAATACAGAGCCGTAGGTTGGGTGATCGAGACTTAAGTTGGTGTTCCATTCACCGCGACACAGCCCCTTTTCGTCTTCATGTGCCTATAATCACACGGCAGGAAAGTATGAGAAAGCAAGAAGAAATACGAGATTTTGTTTCTAAATACTGACAGAATAACTTCAGACCTGTCAGGTGAAACCGTTAAACAATTAGAAACAAACTGGGCAAGTCAATAATTTTTAGTTGTTTTAATTGGGTTTAAGAACTTTTAATGACTACCAGAACGAGGACCACATCAGTAATTTGACTAGAGAAGTTTCCAAGCCGGATTAAACCAGTAAACATACTAAGGTTGATCCAACCTCGATTTAAGGTTGCGACATCGACCCGACCAAACACAACATTAATTCTGGATGTGCATCGGTTGTGATTAGTAGCGACCGAAGTATTAAAGTCTTACCATGGTCTTTTATACAACGTGGAATAGATATGTTGGTATATTCGTCCAAAAACTTCGGAAAATGCATGCTGTAAATTTCATTTTTTTCTGTAACCATCATCAAAACGGCTTCTTGGCAGTTTCTAGTGTTGCGCAACATTTATATTTTACACATATTAGCTACTCTTTATTCTTGCTCTTTTACGTCGCCATAACATTTTCGCTACATCGCTATTGCAGTTATCGCAATGGCGATTCTAGATCGATATTTCCATGACGACTATATAACGTCGGGAGACAGACTTGTTTCGTCTTCTATTTTCAACCTGTCGAAGGATAATTGACGACAATCCAACGTCGAAAGGCGGGTGTTCTTTCGACTCCCATAAACTTTTCTCCGCGTTTTCTTTTTCATTTTTTGACAACAGGTCAAATATTCTATCAAGCGTCACCCACACCTCGGGATTGCTATGCGAGGCCACACAGAAATATGCATACCTTGTTTATTTGTCTCGTATGGTATTGTCTATGTGGAGTTTTGATCTAAAAATGTCTGAACAACTGTCAAAACCTTGTGTCTTACAATTAAAATGAAACTGTGCAAAGAACCGGTCAATTGTACACGAATGTGAATATTCTAATGTTTGTCGCAGAAACAGGAATGTTAGCAGTGCATGCTATATATTGATCACGCTTTATGTGCAATTCTACCTCAACCGAACAGGCATGTCGATGAGATTAATGCACTGTAATAGCAATCCACGATAACAATTGGGAGGACTGTATAAAAGAAGAGATGCTTCAGAGTTCCATTTTTAAGTACAGGATTCAAATAGAATGATATTCCATACTATCACATCAAAATCCCACATGAAATGAGTTTACTTATCTCAAGTAAAGACAGGAATTATGTAAGGATTCTTCATGAGATATCCTCTATAGAAGCGAGGTAATCCGATGATGCTCCCATGTCAGCGAATATGTATAAAAGATGAATACATTCAGCAAAGCATTTTTCTACAAAACAAACTTTCACCTCAGCCCCCCAGACCTCCCATAACATACATGTACCCAGTTTTGTCAAGCAGGGTAACTGTTGCAATTTCAAATTCAAAATTAAGCAGAATTGTCACCATTGTTAGCGTTGATTCCTATGAGAGATCAAAATCTCGTTGACATTCCTGGCTGTTCCAGGAAGATCTACATATAAGGCGTGATCATACATATAATGCAACCCCACTGTTGAATACACTTAAAAATTCCATGTACCTGCGATGCACTTTGAAACAGTCACATTCAATGCGCATAATATTTACTTTTGATCAGGTTTGACAAAGTTTACAAACAGTGTATAAATCTAGTCAGGAATATGTGTCGCACTCATATATCTACCTGAGAGACGAAATATATTAGATAGAACAGAAAGACAGAGGAAGAGGCAGAGAGAGAAAGAGAGAGAGAGAGAAAAAGAAAGAGAAAGAAAGAGAGAGAGAGAGAGAGAGAGGACAGAGCAGGCAGTAGGGACAACCATCAGAAGAAGGGGTTAGGGGAGGAAAGAAACTTTTGAGTAATTAAGCAGCCACAGTTATGCATGTTTAACGCGCAATACCTCCAAACTTCCTATATTTCTATTGTGACTGAAGGATCTTTGATAAGATGTATTGACTATATATACACACATAATCTCTGACAATTATGAATTGTGCAAGCCCTGCTCAATAGAAGTTAATAATAAGTAAACTAGGTTAAAAATTGTACAAAGTGCACAACTTTCAGGACGCTTTCTAGGTCACTTACAACCATTCAATGCGATTTTCATTCAAAATGTTACAAAAGCCTAAATCTAGCTATGTCGTTCATTTTGACAGACATTCATCCATAAATCAAGTTGGTGATTAACGCCTCAGGTACAAATAAATGACTTGTTATATTGCTCTGTAGCTGGTCGATGTGATAATGAATGATACATTTGAGTGATAAACACATTCTTGATATCCGATTCATGCTAAAATCTAAGGTTCATTTACACTGGTAAAAGTGCAAATACATTAGGAAATGCCCTTAATGGCCTTATGCGTTTCTCAAAGGCATGAAAAATGTTTTAAGAAGAAAATGGTGTGCTTTCTAATGGTCACGAATACGCAAACCAAGGCCGACGTTTTTGCTATTTTACTATTACCGATTCAACGCAATGAAGCTTTAGAGAGCTTTTTATGGTACAAAGAAATTGAGGAATATAAAGAAAACAAATAACTATAGTCTAACCGGAAATATAATTCAACTTTTTTGTCAAATTTCTTATCTCTCTTGGGTGCGTACTAATCCTTTTTCAAATTTCCATAACCCCTAAGGAAATTTAATGTAAATAATTGCTATTAAAATTCTTATGGCAAGGGGAATCCCTTTGCTATATTTTTATTTCACTTGGGTGCTTGTTAATCACTTTTTAGATTTGCAGTATCCCAAAGGAAATTATGAATCGCTAATCTTTATCAGAAAAGTATTGTGGCGCTGGGAATTTCGTCACACCAGTTGTCATTTGCACTATATGTTTAGGAGTATTTAAAAATATGCAGCTGGAAGTTGTGATTGTGTTAGATTCTTACTTGCCAATTGTACATGGGTACAAATGCGCTTGTAGTAAAATGATTAAGTTATTATCCTAACTTCTATCCTAACTTCTTTCCAGCAATATTTTGTCATGCAAAAAAATACCAAGAATAAAACTGTGATACAAATGTTTAAGCACTGAAGGTAAAATCTACTTTGAAATCCGTCACCATTTTGTTCAATATGTTACCATACATTCTATGAACTTCCTATAAGAGAAGACTAAATCTTAAATAAAAAATATTTCGTTTAAAACAGGTTGTTTAAATCTGATATCTAACTCCTATATTTATACCACGCATAACCTAATATTTAGGGCAAGGGACAATTGATAGTGTCTGTAAAAGCATTGGCAACATGCAATTAATTTCGGGATATCCAAATTCAAACCCTTCACATTGGCAAAATTATTGTAGCGGCCCATCTTGTTTAAAACAGCACTAAACGGCACAGAATTCATATCGCAGCATGCACGGCTATGTCAAGAGTGACCTATAATTTTGGTTTGTTCCTTGTACATCCGTACTGCGTTCAATTAAAATGACGAAGACATAACGCTTGCATGTTTTGCTTCAACTGGCACTATTATTTTCTACGTAAAGTATCCAAGTGTACAACTGTATGGCAGTACATGGGACTATTACAAATATTACAGTTCTATTTCCTGGAAAAATAAGCTGATCAATTCAGGAAAAGTGATATGATATTAGATTTGAGAGATGGTCCTATATGTTAGGTTTTCTTATCGACATGTTTTCGATCTGGTGAGATGTCGCTCAATTTCCATGTATATGTGTGCAAGTACAAACTTGAAGAGTGTCCAATATCAGCCCATATTTGTATCCATATCAGTCTATTCAGGCGAATTGATAAACGTGTTTCAATGCATATCAGTCAGAACTTTCCGACTACCTTTCGGAATTCTCAGACCAGTTGCAAACCTTCAAACGACTAAAATAGCATGAGATAAAACAACTTCAAAAGAAAGCGCCACCTTGTGACAGTTGTAAAAGAAGTAGATGAAGTCATCAAAGTCATCATTACATAAAATGGAGAGCTTGAATAGTGGTCGCTTCTAAAACGTAACAATCAGCGCTAAATTAGTTAAATTTGGTTTCACTAATTACCCTCATGTACATGTCTTTAACCATTGGTTCATAGTTGCGTCAATCGTTCTGCATTTTGCTGACAAACGATACTGGAATCAAAGAAAATATATTTAAAGAGAAGAAAAGAATCTCAGATTCAGTTTCACTTATTTGTCGTATCATTCCCAATGAATAAAAGCATAAATATTATTCCATTGTTCACTTAAATAGTAGCTTATCAAGAACCCGAATTAGTTTAAATTATTTAACTTTACTCTCATTGGTCGAATTATTTCTTAAATGCTTGATTAATTTTTTCAAAGACTATTTGTCATTGTTAATACCTGCATCTGACAAGTTCTGATTTCTTTCAACCTATCACAATAATTCTGCCTCTGTACACATTTAGTACAGTTATTGGAATAAAAGTGTAATATGATTCAACAATTAGGCCTTACTTGTTTTATATTTTTCAGGCATAGGCAATTCTAACCATTGTATATTGTTTAAAGTTCAATATTAGCACAGAAATTAAAAAATGGGCTCGGTTGGTTCAAAAGCGAACTCTGGATTGCAATCCACTTGGTGGTGAGCAGGAGATTGACTTTCACTTCTAGTGCATCATTCAAATGAAAGAACTCTCTCGAGTCACATGTTTAAGTCAAAAGTCAGCATTTAGAACTAGATAATATTAAGTAACTTTGCAAAGGTCACTGTGTAATTTCTTCGTCGTTGCCATGTACTTATTGTGATAAATTGAGCAATATGTACAATGTGGTTTTATATCAACACACATAATTCTCAGCTGATAACGAATTTATCGAAACTAGTCTATAAGTTCTGCTACAGTCGCTAAAATTTGAATATCATATCTCAAGTTTTATTTCCTTTGCTTCTTCAGAATATGAGTTGTGTTTGTCACACCGTATTGCTAATTTCACTACTTCCTTTCAAACTAACATACCAATAGACGTTTGAAAACGGTAATCTGCCCCTGCCATTTACCCCGCCCCCTACAAAAATAAAAATATAAATCTCATACCCGCTACACCGCATCCTTAAATTTTCCCATATCCAGTAATCGAATCAATAGCAATATGCCTGACAAAAATTCGTCCAGAGACAATGTGACCAGCGACAATTTGTCGGGCAACAATTCATTTGAACTGAAATGAGCGACGATTCGTCTGAGTAACAGAATTATGCAAATGCATATTTTCGTGCGGGGCAGAGGAGATGGGTTAACTTTTTGTTTGTTGGGACCTTTTCTGGAACATCATTCCTCTTTTAGCACATGGACATGGAAGCACCTCAAGATTACCTCATAGCTGTTCAAAGAGGCATCTTAGGGATTTTTCTGATACCTTCGCCTTTACTTACAATGGATCAATGTTCATGATATTGTTCTATTTGCAACACCAAATGAAAGAAATGGTATATTATCTGTTTACGTTCTCACTGATAAAAATAGATGTGACAGCGGATTACATTTCTTCTTTTATCCAGCATGGCATTGCACAGCCAAACACACTGAATGTAATACTCGTTAAGGAACTGACTATTCATTCAAATTGCAATTAAAGTGTCAATCAATAGGAAACAACAAATTTCAATAGGTTTCCTGTTTAACTTCAACAGGTTTCGCAAGGGCTGAAATGTCTCAAAATTTTGATGCCGAACTGTCCAAAACCTGCCAAATTTGAAAGGCGCAGAAATGTCAAAAGGTAAAAGTGTCTCTTTGCTTTGCCAAAGCTGGCAAAACCAGGGGATTCACGCTTAAGTCTTGCAATGATATACGTATAAAGCCCTATAACGGAACTTTAATACCCAACTTATTTTGCATATGTATAGGTATAGATATATCTAAAAAGGTACTTAAATAGTGTTTGTTGTCTTTTTTATGCGTAGATATACTCAAGCAGAGTCAAAGACATATATAGCTGACGTGTAAAATTACTTATACCCAGCTACTTATCAGCCATGTTCAAATAATCAGCAGCAGCAGCCATACGGTTTTTAGGATTACGTAGGAGCTTAAAAACAGCACTTACGAGAAAGTTTTTTCTCGTGACTGGATTTTGCCGACAATAGGTAAGACATCTGCACCTAGTAGGCTGTAGAGGACTGTCTTCTCTAATTTTAGTGATAGTACTATTGCTTTTCTTGTCACACAATTCATGCAATAAACTTGTTCAAATAATAAAAAGCTCCTTATGCCGAGAGGTTTATTCAGTAACAGTCTAGATAGTTACAAAATAGTATTGACTCCAAAACTTTTTCTGAAAGGCAAGCAAAGTGCTCATTTCTTTTCTCTGAAAATAGAGGTATTGCTGCGTTGCATTAATAACACCATACATCAAAGTAACCAAGCATCAAGTTGACCGAGTTGTAAAAATTTTCCATTACAGTAACATTCTCGAGCTGCTCTAAAATAATTGCTTATGGGTGTGATATATTCCTGCAAGGGTAATAGCGTATTGTGTCTTGTAATAACTTTCATGATTAAAATCATTTAAAGAAAAATTAATGGAATCTACTGACAAAATAAAAGCTAAAGATGCTTATCTATTCACTTCAACCCATATTTACTTCTCAATAAATGCTGATAGCATTTTAAATACAGCATAGCAACAATGAGTGCTTACCGAGAGCGTAGCTCTAAATAATTCAAAATTTCCATAGATCTAATAGACTGAACTCTTTTGGTAGAGTTTGAAACTTACAATATGTAGGTTGGAACATCTTTATGGCCATGAGGATACATCTTTAAATGCGCGAGTGCATAGATTCCGATAGTACAGCCTAACATGCACGAGGTGCAGCTTTAGATGCAGAATGGTACATCTTCATATGCACGAGGGTACAGCTTTATAAACATGAGGGTACAGCTTCATATGCACGAGGGTACAGCTTCAAATGTAGGATGGTACATCTTCATATGCACGACGGTACAGCTTTATACACATGAGGGTACAGTTTTATAAACCTCAGATCCAGACACTCTCCATGAACCAGTGAACTCGCTATGTCGGACAGATTTTTCCAGTTCCTCTTTATTTCCAAAGTGAGGAAACCTGGGCTTTGTGCAACTGATCATGCACATTGTTTACTATTGCTTTGTTGCTGCAGCAGCACATATGCATCAATTTACAACTCCATTGTTTTGGGGTATTGGCATTCTTGGTCCGTTTACGTACGATTAATATTAGAACATTAACTGAAGACCTAAATCCACTGTTTAGGCGTACTTACTTTCAAAAGGTACCAATTTCGGTCCAGGAAAAAACAAAAATATTGACACAACAATGTATGACAAACTTACATTTCAATCATTATGTGATGAAGCAGCAATCACTAATCTTAAATTAACGTTATTTGCTAATGATCTATTGCAATAATGTGCTGATGCTATTTTAAAATAAAAACCTTAGTACATTTAAACTTAACTAATCTCCTAAATGCGTGAGACAAAAGGTGCATTCAATCCTAAAATTCGCAGTTATGCTTGAAAGTTGCAGTTATTCTTCAATCAGAACAGCATGCTGGGGAGTATTTTTCTGCTCAAGATCAAGGTATATTAAAGAACCATGATCTTCTGAATGTACCAAAAAACTACCAGGAATAGATGACAAGCGTGAGTGCATTTTGGGAAAATTTCTCCATGAATAAAAAAATCGAACTAAACATTTTTAACGCGGGTGAATTTAAGTTGTTCTTTTGAGTACAATCAAATGTCATGTTTAAAATTCAAAAGTACATAATTTTTTGTCCAGCACAATACTGTGACGATATTGAAAGTGAGGCATCCTCGCTAAACCAGACAAATTATCTGGATCCCATCGCGTTGTTGAGATTTTACTTCTTACTTTATATAATGCTGATCTCAATATAGTTAAATTTTACGTTTCCTATACGGTTGGTCAGTCCTATACAAACACAGTCAAATGTCATCCAAACAATCGTTAACTCAATCATGCTTTGGTTCTGTGCAAAAAAGATTAACAAAATTAAAAAATCTGTTATTATTGCATTAGCTAAATATATCAGAACTTCATATACCTCATATCTTAATTAAAATTATCTATTAAAAACCAATATATGAATGAATTATCTAACGTTAATTAGCATATATTATCTTATTAAATTAAGTAGATAAATTACTGCTAGGCTTAATGAAATTCTCCCCTCCTTCACTTACATGCAGTTATGCTCAGTTTAGAGTCCGTTTCGAAAAGATAGCAGTTGAGTTTAAAACTTTATTAAGCTACTGTAGAAGTGCTAAAAGTTTGCTGAAGATTTTAAATGTAAAAACTGAAAATTCTCACCTCAGCCACTAGATTGTTTTCATTGTCATATCTTACCAAACTGTATAGCATTAAATTTAAATATTTGAAATACTTTCAAAATGTTCACTAAATACGTCGATAAAAACATTCGTGTACATTTCGTCATTTCAATATCTAATTTCAAACACAAAATGAAAATTGGAATAACGAATCAATTTTCTATTTTTAATTTTGGAAAATTCATTTTATTTTCAGTTTTAGTGTTTACTTTTCGTGGAGTTATACTTTAGCATCTCGATCTCAGTTTCTGGAATAAAAGCGATGCATTCATATACTATAGCTACCTCAAGACGTGACGTCACAGAAATGAAATGTGATTTATCTTTATCTTCTTCTCACGTAAAGATAGTGTAACCATACTTCGTGGCATACGGGCAAACCGTGTTTCTGCTGCCCCCTGCAACCGGATGTGCATGATAGTGCATCGTGACTGCTTTTAGGATGAAGAGGGTATTAAAAAGACGGTTTGTCGCATGCCATGAAGTATTATTTTTATCAAATGTCTTTAATGATAATTTTTATGCTCATTTTTACTGCAAAATTTAGAGTGCTCTTTAATGTAAGGGTTATGTTCAAATGGAGATAACCTTTCGAGAGTGATGCCGAGGTTTCAGACATTGGCTTTTCTTACAAGCAAGTCTGTTCATTGTTGTTTTAGATTTTCAGTCTCTTGTATTATGTTATATGTACCCAATCAAAGAGAAACCAAAAGTAGCATTAAATAGCTTTCCAGTGCTACCCTTTTAAACACGTAAAACGCTGTAGGGATTGAATAATGGCTCAATAAAAATTTGTGGGAGTGGCACTTGCCTCCTAAGTATCAGTATTAGAGGTGAACATATAATATGTTATGCCTAAGTCATAAGCACAGAGTCAATCCAAGGCCAATGATAATTTCTTCTTATTGTTTCATTTTATTATAAAGAAGCCAAGGCAAGGGGTGTCACGATCAACAGAAAACGGGGTTTCACAGAAAGTTTTTTCTAGAAACTCGATGTTAAACAGTACTTTGCAGAGTGTTGCTTCTCTACTTTTATTTTTACTGGGGGGGAGGGATAGGAGTATAACTCAGTTATCTCTCCGAAATCACCTTAAATGCATCAATGCCTATCGTTTCGGTCAGACCCCCTAATCAAAAGTTAGGGACTACCCAGAAACTGCTTTTGCCCGTACTCTGATGTGTGAATTTATAATTTTCTGTGCAGGGTCGGATGCTTAAAATTTCAGAAAGCTTTCACTGAGTATGCTATAGATGTTTTTCGTTGTGTCATGAAAGGCAAATACCACATCTTCTGTTCCTATTCACCAACAATAACTAGAACATTGTGCACAGATACTTCGCCTATTGAACTTCTATGTCGTTATAGAATTGCTTGACTGTTTATCATCTCCGTAAGTTGGTGAATATATATAGATATTACTGCTGTTGCTGGGTTTCCACAGAAGTGTGCCACTAAAATTCGTTCACTGACTGATTTGACACTCAAATGATTTCACAACCTTTGATTCTTATAGGATTTCCACTCTTCCTGTTGCCACACTAACTACACTCCTCCATGCAGAGATTTTTATAAGAAGCGCTTTCGCACTTGTGTCATATTTAAACGTTTCCTCACGAACTAGTCGGCGTTCTTCAACTCCTAAAATAACAATTTTTGATTTTATTAGTTGTCTACCATATCTTATCTTTTGAATTTCGGCGGTTTCCTGCAACCTGTCTGCCAAGCATTTACCAGGGTATGGCTGGGGCACCCCTCCCCGAAGTCACAGATGAGAAGTAACTCGTTCATTCCAGATTAGGTACGCAGTGATATGCTGTTTACTGTTTTCATAAGGAGCAGTTTTCATGTGTTAATTGTCAAAGAGCAGGCGGTATCAGAGACATCTAAGCTTTATAGAAAACAAAATAATGAAGCCGTAAAGGAAATACTTCCTGTGCTTAAGTGTAATAATAAAGGACAACAGCGCAGCACAGATGTACAAATTAGTAAGACCAGACAAAAGGTAGAAATCGTGTATGACTATATACCTACAAAATTCTGATTCCTCAAACTCATCAAAACTTCCCACAAAAAAAACATACAAGTAGGTTACTAAAAAAAACTAACCAACAAATTAAAAGAAATCGATCAAGCTCAAAGGGATAACATAAACAAATTGTGTTGGATATCCATAAATGACGTCAGTGGGAGAAGGATGAACAACCGCAAGGAGATACTAAAGAAAAAAGACTGAGAACTGGTATAAAAATTTCCAAGAGCTTTCTTGTAATCTTCTCAAAATTACAGATGAGGATAAAGTCATTGAGAATGTCTTAGTTATCTCAATATAGATGATGAAAGAAATCAGTACAAATTCATGAAAAAATATCGGAAAACCAAAAAGTCGATAATTGAATTTAAGTTAGTGGAGAATATAATATACCACCACAGGTTTTAAAGAGATGCGTCATTGATGAGATGATATCCTGGAATTCTGTAATCGAACAATTCTAGAAGGAGAACACCCGATCAATGAGCAATTTTGAATAGAGCCCACACCAAAAATTGGGGGGGGGGGGCTCTCAAAAAAGAGGAACTACGGAAGGATAAGCTTAAGCTCACCAGGTGGAACAACCTACAATGCATGATGCTAAGTCGCATCAGACCAGCCGTAGATCCACTTCTACAAAAGAATCGAAAGGGATTTCGACCCAGAAGATCGACTACAAGCCAGATATTTGCAATGTGACGCAAAATGGAATGTGTTACAGCCAAAAATCTACAGGCTACAATCATATTTATCTATTTAAGAGCGCGTTTGACACTGCTCGCGGAGGGAAGTTGGTTAAAATCGTTGGAGTATACAACATACATGAAGTGTTTCCAAAACGCTATTGAAGTAATGTACAAGAATACCAAAGCTAAAGTGCTGTCGCTAGTCCGACGAGATATCGAACGCATAGAAGAAAAGCCAGGATTCAGTCTTAAAAATGAGTCGAAGGAAAGTCGACGCAGAGGTCCTCAGTGTATGGATCTTGACTTGGCGGATGATATTGCGCTTACTAGTGAAGTAACCGAACAAGCACAGGAACCAGAAACTGCTTCTAAGAGTAGAGAAAGCCGCAGCGAGTGCAGGACTGTCAGCAAATCCAAATCAGCCAGATACAAATGAAGCATCCATAATTGAGCTGGTAGATGAGTTTACACATTTAGGATCGTAAGTAAGCAGCACTACAGCAGAGGTGAAAAAGAGAACAGCCCTTTCATGGACAGCATGCAACTGCATGCAAAAGGTATGGAAGTCAAGTAGGAGGGAGAAATTGAAGGTCAATCTTTTGCGTTCAACTGTGGAATCAGTATGCTATATGGCTGCGAAGCGTAGAGGGTCACTAAACAAATCGTCAGCAATCAAATGTCTGTTAAACAAGGCTCCTGCCAACAACTTTCAATATTGGGAAAACCATACCCAAAACGAGGGCCTTTAAGGAAAGCTGCCATCAATCACCTCCAAAATAACGCAAAGGCGATTAGAGCTAGTGGGTCACTGCTACAGAAAATTCGAAGAGGTAGCGTCGAACCTTGGTGTTGAGGTCCCGAAGTAACCGAACAAGCAACAGAGGAAGACCAGCTCTCACGTATAGACTGCTACTGATGGAGGACACCAGTCTTCAAGCAATATGTACAGCGGCGTCAATGACGGACAGAAGTCCGTGGAGAAGTACGGCAGGCCAAGGGTTGATACCTGGCCGTATGTAGGCAGTAGGTATGCCATAGGTATGCCAAATATGCTTCCATTTCAAGCAATATATATAGCTGTGTCAATCATGAACAGAAGTCAGTAGAGAAGCATGGCAGGCCGAGGTTGATACCTGGCTGTATGTAAGTAGTAAAAATAGTAGTGATTTTTTTTTATTTAAGCAATTTTTAGCAATTTTTCTGGAGCTATCTTTTCGATCATCGCCACATCCAAGATAAATAAACTCCCCCCACACGCCGGGCAGTACTCCGTCCCACACTATCCCTTGCATCTGGGAAGTTGCATGATCTTTACAACTTATCCTTCATTGAGGGATCGAACCACAAAATATCTTTGAAGCGGTATGTGTTAAGATACTTATCAAAGTAGAAGAAAAAATGAATACAGTTTTTCATTTTGCAAGTTGCAATAGATAATTATTATTATAATCAGAAACAAGGAAATTGAAAGAGCAAAAAAGCTGTTTTTCTTTTTTCCATTTTGCATTTGAAATGAAAGGACGAAATGCACACGGATCTAAGAACCAGGTAACTGCTTTTTCTTTTTACTTCACAAAAGTTATCGTTTGATTATCTCCATCTTTAAATGGGATTTTCCTTTCAGGGTAAATCCACTTCAAGGGAAAATTCGAAGAAAATGTTCTTTTCACGAAAACACGTCTGTTTACTGTACTAAGCGCACAAAAAGGAATTTGGTCACGTGATACTGGATTAGCATAGATTAGCTTTTCCTAAATTACCAAATAAGGCAATGTTTGGAGTCTTTATCTACAAACACTCCTACACACGTGTAGAAAAACGTCATTCTTATTTTATATTATTATAATTATAGAAACATTTATATAGCCCGTTCATCAATATTAGTTCGAAGGGCTTTACAATATATAACAATGATCACATAATAATCAAAATTGATTTAAAACATTACTTAAGTGTGACTAGAATTAAACTTTCTTTAAAAAAAAGAATAAAATCAATAATACTGAAATAAATCAACAATTGAATGCCTTGGTGAAAAAATGAGTTCTAAGCTTCTTCCTAAAATCAATAATGGTTGCAGCATTTTTTATACTTTCTGGAAGCTGATTCCATAGGGAAGGTCCTTTACTATTAAACGCTTTTGAGCCATAACAAGTTCGACATTTCAGCTCATCTAACAAAAGTTGATGACCTAAGAGTGCGACTGCATTTCCTAACACTGATAAGCTCAGAAATGTACGATGGTGCATTGCCTTTTAATGAGTTGAAAACTAAAACCAGAAGTTTAAACTTAATGCGGTACTCGATCGGTAACCAATGCAATTTATGAAGTAAAGGAAGGCTATTCTGTCTGTAATCAAATCTGTATATAAGCTTTGCAGCATATTTTTGAATTGTACTGAGTTTCCTTAATTTTCCTTTTGAAATTCCTACTAGCAAAGAATTACAGTAGTCTAATCGTGAAATAACCATAGACTGTACTAATGCTTGTGTAGCATCTCTTGTAAGATATTTGCGTATTTTACCGATAGTTTTCAAGTAATACATACATGTTGAAACCTTTTGGTTGACAAATTTTGTCATAGTCAAATTCTTGTCAAAAATAGCCCCTAAATTAGTAACAGACTCTGAGGACCTTACACTTTGGTTACCAATTAAAACACTCACGGAGTCTAACTTTCGGAAGGCTTGCTGAGATCCCACCAATAACACTTCAGTTTTGCTATCATTTACTTTCAACTTATTGGCAATCATCCACTTTCTTAATTCCGATAAACAACTATTTAACCTGTCCATGTTTTCATTGTTCTCGACAGCCATGTAAATTTGTCCATCATCAGCATAAAAGTGGTTACCCATATTGTGACGTCTAGCGATATCCCCGATAGGCGCAGTGTACAAAACAAAGAGGAGTGGGCCCAAAATGGAACCCTGGGGGACACCAAAACTTAGAGAAGCAGACATAGATCTTTCTCCGTTAAGTACCACATACTGAGTCCGATCACTCAAATAATTTTGTACCCATGCAAGAGCTCGATGACGTATGGCATACCGTGATTCCAGTCTACTGAGAAGAATTTGGTGGTCGATAGTGTCGAATGCCGCTGATAGATCGAGAAGAACGAGTGCTGACATCTTCTTTTTGTCCATATTATTAAGAAGGTCATTGTGAATTTTCAAAAGGGCTGTCTCAGTAGAGTGGAATCTACGGTATGCAGATTGCATCGCTGGAAACAACAAAGTTGTAGACAAATAGTCTTGTAATCTATTACACACTATTTTTTCACAGAGCTTCGAAATAAAAGAAAGATTTGAAACAGGTCTAAAGTTTTTGTACTTTTCTGAATCGAGGATGATTTTTTTTCAGGAGTGGTCTAACAACTGCAACTTTCATCGATTTTGGAACTTCCGAGTTCTTCAACGATAAATTTGCAATCTTGGTTGTGGCAGGAAGGATTTCACTTAAACACTGTTTGATGAGACTTGTTTCCATTGGATCCAACTCACATGTCGCATTCGACATTTGTTTAAGTGTTTTTTTTTCACTTCGTCTTCGAAAGCCTCGTGGAATTCATCCAAGCTGCACTTTGGTTCTAAACTACAAATTTCGCTCTGTAGCAGTTTTACTTGCTGTTCTATTGTGCTGTTACTATCCACATCGATACGTATACGGACAATCTTATCCACAAAGAAGTCTGCAAATGACTGGGGTAAATCTGTTGAGTTACTTGGATATCTAGGGTCTTGTTTCACATTCAGTAATTTCTTCGTAAAGTCAAAAAGTTTCTTTTTATCGCCTGAAGTTTCAATGATTTTATTA
Source organism: Protula sp. h YS-2021 (assembly GCA_949752745.1). Lineage (NCBI taxonomy): Eukaryota > Metazoa > Annelida > Polychaeta > Sabellida > Serpulidae > Protula > Protula sp. h YS-2021. Next base: position 43,469,712 of record OX457025.1, read on the forward strand.
GAATTGAATTCGGTTTTAGCAGATGTGACAAGCATGTTGTAATACTTAACGTGATTTTGATATGCCTCTTCATCAGATGCAATGCCTGATCGAAGAAACTTTCTTTCCAACCGGCGCTTCTTCTGCTTTTCTTGGCGGCACAGACTGTTGAACCATTTACTGTTCGGGCGGACAACTAGTGTCTTACTGACTGAAGGAGCATGGCAGTTTATATGTTGATTTACGGTAAAAGGAAAATCCAATTTAAAGACGAAAATCACGAACTACGCTTTTACTCGTAAAACAACTCTGTTTGTTTCCAAGAAATAACTGCGACTATGTTGTACACGTCATCATGGCGGTCAATAATAAAAAGAATGCTAATAAAAATCGCCGGGAGTAATTGTGGTAAAATCTGGAGCGATTAATTTACATAAAACTATTCGAGGATCAGCATGTAGAGTGCATTTTGGCCATATATAAAATGCCCTCATTTTTAATTCTTTTAGTATATAAGTATAACAGTTCAACCCGTAATATTATGCATAATAGGTTCAAAGGGTCGAAAATAAGCTCAGAATCGCTCTATTTCTAACCGTTTTCGAGATAATGGTCCATCTTACTGTAACGCATTTCGATATACAAAGGTCACATGACCTTCACCTTGACTCTAAAAGTCGAGATTCAGGCCACGAAGTTACTGCCTACTGACACCGTACACCTGTTGAAACAAGGATCTATACACTGTTTCTAGCCATTTTTCGTGATGAATAGGGGTTTTAAAAATATTTTGACCTTAATTTGACCCCAGCCTTGGAGGTCAAGGTTTGAAAAATACCTCTGCCAAATGTCGTCTTCCCACGTCAAACCTTGCAGGAGGAGTTTTCTGGAAACCACTTTAAAGCTAAAAATACTTTGACCTCAATTTGACCTTGACTTTGAAGGTCAAAGTAAAAAAATAGCGAATTTCACGAAATTTTGTCATCCTCTATCTGTGTGCCAAATTCCATAAAACGAAATCAAAAAAGGAATAAGCAGCCAGAATTCTTAACAAAGCAAAACGACGCATGTAAATGTGTTTCTTCACTCTTATCTACTCTGTGTCACCTCATGTATATTCTTCTGATCAGTGGTAGCATTAAAAATACAGACTGAAAGAAAAGCTTATTATTATTATTATTATTATTATTTATCAAAGATTACAATAAATCACAAGGCATGATCAAGGGCTTGTTAATGACGAAAAACAGGGGAATTCTACATGAATTCTATAAACTTCGGTGAGTCAGTAATTAACAAAGCTCATATACTATTTAACCGTTTAATTGTTTAAGATTTAAACCCTACATATTTCTTTTGCGTTTAAGATATAGAAGAAGAGTGTATATAACTTTTTACGGAGTTCCCATAGTCGTTGCTGACTGAAGGAAAATGAACATTTTTTTACAGAGACTACATGTCGTCATGAGAGTCTCTCTAATTGTTTCGTATTCTTTAAAATCCCGTGACTTTAAGTTTGGTCCGTGTCATAAAACGTGTAAAAACGATCATTTTCTTACCTAATTCGATTTTTAATATTCTTGGTCTCAGAGTCGCTTTCCATTCGGTATAAATTTTAGGAGACGAGAAAATATTTCACTTCAAAGATCAAATTTTGAAAGGACCTATTTTGTCCTTTTTTGCGAAGGAGTTACAAAAGTGCTAGAATTAATTCCAGCGAAAATCTCTGCTCTAGTGAGTGCTGCGCAGTGATTAGAAACCTTAAATCCAGTAAATAGTATCAGATTCTCAATAACCCAAACTAGAATTCTCATGCTTGCACATTTATTTGCTTATTTACTATATCTTCTAAAAAAAATAATAAAAAATGACAGATGCTTTGAGCAGTGGTCTATAATTAACAAGGTAATTTAAAACCTAACGGCGGGCATTCACTATTGATATACAATAGCTCAGTAGCTACTTTTCTTATAATATGTATAAAAATCGCGAAAAAATGCAGCTCTTAAGATTATTGCATAAACCTTAAACAAGTAAAATATGTGGGTTATGAAGAATATCCATTCAAAGTGTTTAAGTGTGAGAGAATTATAAAAATACCACAGCGTTTCGCGTTTATGTGATGTACTGTAATGCTGGGCGCTAAAACTGTCGAAAAGGTGGCATTATTGTACAGCATTATCAGGTGCTAAAGCCTTTACAAATGTTTCCGAGCTTTTAAAATTAGAGTAATGCTTTTCTTAGGTGCTGAAACCTTTCAAAATGTGTTACAGCATTAGAGCGTCAGAAAGACCCTGCTGCTTCTCTTGGCTGTTACCACATATCCATGTGAAACAATATAGTCCGTATCACATGCATGGCTGCTCCATCCTTTAAGCTAATTGATGGTTATGTTTGCCAGGCCCATTTCCCCTAATGGTAGCTGCTGTAAATGAAGCAAGCTGATGGCTGGCACGCAGAGTTTGAAATAAAATAATTACGCCAGAATCCAGGACAAGACCAGCCAAGAACTACGAACATCTCGAAACCGAGACTACTTTTCAATTCACACTTCCATTAAAGCGAATACAAAACATAAGTCTTTCGAAGTAAGACAATTAACCTCTGATCAGCCACAAAGGTTCTGGGTTTTGCTGTTTAAAAGAAATTTAAATTTTGAATTAACTGCAACGAGAGCAAAATATTATGTTAGGGTATAATTTAGATTTGCCAGTTAGCAATGACGTTGTATGGATGAATTGATCAGAAATCAATTCGTGGCATCATATCAATAAAACATTTTCCTATCACAAAATAAATGTTCTATAAAACAAGTTTAATTAATGATATCGTTTATTGAATATTATCGGTTTAGCTCATGACTAACGGAATTCTTCATATAATAAATTAAAGGCCTTTTGACGGTATCAGTAAAACGGCATAAAATCAGCTTTCAATGATATCGTTCAATAATATTTATTGCCATCAACAATTTATTTCTCGATATTAAGAGTCATTTACTTACATCAAAAACGAAAGAATATAAGTAAAAAGGGTTTGTCATTGATCACTGGTGTACAAATTATTTGTATCAACCCTGTCAGTAAACCATATCAATTGATTTATTCATATCACAAATCCCGTAATTTTGTTTATCAAAGAATTACTAATATGAAGAATAAGATTAAATTATATATACAATATATATTTTCGATATCTGATATCACTTTTATAGACTGACTGACAACTGCACTCTATACAAACAGAACAGTTTCTCAATCGCAGACGTCCATTTGTCGTCAGTAAAAAAAAATATGTAAATCAACGTTTTGCTCTCGCAACGTTTAATTGGAATTCTTACTTCAGTGACATATAAAAGCAAACAAATTGTGATGGATGGTAAGATTCAGGCGTTGTAACCATGGCAACAACCTTTTCCTCATGTCTTTAATGATCCACAAGATGCCATCAACTTCTTTTAAAGGTCAGTGCTATTTGGATGGCAGGGCCATCAGTGGATTCAACTTTTACTTGGGAAGGGGGTTAATGTTGTAAAGATGTGTCGGTCTGACACACTGTTATGTTGGACAATATCCTATTTTGATGCCAATTTTAATCGCCAAAACAAAACAATGCTATCTCCCACTCCCACCCGTCTTTTTCGGATTCGACAATTGGCTTGTTTTGAGTCAACATTCTTATTGACCAATAAGAAATGTCAACCTTTTAGTCGAATTAAGGCAATATATACTTTGTGGTGTGACTTAATTTGGTGTGTTGTGATCAAACATAACTACAATATATATCGAGTTTTGCGTCCCGGTCAACAATAAAATATTATTGACTTGGGAGCCAACCAATCAGATTACAGCATTACAGCTTTACAATGAGATATGAACATTCTTTCCCTGGCCAAGAAAGTCTCATTAGATCTTTGCTGCCGTGCCTCATATTACCTTATAGCTCGTTAGAGGCTGGTCCATGACTTCCTGTCCCATCATTAATTGAGACCAATTTCTAAGTTGCTACGTAAGGGGATGATGAGCAGATGGCTGCATGGAACTGCCAATTTCTAATGAAACGTGCCAAAACATTATGCCTTCTATCTGTCACAATTTTAGTATATTCCAGCAAAACAACAACCTAAGGGGACACACAGGAAGTACGTGAGTCACCATTCGGGACTTTTTACCCCACTCCTCCATGAACGCAAAATTTGTGACGTCATCCATTGACTATAACCTTATCGTACGCCACAAGATAGACTCACTGTCGTGCGTACGTGGTATTTGGATGGCCCACAAGTGATTGTCGATATAAATATGCGCATTTGTCAGGCACTATTGTATTGAAATTTCGTACGCCTGTTTCAGTGTGGAAACTAATATGATCGTCACTTTTTTCTAGAACTGAAGCAGGGGTGCACAAAAGGTTTTTTTACGCCAATCTGACAAAGGACGTTCGGCTCACCTTCGTCAAATTAACCCTCCTACTACTAAAACTGTAACTTAATTTGTTGCATCTTACAACTATACATCTTCTTGACTATATTGTCGAGTTTATGTCTTTATAGAGCTACATCGGTAGTTACTCACTCCTGACAGATTTGTAGCTTTCATCTAAAGCGTTTAGCTTTTCATCAAGCTTGATTATGAAAAAAGTCACCTTCGCCAAATTGACGAAGGTGAATCTGTTCATCTTCGCTAAATGGATTTCACCTTCGTCGTGGCGAAATGCGAAGGTCTTACGTGCACCCCTGCTGAAGGTTCACCATTTCTTTTGAAATATTAAGCGAAGTTGTTAAGAATTTTCAAAAATGATAACAAATTTGCTGCCAATGCCTATTTTTCCTGTACAAAAATTAAAATGACTACTCGCAGGATCAATTTTCCAATAGCATGAGAAGAAACAAAAGTTCTATCTTTACCGCAAGAAAATCATAAAAAACACTCAATAAAAATTTTAGAAAAGAAATTTCATAACCAGCAGAACTTGAGGAGGTTTATTTAAGATACATTTTCATGGCAGGAAGCTGGCACGCTCGCACTATTCTTTAGATTGAGAAAGGATAAGTGTTAAATCTAATGCACCCAGAGACAATACAGCGTCAGTCTGGGACACAACAAGAGACGAGTTTGGCAAGGGTGAATATTTTTCCACATTGGGAGGAATCACATCCCGACCCGCCCACCAGCGATTCATTACTGGAAGGAAAGAATTTTTAAAGGTTTATGTGTGTTTTTGGGAGTGAGATTCATTCTCCATTGAACGTGGCTAGTCTCTCCGGTGCTCGGACTAACCGCCACTCCAAACAGCAATTAAGAATCAGACACAGTTTCCGGTTGCTTGTCAACACAAGGCATGGGCGTTAAGCTGTTGGAAAACACATTTAGTCAGATGTATTGTTTTCCGGCCAGGGAGAGATGAAATCAAAACATTTACTCTAGCCACTACCTATTACTACAAATAACAAGAAGTTAGACACTGAGCAAATTCCACGATGAACATGCAAAGTTATACAGGCGCTGAAGAGACTTAGCAACCCGACGTCGATCCAACGTAGAGTTTTTTTTTTTTTTTTTTTTTTGCTGAAAGTATCCCAACCTTCTGTCACAGTATCCCCACCACTCCGTCAAAGTGTTCCCACCTTCCGTCAAAGTATCCCCACCTTCCGTCAAAGTATCCCCACCTTTGGAACATACGGCAACGTGATATGAATGAATTGAATTTTTATGGATATTTTGAAAAGTAGGAAACAAAAGTAAAGAAACGAATTTCTCGCTAGTGACATTCACATATTTCCCTCATCTTGGCATATTTTCTAAGCGACCTGTCATGGCTTCCATTCCATTTGAGGGCTAACATGATGAGACTCATTTCGTTGAAATCCCACTGTCTTAAAAGCGTCGATTTTCCGACATCTATACAGCTTCACTTTCCAAACGCCTAACATCAACGTTACATCAAAGACTTTGATTAGAATGAGGATGATGTGTCGCGATCAAAAGCAACGTCCAAACAATGTTAGCTTATTGAACATCTGTTCAGCACTGTATAAAAGAAACTATCATTTATAACCCTGTGATTTGAATGAGCAGGCGTCGCGATCCCAAATCGACGTTGCGAGTGCGTCACAATTTTCACTGGGGCATTAATCTCTTCAAATTGAAACCTTCATCCACTCCTACTTGAAATATTGTCTGGGAATGAGCCTGATATAGAGAAACCACTCAAAAGGGTATGACGTGAGCGCCATAAATCAGGTTTGCCACGAAAAAGATATATACTGTATGTACAGGTGATATTTTTGGGGAACATTTCACTCCTCCACATTGCAACCCTGAAGGGGAAAGTCTACTCTAATCCAGCACGTCATCAATATTGTCATAAAGCTCCCGAGGACCCATCTCAAGAACTTTGCAGCTGAACCAAAAATTAGGGGGAAAAAGAAAGGTCAATTGTAAGACTGCGTAAAGCAGAGATGCTCCTGTCATATCGGAACGGAATTTCTGATGATTTAGATTTAATTTTATAATATATAGATATTTTTATATTGAGATGTGACGTCACTCTTCACAAATGCGTAAGCACACGTGATTCCCTGGTCCCCTCCCTCTTTTCTCTCCCACCCCCCTTCTTGGGTACCACTTCATGGGTGATCTCTGTGTACCGAATACTGCTAAAATTCGGTGTTCGCCAGTGCTCATTCTTGAGGCTTGACGGTATTAGCTGCGTGATTCTCGAAATAACACAACTAAATTATGTTGTCTCTCCCACTGCATGTCATTTCCTGAAATATGCCTATGCCTTCTTGCATCATAGTTCCACAATCCAGACTTGGCATTTATTCCCTCTTGGTCGAGTGCCAAAAAGACTTTCTTATATCGACGTCTCTTAGAAGTCAGTAATGACTTATGATGAATGCAATCCTGTGTTTTACTCCAGTCCAACTGTTTGACGCAAATGCAAAATATTGCCAATAAATTCATATGCAAAACTCCTTGAGCTTTCCTGAGAAAACAAATCTATTCATCATCCACATAACAGTTAACTGAAAGGCAATAAGCCAACCTAAAAACCGTTATGTTACTAATTCGCCGGTATTTCATCACATGAGAAAAAATGCTCAGATTCTAATTCTAATGGCTTCTAATTCTGATTCTAATGCGTAGTAGAATTTTATCTAAAGGTTTGCTACCCGGATAGGAAAACAATGAGGGAATGGCTAGCCATCGATGGAATAAGTTGAAAACTTACGTGTGAATTTATTGTTCTTTACAAATTTTGTGATCAATAGACAATCATTAAAATTTTCTGTCACACGTTTTTACAGCACAAAAATGACGTGGTGATCGGTGTTCTGCAACCACCACCCCCTCCCCAAGCTGCTCTTTGAATCGCACTACCCTCTTAGTGGGATAACCCTGGATACAGTTATGTTTCTGACCTGCTGCCGTCTACAAGTGGTTTTCCTGCGACATCTTCCAATTACCTTCGTTAAATCACGTCTTCACCGATTAACCTCTTTGCCATCTCTTCTTATTTATTCAACAATCCTGTGGCTTCGCTGAGTAGCTGAATTTTCCGGTTGTTTTTTATGAGATATTTAATTAAAATTTTCTTACATTCCTCCACAGACCGTCTGGTTTCAGAGACGCTGTAACAATAGGTCCACAGAGCTTGCTTGATAACTGCTGTGAACTTACCAAGTTAACAGTTAATTCATTATCTTCCTGTTATGTGTTTGCGTCCGCTGTAGTTATGACAACCTTCCATAGATATACCTGTAGTTATACCTTCAGCAAGCCGCCCAATATTTAACGATTTAACATTCAAAACAAACTTTCAAGGCTTAAAGCAGATTGTTCTATGCAAAACCCGATTGTTGACATCAAAATTAAAACAAAAAATTATGCATGAATATTTTTGTTTCAGTTTTATGCATTACTTGTTTTAAAATAATCCTTTCCAAAAAGATCGAGAAATTTGAACTACAAACATTCGTCAAGGCATCTAAGCATAGTGTATCAGAACGCTCTCTCGCTCTTTTGTAAAGTTTCAATTTGTTATAATACTGCTTGTCTTCTGACTTCTGTACATCATTGATTAAAGTGTTAATAGCAGGCTCTATCGCCACTAGTAAAAAATAATAAAACACTGTGTACAAACAAAAATGGTCCGGTGCACAGCTATCCCCAGAATTTGCATCTTGTTTGAGCGTCGGGTGGCACCGATTCAGAAAATTAAATTCAGGAATTTACTCAAGCTAATCAGTGAGCCTTGTGATCGTAATCCGGTGTTGGTATCGACCACACCCCATGCACGAAACCAGCATCTTCATTGTAAAATTCTAGACCAAATTATTATTTCCACGGAGAATAAAATTTAAGTGGCCATTAGTTGTTATAAAGTTCTGAGCAAAACAAATTCTCAAAACTTTTATACCAAAATTGAAAATGCCTTTCTTAAATTTTTAAAATCCCAAAAAAGTCATGTTGGGGCGATATATACTGTGTTTGTGATTTATTGTATGTTTAAATATATCACGTCTATGGTTCAATCCAAAACTATGTAAAAGTCTACAGACTTATTTCTTCAAAAGTAAAGCAGTTTCTCTGGTAATTATTGCCACTGCAAAAGCTGCGGCATTTGCAGTCTGTGCCTGATGGATTTTGATTTGACCATCAAACAGATACCGGGTCATCTAGCACCGCCGAGGAGTTACTGAAATCATGGGTTCTTCGCACTGATTGTACTTAAATTTGTTACGCCGGGATCAATTTGTGGCAAAAAGCATAAACTTTGGTCAGGAGCCTGAATCATTTAAAAACAATCACAGTTTCCAATGATCTGTGCATTTGTTTTACACGGGAAATGTCAGTTCTTACAACACCATGCCAAATAAATCTAACAGTTAATTTAACTCTCCATGGTATGACTTCGTTAAAATGCAGTCTGTTTTCTGGAGATATTGCGGACACGCAACACAAAAATATGTTTAAATTACAAAGGTCATGCATTTGGTACAGTTTTTCATGCAACCTGATAATTGAATTTAGTTCTGTCAAGGGATGCGTTACTAACCGTAGGAGGGGGGACACTTCGTAGCATATATGCTACAATGTTTGTCTTAATAACGCGGAGAAGGAGCTTAATTTAGCGGCCAGACGCGGTATGTTACCCAATGGGAGGAGGAGGAGGAGCAGGAGGTGATTTTCATTCAGCATTCCGCGTTTCCTACAAAAAGTTCCGTTGTTTCGAAGCTGCGCTCCTCATCTATTGAGAAACGGGGCCGACAATTGTGAAAACACACTCCTCACGTGTAAGGAAGTGTCTGTATTGTTTCACTCTAAGATTGCACTTATGTTTCCGTAATGGCTGCGTCTGCGCTCACAAATATATTATTTGTTAAAAAAGGAGAGTTCTTGTTTGTTTGTTTGTTTGTTTTTTTTTTTTCAGTTTGAGACTCCGCGTTGAGCGCGTAAATGTACAGGGTGCCCGCGCTTGATTAAAAAAAAGGGCATATTCAAATTTTCGTTCCACGTTTAGAGGTCGTTTTAAAAAGTCATAGACACGCATGGAAACTAATTTGTAGATAAGTGTCCCCCCCCCCCCACCCCCGAGGGGGTGTACTTCTAACGCCTGTGCGTGTAGCTAGGGAGCATACCTTTCTTGATTTTAGTCTGAGGAGTCGTGTCCTCTGGCTGTGCTGTTGTTCCTGGGGTGTCTTCTTGTGCCAGTTATCAAGTGTCCATAGCAACAGCTGATGGGCGTCTGGGTGTGTGCTCGCAGGACCATCCATTATACTATTTTATATATAAGTATACGATAACTTGAAAAACCTTGAAAAATACTCTTATATTTTAAGATCAGACTTCACGTTACTCTCCTCATTGCATGACGCTTTCAGAGAAGGTTTCCATCTTGAACTCGAGTTCTTTGCATTCCTTTGTGTCAGTCAAACCTTATTTGAAAGTTGGTTGCGTGGAATTAAAGCAGAAGAGCTGGTGGCACAGCCTTAAGAACAAATGAGATATCCAGTGTTAACCAAAGAGTGACGTCACAGAAACGTCTGTGGCCATTTAATCCTGTTAAACACTACTGTTAAAAAAAAATTTTTTTTGGTAATGTAATCCAAATATAACCCAGTCTTTGTCCTTATTTATATTTTATTTATTTATCTTTCTCGTTTCACAACTTTTATTTGTGTGATTGAGTCTCAGTTACATTTTTATTTGCACGGTAAGAACGTGTCATTGCACATGTAAATGCCTTTCAGAGACGCTCCCTGAAGCTAAAAACCCAACTCTCTGCAGCAGTCTGCTGCTCTTTTCGGAGCTCACACGAGCCCTCTGTATTGTGTAATTGCTTTTGGACTGCAGTATCCTTCAGATATGTCTTCCAGCCTGGCTCTTTTTGTGACCCCAGACATTTGTTTGTCCTTTTGGTTGCCTATAAAAGTTCCCTCTCGGTTTGTAGAGAATCCTTGTGGAATTGCAGTTGTCTCAACAGGGCAGTTCCGTTTTCAATCAGCTATTGCAACCACTAACCCATGAAACGGGAAGCTCTGAAAGCGCTGAAGTTAGTTTAAATGTAATGTAATATTGACCAGTCACAGCTGTATGCCGAATTAACCAAAGGACCAATATCGGAAATGAGAAGCATAAGTTTCCAGACTGAGTATGTCCTGTGGCCTGATTTAGAGATGTGATCACTGGGGGCTGGGCACGTATACGGCCTTCAGTGCTGCAAAGTGCCTTCTTCACTCGAGAGAGCAATTCGCGCTCGAATATCCAGCACAAATTAATAAATCTGAGCCAAAAAATGCACGATGTTCTTCTCTCTGTCGCTCTCTCTGTCTCTCTCTCTTTCTCTCTCTCTTTCTATCTCTCTCTCTTTCTCTCTCTTAATCTCTCTCTCTCTCTCTCTCTCTCTCTCTCTCTCTCTCTCTCTCTCTCTCTCTCTCTCTCTCTCTCTCTCTCTGTATTCTACTATCTATCTATTCCTCTCTATCTCTCTCTCTCTCTCTCTCTCTCTCTCTCTGTCTTTCTTTCTTTCTTTCTTTCTCTCTCTGTATTCTATTGTCTATCTATTCCTCTCTCTCTCTCTCTCTCTCTCTCTCTCTCTCTCTCTCTCTCTCTCTCTCTCTCTCTCTCTCTCTCTCTCTCTCTCTATCTCTCTCACTATTTGTAAAGAAATGACAACTGCATTACCAGGAAAGGGAGCGTAGTAAGTCTGTCAAAAAAGAACATGGAGAACTAAGATAGCTATTAGTAGAATGTGTGTAGATGTTCAAACAAAGTAGTTTAAAAGAATTATTTTACATTACTGGGCTGCATACGACGTGTTTTAGCGTGAACAATAAACATTAAGCAGCTCACAATCACCAGTGCGGTTTAATTTTAATTAATTTAATTTAATTTCACAAATTAAGCCTGAAAAGTCTGCTTCAAACAGCCGTCAAATCAACCGGCATTTTCGAACATCCAAATGACTGAACACTTAACATATACATTCATGATAGTCTGGGACTGGGTGGCAAAAGTGTTCATGAATAAGTCAACAGCCATTAGACCACCGTCCATTTGGTGTTCTGTTGGTCAGTACGAGGTCAGTCGCACTGTTCCTTTACACCACCTATAGTTATTGCAATAAATAAGGCCATGTGTTTCTTTACGTTGATACCTTGTAATATCGATATATTTATTGTGTCAATAACAGTGCCACAGGGCAAGAGACATTGTCCATGGGCCGACCTACAGCATGTTTTTCAACGGATGTTGGAAGATTATGATCCATTTCTGTTGTTAAATCATATATTTTCAACAATACGTTTTGAACTTGCGCACCAAATCATGACTACTCACTAAATATTCACAACTACTTTTTTAAAAAATGAGAAGAAATTTTCAGAACATATACAAACCCATATCCAGAACAGACATCCAGAACAAAAATCTTATGGTGTAGCAGCCCTAGATAGTTTGGTGCGAAATGGCGTCGCTGTATTGCTTAAGCCTGTTCTTCAAATTAGCTAATGTGCCATTTTTGCCAATTCTTTCTACCCTAAAAGTGATAAATGTGTTTGGGTTCGTGATCAAATCGTCACAGGACTCCCTCTGTAACTAGATTTGTTACCAGACTTCACATTCCAGGCTTTTTTAAGCCTTTATCGCACTTTGGAATTAATATCGATTGCTTTCAGCCTTTCACAAATTCGATACCTCGACAAAACAACAGGCAATACACTTCCTCTGGAGTGTGTTCAGGAAATGGAACTCACAGAAAAAAAAGCATTCTACTGACGCAGTCCACTTGTATTGCTTAGTTGCATTACCTTTTCGTGGAATGGAATATGGGATGGTCGGGAACTAAATCACGAAACAGAAGGATGTTCTGTTTTTTTTTTCTTTTTAACAAAATGGATTTGACAGATAATTAATTAGTAAATAAGAACTCTTACTGAAGTAGTAACAATTATATAACGGTAAAAATCGAATAAATTTTTCAGGAAGAAAAGTTTCAGCCAGAATTGTAAGCTACATTGACCTGCAAGCTGATGTGTGATGCCATTAAAATTTCTAAAAAAAAATGTGAAGTTTGATTATTCCAAACATACTCTTTTTCAAATTGATGAAAAAGTGTCGGAACAATGCAGCTATTGTGGGTTTTTATTTTTTATTATGAAGTATTACTGCATAAAAAATTGAACTGTTTGTAAAGCACAGCAGTGTTTTGTACAATCATTTATTCAAAGACACTCAACCCATTAACGAGATGAAAAAAAAGCAAGGGCGAGAGCGAGAAATGGCACAGTCAACACATCTAGCACTCATGCTATTCACGTTACATGATGCTTATATTCTTTACATCAACTTCAGTTTGATGTTACAACATCAAATTAAACTTTTTCTTCATTCTGTGTTGACACTGTGTTCAATACCTCTCCAAGAATATGAAACTAACAGTATTTGTGAAAATGGGTTGGATAATCCTTGTATTTAGTTTTCAATTTTTGCTAGCTGCCTCAAAGCAATACCAAACACTTGACCAAAAAAATAAATAGATTTCTTCCTTCAAGTATCCTTTTGACAGCTTTTAAACGAGTTTTTGGTTTGATTTTAGAGCTAGAAATAGAATATGACTTTGAAATTAACATTATGAAACAACATTCTCTCCCTCCCACCTCTTCCCCCACTACTTAGCCCGACGCCATGCCCATCAGGTTCAAATAATTTTTAACTAAGACCTAATAAAACCTTTTTATGTCCTGAAAACTTCCACGTTATTGGAACAAGCACACATGAGTTGGACGCAACCTGTGGTTGACTATGTAAATGTATATTGATTTATTAAATTTAACCAAGTGAGATCTTGTATCCACGCCTCGTACTTATAAAACCAACATAATTGTTTCGCTACACTTAGTACAACTACCGTATACATGTAATACACATAGTGAATGCGCCATTGTGGTTGGTGACGCGTGTCCTGGTAGTCAAAGCACCAATGGCTGAAGCATTGTTTAATGCTCAGTATTCGAAAAATAAGTCACTCCATATTTTGACCAAGAAAATGAAAACAAAGGCCAAAACACAAAGCAAGGTGTGCAAGTTCACTTCAGTTACAAAGAACTTGAAATGTTTAATGCCATAGCACCGCGAGGCAATAGGATCATGAATTTTTGGTGTGAATTTCATAAACGTTTGCAACTGTTTCTGCATTTACTAATCATGTTAACAATTATAATCATCCTAATTCTTGTCCTTCTCGCCATTAGTACTTCAGTAGCTCCAATATCACAAACTTAACAAATCTAAAGTACACAATGCGCGGCAAAATATTCGTACTTTTCAAAAATCTATCCTGGTTAAAGCACACAATTGTCTTCTTTAAAAAATATCAGGCTTTATGTCTTTTAATTTTATTCAGTGCTAGTTAATCAGAATGTCATTGATTTGGACAACTTGCTACTCATTAGAAATATTTTGTCCATAAACTTAGTTTGACTACTTTAATAACTGAAGGTAAACAAAATTGAGTGATTTATTTGGAAAAACTTAGTTCAATAGATAATGATACAGGAGATGTTCCAGTATGCCTAAACATACTGTAAACGTACTGAGTTTATAAAAGTCGTTACGTTTTCAGTATGGTAGCACTGCAGGTATCACATCGGTATACTGAATATGAACTGACTTGGAACCGTACCGAAAAGAATTGGCGATATTGAATCAGTATGACGCAGGGTCGGTGTATCAAAATTCGAATCGATTTGGAACTGGGGAAACTGGAAACTGGAATAGCATAAAGGGGTAGATTTTTTGCCACCATAGTCATTTTTTTCAACACACCTCATTCTTAATATGTTTTTATTGTTCTTTTGCAACTAGGATTTAAATTTCTCGAATTTAAATGGATAGTTCACCCTAAAAATTGACTGTATGTTTAATTATTTTTCGTTTTGTTTCAGTCTAAGCATACATTCATCTTTTTGGCTAAACAAACAAAAATTTTGACCCCAAAACAATTTGAGCCCCCCCCCCCTTACTTAATTGTTGAACATGAAAATATCACAGTTTGAGAGTAATACCTAACCTCTACTTTTCAAAGACTTAAATTTACACTAAAATAAGTTACAAAGTGTATCTTGTATAATTGTTTCTGTGCCCTCTTACCAATAATTTTAATTTCATAATGTCATTAAATTAATTCAAAACACTGCAGTCGTTTTCGGTAAACAGTGTTCTGACATGCATTTATAACTATCATCTGCGGTAAGACTGCAGTATAAAGGAAAAGACTGGAATAAAATCAGCAGTTTTTTTGCACATTCTCCAAAATGGCATCAGGTCCAGGTATATGTTCGGTAACACCTTTTTAAAAAGTTCACAATCGCTGCGGCTGCGGGTAAATGCAGCATTTTTGCAGTTAATGTGTAACACTAGAGATGCGGTCTTTTGCAGTCTTCAGCAGTCGAACTGCAGAAACCTGTGGTATTGTTTGATTTCTAGTCATTTCCTTCCTTTCATAGTCTGTTTACCAGATTTTGCTGCGGGTGGGTATTTTTGTTGCGTGATGCAATACAAAGACAGACCGCATATATATATATATATATATATATATATATATATATATATATATATATATATATATATATATATATATATATATATATATATATATATATATATATATATATATATATATATATACAACTGAATCACCGCTGAATTTCATGAGGAGAGATTTGTATAAAAATTTAGGGTACTGAAAAAAAAAATAGAATTATGGTTGCCAAATCCACATTGTACTGAGATCGTATCAAATCGTAACGGATACGAGCGTAAATCGTATAGATACGCAAAGAAGCCACGTAAAGAACACACGTACAAATGCCACTAAGCCTGGTCCTAACGAGATGAAAGCATTGGAGAAAAATACTTTAATTGTATTTTTATTTAAAATTACCTGTGTTTGTTTTCTACAGGTGAGATATAAATTTGATCACAATCTAAGTTTACTTTAGTTATGCTTAACATTTAGATCATGATCTTGAAATGACAACAGATAGGTAACCAAATAAAGCCATCAGAAATGAGCTGATTACTCTGATGAGATGTTATCACTCCCGTGGTTCTTCCCCTTAAAAGCTACTATGAATTATTTTCAAGCAAAGCAATGCCCACAAATTCTTCAAGCAATGCAAAGAAAATTTAGAATTGGTTTGCTTGAGCATTGAAATAATAATAAAACATAATTGCGTCATTTTAGTCTGTTATATGGTTCTGCTATTATTTAACAAAATGAAGTGTTACGTCATCGGCTCTACATCGCCATCGGCATATTCCCACGCCAACGCAGGTATCACCACACTGACACCAAGGCAAATACTAAGGGTATTGTCACAACAAGAAGCATTGGAATATTGACACCAAACAATATCTCTACTACAGACACGACAATGAAGGCGATTTTATAAATATAATTACGTCATTTCCTTTTACTTTGCTTTAATTCTGAACCATTTAGCATTGCCACATTTATTAACTGAATATTTTCTTGGCATTTTGTTTTACATGTAAAATAACTGTATAAAACGCAGTGTTGGGTTTAAATGGCAGCAATAAGTTTATATATTTTATATTTCAAATATTTAGAATCCCACTGAATATCACTTCAAAAGCGGTGAAGAGGAACACCCCGACATTAACATTTTTATCTTATGTCAGTGCGTAAGGATCAGTCACAGTCAAATAGTAAACATCATAAGGCAAAACTATTCAGGAATTTGCCTAGGAATTGTCCTTTAAGGCGTAAGGCATTTTGCTTAATGACATAAGGTAAATGCCTTAAGACCAGCACATTCTACTTAGTAAGTGTATAGCTTATGTCATTGCAGTAACAACAAAAGCATATTTTTAAAAGTGCATTCCAATATACTTCCATTCAACACAGTGGAGGCAAGAGGAGTGCTTCTATTATTATACAATTATAATATGGTAAAGTGACAATCAAACGCACATGACCAGATTTGCATTTGATACGTAAGTTTGCGGGGAGTACAGCAAGCACCTAAGTTTAATAACAATCTTCAAATTTTTAAGAGTTGTCACTTCCGTTCTCATTAATTCTAAAATGGATGTAATATTTTGAGCGCATCGTTTTAGCATCTAATTTCTAATGAGTTCTTTGCCAGAACAGATGGCAGACTAAATTGGATGAGATAAGACCACCCGATTGCCCCACCACCAGTTTTCAAGTAACTGTTAGTTTCCAAAGGTTATCGCGTCTCATTCAATGCCACGGTCTTATCATTAAAACTAATGAATCTAGTTACATTTCGTAGTAACTATTTAGGAGCATTGGGTTATTTCCAAGGATAACTTCGATTCCAATTATTTGCTTCTTTATCCAGGCTGGAACAGGAAACGATTGTAAGTCCCATAATGAGAGCATAAAACTTTAGTTTTTTTTTGAAAGTTCAATTGACATGAGAAGTTTAAATCTTGATGTCACAAATGAAACTGTTCTATCTATTTTTATACTACTAGCTTATTTTTAATGTATATAAAAATGAAATAATACGCTGGATATCAATGATTCCTGCACAGGTTTCTTTATCTCTTCTCCAACCGACACCAAATTCAACGACCTATTCACAAGACACTGTGTCAATTGCTGCATTTTTGCCATCTATGTCCGCAGGTGGTAGTCTACTTGACGCAGTTTTAAATGGCTGTTCTGCAGTCTAGACATGCAAATACATGACATCCGAGTATGCAGACTAAGTACTCTCATATTACAGTGTATTTATATGAAGGCGATTTACTGTAACGTAATAATTGTATCGATTTTCAGATGGGTGCTCTGTATTTATTACATGTCAAAAAATTAAATATAAACAAATATTATTTTGAAGGATTCACGTCACTTTCCCTAGATTTTGCGTCAGAGCAAATTTCTTTTCATCTGTCTGAATCTTTATCAACCATCATGTTTAAAATAATTTACTAGCTTCTTAAGTCTTGCTTCATCGAGTCATACCACAAATTATCTAAAAACTGCCCTCTTTATAGAAATGCAAGGCATGATTATTGAAATGTCCATAATAAAACACATATTATGTGGCATGTAAAATATTAATATCAATAAATGGCACATTGATATTGCTCACCTAAGTATTACACGATTACAATTTTATACACTTCGGATATTTGACAGTAAAGCATTGTCATGAAATTAGAACCCAAAGGCGCCAATGAATATAAGTAAAAATCTAGCAAATGATATGCGAATTTTTTATTTAACCAATTAAATATCTGCTTTGTATTTCAGTTGTTACTTTTCATCTTCCACTTGGACAAATATATCAGAAAATATTTTAATATATTTTGAATATTAAATTGGTATTTTGTTTTATATTCCATTGAATTAAATAGATAAAAAATATTTAATTTACAAAAATATTTTATATACACCTAGAACCCAGAATGTTTGCCTCAGTTAAACTATTGATTATCTTGTTCTATTGACAAAAACTATGCTTGTTATTAATATTTTTAAATTTTGAAAATAATGGGGTCGCATATGTGTTACTAGTTTTATTCTGCAACATTAAACAGCTTGTTAAAAACGTACGGGTGTGGTGTTCGATACGATTTCTCAGGTATTATGGACTTCTGTTCTTACATGTATTACTTCTTAACTCTACAGCAACGTGTGAAATTTTTGAGAGCTGAACGTTCCTAGTGAAATTTACGTATATTAATATTTTGAGCGCTTTACATCGTAAATATGTCGCACTTGGAAACAACATGGGGCACACTGTTACAGCGGTCCAATCGGGAAAGCTATTGAAACTTTACCAGTGGCTGACTGACTGCAGTGGAAAGAAATCTTCTGATTTTGCGCGCCGCTTCAAAATAACATAAACCTTTTTGTCCGCGGAACTGTTCATGGATGAGGACTCATCAAAAATTATAACTAAGCTATTCACTAAGCGATTTCGAAGAGTTAAGGTGTCATCCAGCTTAAAGCAGAATAATTCAAATCTGAGGCCATTATCACATGAAGGACCAGTAAGTGCATTTTTTGTTTTATCTTCATTTATTTTTAGGTAATTTAGACCAATTTGCTGTCGATTTGAAAGCATCGTTCCATAGTGTCTAAACTTGAGTATGTTAAAAAGTGATGTATGACTGTGACTCGTCAACATATCTACTACTTCGTATTTCACAACAATGTCAACAACAGTACGAAGGACGAATAAAAGGAATCCTCAAGCACTGCCATTAGGAACATCAAAAGATAAATTAAATACTGTCTAATCTTCCAGTTTATAACGAGTTTTTAACTTTTGATCTCGATCTGAAAGAAATAACAGTTAAACCATTACTGAGCTGTTCCATGAATTCAGTATCTGGCATCCATCCTACTGAACAGCGTTATGTGTGAAATGGTATCAAAGGCTACTGATAGATCAAAGAGTGTCAAAACAGAGACAGTATTTTCGTACAAATACACATGGCGACAGCATCCACAAACGGTTTCCTGTGAGACAGACTATTTCTAGGTTAGCCGCAGTCTCGGTCACAGATGCAAAAATGACACAGAGAATTACGAGCGGCCCGTCAACAACAGCACTCTCAATTAATCTAGCGGAAAATGAAAGACGACCGGGATTTTAGAAGCTTAACTAGACTATTTTGTGGAGTAACAACACAAAAGGAAAGTAGCAGCTGCGATTCATAGCGAAAGAGAGCAGTCACATGACATAAGTAACCCGTGGTTTCATTTTGACTGCTTACAATGCTATCTATAAGTGGATTTTTAGCAGTCAAAATGAATTTCAAGATTTCCTGTCTTCATATTAATCCTAACAAACACGTTTTTGACTGTCTCACAGCTTAGCAATCTTAGGTGCACCCTTGGCCAAAATAACAGAAGAGTGACTGGAATATGGGCGCAGATTTTTTCGCATCTCTAAGTATAAAAAAGATCCTGTCATGATTGTGATTATCTTTCATATATGATATAAACATCTAAATCTAAAGATGAAATAGCAATTGATGATGTAAAACTTATTGCTAGAAATTCATATAAGATCGATTTGGCTGCCGAGAGCAAAATGATGCTGGGGATGCAAAGGGCTATATAAAAAAACTAATGTTTTAAAACCGTTTCAATAAAAATGTAAAGATATATATAACTGTTATTAACGAATACACCTAGCTAGGAGAAAACTTTTATTAAATGCTTATATAGTAAACGAATATGCTTAGCTGCGAGAAAACTTTTATTAAATGTTTTACATGGTAAACGAATACACCTAGCTACGAGAAAACTTTCATTAAATGTTTTATATGGTAAACGAATATGCTTAGCTGCGAGAAAACTTTTATTAAATGTTTTACATGGTAAACGAATACACCTAGCTACGAGAAAACTTTTATTACGTGTTTAACATGGTTAACGAATACACCTAGCTACGAGAAAACTTTTATTACGTGTTTTACATGGTTAACGAATACACCTAGCTACGAGAAAACTTTTATTACGTGTTTTACATGGTTAACGAATACACCTAGCTACGAGAAAACTTTTATTACGTGTTTAACATGGTTAACGAATACACCTAGCTACGAGAAAACTTTTATTACGTGTTTTACATGGTTAACGAATACACCTAGCTACGAGAAAACTTTTATTACGTGTTTAACATGGTTAACGAATACACCTAGCTACGAGAAAACTTTTATTACGTGTTTTACATGGTTAACGAATACACCTAGCTACGAGAAAACTTTTATTACGTGTTTAACATGGTTAACGAATACACCTAGCTACGAGAAAACTTTTATTACGTGTTTAACATGGTTAACGAATACACCTAGCTACGAGAAAACTTTCATTAAATGTTTTATATGGTAAACGAATACACTTAGATAAGAGAGAAATGTATATTTTTCTTACTTGCGAAGAAACAAGAATTTGTGTAATCGAGAGCAAACTATCCTTCTTGTGGCTTAATAAATACAAGTCGGCTTCTACCCTTATATCACTTCAGTTGTTACGTGTAATCTTATATACTTGATTAAAGGCTTTATTATCGCCCCTAGCTTTCAAGTATATTACTGTTATGTCATGATAATTATACTGCAAACATTGGCCAAATTATTAGTGACAGGATTCCCCCAAAGGATTTTTTTCAGAACAGCCTTGTGCATAAACATCGCAGTGTGCTGGGCTGAAATAATTCTTTCTCGCAATTCTTATATGGTAGCAAGAATCTAATGAAAACCTGCATACAGCGGAACCTCTGAAATCGGACTACCCTTGGGACAGGAAAAATATGCCCTATTTCAGAGGTGGTCCTATTTGGGACGTTTGTTCATTCTGGAATAAAATGTTGTGGGTTGACCATAGATTCAACTTTGATGTCCAGACTCAGTGAAAGTAATATTCGTTTACAATAATATCTATTACTGATCTCAACTGATTAACAGTCTGTATGTTATAGACACACACAATTTTGCATACTTTTGCGACTATATTTAGCAAAGGAATCCATTGTATATAGCTTCAAAAATTATCCATGTTAGACTGTCTTAACTCCGGAAAAGTTTAAACACCATGTTTCAAAGAATTAGCGGGGGTGGTAACAGTGACTTGCTGATTATAGCGCGCAAGAAGTACTCAGACAATGAGTTTGTATATTGTCAGGTGCTGGTGTTTAAGCAATATATAACCAAATAAGGCCCTAGCAACAATATCCAAGATGGTAATACACCAAGTGTTGTGAATAATGTGCCGCACAGATACAGTGATTTCCCTTGTGTCCCACAGTGGACCGATCTCAGGCATTTTGAGTGCTCGGGACCGAAAAAAGTGGCACGAAGTGGTCCGTTCCGAGGTGGTCCCAATTGGGAGGTGGTCCGAAGTCGAGGTTCCGCTGTATATGGAGCCCTGTCAAAAATTCTTATATAAAACCTTACATCCAGCCACTTAATCAGTGCTACAAAATCATTTATTTTTCAACAGAACGGGCAGAAATGTTCTTGCCTACTGCACACATATACTAGAAATAAAGCCAAGTTGAAGACATTTTTTGGGGCGAGAGGGAGGTTGAGACCCCGAAATCGGCAATGTTTTGTTGTTTTTAGGAAGGCCAGGAGCGATGTCATTTCCTAGGCAAGGTTACTATGTATAAAGAGAAGTGCCGTCTTAATGAGAACACTGAAAATTTCCCAATTTCCTTTTCAATCAAAAAAGAAACAACACCTGCATTAAACAAGGTCAATAGTGGCACTTTTCAGCTTCAGCTGTGTTCAAGAATTCCTTGGAGCTTGAGATTTCTTCTTCGTTTAGAGAACGTTTTTGCTGTTTAGGAATGGCATGTGTCGACTGCATATTCAACGTTTGCTTTTCTATGAAGAGCACGAAGATGGTGTATTCTTACGACAGAAACAGTCGACCAACACGTGCTAGTCATTAACACTTGTCAAGCCTTTGGCTTGTAAGGGTTATATGAATTTGTGCGAGCAGCCGTTGCTATCTTTTTTTCTTGACAGTGATCGGATTTCCGGTGTCATCTCCTCCACTGGCGCTATGGGCCCTAGGGCCACGAAACTTGGGACTTAGGTAGAACTTTATACGAACGTGTGCATGACACTTTTTATTTTCGCCTTCGATCTCTTTTTCTTGTTTAAAACGCCGTGTGAAAAGAGTGTATTTTTGCAAGTAAATGCAGAGCATTTAAGGTGCAGCACAGAACACAAGTTGCTCAGCTTTACTCAGTTGTTCAGCTCTCACGGCGTAAATAGATAACATGGCGTATGCCTGATCAGTCAGTAAAACCTTAAGTCAACAAAAACCAAACACTATTCGGCTTATAAGACGAGCTTTGTTATTTGCAATATATTATTCAAGAACTAACCCACTGAGGGAAGTATTTTTGCGTTTTAATTTTTGTCAAGTGTTTAACATTTCGCTAGCGAAATGAGGTTCTAGTTTGACATGCCTTATGACGTGCACTGCATTATTATCATTAGTGCATTTAGCTCCTTCATATAACTATTAATTTTCCTAAGTATAATATCTTCAGTAATAGCATCAACATGTTGGGTTTTCCTATTCCAAGATTTTAAATTCATTCTTTTTTAAACCGCAACAACTCCCCCTCCCTACAACCACCCCCCCCCCCCCCGCCCTCTACCCCGGCGTGCCATTCTGCCAATGGTATAGGAACTTTTTGTGGTTTCAATTTGGAGGAAGTGAAGAGGAGCTGACCTCATTTCTTCCCGACTAATATCTTGCCACGCACAAAAAGTAAACACAGCTAATTATTCATAAAAAGGGTATTCATCCCTTTAACATGACACTTTGGCCCTTTATAATTCAGACGTAATTGTTAAAACGTAAAGGTACTCTTCTGTAAAAACGATGAAATTGCCTTACTTTTTACTTAAGTAAATTGCTACCGCTAGAAACCTCTTTTTTCCAACGTCGCATAATTGTTCTACGATAAAAGGACACCATTCCTGACTGTCTTTGCGTAGGTATTAATGCGTAGAGAAAGCTGCTATTATTAGTCATTTGTTTCCTTTCATTTCATAAGCTGCTGATTACTGCTGGACAGTTAGTTGGCTCTTACTTACTTTCGCAGGCATACATTCATGCGTGTAACAAGTATGAATTCCGCTAATTGAAATTTAGTTATTGTCGTTCACAACATAATTGAAAAAGGTAACAGTGAGACTAACTTTCTTCAATTGCAATGCGTCCATTGAACATATCTGATTAACTCCTAGTGAACATTATGACGTCAAATGGCATCTGTCTGAGGTCACCCTGCCGTTTATCGCCTCGGCAAAAACACGTTTTATTGGTTGTGATACACCGTCTTTGAAACGCTTTTTTTAGCGAGATGGTAAGAACGCCGTTAAGATAACGTCCAAACAAAACTTTGATTGAGATACTGAAAGAACGTTGAACCCTCAAGGAATTGAAAACATATCATGTCGTCACTCACACACAATAAATAATAATTATTGTTTTCGGAAAAGACAAACCCCCAAATGTAAAATGCTAGATTATTCAACCTTTTTAAAATATTTATACGGAGAAAAATCTCGTTCATATTCTGCAGTGTGATTTGGTAGCGCCGAAAAGCAATCAACAAGTTTTTAGAATCTTCGGAAATATGTGACGGGCTCCGAGATTTCAAATAGACGTTTCATAGACGTCGCAATGTTTACTGGGACGGGTTGACCTTAGGGCAAGAGTATTCCATTGAAAGCAAAGGATCAGCCATGATCCAATAGTTGTGTGACTTTTTAGACGTTGCGGAAGGACATTGCCCTGACTTCTGTGACAGATCCTACTTTAGAGTTAAGTCTCGAACTGACGCAGTAGAAGATTCCCCCACCGGAAGTAGTATGCCCTGGGGGGAAGTGTCTTTCCACTACATAATAACGGCGTTTTTGTATGTCACGTCTTTTGTGGTCTGTGCCCTGTGCTAGTTTTCTCATTGAAATAAATGACTTGGGAGATTCTACAGATGCCAAGCCTGCTGCCTGGTTCACGACTATTACACCCACACATGGTATTGTGACAACTCCCATGAGACTGTTGTGTTCTTTTCAACTAAACACAACTTCAACCGGTGCATGTTTCACATATCTGATACTCAATTGTGTTTCATGCAAAAGTGATAACCACCCCCCCCCCATTCCCCACCCCCTCCCCCCCCCCCTCCTCTATATATCTCTCGTAATTTCAGGAACGCAATTCGAGCACACCACGGAGCAATATACAGCCGAGGCAGAGACAACATTTCTCAAAAATGGTTCTCTTTATTGCGTCTTTAATTCACTTTGGCAGCCATCTAAGAGTTGATTGAGTACTTAATTGGGTCTTTGCCTCCCTTGAGCACTACCTTTTATTCTTAATAGAAAACCTGCCAATAGTTCCGGCCGTAATCCGAAGCTCGTTGCCTAGCTCTGCGTTGTCACCACCATTTATAGAAATGTCGAACAGACACACCCTGATAGTGCGTCACATACAGTCAACACTCGCTACAGCGCTGTGATTGGAGCGATGGTGAAAAGTAGCGAAAAGCGAGTGTGCCGTCACAGATCAGCCAGTGCACACGTGTATCAGTATAACACATGTTTGTAATATACAATAAAACATGTTAGTTTTTCTTAGTGGCGGTGATGTTAAAGGGGATATTTATATATTGATTGTTGTAAGGAGTTGGGCCTGTTTTTGTCGTATTCTGTCCAGATGATGAAAAGAACGCACCGGAGCAGCTTTGCTATAATGTTTTTCTATGTACAAGAGAAGTGAATCACTTGAATGGTTACAGAAATATGGCTTGTACAAAATGTGCTGAGAGAGAGACGGGCAGATAGGGGGACAAACGTATGGACAGATCCAAAATACATTGTCCCCGATCCACGCTTCTGTTATAATTCGTGGAGACACATAATGAAATTAAACTGTTTTCGAGTTGTCCCAAAAAAACTATATTAGGACCAAGGAAATAAAACTTCTCCTTTTTTGGATTTGACAAAATGACATCTCAGGATCAGTATAGTCTCAGCTCAAGTAAAATCTACGGAACAACCAATATTAAAATTGCTGCATATTAGGTTCGGAAACAACGAAGCTGCTGATGTGATAATGACCAAATGCACCGTTGTATCTGAATAAAACACCTGGGTCAAGATGCGCACGTATATGGCGTGACAAATCCCAATATCACGTGATCAAATTGAGCTGTTTGCTTGTGAAAAAATGAAGGGCAAAATGTTGTGGCATTGTTAGTATATGACAATTATATAACATGTGTGCAACAGTGTTCTTCTAGATGTTATTCTTATTTTTAATTATTATTATTTTTCGCAGTTCTGATGAACAAATTGGATTATTATTTTCATGAAGTAGTAATTCTGTCAAACAGCGACAAACAGGATCGATCTGCAGCGCCTGAAAAGGCATTGTTTTCCGCAAATAACTAAACAATCTGAATCTCTAGTTATCGCTCACTCCCCAGTCAAATTGGTATGAGCTCTCGCAAAGTTCCATACTTTTGTACAAGCAAATGAGTGTGTGTTTTGATTTGTCCTTATTTTTTTTTTTGGGGGGGGGGGGGGAGAGAGGAGGTGAAATGAGAATCCTTACACCTGAAATGTCTGATAAAGTTACACGAAACTTCGCGATTTAGTACAAATCATGCCCTGAAACCCCTTCTACCCCTCATCTATTATCTGAGGCCCCTGCAGAAATCTGTCAATAAAAGTTTTATACAGAAACAAAAAACTAAGTATTTATGTTGTTATTTTGATTACTTACTGTATTTTTTTTAATATTACTAATTTCATTCTTTTTCGAAGTGGTCCGTAAATTGTGTGTAAAAAGACAACATTTAAAGTAATGCAATCATAGTCAAACCTATTACATACATTCCCCCTACCCACATCTATAAATGTGCAGGATATCAAAGGAATTGCTTTCCAGGAAGTTTTAGAAACTGTGGAGGAAAGTCAGAAAATTGCATTTTAGGAGTCGATAAAGTGGTTCGCGCTTCTAGATATTACTGACAAATTTTGTCTGCTAATTTCTTCATCCGGGCATGTAATACCGCGTCGTCGATGTTATCGTGCAGCTTGTATGAGTGCCTTATGTGCAGGCATTTTTTTTCATATTGTTCTGATCAGGGGCTCTTGTACATTTTATAGCCTCAAAACTGAAGCTCACGAAAGATATCTGAATGGGTCTTGGCGAAATAATAATAAGTATTTTTATGTTTTCAATTTTTTTTATTATCATTACTAGTAGTAATTGTTGTAGTAGTAGTAGTAATAGTAGTGGTAGTAGAAGTAGTTCCAACAGCAGTAGTAATAGATGAAGTAGTATTACAATTATTATTGTTACTATTATTATCATTACCATCGTTGTTATTAAACGTAAGCATTTCGTTTAAGATAAATTACAGGAGAACGCCAAATTTATGGTATTTTCATTACCACAAACCGATGGACTGATAAACACATGGAAAAATATTGTCAACATAAAGCGATGGCAGTTTTTTTTTTTCACTTGTATTTATTGAAGATGCAGATATACAGTAGTTTTCATGTTAGAACCACTTCTGTGGAGGTTTCTTATTTTTTAATTGAGATTGATGCACTGCTGTCAAATCGTTCATATCAGAAGCAGATTTCGATTAATCACCCATATTTCAAGTAGATTATTCCGCTGCTGTTTATAACGCCATATTGGTTATTACGCTGCAATGTCCGGATTAATTTTTCTTATATGAGGAAAAGATTCATTATTTCCTTATTATGGCTGATTGATTCTTTGTCACGTCGCAAACTCTATTTTCATTGGTCGAACTGTGAAGAAAAGCGGATGAGTGGAGGATATTGGGAATGTGCTCCAAAAATAAACAAGTTTAACGGGACCCAGCTGCATGGGCTATGCTTCTAAGTGCATGGGCGTTCCATAAGAAACCTTGCAATCAAAAGACAGGGCTGAAATTTAGTTACTAATCCTGCAACAGCCATGACCAATAAGTGACTGTAATTGACACTGTAATGACACTGTTTCCTGATCGATGTGACAGATTAGGCCACACCTGTCAGACACTTCAGCTAACCACTGGCAAATGAAAAGGTTTGTGCAACAACATTCCCTGATTTTCGCTTCCTATGTAATCTTGAGCGGTTACCGGGTAGGCGTGTTTTCTTTCCAGTGCTAAAGGTCAAACTCCTCAGAAGGCCAAACTTACGTGTATTTTACAACAACGTTCTTCACTAAATCATACCCGAACACATACAAAATACATTCGACCACCTTATAACCACGCATTCTACCGCACACTGAAATTTCGACATATTATGACCACATGTTCATGTGGTACATGTATTTTGATACAGTTCAACATAACGTATTAATTACTTTGCCTGGGGTAACTACATAGCAAACATTCTTACCATGTGGTGGGATATAAGTTTTCGATCGAGGGCATGTTCCGTTTTCAGGTTTTTCGCAAACATATGTTTGAATCCGATTGCAAGCTTCAGGAATATGTAACAACAACAGAGTGGATATTTGCTCACATTAACACAGCTTTAGCCGAATGCTGAGGATGCATTCTGTGTCAGTGTAGTTAAATCATTAATCTCATTAGTCAACACCAGTAGTCTCAAGGAAATGAAAGTTTACAACAGGGTAAAACAATTATTTAACATATATTACCAAATTGGTAACATGCAGTAAAACCTGGTTAATCCGAGCAGAGTTGGAAATGACAAAATTTATCCTGGTTAGCAAGATGTGAGATCACTCAGCGTTTCCAATATTAGTTTGCTTTGCTTACCAAATGATCTATTTTTTGTATGTGTCTGTTTGTTTGTTTGTTTGTTTTGGTAATGTAAGCAACCTGATTGCTACCCAGTCCATTCTATGTTTTACCCCTTAATAGGTGGTAAAGAGCGCCGAACCCTCATTTTGTCAATATTATACAATGGTATTATTTAATCCCAATTTTAATTTTCAAGTTTACATGAATATATAAAAAACAACAAGCCATCGTCGAAGGCGCAGACCCCAACCGGACACAGGAAGTCGCCATTTAGGCAATGTTTGACCAATGTGAAAAATAAGACGACGTTGCACAACTTCAATATATATATTTTCACTGTGCAAGGTAGCATATGCCTAGGATAAATAGTTTCGGAGATCTCGCGTTGAAAGCACCCAAGTCTTATATTGTAGTTATCTCAAAAGATCACAATTTTTGACAAGCCGCCATTTTGACAATTTTTGGCCGATTTTAAAAATAACACGACATTGCACAATTTCAGTATGTATATTTTCACTGTGCAAGGTTGGGGTAAACATTTTCGGAGAACTTGCGTGGAAACAAAACAGCATCCAAAGTGTGACACACGGACGGACGGACAGAGGGCAATCCTATAGACATCCCGGGCTCGGTCGGTTGGGGTCTAAAAACTTGATATTTGTCCCTCCACCCACCTAAACACCCAAAGCCTAAAAGTGAAAGAAATTAAGGGAGGACTGATATTAAAGAAATAAAGGGGGCTTGTACCACTTAATTTCTTAACAGATCCTTTAACAAGATCTGAATAATCATGTATCCCTTTTTGTTTCCATTTTCAATTTCGATTAATAACGTTGTTCAGTTTCTCTGACAATTTCTCTGATAATTTGAATGTACACTATTGGTCATTTACACGTATAACCTACTTGAGAATTGACAGGTGTTACGCGATAAAACAGTTGGCGAACAGAAGCCGTCATATTATATGCGGCAAATGCTTATTGACAATATCTGGGAGACACACGCAAACCACATACGAAAATCGCGGCATTGCCTTGTCCTAATTACACGGTTCATTCACACAGTAAAACCCACAACTGATTCCTAAAAAGAATTGTCAGAATTATCCACTCTCCTGTTACATACAAACCATGGGAAATCAAAAGGGACTGGAATATTTTGCCTGAGTTAGGGAGTTGTCCGAATTTGGCAGGTTTGTCCGGAAGGGAGGTTTTACTGTAGTGCTAGCACAATATGTGAACAAAGTTTCAGGTTACCATATCTTGAACGACATGTGGTGACAATATGTTTAACAAATATTACAGTTCACATGTGACAAGCATATGTTGTGGAGAAAATTTTTCCTATGCTAAACCACGTGTGGTCACATGTGTTAAACATATTGTCACCACATGTGGTATGATCTATAACCATACATGAAAGAAGGTATATCCATATGGTCGATATGTGCTTAACATATACTGATATTTTTGTAAACACTTGTGCAAATCTGTGCAAATCTTTAGCCACATTTATATGACTTATATTACCGATAAATGTTGAAAATATTGGAAACACATTGTTACTACGTTGAAAAAGTCGCAAACATTGACAAGCCTTGTTAACCACATGATTACTCTATTTTAAAGGCGTTCTCGACGTGTAACCAACATAATCGTTGGTAAATTTGGCATTTAGCGTTGCACACTGGCCATATTTCATTGTGTATTGGTTGGCGAAGATTCTTATGTAGTTGTAGCAACCGCTTCGAACATATGACCATATGGTTACGGTTTCGGCATTTCTGTGGGAAATTGTTCGATGGGCAAACGATGCTGAAATGGAGAGGACTGAACGTGCATCTGCTGCAAATTTATAACGGTTTTTGTTGCCTGTTTATTATTGCAGTATGCTCAAGCCACAGCATATGGAATGCCGTTTTCACATTTATTACGAAATTATTGATATCAAAAATTGATTTTTTGATCTCGAAAATTAATTTTTGATCTCAAAATGTCCATATTTTGATATCAAGAATTAATTTTTGCTATCTGTAATTGTATTTTTGACATCTCTAAATGTATTCTTGATCTCAAAAAATAATTTTTGATATCAATAAATATTTAGAGATATCAAGAAATATTTATTGATATTAAAAATGATTTCATGATATCTAAAATTGATTTTTTGAGATCAAAAATTTTATTCTTGAGAGCAAAAATGAAATATTTGAGAGCAAAATATCAATTTTGAGCTCAATAATTCATTTTCCTTTTATTGATATCAAGAATTTATTTCAGATATCATTATTTCAGAATGGAACTATTTTAATTTGTATTTTGAAATCTGCAACTGATTTTTTGATCTCAAAAATTGATTTTTGATATCAAAATATCAATCTACTTTTTTAAGTAAAAAATTCAGAAGCACACACCTGTAAATTAATAATGACTGGCCCTTATATGCAGAATCTTTGTTTAATTTTTTACTGTACAAAAAGGATGGAATTCTTGAGATCAAAAATTGTGTTGTTATTATTGATCTCAATAATTCAAGTTTTCATTTCCAAAATTTAATTGACGATTCCTTAAATTTTATATAAATGTGTATTTCCTTTAAGATTTTTTAAGTTTGTAAATTTTATTTTTTGATCTCAAAAATAAATTTTTGCCATCTAAAATTCAATCATTGATAGCAAAATATAATTTATTGAGATCTACATTGATTTCTTGATATCTTCAATTATATTTTGATATCAAAAATAAGCATTAAATGTTAAAACGGCATTCCATAATAGCATGCATACGGTCAACATTAGACAAGAAGTTATTAAACATTTTATGATCTAGTCAATGACAATAAAAAATCAATGCGCGTTGGATTGTAAATATTAATACCCCCACCCCCTCCCCCAATAAGCGATTATTTGAGCTAGACAGCCGAAACTGGCTTCACACAAAGCACGTGCCGCAGTAAGTTTATCAAGCTTTCAATTCAAGAGACACCAATGAATAGATTCCATCCCGAAATATGATTGACTTTGCCAATAACAGACTCAGTTTCCTCCGGTCCCTATATGCTTATCCAGTAGCTGGCTTAATGCATTGGATATTGAGAAAGAGAATTGAAAATAGGCTTGATGTTAATCGGACTCTGCTTGAGTAAAACGTGGAACAGGATGATCAGAAACATAACATCTACCCGTACAGATAAAATAAAATATGCCATCGATTTGAGGCTGCGACACCAACATGACCTAATCGCAACATTAAATCTGGTTGCAATTTAGTTGTATTTTGTGGTGACCATGGATCAACACCTAATCAACATCTTTGGCACAACGTTGAATAGACGTTAGATAAGCTACATTGTTTAGACGTTGTCTTTGGTTGCAACCAAAAATCCCAGTTTTTTAAACGTTTGATCAACGTCTGTGGTATGATGCTGTATAGACGTGGAATTTACAGCCTTGTTTAGAGGGGTTGCTGTTTCTTCACGACCAAATCCACCTTCGCCGTCGTTTAATCAACGGCTTTGGTGCAACGTTGAAAAGACGTCGATAACCTAAACAGCCAGAAGCAGGACAATAGCTGACGACACAGTAGTCGGGTATTGTCTTCCGATCCAACAACTTAATCATGTTAGCGCTCATCAGAAATGGTAGCCATGACAGGTCGCTTAGATAATAGACCAAAACGAGGGGGGTCAAATATGGGATATCGCAGCAACACACAACCTTTTTACACTTAATTTTGAAAAAACTTGACTTCATGCATATATATCTTGCGTTGCCGGATAAGTCAAGGGTGGGGGTGCCTTAACGGAGTTTCGACCATGACACCTTTTGATCCTCACTGTCCAGACCACGCTTCTAGATTAAAATTTCCCGTCACTCTCCCGACATCTGTACAATGTCGAGAGATAGAGGTTATCTCAACTTGTATTTGAAACCTTTTCGCCACGCTGATCAGACTCCGAATAACAGACGTCCGTTCACCATCGGCAGGTAGACGTTGTTTGGACTTCTATAATCTACCGAAACCTGACGGCGGTCCGGCATAGAATGCGACGCCTATCTAAAGTTAATGGAAACGTCACGGTGTTTATTCGGAAGCGGAAATTGGGTTGGAAAACGTCCACACGAACATCAGACAACGCCTACTTAGTTCTCACAATGAAAATACACTGCTAAAACACCAGTGCACTGCCAAAAAAACTGACGAGCGACCAATGGTCTACGACTTTAAATGACGGCCTCACAAACCCCGCTTAAATTTCTTTTTCTTAAGATACTTTAATCTCGGGCACTTGAAGTTTCTTTGAGGCTAAAATAGACAACATAAATGTACTCACTATTTATATCTTTCGGAAAACGAAAAAAGAATGGAAGGCAATCCTAAAATAAAGAAGTTTGAGTGAAGTAGAGTTTATTTTTTCTTAATTTTTTAACTAAAAGACAAGGGGCTAGCTGGTTAAACAATCGAAATGCGTGCATGAAAATCTGAAGCATTCTCCTCGGTTCAATTGCAACATCTGTCCAGCTTCTTTGTCAATGTGATTCTCATTTCTTAAATATAATTGTACCATTTTGACGAAGGAAAGCGCAAAACCTTGGTTCAGGTGGGTTCGTTGGCCTGGTACCAAGTAACCATCTGAGCCCAGAGGATTTGTGGACTAACACTAGTGCAATTAATCCAATGCCATTTGTAATTAAAAAACAAACAAATAAACAAACCCTGCGCATATTTTATAACCAAAATAAATCACCTAAATGTATGATAAAACAAATGTTATTTATTTTTATCACATTTCTTGGCTTAAAGCCGGAGTGCATGTTTCAAACACAATCTCCTAGGCCTACCGAAAGCACACATGGATGATAAGCTGAGTAAATTTTAATAGAACTACTTCATTAAACAGAAAGAAACACCATGTAAATAAATAAATGGGGGCGTAGGGGGATTTCCTAGGGTATGGCAAAATGCTGGGGTGTTCCTCCGCCCAACACGGAAAACAACTCTGATGACCACTCTGCGTTAACGTCACGGTCAGCAGTATAACATGTTGTTGTGGACCGGAAGTAAGTACAATGAGAATCTTGAAGTTATTCTAACCTCTCATTGTCAGTGAGCTCAGAGTGATTCGATGTCCCACCATAACTATATCCCACTATCACTAATCTCAGAGTTATTTTACCTTCCCGCTATGACCAGTCTCAGAGTTACTCTACCTTCCCACTATAATTAATGTTAGAGTTATTGTTCCCGCCCATTATTACTGATCTCAGAGCTATACTTCCCTCCCACTGCCTCCAGACTGTCGCTGGATCCCCATACAAGACCCCACATCGATTCGAGTTTTAAAATACCTGTCCTCATTTATAGCTGTCAATATTTTCGCAGCTGGTCAACAGTATATTCATGCTGACTCAAAATAAGTCAACATCTGTTTTGTTGCATAACCGAACTGGCGTTTCGATGATATTAACTGCACTATCTATAGAACATTCAGCATTGTTAAAGCATTGACTAGGGAATTCACCAATCACAGCATTTACTAGAGTCAAATAACAATTGGCCGATATTGGCTTATTCTGAGTTCAACATGAAGTATTATTAACCAGTAAGAAAATGGTGACTTTTAAGTCAACGTTTGAGCAACTGGTCATGTCTTTATACTGACTCGAAATAAGTCGGTATATTCTTCGTTGCGGACTTGGTTAGCGTTTTGATTACAAATAACTGCAATATCTTTCGAGTTCTAATCAACATTGAGAAATTATTGAAATCAACCAATCAGTTTAAATCGTGTAACAATACTTTAGGTTGACCCAAAATAGGTCAAGACCTGCTCATTATTCTGATTTTATACACTGTGAGGTACAAAAAAACTATGGTCCTTCTTTTGACGGAATTTGTGGACAATGCGACGCCTACCAGCGACTACACTGATGTCGCGACATCGAACGACCGAATCCTAATCTTTTGGGTTAAAATCAAACAACATGATAACATTATCGACGGAAATAGATGCCAAAACAGGTGGAACCAAAACGGAATGTAAATTGGTGAATTTGAGATGTGGGCACATTTCTGTTTACTTGGCTACATGTGCGTTTAGGACCCATACATAAAAACGTGGCTTTGTATACATTATACTTCTAGGCGACTATATACAGCGCCATTTTACCTACGCTGTAATATGTGGCTACGCCGACGCCTAGCGAACGTCGGGAAATAGTCGTTATTTAAATTTTCATAATCGCCTAACTCCCGACGACGATCCGAAATTAAATCACGACGTCTATATACTAACAATGCAACCTGTAATGTTTACTGTAATTCTCATGGCAGAAACGCCAGAGGTTACAACAATGGTATGGTAAATTGTGCAGGTCAAATTGTATTTGTCTAACGGGCAAACAATGACTAAATATTTGAACAGTTTTACTCGGTTTTACGCCATTATCTTCACCCGCCACGCAACACAGGCTCATCACAAGTAGGGTAAATTATGGGATGGCCACCTTGCTAGCTCTCCCTTGCCTGTGAGGATCCAGAGAGGGGTTAGTGTAATTGAACCCGAAACCCCTTACACTCGTATCTCTTAAAATCCCGCGAATATCTCTGATTTGAGGTGAAATGTATGTGACAAACACTCTTAAAGACGTCACCCTTTAAAACTATCACCCCCCCCCCCCCAAAAAAAAAAAACCTAATCTCGGACCCCTATCCCGCCCCCATTAGTCACCGCTCTGTTAGGCATCTGATTGGCTGGCTACCTGAAAGGCCGGCTTGACATATGTTTTTATTGCTTATTTCAGTAATTATGTACAGCACATACAGGGCAATTGAAATAATGTTTACCTTGAGTGACTTGAGCTTATAGCCGTGGATTTTGCGCCTGCTTCCTGGTCTCCCTGCCACTCCGGCTTCTCGCGAATGTTTGTACCAAGAATTTAAGCTCCATAATAAGATCTGAGCTGCATCCTGCCTTGGAGCGCCATTTTGTGCTGACACGGAAGTTGAAATAGACGGTGCGTTATAGTTCTGTGATGATGCTGCATGATGATTGGACGACGAGGCAGCGAAGTGCACAGCAGCGGAAGCGTGTGATAAATGAGGGCGTGTAGCGGAGCGATATGCCGAAGCCGGTCTTACAAAAGCACGTGCCATTTCGCTCTTAACTATTCCACGTCAAAAGGGGTGTGACTTGCAGTGAATGGCTTATTAGTTTTTAAGTTTCCTCTCGTCGTAGATTTGTTATTCCGTGGCGGCAAACAGAACGGTTTTTAGTGCTATTTTTAATAATGAGCCGTTGCTTAATTTTGCCTCTACAAGTTACAGATACCACAACAAGGTCATTTTTGTTTAGCAGCTCAATTAAAGGGGCCCGAAAATAGTTTCCCTGTTCATCTACTCATAAATCAAACGATCTTATTTTGCACAAGCCAAGAAAACGTCTGGTGAAGAAGTCTTATCCAATAATTATAAAACGGTAAGGAATCGCGTCATTTGAAGCTACTCACTTCAATGGTATATGCTTTTGAGTTTGATACCGGTTAAATCATTTAACTGCAAAATTTTGAGAAAATCTGCTGTACAACTGGATATATTTCCAAGTTTTAAAGTCATATGTGTATAAACGCCTTCTACATTTGAGGAGTGTGGAGGGATTAGACGGGGGTTGGAGTCACTGTATTCTGGTTGGTTATAGGTGGGAGGGGGAGGGGGGCAAGGACGAGGAAGACACTCCAGCAATATTATTTGTGAGATCGTATAAGACGATCCCTACACGTCTGCCATCATTTCAGAATATTCTCTTCACATTTTTGTAAAAACCATTAATTCTTGTTTTAACCATTAATCTGAAGGTGACAAAAACTAAACTAGCAATACAGACTATAATGAAATTTACCATGCTAATTGATTACACTTGCAACATTAAGACTTTCACAACATTGCAACGTGATGATAATTATTAATATTAAGTTGAATACTTAATGTGCTTATTCATATTCGTCCACGAATCATGATGTATCATTTATAATTAGTATTATGTTAATCAGACTTGTTATTATTTCTATTTTTACATAATATCATTTTCAAGGTATCGCATTGTAGTTTTTTTTTTTTAAATACGCAGCTCCCTTGATGAATCCATTTATCTGCAGGAGAAAAGCTAATCTGTATCCCAAGAAACATAATTTTTATAGAACCTTCAAGAAGATGAAAGGCATTCAGATTGTTTGCCTAATCATTTTAGATGCTCTTTACATGCCATGCTTCTAGGGCCTTATTGAGTATTATTAAAACAGAAAGTCCAAGAGTTAACCCAGCATTTACAATGGAACGAAATATAATCCATGCCAGACATTCAGATCACATTCTCAGAATATGTGCAAGACCAGATAACTCTGTTGGCTAAATATATATCTACATCTTGCACTTTATCCGAACTCAAATGCATAACTATCTCTTTATAAAATTATTATTTTTAATCCATGTATAACATAACTTCTTAATGATCTAAACTCAATAACTTAACTGCACTAGATTTGGCAAACACCTTCGTCGTTGTTCTGAAAAGTAACAAAAATTCTATAAAACTATCAGTCCACATTGGTTGGATTAGTTGGATGTGATTAGCTGCCCACAGCTTAAGTCCCAAGTAAAGCTACACGCGTCCATTCCAACAAACGACCATCTATGAATGAGGGCGATTTACTGAATGACTGAGAACTGTATGACACACTACAATGTGCCACCAGAGACCTCATGGCAAGTGGGTGATCAAGGGCTTCCCCCCTTCCCCCTTCCCCCTTCCCCCCTTCCCCCCTTCCCCCCTTCCCCCCTTGGCTTTCTTTACCCACAGCGTTGGTTAACCCTTTTGAAAACTTTTCAGAAAAACTAATCAAGACTTCAGATGCTTTTCAAATGCTGAGTTAATGAGGCGTTTTTATACTAGTCAATAATGAAAGAAAGCAACGTCTGGCAAAAGGAGTTTGTGTAGCCATGTGTGATTCCAGAAAAATATATTGTCGACATTAAAGATATCTGATAAAAAGTCTGTGTATAATATGACTTTTTGCTATTTTTATTTTCGTGAGGCAGTTAAAAAATGCCTGAATCCAAGTTACTTGGGAGGGGGGGGGGGGGTTATCGAAGACATATAAGAATTTAAAATACACCCAATGGGATTTTCGAACATACAGATTGTTGATAATTTAATATGTTATCTTAGAACTTACACAATCCTTTTTATTGCTCTGCAAAAAAAAACGTGCCGCTGTGGCTGAAATTATGTAAAATGAAATGTTTAAAGTAAACGGATACAGGGGATCCCGCAGACAGGACCGCCCCCAAAAATGGCCCCATCTAACAAGTAGGACCACTTTCAATAGTCATCCTTCTGGAACCGTTCCATTACGAAAATCCAGCAAATAGGATTTTCCAGCTTCCACCGTGATTTGCGTGGTAAATTTCAATCGATTTTGAAGTCTCCTGAGCTTTACCCTGATTTTGAAGTCTCCTGGGCTTTAAGCTGACCATTGAAACTGTTTGAAAGCTTGATAGGCGCTCTTCTTTCAGGCCTGTGAAGACACTGCATTCTCACTATTTCTTCTATTTACAACGCCATTGGTCACCTGATACGATTAGAGCAGACATCGTACCTCCTACAATCACCACGGGTCTGATTCGAACTTGAGAGTACTTGATTGACATCTCTTACAATCTGAGCACCAGTCCAAATGGATACCAGATGACGATCTGGTGTTTCACAAACGTACATGTCTATAACTCCTTGACCGTGAATTGCCCATCAGACAACGTGTTTGTGCTAATCCACAACTTGTGATAATCACAAATATCTATCGAGTCTAGGACAAAAACAGCCGAGGCAAAATCCGCGAGAAAAAACAACTATTCTAGGACAAAAGCCACCTTGATAAAACCCGCCCAAATATTTCCTAACTGCTATTTAATTATGATGAGGCATACCGCCATACCACCCAAGCCCAGGAGATAATCATATATTTTGAACAGAGAAAAGGCATTAAATGATGTCCTGTTAGCGCAGCATAAGCAATCTTCGCCAACTATAAGTTCAACACATGGTCAAATATATGGTTAGTATCTTTCAAAATATTAACGCAAGTTAACCACATGGTCGATATAGGTTGACCACATGAACATAAGTTTACCATATATCGTTAACATGTGTTAACTACATATGGTCATTTGTGTTGAAAATGCCAGAAATATGTCTTTCAATAGGAGGTGCTGGAATAATCATTACCTAAACGAAATTCTCAGCAAATCGCCGGATGAAGTTTTTGGTTGAGGTGTTTTGAACAACATGGTTAACCTGTGGTCAACATCTGTTAAACAAACCACCACCATTTTTGATCACCACGTAGTTAAGCTGTAACCATAAATGGGATAACATATGTTAACGACATACAGTAAACATATGTCCATATGGGCGACAAAGTTTCAACAAATGCTGAAAATTTGGTAAAGAAAAACAGTGAATGTTCAGTTGCACAAACACCAGGGTTTTATCCAGGGCGTCCGGTATGCCAGGGTTCTTTATACAATAAAACTTGAATTTGGCACTACGCCAGGTATCCGGTGTCCGGAATAGTGAAGTGTCCTGTTTATTTTATGTTTCTTTATTGTGGAAATCTATGGAAAATAAAATGGAAGTAAAAATGTCTGTCCGATATAGCGAGTTGTCCGGTTTATCGGGGGTACCCGGACTTGAGGTTTTTTTGTTCATGCTAAACACATATTTCATCGTGTGGTGAACAAATGTTTAGTGAAGATTTGTGAGGTAGCAGCAAATGCACTCATATCGAAATATTTCGCAGCGAATTGCAACCGTGGTGATGGGCCATTCGACATATACCTTGTACGGAACCGCCTGCAACACCACACTATCAGATTGCTATGGGCAGTTAATCTTGACTTGACCACTGATCACTATTTCACCAAGGCGGGTTTTTTTCTGGCGAGAGATTTGTCCTATTCATCCCCTTTGATCATTTTATTGACATTAGAACACTGTGATATATATATATATATATATATATATATATATATATATATATATATATATATATATATATATATATATATATATATATATATATATATATATATATATAAACATATCAAATAATTGTCTTTGCATATTAACCACCAGATTTGAAATTTCTAATAAATGACATCTTTCTAAACTCAGCAGTGATATCGAAATTCCATGCCAATGTTGCTACTTAATTCACTGACAGAAAAGCAATGTCTTTCAATAGAATGTAAACATTGCGATGT
This sequence comes from Protula sp. h YS-2021, assembly GCA_949752745.1. Lineage (NCBI taxonomy): Eukaryota > Metazoa > Annelida > Polychaeta > Sabellida > Serpulidae > Protula > Protula sp. h YS-2021. The sequence continues at coordinate 43,508,862 of OX457025.1, forward strand.
TCGATCAATGTTGGACAGAAGTCGTACCGGAAGTCGGATTAAAGTCGCGTTTTCGTTGTTTATGGAAGTCGAAGCAAAGTTCACCTTGTGACGTTGGATGGGCGTAAAGATTGCACATAGATCCCGCTTTTGGGTCATTCGATCACGCAAGATAAGTACGAAAAAGATTTCCATAAATGTTTTTCAAAAGTAGGTGGGAAAAAAAGTTAAAATTTTCGTTTTTGGTCTACTTTCAAAATGACCTGTCATGGCTGCCATTTTCAGTGAGCGATAACCTAAGGAGTTTGCAGTCCGATTTCTATAAAACATCCATTTTTGACGTTAATTCAACTGTGTACAAAAGATGTTAATTGGGCATCTAAACTATGTTTTTTTTACCCAACGTCTATTCAGTTTTCGTTCAAAGACGTTAGTAACACGTTGATATGTGGTCACGACCAATCACAATCAAATCAAAACCAGAACTAATGTTGTGGTTTAGTTGGGTCGACGTCGCAACCTCAAATCGACGTTGGATCGACCTTAGAATGTTTACTAGTAACCACCCAGGCGAAAAGTTAAAATTAGAAGGAGCTATCGGCTAGTGAAATACAGAAAACATGTTTTTACAATGAAAGACGTAAAATAAAGAAACTCGTTGCAAATTCTTTTATGAAGCAATCACTTCATCAGTTTGTGTAGCATTTCCCTTTTTTATGCCATATAACTCTAGAAACCGGCGGGGTGTAATTACGTCAGCCAAACGTTTCATTGATAAAATTTTTTCGTACATGCCTACAGCAATTATATGGCGTCTGAGTAACATGTATTGATATCAGTTCAGATCACTCAGTCAAGTTTTTAATGAAACTTTTTAATGCATAATGTCACCAAATGATTAGGTTAATTTTACAGCATGTCGCCGGGAATCGTCTCGACGCACACACACACACACATACACACACACACACACCAGCATCATAGAAATCCAGCTATTTTTAATGCATGCTTACATGTTTAAAATTTGGTGCAGCAATAGTGCGACATCTATCGGCATTTTGAAAGCTTATATTTTATATCACACAACCTGTATGTGATCGTCATCATATGTTTGATGCATTCCGCCACAAAGGGGTACATGCATGCAGTTACTGACTTCACCAAGGGATGGCGAAGAAATGGTTATACAATTTGTCATCGTAAACCGATACTTAATGTCAATAATGTTACCTTAACATGATCGTGGGAATTGTTTTTTTCCATGACTTCCATACATCAAGGTTAATTTGCAGTGAATTGTTCTCTTCAAAATCAACATCACAGCAAGCTACGCAAGCAGGGTCCTTGCTCCCATGCCTACCCAGCAAGCATTACAACGTCGATCCAATGTCGATCCGACGTCGATCTGTGGATGTGGCGTCGAACCGACCATATCGCAGCATTAAATCTGGTGGCAATTTGGTTGTGATTGGTCGCGATCATATAACAAGGTCTCATCAAGGTCTTTGATACAACGTTTAATAGGCGTTGGATGGGCAAAGTTATTTAGGCGATGCTTTTGATGTCAACCAAAACCCTACTTTCTCCCACGTTTAATCAACTTCTTTCGTGAAATCACAACCAAGCAACAACCTTTTCATGTTATCGCTCACTGGAAACGGAAGCCATGACAGAATGTTCTTTAAAAAGACCATAACGAGGGCGAAACATATAGGAATTCAGTTTTTTCCCGCCTACTTTTGAAAAATAATCATGGCAATTGACTTCACATATATACTGTGTTTCCGGATGACCAAAGAGTGGGGGTGCTTTGGCGGAGGGGTGACCATAATATTTGTTGATAATCGGTGTCGGGAAGGCTATTCGAGATTACTATTTTTCATGACGTCTATCCGACGTCTGCAGATTGACGTTATTTCAGCTTTCATAAACAAAAACAAAAGACGTTGATCTGTCTATCCAGCGTTGATCCAACGTCGCAATGTTTACTGGGTAGCGTCTACAGAAACAACACACCTCCGGCTTATGAGGGTAGAGCATTTTTCTAGCGCAAATTCAATACAATCTATTCGTAAAAGAGACGAAAAAGGAGCATAACAGATGGAGCAAAGAGGGGCATCGAGCTAAATAACTTGAACGGATTTTGTCTAAGCAATTTATAAGGATTAACAATTACTTTTCAAACCCTTTCTGTTTTTAACAGGTAACTGTTGTTGAGAAGGAGACCATCTGTGAAGTCGTACATCTTCAAAACTTAAGAAGTGTTAAGATGGGCTTTAACTGGGTCTGAATGGCGTATTGACCATTGAATATCACATGATCGAACTCTTCATATCAGGGGAAAGATATACGAGTCCTGTGAGACACAGAATATTTTTCCGTTTCCGCCACGTGCCTGCGGCTTAGGAGTTTTTGTCACAGAAAAAACACGCATTTTAGAGTATTCCCTTAAACTGTTTTGAATGAATTAGGAAGGAAGTGGAACAAATGACATTGGGAAGGTTCCAATTCTAAATGGACAGTTTCCCAACCTAAAAAGACCACCATAAAAGCTTCATTTGTGTGCCAAACTGGTTATTTAATAAAGGCGTCCTTTTTGGTACTATTTCTTTAGAACCAAAAATAAGGAAGCTTGCCTTAATCTTCCAAGTTCAACGCACCATGAAATTCAATTCTGTCTATAGAACGAAAGATAATTCCTATTTAGCTTGAATGGTAAGAATGGCCGGTGCCACACCCCTCTACTCTAGCAGCTATCTGACATTGGAAGACAGAGTTTGTTTTGAACCTCAGAATGCTTTAGCAATCGCAACTGAGAAAATGCAGTCAGTTACTGAACCCCACCCTCGCTTTCCTGGACACTATGTCTAATGGGTTTGGAAACATTTTTAATGGCAATATGTTTCCTTATGACTTGGATCAACATCATTGTTATTTAATAGTCCTTTCTCTTTTACAAAAGTAGAGTTTTATATCCCTTCTTACGTAAAAGAACTACAAAGCTAATGCATCGCTTCATGCCGACTTAAGTCACGAGAATTTACGATATAATGGCAGAATTACACCAGCCGTCCAAACTCTCGTCAACACGATCCACTTATTACCATGTTGACAGAACACAAAGTTAGATATAATGCAGGTTTTAAAATCGTACTAGCAAACCCCTCCAAAGTCTGTGTTGTATTACAGAATTGTTTAACTGAAGAGGATATATTCCAGGTAAGCAACTAAGATCACGTGACATTTAAGTATAGAAGTTCAGGAAGAAGTATTACACAAGTTTGCAAGTACACACAACAGACTCCGCGTTTGTGTAGTTTGGAAAAAGGTGCGTAGCCTGTACACCATAATCGAACGTGTACCAGTGGCGTCAATCCTATCAGTAAGACAGCGAACGGATACCCAATGATGTTGAATGATGTTTATGTAAAATTTCTTTCTCAGAAAAAATACCTTGACATTAGATACTACCATATTTTATCGTGTAATTCAACGGGAGCGCCCTTGTATTAACAAAAACTTATGCAGTTTGGTTCATCTGAGTTGGTTTAGACAACGTAGAAATAGTAGTTTGGTCTTCCATTTAAATATCATGATTCACTAAGGTCTTGTGCACATTGACCAAACATATAGGATTAATGATTAGAATGAGGATTTTGATGTTTTTACATAATTAAGCGTCAAAGTTTCACACAATCAAAAGACAGTGAGTTAGGCCTCGGCAATTCAAGTTGATGTTTTATATATATACATAACGATATTTAGTGTATACATTACTATGTAAACAAAGCTGCCCTGGCTAATTTTATCAAAAGTAAATCTGCAGAGAATTTTGTTTAATTATGGCCAATAATTTACCAACTGCAAAATATTGTGCAAATATTTGTTTCTAGCTTTTGCTGTGACCATTTGAATGGTCAAACACGTGGTTAAACATAGTTAATGCAATGCGCAAGCCTGTTTGAAAATTTGTGTTATGACAACACACGTTATATCTAATGGATATCTTCTGCTATTTTGGACATCTTTTGCTCTTGGCTGTAACACAGACTTGGCTTTTAGGCAAAGGAGGATTGTTAGCAAACACGATCATTCAACAGAAGCGACTGAATGTTTCAGAAGGTACATGCTATATTCTTGCTCAACTGAAGAGCCTTTAATAAAATAGAGTGTACTTGAATTTATCAATGATAAATTGGATAATAATGCGAAAATGGCACTCGGTGAAGCTGCTCACAACTTTTAAATCCTTTACTTGTATTTTGACGCACATTTCTGCTCAAGTGCTCTAATCTGTCACAAAGCACCGGAAACAAGGTTCCTACAATGTCAGCTATAGTCACTTATCGCTAAAGGACAGTGTCCGTAGCTAGGGTAAGATTTATCTCATGATACGCAATTTTTGCCTGATGTCTTAGCTATCAATCAAAAGCTGATAAATATAGTCTGCAAACGACACCATAGTCTGAGACAGTTAAGGTTAGGGAGATCAAATTAGGGTAAGGAGGATCAAATTTGACAGAAAAATATTGTAGCAAGTCTAGCTGATCCCCTATAAGCAGCTGTGAAATTCATTTGCATTTTGTAGGAAAAAAAGCCTGTGGATAGTTATAGTGTTGTATTCTAAGCTTATTACGCCAAAGTTAGACTTCTTGGTGCCGGTACAAACGCGGATCCTTTGAAGCGTCTCACAGTAGGGGACATTTTAAAAGTCCAAATGTAAACCGGACAGGATCATTCCTTCATTATGTAAGCTCCTACAGAACATCTCCAGGATTCTCCTCTTCAGTCATTAACTTGAACTCAAAGAGATCCCAAATACGATGAGCTAATAACATCATTTAAGGGCGTACTTCGGTGATATTTGGAGCATATAAACATTTTTAACAGTTGTTTGCTTGCGGTTTAAGAATGTTATTTATTTTGCAGTGAAATATGGCATTTTTTACGTTATTACATGTGTCAAAGAAATAAATTAAACAATACTCCTTTTCTCATGTGTTGCTCAATTTCGGGCTAAAAAGTAAAAAAAAACCTTGGGATCTAGAATCTTGTTGTTAACTACGGAGCACCTTGGCTCGTCAAAAGCAGAGCTTATTTGATGCGCTGTTGAAATTCTTAATGTGTACACCGCTTTTATATTGCTGATTTAAAATTTTGAGTCCCAAGAAGTCATCACTAAGAATTCTGACAGTTTCTCCTTCCTTCCTTTTTTACACTTGAGCGTATTATTATTATTATTATTATTATTATTATTATTATTATTATTATTATTATTATTATTATTATTATTATTATTATTATTATTAACGTTCATGACGCCATGAAGTTTTCAAAGCTAAATATCTTCTACTTTCCGAATAAAATACGTTATGATACTACTTTTCCGCACAAATTTTTCGTGACCTACTTTTTCAAATGTGAACCCATTACCTCATCAGTTTATCGATTTTTGTTGTTTTGGCACTTCTAACGCTGATTATAAGTTCATTTGATGGCGAAAAAATAATTAAAAGGAAGTTAAGATAAATGCCAAATACTAATACTATAAATGTCAAATGTCAAATACTAATACCACTCCATGTCCATGCACCTGTAACGCACAGTACGAAAAAGACCCCTGTGAAACTCGACATAAAGAAAACGCTTCTGCATCTATTCAGTTTGCTGTGCGTAAAAAAGTATGCCTACAACAACGTTAAGGCATTGAGCCTAACTGCTTTGCTGTTGAGTGGGATATATGCACACGGCTTAAGCGCCAACTTTGCGAATGTCCGCCAGGCCTGTGGGGTTAGCAATTAAAAACTGTGCATTTCATCAATATAAAAGTCCTTTACTACGCATTAAAGAAAACTAAGTAGGTTTTTTAAATTATTATTTTGGGGCAAATTTGGCTTCAGATGTTTCTGATTGCACAAAAAGACGCAAAATAAACCCTGTTCGTAGTGATTTCTTTTCTTACCTGTTTACATATCTGAAAATTTGATTAAATGTTACTGCTCCTACATTTTTCATCAGATCACAATGAAATGATGCATATATACGACCTGTATTGCGCGTGCCATAGTATTTTACTTCGACGATCCGTAAACTTTGCCGATTTTGCGCAACGAAACAACATTTGTTAAAACTTGTCATCTACTAATTCTGAACTTTGCATAAGGACATTCAAGGTCAGAGAAAAATACTTTTTTATTTCTATTTTTGAATATGTGGTCATGTATCTGGCATGGCTACATCATGTATGGAAAAAGTCTATATTTTAAAGCTTTTAGTGTGATTATTTTGCGCTCAAAAATGTAAATTTATCTTCACTGTAGCGAAATCTGTCTAGTTACACGCTGAATTTCAGTTTTTTCTTTGTCAATTAACCTTTAAATATGTATGAAAACGCACTTGATATTTTTCTTGTAGACTCATTCTATTGACATTCTACCGATTTGTATGAAATAAATCGGCCTTTAATCCATATTTAAATGTCTACATTTGAAATTGCATCACATGCCTCGTACATTTTTGTTATAAAATTTACAGTTGAATTACATATTTCTCCATCAAGTCTGTTTACTTCTTAATTAGATATATTTATATTTTTATTTAAACAGATTTAATGTTCAAATCTAACACAACTCTCAAAGCTTAGTTTGTTTCTTACATTTTGCTCTGATAGAAAAATTGTTCTTATTTGTTGATGTTGTTGTTTCTTTTACAAAATACTTCTTTTATAAACATCTTTTATGCAGCAGATTTTCACTGTAATATAACAAATCGTTTTCCTAAACAATAGGCATAAAACGAATATCAGACTTTCATCCATGCCTTGGCAAGTGAAACGTAACTTAAAATTTAGCAATATTTTCCTCTCGAAATCAACATAATGTCATGCAAGTCACTTCTTTATATTATTTGGTATGACAGAAACCAATAGATATATGCCTTTCTATCGTTTATCTCTAGATAACTTCTTTTCACGTTTATCTTCTGGTTCTTCTTCGAATTGTACATCTTTCTCTGTCTGTTTCTGTTCCTTTCTGTCTATTTCTCTCCCCCTCTTTCTCTCTTTCTCCATATCTCTCTCGCTCCCTCTCACTCCCTCTCTCATTCTTTCTCCCTGCCACCCTCCCTCCCTCCACATCTATGCAGATTCTGCTGATGAAAGACTGATATTTCTGTGAGACTTTTTGCGTTTAAGAAAAGGTTTAAGAATTTAGTGAGTTCCATTTTTGTGGTAAATATTGGTTTAGAAAATAACTACTAAGGGAATTATCATTTTCAATAACATTTTTAATCCACGTGATTTTTGCGCATTTAAGAGATTTGTCATTCAATAAAAAGGTTCGAAATGCGAAAACTACTTCACTCATAGTCCACTATGCCTTTTAGTGAATACAACTGTTTTTGCCCTGAAAGAACAGAACTGTTGTTACTTCCTAAAGTCGGTATAGAATTTGTTAAGGAAAGGGTGTCCAGAACTATAAACCTACAAAAAACATTTGTTCAACGATATAAATTCAGGTGGAAACAAACTAAAACAAACTAGTATAGACAGTTTTCTGCCATAAATAGTGGATTTTCATTCTGGGTTTTCGACATGGGTATTCCATTGTACGTGTTTTGTTTGCATCTGTCAGGCAACGTGTTCATGGGATGAAATAAATAACTTTCTCAATTAAACTCGAATATTTTCTCTTTTTTACCTTAGAAAATAATGATTTTAAATTAAAGTGTGCATTCCATATACAGAGATAACTCCACTTGTAATTGCAGTGTTGCGGTGTATATAGACTGATTTGCCTAGACTTCTTTTGTAATGAACGATGCATTAAGGTCTCAAAGGTTTCCGGACGTTCAAGGACACTCTGCAAAATGAATTGGCATATCGATATCTCAGTTCTCTCTCAGTTCTCGGCAGAGTTGCTTAGTTGGGTCTGACTAAATGCTTCTTTCATAGTCATTTGATGAAAACCCCAAACTTTAGTTTTTTTATATTAGACATTAAAGGATAGTCGAAATATTGCGAATTAAATATCACATACCAGCACATTTGTATAACACCTAACGAAGATTATGAAACATTGAAAAGGTAAACAATGGGTTTAATTACATGTATTATATGATATGGGTCTAGGAATTATAAGCATTTCCGACTTATTTAAGTGGTTTGTTGAAAATATAAAGCCAAAGTATTAAAATGCATAATATATACTAGATAACTTACTCACATGGAACTCACACATATGACTTTCTTAATCAATTCAATCTAAAAATATTATCTCACATGTCACAACGCGAAATTTTCCTCCTTATCTTGAAAGTAAGTACAATAAAATACGAGCTTTCTTCCTTGTGGCTACCATTATCTACTCCCCCATTCGCAACTTAGATGTCAATTAAGTATAAATTCTTTCAGAGTGATTGTCAGATTTGCTGCGTAATGAGAAGCTTAGAACAACCTCTGAAATTCAAGTAGTTACTAGTGACCAGGTGGTTAAATCTACAAAATATGTAAAAAGTCTTGGTACATTTCTTCACAAATTTATGGATATGAAAAACTTTATTGATCTTAAGTGCCAGAGCATAGTATATTTCTTACGTGCGCTTGGTCAAATTAGGCATTTTCTGTTTATACTGAAACTGAAATAGTTGTTAATGCATATATAACGTCAAGGTTGAACTATTGTAATTCATTACTACATGGCGTACCAAAAACTCAAATAGGTTACAAAAGCGGCAAAAATGTCTGCTAGTTTAATCAGTTATAAATCCAAATATTATCATATTACTTCTGCTTTAATTGACCTGCACTGGCTCCCTTAAGAACAGGGAATTATTTTTAAATTTTAATTCATGTGTATAATGGTTTAAATGGTACTACTCCTGCATATTTGTCTGATATGCTCGTGAAATACGAGCCAGTTCGTAGCCTTAGGTCGTCCTCTCAATATCTATTTAAAGAAACTAAATCAGGAACAAAATATGGTATTCGGGGTTTCTCAACAAATTCGCCCACCTTTGGAAACTTTTACCTCTGATATCAAATGTTGTTTCACACTCTCTTGTTTAAAAAAGCCAAACCTATTTTAATTAACCTCTTATATCTTGTTTTAGTTCAATTTTATGCTAACTTTTTATGTATTCTTAGTCTGTTCATGTCATTAACAATATTATTTTCAAAGTATAATCTTTGTAACCCTTTGAACTAACATTGAGAAAGGGCTTTATAAATATTGCGTTATTAATAATAGAAATATTTCTCCTTATTTTGAAGCTTTTTGAAAGGTTACACCATCTTTTACCCTCTCAGTATCCATTTTAAGACATCATTATCATGCGCATTTATTGTAATATGAACCAAATTCATAGTTTGTCGTCTTTGCTTGTATAAAATATGGTGAATGTGCAAAAAATACTATCACAACAGATAGCTTTGTGGTAACAGTTAAACTGTTCCCTGTTAATAAAAAAAGTTAGGTCTATGATCGCAGGCTCTGCACTATATTACATATAACTGTTTTTTTTTTAATCTATGTAGAAAACTAAATATATTATTTTTCGGTCCATTCAGATGCAATCAATATATTGTGGTCGTTATTATTTATAATTTCTCACACAGGAAGATTGTCTTTCGATTTCTTGTGATTCATTTCCTCTTAGTTTAGCTTATTCTTTGCAGGCGAATGGGGAATGCATCAAAATATTAGATGCAAGTTGATACCAACAAAGTCAAACACCAGTGAGAGATCTATCATACCTCTCTAATTTCCAGTGCCACAGGAAATTAGCATCGTAGTATTGAATGGCAATCTTTCGATTGGTGCATTTCAATATTAGTTCCAAGGAAATTCACACCATATAGCAATATCGCATGCAGTTTTCTAGAACTGTATCTAGTTAATATTTAACGATATCTGCATGAATTTCCATACAAAAGGTATAAAATTTTAATTTGTATAAGAATACAGTAAATACTTGCACACATTATCAGGTGTTTATAAAACATTTTATATTATTATTTATAACTCTAACTGAAGTAAATCGTAATCAAAATGCAGAGCTATTCGGGGCATTGGAAACATTAGGATTACTAGATCAATGTTCTAACCAACTGAGACTTTGTTAGTAGCAGGTTTTGCTACCATTCAAAATATGGCAAATTGACTCAGTTTGGTATTCACTTTATTCTTAAGTAATTTTTTAATTATAACGCCATACAAAAACATGAAGCATTCCAAAATGGTTCTAGGATCATGATCGATCCAACACAAAAAATAAATTTAATAAAATACCTCTTAAAATAGAAACCTGTCAATACTTACTAAAATGTATGAAAAATGGAAAAGGTCTTTCCTCAAGACATTAAAAATTCAGTCGTTCCATTGAAAACCGAGCTTGTTTTATGCAAAATTTGTTTTCCTGAACTGAGTAGTACTGGATGTGTCCATTAATTGCAAGAGTCGCAAGCATAACCAAAGCCTTAGCAAGAGATAATTGCAAACATAACAGAGTTCCAAGGGACTGCGTTACGCATACAACATGAGCTTTTACCATTTAAGTTACCTGCAGTCTCGCCACTAAAACCTTCAGCCTTCTTTTTAAATGCGGCTTCTTTTCAATCGAGAGATTTTGAATATTTTTAAGCAGGTAGACATTCATCATCGGTTGATCATACCTGATTGTCATTCAATAAGGAGGGGCATTTAACGAACACAAAGTACTCTTACATCGGAATATATGGTTCAGATTGATTGCCAAGTTCTCAGATCACTGTGAGCCACGCTGTCTATTTCTTCAAATATGGGTCGTTTATTGGCAACATCATGTATTGGTCCCTTATGATTTTAAGACGGTAGATGCTATGTTAACGCCATATTCATAATACTAAGAAAAAACCTGCATGGTCACAATGTCATTCAAAATATTATACTAATAGCTTTCAGTTGTCGGTCATTAAAAAACTTCTTTTGTGACATTTGTTGCAGGTACCGGGGGTTTCCGAAAAAAAGCCGAGGGCTTCTGTAGAAACCGCTCGTTTCTAATCTTTTTATTTAATTTAATATGATTGTAAAATAAGATTTATTTAAGACGTTTCCCAAAATGTGTTACTGCAAGTTGCTTGTGAATGGTTTACAGCATCCGCTTTTCTAAATATTTTATTCCTCTGAAGTTTAAATGCACAATGGTGCTATTTGATTTTGAAAAAATTAGGGATCCCCCACCCGTCGCTCGTTCCCTCATTAGATATGCAGATAGGATCTTGGAACTGTTTTACCGCTGCCTAATGGGTTCCCCAACAGCTGCGTTTCCGGATTTATGTCGTAAAAATTAAGATTTTATCTTACTTTGAAGTTTATGCTCCCGTGTTCCACAGATGTGTGGGGTAAGCTACTTGTGATTGGGCTACAGATTTCGCCTATCAAATACCGGATTCCATAGCGCCCCACCCCCCTTTGTGTCCTGAAATAGCCGTACAAACAGATATTCGGCAGTTGCTCAGGATCCGTCAAGAACGAAAGATAAAAAAAAGGAACAAATTCTGCGTTCAATAAACCCGTCGGCAAAACACGTGTACCGAGAATCGGGATAACTTAAAGATTTTTTTTGGAAAGTTGTAGAGAGAAGCCAAAATAGTTTTGGTAAGATTTATATCGTTGTTTCTCTTGGTTTTGGGTTGAAGAATACTCACCTGCTTTGGTGGTTTATAGTTAAAAATTTCCCCGTTTTTATTTTCACGTCTGCATCCTTCGGCGACTTTATTTTAAATGGCAGAAATTCGCTATTTCGGTACTTGTTTGTGTAATCAATATTCTGCCTAATCTTTACTGAATGATAGATTCAACTGACGCGCGAAGTATTGTGCTTATGTACTTAAAAGATCATGAGTGTGACGTTATGCTATTGTATTTCGTGTGTAATATTTTCGGAGAATTATGAATATGTAAATAATGTTCTTTTTTTTCCAGTTACCGTTGATGTTGGTGTTACGTTGATGTTCCGCTGATGTGTGCCAGTTTAGGGAGGCACCCAGTTGGATAACAAATAAAGGTCTCCCAACGCGTCAACAAGCTATTTTCTTCGTCTGTCTTTCCCTCTCCGAAATCGACTTTCTAACAGTAACAAAACTATTCGTCGCGAACCTGTGTAGCCATGGCAGAGGCAGATAAGGGCGAGATAGTGACTGCGAAGCGAGAGCGCGGAAGACTCGCAGACGAGCTCTCGAAAGTGCTTAAAAACTTGCGGAAGGATGATTTAATCCCCGAGAACATTGAGGCAATCACAACAGAATTGCAGAAGTTGTGTGATACTTTTAGCAGTTTTCAAGCGTCGCATCTACAATGCTTGGACATTATGATTGACCCGGATGCAATCGCTACACTGGAGATCCATTACGGCAGTGTGGTGAAATCATTTCGAGAATGTAAGAAGCGAACGGATAACTGGATATCGAGCTGCAGAAAGGAAAAGGATAAGCAATCTCGCCCCGATGAGGACGACAATCAGTCTGTCACGAGCAATCTCAGTACGTCGTCGACAAAGCTACGCGAAGCAAGAGCGAAGCGACTCATCGCGGAAAAACGCAAGCAGATGCTCAAGGAAAAACAGGCTCTCGAGATGCAGCGCATAACGGCGACTATGCAAATGGAAGAGCTGGAGCAACAGAACGCGATCGAGGAGGCCGCTATTGAAGAGAGTGTTTGGGAGGAGGCGGTCAGTGAAGAATCTCCCAAACTCGGTGTTTCTGGGGTTGAACTGGAGCCTAGCTTGCCGATGCATAGCAACAGGGACGGCGTAGCAAATATTCCAAAGGCCTGCCCTGAAACGGCTAGCGCCCCTATTGCTACCCACAACCACGCACACGACAGGACGGAAAATGCATTCTTGCGTCTAGCAAACGCCTTGCAAGAAGGATTCAACTTGCCAAAGCCGGAAATACTTACCTTCTATGGGAACGCTACTGACTACACTAAGTTCATCCGGAATTTTGAAACGACCGTGGAGACCAGAGTCTCGGACGATAGTGTAAAGCTGAGCTACCTGATTCAGTACTGTCACGGCGAGGCAAAACGTAGTATCGAGGACTGCGTGCTGATGGAGGCCAGTGAGGGATATAAGCGCGCAAGGGAAATTTTACGTTCACGCTACGGCAGGCCTCACACAATCGCAAGAACGTACGTGGATAAGCTAACGCAAGGTGCACCGATTAAGTCTAACGACGTGAAAGGGCTTAGCGATTTGGTCTTGGAAATGCAGAAATGCGAAATCAATCTTTCGCAGATGGGTTTCGTCTCAGATATTGACAATTCCGAGAATCTGAGAAGAATCGTGCGTCGCTTACCTCACTTTCTGCGTGTAAAGTGGGTGGACGTGGCTCAGTCCATTGTGGAATCCGGACGAGAGCCGAAATTTGCCGACCTCGTGAAGTTTGTCGACAATAAGACGCGTTCCGCTAGTTCCGTCTATGGCCTTGACCTGGTTCGAGACGACCGATCAAAGCCACCAAGACCGACGTCGACGAAGCCAAAAATTACAACCCTCTCGACCCAAAGTGACGCTTCCCAAGCTCATAAACGCAAGTGTGGATGTTGCGGAGGCAACTGTGCGGATTTGACGGAATGCAGTGCGTTTACCACTCTACCTCTAGAAGAGAGAATTGCAACTGTGAAGAGGCTGAAGCTCTGCAACAATTGTTTCAAATGGAAACACTTTGCACTCAAGTGTAGGAAACCAGCCGCATGCAACGTTCCGGGATGCAACAAAAAACACCATCCATTGTTACACTCGTGGAGTAATAGCCGGCCGTCAGAAACCGTAAAGCCCTCGGTCAGCGTAGCGACAGCGGATTGCAACCAAAGAACAGTGACATTTCTGGGAATAATACCAGTTGAGGTAGGGGGAGAAAACGGCTGCCGTGTGAAAACTTACGCCCTTCTGGATAACGGTTCCCAGCAATCCTTCTGTGACGAGAAGCTGCTGCATATGCTGGGAGTTGCAGGCAAACCAGTTACGTACAGCGTAACTACCCTAACGTCGCAAGAGCAGCAAAACCGGGGTGTTGAAACGGATCTGACAGTAAGAGCTTTGAATGGAGGCCGCCCTATGACGATCAATGGCGTGTGGTCAGTCAAGAAGCTAGCCATCTCATCCAATTCTGCCGCAAAGCAATCCGATATACGCCAGTACGCACATTTGGCCGACCTCGAAATTCCTCAGATTGACACATCAGATGTCCTGCTTCTCATAGGAGGAAACTCAGAGGCCCAAATTCCGCTGGAGTTGCGTAGTTCTGGGGTGAAAGGCGAACCATACGCAGAACGTACTGCGCTGGGATGGGTCGTGCGTGGCCCATCAAACAAGCCCCAGACGGAGAGTGCGAGCGTCAATTTTCAGCAGACTGGCACTTTAGAGCAGAACCTCGAAAGGCTGTGGAAAACTGACTTCAGTGAAACTGTGGATAATAATGAGATTGGTTGGTCTGTAGAAGACAAACGCGCAGCCCAGATAATGTCGGATACTATCACTATGGATAACGGACATTACAAGCTGGCATTACCATGGAGTGATCAAAACCGAGATATCCCTAACAATATTTCAGCGGCCCATGCGCGTCTGAACCAACTCAAGCGACGCTTAGAAAGAGATTCTGAATTGCATGAGAAATACACCGAGCAAATAAATGAGTACATTGAAAGAGGTCACGCCGAGGAGGTACCGTTCAGCCCCGAACGACCCGAACGCGTTTGGTACTTACCTCATCAGCCGGTGACCAACGTAAATAAGCCAGGCAAGGTTCGCGTGGTGTTCGATGGTGCAGCCAAGTTTCGAGATGTGTCGCTTAACGGTCTGCTGTTACAAGGTCCAGACTACTTCAATAGTTTAGTGGGCGTTCTGATGCGTTTCCGTCAAGAACACATTGCTGTTGCGGCGGATATCGAGGGAATGTTTAATCAGGTCAAAGTGGCAGAAAGCGACCGCGACGCGTTGCGCTTTCTATGGTGGCCGAATGGTGATCTCAACTCAAAACCAAAGGAGTATCGAATGACGGTCCACATTTTTGGCGCCAAGTCATCACCCAGCTGCACAACCTACGCTCTTCGAAAGACAGCTACAGACAACGCCCAGCATTACAGCGAAGAAGCCGTAAGTAGCGTTTCAAGAAGCTTTTATGTCGATGACTTTTTGAAGTCACTCGCAAACGAACACGCAGCTGTCAAATTATCAGGGGAAATGCAATCGCTGCTTAGCAGAGGGGGCTTTAGGCTAACGAAATTCCTAAGTAATAGGCAAAGCGTTATTGACAGCATACCCCAGTCGGAGCGAGCTGCCTGTGTAAAAGAAAAGAACCTGTGTGATGAGCAACCGAGTGAGCGAGCATTAGGTGTGCGATGGGACGTTCATAATGATAAAATCACATTCGATGCCAAAATTCCCGACAAACCGACCACCCGCCGTGGGATCTTAGCGGCCGTTAGTTCCCTTTTTGATCCGCTTGGTCTCGCCGCCCCAGTGACGCTCAAAGCGAAAACGATATTACAAGAATTGTGTCGCCAAAAACTGAATTGGGATGAGGAGATTTCCGTACGGGAGCGTGTCAGTTGGAGAAATTGGGTGCAAGCGCTTCCAAATCTTAGAAATGTAAGCATCCCCCGCTGCTACAAGCCCAGAGGTTTTGGTGAAATTTGTGACACGCAACTGCATATATTCTGCGACGCAGCTGAATCTGGATATGGCGCTTGCGCTTATCTGCGATTCACGAACAACAAAAATGAAGTTTCAGTCTCGCTTGTCACTGGAAAGTCACGTCTCGCTCCAATCAAGCAAGTTACCATCCCCCGTCTCGAGCTGTCAGCAGCTGTATTGGCAAGCCGATTGTACAAGCAGCTCAAAGACGAACTTGAAATTCACGTGACCCAAGCTGTGTTTTGGACAGATTCAATGATAACTTTAAGTTACATCAGAAACGAATCTCGGCGGTTTAAAGTGTTCGTTGCAAATCGCTTGTCGGTTATACACGATAACACAGACGTCAACCAATGGCGCCACGTGCCAACGCATTGCAACCCGGCCGACCTAGCGTCTAGGGGTATAGACGCGGACGACGCGGAAAGTCTAAAAGTCTGGCTCGAGGGGCCAGCCTTTCTGCGACAAGGCGAAGAACAATGGCCTACAACCACAAACGTCCCCCAAGTACACGAAAATGACACAGAAGCCAAGAAAACTGTTCAGGTCAGTGCTGTTTCGATCGACAATGACCCTCTTCACAAACTGTTCCTAAGGTACTCAGACTGGCACAAACTGCAGCGCGCAGTTTCGTGGTTATTGCGATTTAAAGGTTATTGCATCTCCAAGTACCTGAAAGGAAAATCGGAAGTCTGTAGAACCGAGTTAACTGTAGACGAACTGTCCAAGGCCACAAATTCGGTGTTCAGTTACGTTCAACGTCAGTGTTTTGGGGACGAGTTGGATAAGGTTATGAAGGGACAGCCGGTGCAAAGGTCTAGTCGTCTAGCAAACTTAAGCCCCGTATACAGAGAGGGCCTATTGCGTGTGGGTGGTCTGCTACAGTTCTCTGAGCTAGAAGATGAAAATAAGTCCCCAGTTATTTTGCCTGACAAACATGCTGTAACGTCGCTTGTTATTTCGAGTTTGCACACAAAGAACGGCCACGTCGGTGTAAACCAAGTGCTTGCAGAAAGTCGCAAAAAATATTGGATATTGCGTGGCAGGAGTGCGATAAAACGAGTTATCGGTCTTTGTTATGAGTGCAAGCGTAGGAATCAACGCCCATGTCAGCAAAAAATGGCTCCACTACAGCAAGAGCGTATGACACCGGACAAACCCCCATTTACGTACGTAGGCGTGGACTATTTCGGACCTCTAATGGTCAAGGTCGGACGTTCTCACTCCAAACGGTACGGGGTTATCTTTACGTGTCTATCAACGAGAGCAATCCATCTTGAAGTTTCCCACACGCTCGACACTGATTCGTTCCTCGCCGCGTTTCAACGATTTGTCAGTAGGCGTGGCCGCCCATCAAAGGTATTTAGTGACAGGGGGACAAACTTAACGTCTGGGGAACGTGAGTTGCGTGAAGCATTAAGTGCGTGGAATCAGGGCAGAATTAACGATCGTTTGCTGCAACAAGAAATTAGCTGGAAATTTAATCCCCCGCAAGCTAGCCATGCAGGGGGTGTATGGGAACGCATGATACGCTCGGTACGTTGCATTATGAAATCCCTAGTGGGTGAGCAATTGCTCAACGACGAAGCTCTGATGACGTTGTTCGCTGAAGTAGAGAAAATACTGAACGACAGGCCGATTACACAAATTAGCGATGACGCCTCCGATCCGGAACCCCTGAGCCCCAATAAGCTTTTGCTATTGCGTTCAAATTCGTGTCTACCTTACGGAACGTTCGATAAAAACGACGTCTATGCGCAAAGATGGTGGAGACAAGTGCAATATTTAGCGAACGTTTTCTGGCGTAGGTGGATACGCGAATACTTACCTGGCCTACAGGTGCGTGAGAAGTGGCAGCGTCCCCACCGAAACATGCGCGTAAACGATGTTGTGCTTATTGGCGATGAAAACCTACCGCGAGGGCAATGGCCCATCGGCCGCGTAGTTTCGGTGAACATCGGTAGAGACGGCTATGTCAGAAGTTGTACGGTCAAGACTGGCAAGACAGAACTGGTCAGACCAATTGTCAAATTGTATTTGCTCGAAGGGTCTCACTGAACGGCTTGTGTTAAAGAGAAGAGACCAAAGTAAACTGTATTTAATATGTTTTCAAATTATGCACAAATTGTGAAAAAGGTCTAAGTATTATCTAAAGTTTAGTGGGGGGAAATTTCGCAAAATAACCAAGTCAAAATTTTGGTCCCATTTTCAGGCGCAAAAAATGGCCAAAAAAAAAATGGACCCCGACCACTAGGGTCGGAGTCCAAAAAATTTTCTAAGTCCAAACAAAAATTTGCCAAGTATTTAGCAATATGTTTTCAGTGTAGAACTTGTTATGCATGAGCGTCTGAGAGGCGCGTGATGTTGCTTTACCTTTGCTTGCGTATGTTATTATTATACATTCAATGTGTGCATTTTCATATATCACTAGATTGTATGAGTAAAAGATGGGTTCTTCTATGCAGTGCGAAATGGTGTTCTTGCGGATATAATTTCTGAAAGATAAGAGTTCTTGAGCAGAAGCCAGCTATAACCATTGTTGTAATTGCATAATGTTGTTTATTGAGATGTATTAGTGTTTAGCCGTGTGTAAATATTTTATCGCAAGTTAGGGATTGTGTGTTTGAGTGACGCTATACGCAGGGTTACCCGGATACGAGTCATCCGGAAGAATGTAAAGATAGGTACGAAAGGCGTTGTGTACAAATTGACCCCAGGTCGAATCGGTGGGTACGAAGTGTACGGTTTTCTTTTGGTTATGAAAATGGCGTATTTTCATGGCGGTGGACTGTAGAAACCGCTCGTTTCTAATCTTTTTATTTAATTTAATATGATTGTAAAATAAGATTTATTTAAGACGTTTCCCAAAATGTGTTACTGCAAGTTGCTTGTGAATGGTTTACAGCATCCGCTTTTCTAAATATTTTATTCCTCTGAAGTTTAAATGCACAATGGTGCTATTTGATTTTGAAAAAATTAGGGATCCCCCACCCGTCGCTCGTTCCCTCATTAGATATGCAGATAGGATCTTGGAACTGTTTTACCGCTGCCTAATGGGTTCCCCAACAGCTGCGTTTCCGGATTTATGTCGTAAAAATTAAGATTTTATCTTACTTTGAAGTTTATGCTCCCGTGTTCCACAGATGTGTGGGGTAAGCTACTTGTGATTGGGCTACAGATTTCGCCTATCAAATACCGGATTCCATAGCGCCCCACCCCCCTTTGTGTCCTGAAATAGCCGTACAAACAGATATTCGGCAGTTGCTCAGGATCCGTCAAGAACGAAAGATAAAAAAAAGGAACAAATTCTGCGTTCAATAAACCCGTCGGCAAAACACGTGTACCGAGAATCGGGATAACTTAAAGATTTTTTTTGGAAAGTTGTAGAGAGAAGCCAAAATAGTTTTGGTAAGATTTATATCGTTGTTTCTCTTGGTTTTGGGTTGAAGAATACTCACCTGCTTTGGTGGTTTATAGTTAAAAATTTCCCCGTTTTTATTTTCACGTCTGCATCCTTCGGCGACTTTATTTTAAATGGCAGAAATTCGCTATTTCGGTACTTGTTTGTGTAATCAATATTCTGCCTAATCTTTACTGAATGATAGATTCAACTGACGCGCGAAGTATTGTGCTTATGTACTTAAAAGATCATGAGTGTGACGTTATGCTATTGTATTTCGTGTGTAATATTTTCGGAGAATTATGAATATGTAAATAATGTTCTTTTTTTTCCAGTTACCGTTGATGTTGGTGTTACGTTGATGTTCCGCTGATGTGTGCCAGTTTAGGGAGGCACCCAGTTGGATAACAAATAAAGGTCTCCCAACGCGTCAACAAGCTATTTTCTTCGTCTGTCTTTCCCTCTCCGAAATCGACTTTCTAACAGTAACAAAACTATTCGTCGCGAACCTGTGTAGCCATGGCAGAGGCAGATAAGGGCGAGATAGTGACTGCGAAGCGAGAGCGCGGAAGACTCGCAGACGAGCTCTCGAAAGTGCTTAAAAACTTGCGGAAGGATGATTTAATCCCCGAGAACATTGAGGCAATCACAACAGAATTGCAGAAGTTGTGTGATACTTTTAGCAGTTTTCAAGCGTCGCATCTACAATGCTTGGACATTATGATTGACCCGGATGCAATCGCTACACTGGAGATCCATTACGGCAGTGTGGTGAAATCATTTCGAGAATGTAAGAAGCGAACGGATAACTGGATATCGAGCTGCAGAAAGGAAAAGGATAAGCAATCTCGCCCCGATGAGGACGACAATCAGTCTGTCACGAGCAATCTCAGTACGTCGTCGACAAAGCTACGCGAAGCAAGAGCGAAGCGACTCATCGCGGAAAAACGCAAGCAGATGCTCAAGGAAAAACAGGCTCTCGAGATGCAGCGCATAACGGCGACTATGCAAATGGAAGAGCTGGAGCAACAGAACGCGATCGAGGAGGCCGCTATTGAAGAGAGTGTTTGGGAGGAGGCGGTCAGTGAAGAATCTCCCAAACTCGGTGTTTCTGGGGTTGAACTGGAGCCTAGCTTGCCGATGCATAGCAACAGGGACGGCGTAGCAAATATTCCAAAGGCCTGCCCTGAAACGGCTAGCGCCCCTATTGCTACCCACAACCACGCACACGACAGGACGGAAAATGCATTCTTGCGTCTAGCAAACGCCTTGCAAGAAGGATTCAACTTGCCAAAGCCGGAAATACTTACCTTCTATGGGAACGCTACTGACTACACTAAGTTCATCCGGAATTTTGAAACGACCGTGGAGACCAGAGTCTCGGACGATAGTGTAAAGCTGAGCTACCTGATTCAGTACTGTCACGGCGAGGCAAAACGTAGTATCGAGGACTGCGTGCTGATGGAGGCCAGTGAGGGATATAAGCGCGCAAGGGAAATTTTACGTTCACGCTACGGCAGGCCTCACACAATCGCAAGAACGTACGTGGATAAGCTAACGCAAGGTGCACCGATTAAGTCTAACGACGTGAAAGGGCTTAGCGATTTGGTCTTGGAAATGCAGAAATGCGAAATCAATCTTTCGCAGATGGGTTTCGTCTCAGATATTGACAATTCCGAGAATCTGAGAAGAATCGTGCGTCGCTTACCTCACTTTCTGCGTGTAAAGTGGGTGGACGTGGCTCAGTCCATTGTGGAATCCGGACGAGAGCCGAAATTTGCCGACCTCGTGAAGTTTGTCGACAATAAGACGCGTTCCGCTAGTTCCGTCTATGGCCTTGACCTGGTTCGAGACGACCGATCAAAGCCACCAAGACCGACGTCGACGAAGCCAAAAATTACAACCCTCTCGACCCAAAGTGACGCTTCCCAAGCTCATAAACGCAAGTGTGGATGTTGCGGAGGCAACTGTGCGGATTTGACGGAATGCAGTGCGTTTACCACTCTACCTCTAGAAGAGAGAATTGCAACTGTGAAGAGGCTGAAGCTCTGCAACAATTGTTTCAAATGGAAACACTTTGCACTCAAGTGTAGGAAACCAGCCGCATGCAACGTTCCGGGATGCAACAAAAAACACCATCCATTGTTACACTCGTGGAGTAATAGCCGGCCGTCAGAAACCGTAAAGCCCTCGGTCAGCGTAGCGACAGCGGATTGCAACCAAAGAACAGTGACATTTCTGGGAATAATACCAGTTGAGGTAGGGGGAGAAAACGGCTGCCGTGTGAAAACTTACGCCCTTCTGGATAACGGTTCCCAGCAATCCTTCTGTGACGAGAAGCTGCTGCATATGCTGGGAGTTGCAGGCAAACCAGTTACGTACAGCGTAACTACCCTAACGTCGCAAGAGCAGCAAAACCGGGGTGTTGAAACGGATCTGACAGTAAGAGCTTTGAATGGAGGCCGCCCTATGACGATCAATGGCGTGTGGTCAGTCAAGAAGCTAGCCATCTCATCCAATTCTGCCGCAAAGCAATCCGATATACGCCAGTACGCACATTTGGCCGACCTCGAAATTCCTCAGATTGACACATCAGATGTCCTGCTTCTCATAGGAGGAAACTCAGAGGCCCAAATTCCGCTGGAGTTGCGTAGTTCTGGGGTGAAAGGCGAACCATACGCAGAACGTACTGCGCTGGGATGGGTCGTGCGTGGCCCATCAAACAAGCCCCAGACGGAGAGTGCGAGCGTCAATTTTCAGCAGACTGGCACTTTAGAGCAGAACCTCGAAAGGCTGTGGAAAACTGACTTCAGTGAAACTGTGGATAATAATGAGATTGGTTGGTCTGTAGAAGACAAACGCGCAGCCCAGATAATGTCGGATACTATCACTATGGATAACGGACATTACAAGCTGGCATTACCATGGAGTGATCAAAACCGAGATATCCCTAACAATATTTCAGCGGCCCATGCGCGTCTGAACCAACTCAAGCGACGCTTAGAAAGAGATTCTGAATTGCATGAGAAATACACCGAGCAAATAAATGAGTACATTGAAAGAGGTCACGCCGAGGAGGTACCGTTCAGCCCCGAACGACCCGAACGCGTTTGGTACTTACCTCATCAGCCGGTGACCAACGTAAATAAGCCAGGCAAGGTTCGCGTGGTGTTCGATGGTGCAGCCAAGTTTCGAGATGTGTCGCTTAACGGTCTGCTGTTACAAGGTCCAGACTACTTCAATAGTTTAGTGGGCGTTCTGATGCGTTTCCGTCAAGAACACATTGCTGTTGCGGCGGATATCGAGGGAATGTTTAATCAGGTCAAAGTGGCAGAAAGCGACCGCGACGCGTTGCGCTTTCTATGGTGGCCGAATGGTGATCTCAACTCAAAACCAAAGGAGTATCGAATGACGGTCCACATTTTTGGCGCCAAGTCATCACCCAGCTGCACAACCTACGCTCTTCGAAAGACAGCTACAGACAACGCCCAGCATTACAGCGAAGAAGCCGTAAGTAGCGTTTCAAGAAGCTTTTATGTCGATGACTTTTTGAAGTCACTCGCAAACGAACACGCAGCTGTCAAATTATCAGGGGAAATGCAATCGCTGCTTAGCAGAGGGGGCTTTAGGCTAACGAAATTCCTAAGTAATAGGCAAAGCGTTATTGACAGCATACCCCAGTCGGAGCGAGCTGCCTGTGTAAAAGAAAAGAACCTGTGTGATGAGCAACCGAGTGAGCGAGCATTAGGTGTGCGATGGGACGTTCATAATGATAAAATCACATTCGATGCCAAAATTCCCGACAAACCGACCACCCGCCGTGGGATCTTAGCGGCCGTTAGTTCCCTTTTTGATCCGCTTGGTCTCGCCGCCCCAGTGACGCTCAAAGCGAAAACGATATTACAAGAATTGTGTCGCCAAAAACTGAATTGGGATGAGGAGATTTCCGTACGGGAGCGTGTCAGTTGGAGAAATTGGGTGCAAGCGCTTCCAAATCTTAGAAATGTAAGCATCCCCCGCTGCTACAAGCCCAGAGGTTTTGGTGAAATTTGTGACACGCAACTGCATATATTCTGCGACGCAGCTGAATCTGGATATGGCGCTTGCGCTTATCTGCGATTCACGAACAACAAAAATGAAGTTTCAGTCTCGCTTGTCACTGGAAAGTCACGTCTCGCTCCAATCAAGCAAGTTACCATCCCCCGTCTCGAGCTGTCAGCAGCTGTATTGGCAAGCCGATTGTACAAGCAGCTCAAAGACGAACTTGAAATTCACGTGACCCAAGCTGTGTTTTGGACAGATTCAATGATAACTTTAAGTTACATCAGAAACGAATCTCGGCGGTTTAAAGTGTTCGTTGCAAATCGCTTGTCGGTTATACACGATAACACAGACGTCAACCAATGGCGCCACGTGCCAACGCATTGCAACCCGGCCGACCTAGCGTCTAGGGGTATAGACGCGGACGACGCGGAAAGTCTAAAAGTCTGGCTCGAGGGGCCAGCCTTTCTGCGACAAGGCGAAGAACAATGGCCTACAACCACAAACGTCCCCCAAGTACACGAAAATGACACAGAAGCCAAGAAAACTGTTCAGGTCAGTGCTGTTTCGATCGACAATGACCCTCTTCACAAACTGTTCCTAAGGTACTCAGACTGGCACAAACTGCAGCGCGCAGTTTCGTGGTTATTGCGATTTAAAGGTTATTGCATCTCCAAGTACCTGAAAGGAAAATCGGAAGTCTGTAGAACCGAGTTAACTGTAGACGAACTGTCCAAGGCCACAAATTCGGTGTTCAGTTACGTTCAACGTCAGTGTTTTGGGGACGAGTTGGATAAGGTTATGAAGGGACAGCCGGTGCAAAGGTCTAGTCGTCTAGCAAACTTAAGCCCCGTATACAGAGAGGGCCTATTGCGTGTGGGTGGTCTGCTACAGTTCTCTGAGCTAGAAGATGAAAATAAGTCCCCAGTTATTTTGCCTGACAAACATGCTGTAACGTCGCTTGTTATTTCGAGTTTGCACACAAAGAACGGCCACGTCGGTGTAAACCAAGTGCTTGCAGAAAGTCGCAAAAAATATTGGATATTGCGTGGCAGGAGTGCGATAAAACGAGTTATCGGTCTTTGTTATGAGTGCAAGCGTAGGAATCAACGCCCATGTCAGCAAAAAATGGCTCCACTACAGCAAGAGCGTATGACACCGGACAAACCCCCATTTACGTACGTAGGCGTGGACTATTTCGGACCTCTAATGGTCAAGGTCGGACGTTCTCACTCCAAACGGTACGGGGTTATCTTTACGTGTCTATCAACGAGAGCAATCCATCTTGAAGTTTCCCACACGCTCGACACTGATTCGTTCCTCGCCGCGTTTCAACGATTTGTCAGTAGGCGTGGCCGCCCATCAAAGGTATTTAGTGACAGGGGGACAAACTTAACGTCTGGGGAACGTGAGTTGCGTGAAGCATTAAGTGCGTGGAATCAGGGCAGAATTAACGATCGTTTGCTGCAACAAGAAATTAGCTGGAAATTTAATCCCCCGCAAGCTAGCCATGCAGGGGGTGTATGGGAACGCATGATACGCTCGGTACGTTGCATTATGAAATCCCTAGTGGGTGAGCAATTGCTCAACGACGAAGCTCTGATGACGTTGTTCGCTGAAGTAGAGAAAATACTGAACGACAGGCCGATTACACAAATTAGCGATGACGCCTCCGATCCGGAACCCCTGAGCCCCAATAAGCTTTTGCTATTGCGTTCAAATTCGTGTCTACCTTACGGAACGTTCGATAAAAACGACGTCTATGCGCAAAGATGGTGGAGACAAGTGCAATATTTAGCGAACGTTTTCTGGCGTAGGTGGATACGCGAATACTTACCTGGCCTACAGGTGCGTGAGAAGTGGCAGCGTCCCCACCGAAACATGCGCGTAAACGATGTTGTGCTTATTGGCGATGAAAACCTACCGCGAGGGCAATGGCCCATCGGCCGCGTAGTTTCGGTGAACATCGGTAGAGACGGCTATGTCAGAAGTTGTACGGTCAAGACTGGCAAGACAGAACTGGTCAGACCAATTGTCAAATTGTATTTGCTCGAAGGGTCTCACTGAACGGCTTGTGTTAAAGAGAAGAGACCAAAGTAAACTGTATTTAATATGTTTTCAAATTATGCACAAATTGTGAAAAAGGTCTAAGTATTATCTAAAGTTTAGTGGGGGGAAATTTCGCAAAATAACCAAGTCAAAATTTTGGTCCCATTTTCAGGCGCAAAAAATGGCCAAAAAAAAAATGGACCCCGACCACTAGGGTCGGAGTCCAAAAAATTTTCTAAGTCCAAACAAAAATTTGCCAAGTATTTAGCAATATGTTTTCAGTGTAGAACTTGTTATGCATGAGCGTCTGAGAGGCGCGTGATGTTGCTTTACCTTTGCTTGCGTATGTTATTATTATACATTCAATGTGTGCATTTTCATATATCACTAGATTGTATGAGTAAAAGATGGGTTCTTCTATGCAGTGCGAAATGGTGTTCTTGCGGATATAATTTCTGAAAGATAAGAGTTCTTGAGCAGAAGCCAGCTATAACCATTGTTGTAATTGCATAATGTTGTTTATTGAGATGTATTAGTGTTTAGCCGTGTGTAAATATTTTATCGCAAGTTAGGGATTGTGTGTTTGAGTGACGCTATACGCAGGGTTACCCGGATACGAGTCATCCGGAAGAATGTAAAGATAGGTACGAAAGGCGTTGTGTACAAATTGACCCCAGGTCGAATCGGTGGGTACGAAGTGTACGGTTTTCTTTTGGTTATGAAAATGGCGTATTTTCATGGCGGTGGACTGTAGAAACCGCTCGTTTCTAATCTTTTTATTTAATTTAATATGATTGTAAAATAAGATTTATTTAAGACGTTTCCCAAAATGTGTTACTGCAAGTTGCTTGTGAATGGTTTACAGCATCCGCTTTTCTAAATATTTTATTCCTCTGAAGTTTAAATGCACAATGGTGCTATTTGATTTTGAAAAAATTAGGGATCCCCCACCCGTCGCTCGTTCCCTCATTAGATATGCAGATAGGATCTTGGAACTGTTTTACCGCTGCCTAATGGGTTCCCCAACAGCTGCGTTTCCGGATTTATGTCGTAAAAATTAAGATTTTATCTTACTTTGAAGTTTATGCTCCCGTGTTCCACAGATGTGTGGGGTAAGCTACTTGTGATTGGGCTACAGATTTCGCCTATCAAATACCGGATTCCATAGCGCCCCACCCCCCTTTGTGTCCTGAAATAGCCGTACAAACAGATATTCGGCAGTTGCTCAGGATCCGTCAAGAACGAAAGATAAAAAAAAGGAACAAATTCTGCGTTCAATAAACCCGTCGGCAAAACACGTGTACCGAGAATCGGGATAACTTAAAGATTTTTTTTGGAAAGTTGTAGAGAGAAGCCAAAATAGTTTTGGTAAGATTTATATCGTTGTTTCTCTTGGTTTTGGGTTGAAGAATACTCACCTGCTTTGGTGGTTTATAGTTAAAAATTTCCCCGTTTTTATTTTCACGTCTGCATCCTTCGGCGACTTTATTTTAAATGGCAGAAATTCGCTATTTCGGTACTTGTTTGTGTAATCAATATTCTGCCTAATCTTTACTGAATGATAGATTCAACTGACGCGCGAAGTATTGTGCTTATGTACTTAAAAGATCATGAGTGTGACGTTATGCTATTGTATTTCGTGTGTAATATTTTCGGAGAATTATGAATATGTAAATAATGTTCTTTTTTTTCCAGTTACCGTTGATGTTGGTGTTACGTTGATGTTCCGCTGATGTGTGCCAGTTTAGGGAGGCACCCAGTTGGATAACAAATAAAGGTCTCCCAACGCGTCAACAAGCTATTTTCTTCGTCTGTCTTTCCCTCTCCGAAATCGACTTTCTAACAGCTTCTATTTGGAAACTGGCCAATTTCAGGCGTTCATTTAGAAACCAAATAGAAGCCCCGGGGCTTCTATCAGGAAGCAGTTTCTTAATTAGAGCCCCGGGGCTTCTATTTTTTAGATAGGGGGAGTTGTCAATAAGTTTTTATTGAAAAAAGAAAATTTACCATCACTCTCTTATTAAAGCGCTACATGCTGAGGATATCGGCACAAAAAATAACAAAACACACAAAAACAACAGTAACTAAAAAAATCTGGTAAAGTGGGGGGAGGGGGTGGCCTTGTGCGAAGCACAGGATTACGCAACAATGCAGAACGTGTCTAGGGGTTTGCCTCACATCAAAGGATTAAGTGCACCGTGTCTGCATTGCCAGTAAACATGAGTTCTAACAAGACTTGCAGGGAAGGAGGGGCAACATCACGCCGCCCGTTTCAGCGCTTAGCCGGTTATATTTCCAGTAATACTCCGGAGTAAAGGTGGCAGTGGGGAGGGGGTGGGTGTTCGCCTTGTGCAATGCACAGGATTAAGCAACGATGCAGAACATGTCTAGGGGCTGCCTCATATCAAAGGATTAAGTGCACCGTGTCTGCATTGCGAGTAAACACGAGTTTTAAAAAGACTTGCAGGGAAGGAGGGGGGCTTTTATAGGAAACGATTTTTTCAGGTTTTTATTTTAACTCCAAATAGAAGCCCCGGGGCTTCTATTGGGAAACAGTTTCCAAATAAGCGCCCCGGGGCTTTTATATGGGGGGAGCTTCTTTTCGGAAACTCCCGGTATTGTTTTCATACGAGTAAAACTAAACTGTGCCCGCAATCCATTAATCAGAACGGATGGGTAACTAAAAATAAAGTTAAGGTTAAAATTTAGTCTGTTTTGAAGTGATACACTTTAAACTAATTATTGGAAAATTTTCTTCTTTCTTCGCTCTTTTTATAAGAGAATTTGCAATCAGCAAGGTTACATTATAAAATCCATGGGGTGTTTATAGCTAAAAGAAAAAATAAGATCCAGTGAGAATTAGTCTTCATTTTCAATAAAGCATGTTTGTGATATAAGAAAAGGCACCTTCTTTTCGTGCAGTCGTTGGAATAGGAAGACGGCAAGATCAGTCATGCATCAAACATGCATTGTTTGTTGCTCTTCCTTGGGAGTTGTTTCACACCTGAAGGCACTCGGAACGCGACTACTTTTTGTGAGGTGTTTTTCCATGCTACTGCTCCCTTCTTTCCGTTAATACGACATTGGTCCATCAGTTACTGGCCAGTGTTCACATTAGGAACAAGGGTTATGGCCTCATGTTTGAGCGGGTAGACTGGAGGCACTATCACTGATGTGTTTTTTACTGAGACAAAATTGTAGTGAAAGGCAACGGTGATCCAGCCAAATATAACCACGCTCAGTGCTGCTTGACTTGATTATAAACGCAAACGTTCCTAAGCTTCCGTTAAAGTTCGAGCCAGCAGTGAAGGTCGACGCGACGCTAAATACGAGAAGGGCCGAAAGTGTGTTTTCATGTATCGTGAGAGATATTATGGAGGTCTTATATGGAGGTCTCTTGCAAATAAATCGATCAAGGTTGAACTTTGATGAACAATGGATTTTACATAAAAGATGAGTTTTCTCAGTTTTTGTCCACTGAAGTAACAAATATTTTTCACCATGCAATGTTTGTTAAAATAATAGCTAGTGCCTCAAAAATTATTTTCAGCAGATTGCAATAGTTACTAAAATACATATTACCGAACCAGTAGAGCTTTTTGTCGGTACAAAACTTGCCACTCAGTTGAAAACTCAATTAAGCAGTAACATCAGTGATGGAATAAGTGAACAATTGCATGACTGACTGGTATGCGGCTGAAAGAGCAAGCACATGTTAACCCATTCTATTGGCAGAAAATAACTCGCATTTCACAAAGGTCAAGGTGAGTGTTATAAGCATAATAATATCTCCTCACTTTATGTGATTTTGAAAATCCAAGCAAATTTTAAAGCATCGTGTAATATGTTGTGATTGTTTATAAACCAATACTAGCAACAGCTTGATGACAATCAAAATAAACAATGGAATAACACACCCTACTGCACAATACTTTTATATTATGCTACTTAAGCAAGTACCCTGAGCTAGTATATTCGTGAATCATAAAACAAATAACTACTATACAAAGAAGCTGGGAAAACGGAGTTTACTATGAGTCAGAATCTAATATTTTAATTTAATATAATATAAAATTGTCGATTACTACTTAGCCAAATAACTCATTCTGATGTGATGCTACTTAAAGATAAAAACATATGAAAATGCCCTGACATGATTTAGATATTAATTTGTAATTTCATTGAGTAAGATATAACTGACCGATCTATAATGAATATAAAACAGTTTTTAACCAATTCAGAGTTTTTTTGTCTTAATTCTGCTAAAAATTTATAATTAAGCTATAAATCCTGTATATATGAGCAATCTCTAAATCACGGCGTACAAATACGCATAAAATATTAACATAAATTCGTTGAAGTATTCTAAGGGTGATGAAAACTCTTAATTACAACTGTGTACTGTACTGCCCGTAAGTACGTTTCGAACTGCTAATTCAACAAAGATTGCATTAAGGTACAAGAAATAGTAATGATATTCATCTTTGAAAAGTACTTCCCAGTCGGATTCTTAAATTTGCTCCGATGATTAACGAAAAGCTGTGTAAAATGTTTTAGCTTTAGTCCTTTTGTACATAAATATTTAGAAACTTTATCAAATTCCAACAAGTAATGATATTATTCCATGTGATTTCTGTGAAATTAGTTTTAATATATGCATAAATTAATAAAAAAATAACATAAATTACATTAATTAATAGCAAGCACATATACAACTCTTTGGTTCACCTATTTTAAGCTCAAAAATTTTAACCATTCTGCTGTTTTCTTCCCACAACAAATCAACACAAAACATTAACTAACATACCTTTCTTTTGGCTACTTGTTGCTTTATAAATTCTACCCGAAAGTTCTGGAAATTTCCATCACTTGTGATTGAGTTACTATTTGAACGGGGTATTCTTACAACAACAGCTTTCATTTTAATTTTTGAATTTGTTTTAATTTGAAATTAAAGTGAAAGGTTACTGTTCTTTATGTAGGAATGGGCACCTTTATCCCGTACAGTAATGTATGCATTATATTTTTGTCTCGCAAACCTCTGTACTGCACTTCTGTTGTTTCCCTATACAATTACTTGTATAATTATAGGAAAGACCAGTCCCTCAGGTAAAAATTACAATGGCTTCAAATTATGATCCTTAGTTCAGCTGGAAAATATTAGTTTTAAATGTTAACAATTCTTTGTTACGGAATTCAAACTGCATTATAGCAGCTGCAAGGCGACTTTAATTACAACATGCATTGTTGGAGTGTTTCAGAAACTTGCTTTATCAATTGATACATTGTTATATTATTGCTATCGTGAACAATGTTGACTATAAACTTATTTGATGGAGTTAGAGAAGGAGTGAAATAGAGTAAAACAGACACTGTAAATAAGGAAAGGAGAGAAAAACGAACTACAAAACACATAGAAAAAATTAAAGAGCGAGAAGAAAGGGTGGATGAATAAATGAATGAACGAATGACTCAGCAAACGAATCAACGAAAAAAGTTAACAGGGCATATAAAGGAAGGCAATGGGTCCTGCTTCTAGCTTGGTTAATCATAGTTATGTTTGCTCATGTTTTATGCGTGGTACATGTTGTTACATTTGTGTATGCTATACACATTTGCGTATGCTTTTCCTACCAAAATCCAAACGAAGGGCCCCAAACAATTTGTTGCCTATGTGGTGCATTTTGTTGCAGTTGTGTATCCTATGCTACTTTAATGAGCAAAACCCAACTGAATAACCCCAGGAACAGGGTGCTAGTTACAAATCCATTTGTCCCTATGTCCCATATTACAAGCTTTCAATGATAAACTCGTCTATACCAAAATCGTATAGTACGTGTCATTGTTAGGCTGCTCAGTACCTAAGTCCTAAGCACAAGAGGATCTTTAGCCTTGTTGATACTCTGCGTTAGTTTACAGTTCTGTAAGACAAATGCGTAAAAATGGAACTAAATAAGTAATTTTGAAACTCGTGTAAAGGAAGAACATTATACGCATTGTGAACTTTATGGTTGCATCTACGCGTGTCCTCTCAGCTTGGGTTTTTGATTGGTGAGTTAAGCAATTGTGTACCAATATGACTGCGCCACTGTTCTCAATCGTTGTGAAATGGTAGAATATTTGTTCTATTGTGAATGAATGGATACTACTGAAAACTGGTCACAACAATTATATCTTAACATTCGTTTACATTAGATTGTCAAACTTAAGCAATATAGCAATTTATACCTAAATTATATATATATATATATATATATATATATATATATATATATATATATATATATATATATATATATAATTTATATTTCTTGCAAGTCTCTTCCGGTTCAGTAATTGTATATTTGCGAATGTCTGCAGTGTATCGTTTTGACCCGATTTTTGTACGTGCAGTTTGTTTGTAGGTGCCTTTCTATCTAGTAAGGCATTGTCTGGATTAAAGCGGTTTATTTAAACTTGGCTCATATTTTTCAGTGTATAACTTTGGTGGCCCAGTATTATGTTATCTAAATCCAAGTCGGATGTACTGCATAAACACTATCTCTTCTAAATATACTACACAAGTGTGTGGCATTTGTGTTCATTTCCTGTGACACCTGGCACTGTGAATAAGATATGGTTCGTGCCTGATATATTTGTCCTCAGCCGGTGTCCCAGGATATCTTGGCCCCCGTATATCTTGGCCCCCCCCCCCGGACAAGATATCCTGGGATATCTTGGCCCCCTTTAGGATATCTTGGCCTCCCTAGGGCGGCCAAGATATACTAGGATATCTTGGCCCCTCTTAAATAAGTTCACATAAAAACTTCACTTGAAAGAAGTCTCAGTTAGTATTTCATGTTTGGTTGATGTATGTTTGATCAATCAATCAATAGTCTTTTAAGAATTAGTAGCTTTTTATTGCATTTGAGCTCATCTTCGAATCCACATCCAATCATTCATCTTGATTGCAATTCTGTCGATGACATTCACCATGTCAATAGTTGAAAGAAATGTGAATTCCTGTTTCATGTTGATTTATGTGTGTACGATCAATCAAGCAATAGTCTTTCAAGAATGAATAGCGCTTTTAATTGCATTTGACCTCATCCTTAAATCCACATCCAATCTAAACAGCGTTTATCTTGATTACAATTCTGTCGAATAGATTCACCATGTGAATAGTTTCGCTGTCCTGTGTGGGATTATTCTCTCTTTTGATTCATGCCTCTGTTTTAGAGCCTCCATCTTCCACTCTCTTGCGAGTTAGATGTTCTTTTGGTACGGTTCGATGGTTGTCACATTTAGTGTGAAGTTTAGTGTAATGAGAAATAAAAATATATAAATAGGCATTCTTTTTATTTTTCTATTGTCTGGGGACCAAGATATACCAATTACCTTGGCTTCCAAAGGGGGGCCAAGATAACCTAAAGGGGGCCAAGATATCATAGGATATCTTGTCCGGGGGGGGGGGCAAGATATCCGGGGGACCAAGATATCCTGTTACACTGCCCTTATTCGCACCAGTGACATATATCTGAATATTTGTTTTTCACCTGGTAGGTGTGTTATAATTTTGAGACTCAGTTCTACGTGGAACGAACCGTCTCTTGTGCATTTCAGGCATAAAAACTTGCTCTTGCATATCAAAGAAATAAATTACAAAATAATAATAATAAAAAAATAAATAAATCACAAATCCAAATTCTGATAATACATGAAGCATGTTTCAGGGACTTCTTGGCTCCAATAAGTAGCAGTCACTAAGTGTGCTGTATGATTTCGTTTCAAACATTTAAAAACTCTACGCAACTAAGCGATGCTTTATAGTTTTGTCACTTGAAATTTTTAGTTTTACCCGTTGCACTTTTTACCATACTCTATAAATCTTGGTATCAAGGGTATCAAAAGAATAATTGTTTCGATAAAAATCCCATGTAAATTTATCATAAACAAACAATACCAGGACAAAACTTGTTTCGAGATTAAAATCAAACATTATGTTTGTTTTAATATGTTTTGGTGCTTTGAATGACAGTTCAAGGAGCAGAAATTCCTTATGTTTGAACTATTTGTATGAAATATATTATATATTATATATATGTAATTTATTTGGAAATTGGTAAATTAAATTCATCTAGTTATTTTTAGATGTCTATAAATATTGAATACTTACGAAAAGAGAGTAGCATTAAAATTCAACGTTCATGGATACTGCCTGCAATTGTATCAATATCAAAGATACCGACGATACCGACGAGAGTGTCGACTAGCAATAAACATCATTTTGAAGTTCACCTGAGGGGCCATCTTTAGGTCGGAGGCGATTTTTGGATGGTCCCTAATTTTCGATTTATAGAGCAGTTTAAATCTAGCGAGAAAAGTCATCAAATAAGACGTAACTCATTAATTTACCTCAGGGTCTGCTTCTCAGGATTTAGTTTATCGAAAAAGAATCGCATCTTTAACGCTGTAACACAATTAACTATAACATAATTAACCCGGTTGCTGAATCACCGAGGCTGTAGTTAACTCATTGAATAGAAAACGTGAAGCGCAAGTCTTCCAATCGAAAAAAAAAAAAACGAATTACTCGCAAGGTCAACTTAACGTAAGTTGCGAAAGCCGCATCGGAATTGTGGGATGTTGATTTTAAATGAACGAACTTGCTGAGAACGGCTATCAAACTGATAAAGATGTTGAGACGTAGCTGACTCACAAAATTAGAAAGAGACCGCACCTCTTCGGAACAGCCTACAATTATGAACCACTGTAGTTCAATAATATTATACCCTTTCTGCCACTCGAAAATGTATCTAATAGCAATATATCAATCTAATGGAAAGATATTTTGTGAACGGCCTTACCTTGAGTTGCACGAGCGTTTCGAATAATCCAAGCCGTACAGTGCCATTCGACTGTGGTTGTTTATTTATCCCCTTTGGTAAAGTCGTTCGCAAGTTTGTTCGCACAGACACGGACGCATGAGCTGGGGATCTTTGACCAGCAATGTTCACTCTTTGACCTGTGGTCGGTGACCGTTGTCCAGTGACAGGCAGCCTCTGATCAGGCCTCGGCGCGAGGTTTCTACTGGGGGTTGGTCTTTGTTGATTTCGCGCAGCATGCCGTCGAATCTGAGCACGTGACGTCTTGATGTTCGCAAACATTGTTTGTTAAACGCCGTTCTATCAGAGAAAACACAAACGATAAGCAATCGTAAAGAACACTGCCCCCAACCAGAATTGAAAATTTAAGGCGGCTTGAAATCAGGTCAAGCCCAAAATAAAAACAACACGCACTTACCTACTATGATATACCAAACACCACAGGGAACGGATTATTAGGGTGAGAGTAACACCCAGCAATAAACGGACAGAAACAACATAGGACACCCAAACCTTATATATATATATATATATATATTTAAAGTGGATGTTTCTTCAGATCTAGAGACAAAAAGAAAGATTCCTTGTCCAAAGAACAACGAAATAAAAAAGTATGCTAACTGTGTAACCGAAAATCAAATAATTCAGTTTAGCAGCCCTTCTATGAACCAGAAACTTATCCCAGGCTTCTGCATACTCACCATAAATTGTTAATGCTGCATGCATTCCTTATTTCTTTTTTTATTATTTATTTATTATTTATTTAGGGAGGGTGTAAAAATTACCAATTTGGCATGAATGAAGCAAAATATTACTTGCACAGTTTATAATTCTTTTCTGCTCTGCTAAAAATCCTTCATCTTGAAGTATTTCCCCATCACAGTGTGAAGCGTTTAATTTTAATACATATTCACGTTCTTATTTTGAAATCTTTTGCTATCTTAAATATTCCATTATCCCACATTATTAGAAAAAAATAGATCAGTGTCTACTTAAAGAAAGTAGTCCTTTAGACTTCCTTTCTGCAAATACATTAATCAGATCCCCGGGTATTCCAATTGTGTGCTGGTATAAGGTGGAATTGCGTGATAAAAAAAAACTCCCAGAGATCTGTCTCAATTCTTTTTCAATATCACCTAACACCCTCTCCTATCCTTTTCACAGAGCTCTGATCACTGTTCTTATAAATCTCGCACCTCCCATAGTCTTGGGACAGAGAAAAAAATGAACAGGGAAAGCCACCCGTGGATTAGCATTTGTCAAATGGGTGTGATCTATAAGGGGATAATCACCAATGGGATGCTAACTGTTCTATTTTTATTCGCGTTTTGTCAGACTGGGGGCAGGTCAAATCACTTTTTTTGTCCGACATCCCCAGAGGGACCTCCTCAATATAAAGTGTATTTCTATGGTGCATCTACGGACTGCCAAGCACCACCCTGAACGGAGATTGCTGCCTTGGTATAAAATGCATCCCCCGTTCAAGGCAATGGCTTGAGTAGCCTATAAATAAACAATCTGTATTTTCATAAAATGCAAAGCACCAGACCAGATCATAAAAAAACTATGGTTGCAATAAACAAGACTATAACCCAAGGCAAGGTTATTTATTTAAACGTGGTAAAAATTGTACTTAACACTATTTATTTATTGATATTTTAATTGCTTATTTATTCATGTATTTTATTTACTGCGAAGATGTAGCCTCCACAAAACAAAGTGGCAAACGTGTTCACAGTGATATATGCAACGAGGAAAGGAGGAAGTAAAGTTTGCTCCCTGTGGGGAGGGGGGGGGGTGGGGGGGGGCACTCACGTACCACCTGGTTACCGTGCGCCCTTCATGACTTTTTAAAACGACCACAGAGTGTGGTTCTGCAAGAATCTCTCCCCCCCCCCCTCTTTGTGACAATGGCGGAGTAACGAGTGGAAATAAACCTTTCTTCTAACAAAATTGTAACTCTAAGCGGATCGTGTCCGGTCTCCGATATCTGTCTCCAAGGCTCTTTACAGTTCATTATCTTGCGCAGATTTGTAAAATTTTAGTCTAAAATTCTATTCTTTTCATTGAAATGAACTTCTGTTCACAAGATTTTTTATATATAATCTACTAATTTTTGCATAAGTTGCAAAGAAGTTTGTATACGGCAGCATATTTTATGAAGTTGTAAATTACAGCCCATGTCTCTGGACGCACTTGTTATGACACCCTGCAAATCTCTACAAATTAGCTTAATAGTGCTCCATCGTACCGAAAACCTGTACCTCACTCTGTGTTTACTCAATTCACACCCATTTTTACTCAGGAGACACTCAATTCTAACGCCCTTTACTAAGTTTAGTCTCGCCTTGGGCGATAATGAGTTAAAGGAAGAACCCTTAGTGTTGGGATAATCTACACATTTGCGCCGGCAAACAGCTAAGTACAAAGTGATATTTTTGACGATCGAAGGGAGTGTCAGCTTTATTCTAACATCTACATAAGGGCCAAATATTGATAAAGAAATAACATCTTTTCCATTTCAAACAGTTGGTTGTTTAGGACCTTTTATATCTTGGAGACATTGAGTCTGTAGAAAGTAGAAAACTAGTTAGAAAACATACGGTAAAAAGAAACATATCAAAGCATTTAGTGCCTCGACACAGTCAGTTTTAAACCAATAAGAAGTGCCTAAAATTATGCACTACGGACTTCTGTCAAAGTGACAACTGAGTGAAAAAACATACTCCCACCAGACCCGAAGATTTGACGCTCAAGTTAGACGCTTGCTGTTCAAAAAGATATTTTACCCAATGACCACCAGTCTCTATGGAACTATTTCAAGTCTAGCGATGTTCGTAACGGCAGACACCTTGCCACCATTATCCTGACACAAATACGATATATTGGTAAGGCAGTACAACCTGTTCTCTCTCTCTCTCTCTCTCTCTCTCTCTCTCTCTCTCTCTCTCTCTCTCTCTCTCTCTCTCTCTCTCTCGTTTATTTGTTTGCTTGTTGTTTGCTTGTTTTTTGTTTGTTTGTTTGTTTGTTTTTTTTTTTTTTTGCAACAGAAGCGGACTGGAATACAAATGACCACGCGAAAGGACATAATTTGATAGCTCCTGTTTGTTTCAAAATTACAGGGCTGTTGAAATTATTAGGGATATCCGATGTTTCTCTTGATGGTTTCTGTGTTAGGAAGTAGAGCTGGAATAAAACTCACAAGTGGAATGAATATTCTACAGTTTCATACAAGTAGCAGTCAGAGTGCAGAAGGAATCAGAGACCAGATTAAAATACTCCATTCTAGACTCTAACTCGCTATTAAGTATTAATAACGATTAGTGTACAATGAGTAGTAATAATTAAGATTACAGTTCTTAATATTCAATACAGAGGCTATGTTTGGCAAGATTTCCAGTACTTTTGAGGCTCGGGCTAGTTAGTATAACCTCAAGGCATAATCTCACGTAGCACATGCATGATTTGTAGTTTAGAACATAGATTTGAACATATTTTTCCAACAGTATTTATGTTTGCACATCATATTGCGCACTTATATAATTGTTTTATTCCATAGGCAACACCTATTTATCTTTTTAGACATTCATGTAAGATAGTATGAGCTAATTGATACATTTTTCTAAACAAAAACATGGTTTTAATCTTGATTTTATAATTTTCAAATTAGGCGGAAGAGATATATGTTGTTGTAAAAACGTATGTTTAATCAGATAGTTTGTTGTTGTTGAACATGTTGAAATTAAGAACACTGTTTGATCTACGCCAACTTTTTCGAAACCAGCGCATTAAGTAATACATAACACCAAATTTCAAAAGTGTCATTGTGCCACAATTCGAATATCAATTCTGTTTTAAATTATTTCAATATTCACTGCATTTTTTATTTACGTGTTGTCAATCTCATGAAGAACTGCGACACATAAAATGGCTGCCTGCTTGCAGCTTGATGGCTTCAAACATATTGTTGGTTCAGCTATTCTAAAGCTAAGCCTTAATCACAGTTAATATAATTCATTTTAAATGAAAACTTTTTGCTCAGTGAACTAAATTACATCGCATAAACATAGGCAGCAGTCCGTTCCTTATCAATTTAGCCTCAGCAGGAACAATGTACGGATGGACCATTGTCATTTTCACCTTAAAATGGAGAGCAGTAAAGCATCAAAGATATGCAGAGATTGGCTGTGGGAACCCTGGATCATTATCGCTATATTTTGGCTGTATTTCTGTTTAAATGTATAGTTTAAACAGGAAAAAATATCCCAATTCGAGACTCATAAAACAATAGACACTTTGCCTGGACCATCATTTCTAATTGATCGTGTAAATGTTTCCCTGAAAGATCATGAAGTAAACTGAAAGAATAAAATATCCCATCTATCAGGCCCTTATGTATAAACATTTATAAGTAGCAGTGTTGCTATTTTGTGGCAATATTATTGTATTATTCAACTGAAGATAACTATGCTTCTTTCGGGCATAATTATCATTTGCATAAAATGCCTTTTTTCCTTCAGAAACAATTACTGTATTACAAAGGCACAGCCAAAGTCACAATTTATGCAGCAACTGTAAAGGTCAAGTGGCCATAAAATCCATAATTTTTACACAAGTGTGCTTTAATGCAAATATGCAAAGTGCTACCAAAGATCTTTCTCAATTATATTAATTAATCAACCTTATGTTATAACCACCATATGGTATATCAAAAACTTTCCATACTCAACGTTTATTATTTTGCTCTTTTATATGAAAAAGAAAAGAGTCACTAGTCCTTTTCATTCGATAACTTCTTCTCCTGAAAACGTTTTGTCACACTTTTGAGAAGCTGCTCAAGAGGAACAACGGCAAGTAAAACTAGACCGAATTCGAAATGACCCACTTGCAGAAACCACCAAAGAAACTGTTTGTATTACATTATGACCAAGAAACTCAAAGTCACGTAGTACCATTTCTTTGTCGTCGTTTTTGGTCCAATGGACTAAACATGAACCAAATTCGCTCCATATCTAACCGTTATTAAAATATTTCATTTTCCGGTTTTTGAACGTGACCTTAACCTAGACGGTCAAGGTCACTGATGTACTGTTTCGTAACGCTGTTTGCTCCCAAAGTGTCGAATATTAACTAAAATCGTCTATCTCTAACTTTTCGAGATAATAGTCAAATTCCGGGTTTTGCCCTTAACTGTGACCTAGAAAGTCAAGGTCACCGTGTTACCTCTTATGTAACGTTGTTCAGGCCAAAAGGGTCAAAAATGAGTTCAAACTCGTTCTTTTTTAACCGTTTTTAAGACAATGTGAAATTCCAGTTTTTTAGCATGACCATGTCCGAGAACGTTAAGGTCAACAAAGAACCTGTTAGGTAACGTTGCTAAGACCCAAAGGATCTGTTTTCGAGAAAAGCGATCTATCATCAATGGTACACTAGGTCACGAGGTCAAGCTAAAAAAATATTTGCGATTTTAGCGAGACTTTATGATTGTCTATAAATGTACCAAATATGAAGGAGGAGTTTTCTGAAAACTGTTTTGTAGAAATAAACCTTGACCTCAATTTGACTTTTATCGTGACAGTTTAGGTTACCAAGTGTGCCAGATTTCCTTTCCTCCATTGAATAGTGCAGGAGGAATTTTCTGAAAACCATCCAACGGACAAAAAAGAGAAGAAGAAAGGCAGGAACTTCCAAAAAAAAACTACAAACTTACACCCAGGTGCAAACGAAGTTTGCAAGTGGAAGTGAAGCCAACACCACGCCCACACCCACTCCCAGTGAAGTACTTGTCCTCACCTCGAAGTCATCTCCGCTAGCACTTTTAGGTCCCCCGGGATGTGATCCCTTCCCCTACATATTTTGGCTGCTTGTATCAGGGTGAGCGATAGGGCAGATAGGGCGATCCTGCGAACCTTTGCTTCGGTGCTTGTGACAGTGGCTGCCACGCAATCACGCTGGAAGATTCATTATGACAGTCGTTAAGCAGAGAGAAAGCTCATTTCTGTGTCCTTTCAGTGACTTGAGGAGGTATCCTGACAACTGTTCTAGGTAAAAAAAAGATTGTCTGTTGTCACAACCTGCAAATATAGATCATTTGTCACTGGCTCAGGTATACGCAGATCAGTTTCCTATAGCCCAGTTCTTTCCAGATCAGTTGTCATGGGTGATTTCAGCAGCAACAAAAAAAATTCCTAAAAACATTCATTCTCTGAGGTATAGAGCAATAAGAAAAGTTAAATACCATTGGACAAAGTGTTTTTGGTTCTGGTTAAAATGTCTCTGGTTCAAATGTCTTCGGCAATATCTCTCATCGGCATGTCTCTAGCCCAAATGCCGCTGGTCAAAGTCTGTCACTGAAATGTCTCTGGTACAAATGTTTTCGTATCATAAAATTTGTTTTACGATCCCAAACAAGCTTAGGGCTTAGGTCGTGGCTCTGACTATCATAGGTTTGCTTGAGTAACAACAAAGTATACAATGTTTCAAAGATCTCTGGCCCTTCACAGAATGGAGCAACCTGCAACTGAGTGTTTAAAACAACATTGACAAAAGCGTTGTGCTTTTTACTTCTGACTGAAATTCTCTGGCCGAAATGTCCCCAATCAGAATGTCTGGATACTAAAAAATCGTTTCATGCTAAGATCAATAA
Organism: Protula sp. h YS-2021; assembly: GCA_949752745.1. Lineage (NCBI taxonomy): Eukaryota > Metazoa > Annelida > Polychaeta > Sabellida > Serpulidae > Protula > Protula sp. h YS-2021. The sequence goes on from OX457025.1 coordinate 43,549,516, forward strand.
ATGCTAAGGTCTATTTCTTCTTATCCTTCTACTGCCTCTTCTTTTCCTCTTCCTCTCTCTCTCTCTCTCCCTCTCTCTCTCTCTCTCTCTCTCTCTCTCTCTCTCTCTCTCTCTCTCTCTCTCTCTCTCTCTTTCTCTCTGTCTCTATCTCTGTCTCACACATACTCTCTCTTCCTCTCTCTCTTCCTCTCTCTCTCTCTCTCTCTCTCTCTCTCTGTTTTTCTCTCTCTCTCTCTCTCTCTCTCTCTCTCTCTCTCTCTCTCTATGCGAGATCATGAGTTTTTAAAAGTTGTGTTGTGAAGAACCACATTAAATTTTTGTTACAATTTGTTACCATTTATTTAATACAAGTGCCCGCAATTCAATAACAGATATCTTTAAATTCCAACGTGATCTCTAACAAGAAGTGAAATTGAAATCTCCAAATCGGTGAAATCTGTGAGGAGCGCTTTTTTAATAGCAGAAAATGGTGTTCTTGAACCCCGGTTGGACCGCTTTCCTAAGATGTAACGCACCCAAAATACCACATCACTTTGCAGTGTCATGGGCTGTGTGTGAAGAACGGCCCCGTTGACAGGAAAACGTAAGTTTTCTTTGATAAGCCCGCTGTAGGCATGTATCATTAAATATCAAGAGTGGATAGATATTGAAAGAGAATCCAAATAATTACACTGCTCAAACGCTGGGATGCGGCGATCTGGCCCTCACCCACGATAAAGACAAATTACAAGGAGTTTGATAGTGGGATAGCTTTCAGACGAGTTCATTTGACCTACGACAACGAGACAAGAGCCAGCCCTTCATCCTCGATTCCGTGACTTCGATAAAGAAATGCCAAAAACTTCTTCGGACAGCTTTAGATAGCCGAGCTTTGCAGCAGCAGCTACCTACAGAGGACACTGTGACCTTCTCTGAAGGCCGTAGGCCCACAGGATCCCAGATGCCAGGCAGCGAAGATCAATTTTTAACTAAAGACTTTTCCAGATGCATGTCCAACTCGCTTTTCTGACGGCGAGTTAGAAAGAAGAAAATTCAACGCTAAAAGTCCTTGCCTATAGGAGGCAGGCTTCAAATCTGCGGTATCCATAAATTTTCCGACTCATATTTCCATATCCACACACTCCCACAACAGTATAAATACCTAAGCTTCATTGTCGGGAACACGGCAACAAGAGGTAGTGCTACAAGGCTATACCAGTCGGGCTTTAAACGACCCCATGGGTGTTCAGCAAGCTATAAGACTGCTGAATGCATGGAGATTATGACTTCTAGTGCTACTGTTTCAGTAACGCATGTATCTATATCCTGCGGCGATCCTTTCGATTTCATGAGAGGTATAATATGCAGAGCAACTGAACGAATAGAAAAGTGGAAAAGAGAATCCGTTTGGGCAGGCTGCAGTTTCGATAATGACAGAAACTTGCAGTGGGGAATAGGTGTTGCCCCACCACTTCCAGCGAGTCTGATTCAGGAAGTCAGGCTGGAACACAGTCGTGAGAGGAAACACAGTCGTGGCGGGCCCGTCCGAGGCTCTCGTGCAGACGGGCGCTTCGGACTCCATCTTAGCAGTTCACTTCAACGAGTTTCAAGGACGGTAGCTAGTAGAGTGGCCAAGCATGGACTGTTTAGAAATGTCGACGGTGACGCAAGCCCTGTCGCTGTTACTCGACAAACTGGCAGATAAGGTCGGTTTATGTCTGATAGGCAGCTCGAGGACAATCAGCCAAATTCTCAAGCACAGAGGCACATACTATCTACCGTTGATGAGTGTGGCAAAAGAAGCTATTTCCTAATTAAACCACTGTCTTTGCCTGAAAAATCTCAGCCACGAAGCTACTTCTGATGACACCAATTTTCAATTTTGCATAAGCAACATCTAAATAACAATCTCTCTGTTCATTCGATTGTGTTTGCACATTGGGTGTTCACAAGCTCGAAAAACCTTTTAATGCGAAAAATGAAAATCTGTGTACTGTTTACAATTCTTTATATACAGTTGTACAGCTATTTCTTTATCGCTGGGCATTAATATTTCTGGCTGTGCAACTGAGTCTTTTTATTCGAGCTTCGTTTTTTTCTCAAACAGGTCAAACATCACAGCTTTTTTACCCTGTTCTTGATACACAGAATTATCCACTATCAGAAAGCACCTTTTATTACTAGTTTTTTCATGCACTGAATCTTCAACATTTAAGTGTCTCGTAAAATATAAATTCATTATTAATATCATCTTGAGTACGGTTCTAGCATTCTGTTCTAGCGTTCTGGAAAAGATTCTTAACCACTTTTATTAAACGGTGTCTCCACAGGAAAAGTAATGAACTGGTGGAAACTTATGGTGAAAAATTAATTCATTCCTATAAATCCAGATTTTTAGGGCGTGATCCCAAAATTCTCCCGACTTTTTTCAGATATGGTGCGAATTCCGGATTACAACACGATCAATTTCCTATCCGTTAATATATACTAGTCCGGTATTTTATCCTGGTGACATCGGGACCTGGAACTTGTTTTCTCTTTTGTATGGTCGGTTATCATATTTTTCTGTTATTCTAAATTTTAAAACTGTAAGGCTGTATAACTACGTCCTTTTGCGTCATCACAAGGGGTTTCTTTCTGATTTTGACACTATTTATTAAATTATTAGTATGCATAGGTTCTTATCAGTTGGTCACTGATACGCATCATTGCAGTCTTGCGAAATTAGGCTTATTATACACACATTTCAGTGGAACTATGGTTTAAAACTGACACACTTCTCAGACAGATGATTTTCTGGCGTGGTCACTCGTGGTGTCTCAGCCAGGAAACCGTCTGTGCTTAAAGTTTCCTCTGTGTTAGGAATTTCTGGGTAGAATATGCTACCCTGTTATATCCCAAGGCGACTCAAAGTGTTCATGGGCGTGGCCTCCATAAAAGGCAAGTTTTAGGGTTCGGATTCAATCTTACGCAAAGTGGAAAAATTACCATAACAAAAAAACTTACCAGAAATTCTTTACGTTATTAGCACGTTAGATACACCGGTATAGTATTGATGAAGCACAATATCTAATAGAAAACATAATGTGGGAAAGCAAACCTCCAAGAGTACAAAGATTAATTCTTATACAAGATTATAAAGATAGGTGTCTAAGACATTTAGACTTTTTATCTTTTATAAAGGCTAATATATACCTTTATTGCTAACTTTCTTCTTGAGTATTTACCAAAATTAAAATTACAAGAAGTAATTTCCATGTCTATAAACCCAATTAAGCTGCACCATGAAATGCCTAAATTTTATTAAGAAATATTCTATCACTGGTTTAATGCAAAATCTAAACCTGAAATAACGGTGGAAATTTTAAATCAATGTTTCTGGTACAACCAATTTAATCTTGTTCGAGGTTCTATATATTTTAAAAGAATTGCATGATAAGAAAATATTATATGGGGCATATATATATATAAGTAAAAAAGATGGTACATTAATTTCGCCTTTGGAAAAAAGAAAAACAAATTTAACTGCAAAACGAATATACTAAACATATGCAGCTTGGTGTCTGCAATTCCACAAAAATGAAAAAATACACTGGCAGAATGTTCAAAAACCGGCAGACAAATTAAAAAAAGACGTTGAAGTGACATTCAAATCCAGATATTACAGCACAAAGTATATTGAAATTATCCTAAAAATTAATTTACTGGAATTATATAAAACTTTTAACTAGAACTAAAACTAGAAAGATGGACAAAGAAAAACAGTCATCTCACAAGAGTGAATTTAAAGAAATTTTTCCTAAGACGAGAGAATTAACTACAGTTGTTTGGGATAGTATGGTAAACTATAAAATTATGCATAAAAACTATGCGTCAAACTATAGTTGCTAAATTCAATACTAGTGTTGAACATAATTGTCAAAACTGTAAATTTAAAAATGACATCATGCAGACTTTCATATCTTGCTCAAAATTAACCTCATTTTGGATTCTACATGAAAATTTTATAAATGCAAACTTAGAGCTACGGGCTACTATCACAGTCAAATAGAATGAAATTGCAGGGCACATTGTGCAGTAATGGGTTAGGGGATAGAAGTGATGTATTTTGTTATTCTACAAGCAAGACTATTTATTCATAGATTTCAATATAAAAATAGAGAAGTACTTTTGATTGAGTATATTAATTATATAAAACCAAATGTATATTTTGAAAAGATTCTACATAGAAAAAATGTATTAAAAAGAAATCTATCAGCAGCAATTGAAGTGCTCATATAAAATTGTTAGTAGCCATAATACTATGTTAAATCTCTAATGTCAATTTTTTACAATCAGCTCTTAACATTGTGTTAAAGCAACGACTGTTTCTCTTGCCAAAGAAAAAATATTGGTTGACGTACAGCAGTAACAAAAAAAAACATTGTCACTATCTATAATATAAATGTGTTCCACCTTTGTGATGTAATGTACAATGGAATGAAGTGATAATAAAAAAAAGGTATTGATTCCGACCACCTACCCGCTATACTAGTATCGGAGGGCTTCACAAAGAGTGGAATCCTTTAGCGACCACATGCCTCCGATACTGTGAACACCGCTGGATGCCGTATTGTCGTGGCTCGCGATGAGGCATCCATCTTGTTGTTGGTCGGAAGCAGCATAGCTGTGACGACCACAACCGGGGTGGGGCGGCTGAGCAGGGATGTGGCGCCAACAGTCTTGGGCATGGACTACAACCTTACAGATGGTGTACATGTTTGGCTGAATCGAACCATTAACCTTTCCATTCACCACCACCACCCCTCTCGTTCTTAAAGCAGAGGATTCAAAGTGACGTCAAGAGGATACCAATGAGCCTACGGGATAGCTAAGCATTTTTTCAATTCATGTTCAAGAACAACAATTCTATGAAGATATGGATACTTTTCTAGGGTTCGACAGACCCAGTTGAAAAGCCACAACATTCCTAGCGACAACTGTCCAACACCACCTTACAACCCCCCCCCCCCCCCTCCTCCTTCGAAAGTTTCAAACAGCATCAGTTACGTCTTCTGCAGAAAGCCCTCTCTTCTCACTTTTCAAAATGAGAAAAAAAGATATTGTGCTATCCAAATTAATGAAGAGGTTAGGATGTATTGTTGATGGCCCGGGGGAGGGGAGGGGCATTCGGTGTGGCATATGTTACCATGCGTGTCCACAAAAAAACGAGGAGAAAGGGTGGGGGCAATTGTGAGGTTAGAAGCGGTCCACTCGGAGTGCCACTTTCGTTAGACAAGTTTGTCCAAGGACAAAGTCCCAGCTTACGAAAAGCAATAAGACCAATTCCAGCGTGCATGAGCAAGGGAATTTCCCTAAAAAATTGGGCTTCAAAAGATGAGACGGTAAAGAGCTAGCTCAACAATTAATTTAGCACCGGACCAGGACATAGATCGATAAATGCATACAAAGATTTCTTTCCCAGAAAAATGGGAAACAGATTTTTTTGTATCTCTGGTAGACTGGATAGTCTGCCATTGATACGTTCAATCAACACTCGCATTTCGGACCAGTGCGCATGTTTATTTAACTTGCCTCGATGTGCGGTTCGCATTTCGGACCAGTGCGCATGTTTCTTTTGGTTGCGTTGATGCCCGGTTCGCATTTCGGACCACTGCGCATGTCTATTCAACTTGCGTCGATGCGTAGTTGCTTTTTCGTGCCAGTGCACATGTTTATTTAACTTGCGTTGATGCACGGTGCTTATTTTGGACCAGTTCACTTGTTTATTTATCTTCCATCGATGCGTGGTTCACATTTCGGACCAATGCGCGTGTTTATTTAACTTGCGTCGATGTGCGGTTGTTAAATCTGACTACTGCGCAAGTTCATTTAACTTGCGTTTATGCGATGTAGGAGGAGATTCACTTATTTTTTTTTCAAAAATTCCGAAAAAAATAATTCAAAAGTCTTCCAATTCACTCAAAAAGCACAAGCCGTATGCATGACCGCCTAGAGACGGCTCGTATCAAAAATAAATGAAATCTGATAAAAACTCTAGGAGGAAATGCATTTTGAATTTTTTTCTTAAAAAATTCCCCAAAAATTCCATGATGGACTCGAAAAGCACAGGCCGTATTCACGACACCCTAAGCATGCCTCAGCCCCAAAATAAATGACGTCTGGTCAAAACTGCAGGAGAAGATGCATTTTGAGGTATTTTCATAAAAATTCCCCCCCCCCCCCCCGAAATCAAAAATTCCCAAGCCGTATGTCCGATCCACCTAAGGATGCCTCATACCAAAAGTAAATGAAATCGGATAAAAACTGTAGGGGAAATGCATTTTGAAGTTTTTTTTCTTCAAAAACTCCCTAAAAATACAGAAATTGTCGGATCGACTAAAAAAGCGCAAGCCGTATGCTCAACCCCTTAGGGATGCCTCAGACCAAAAAAATAAAAAAAATAAAAAAATAAAATAAAAAAAAAGACATCGATTCAAAACTGTAGGGGAAATGCATTTTGAAGTTTTTTTTCTAAAAATGCAAAAAATTGTCCGATCGACTAAAAAGCACAAGCCGTATGCACGACCCTTTAGGGTGCCTCATACCAAAAAAAATGACATCGGATCAAAAATTTAGGAGGAGATACATTTTAAAATTTTTTCTTCATAAATTCTCCAAAAATTCAAAAATCACCCGATCGACTAAAAGAAGCACAAGCCGTATGCACGACCGCTTAGGAATGCCTCAAACGTAAAATAAATGACATCAAATCAAAATTGTAGGAGTAGATGCATTTTGAATTACTTTTGAAATTTTTGCTTTAAAATTTCCCCAAAAATACAAAAATTTTCCGATCGACTAAAAAAGCACAAGCCGTACGCAAGACCCTTTAGGGGTACCTCATACCAAAAAGAAATGACATCGGTTCAAAAATGTAGGAGATACATTTTAAAATTTTTTCTTCATAAATTCTCCAAAAACTAAAAAATCACCCGATCGACTAAAAAAAGCACAAGCCGTATGCACGACCGCTTAGGGATACCTCACACAAAAAATAAATGACATCGAATCAAAATTGTAGGAGGAGATGCATTTTGAAACAAAGTTTACTAAATAAACAACTAACGAACTAACTAACTAACGGACGCCACCCGCAGACCGATAGGAATACCCCAGCTTACGTGTAAGCTGGGCTAAAAAGGGGGAGTATTTTCGAATACTCCACGTTTCCCACAAAAAGGGGATTGTTTAAGAATTTTCACTCCGCGTTTGCTTACAATAGGGGTTATTATTTCAGCACTCTGCGTTTAGGGGTCATGGACACGCAGGGGTTGACGGGTTGGATGTTTTCCCTGGATAATGTTCCCAGGCTTAGGGGCAGTTGCTCACCAGGGAAAGCTATCCTAATGACCCTTTCCGCCTCTTAGACTATTTTACCACACTTGCCTCCTAACTGCGTTGTCTTAAACAGGGGAGCAAATCAATCATGCGGCCTCCGGTAGCATTCCACCTGGCAGGCATTGCGATTCCTCTCTTGCCGATTTGCCATCCATCACTGACTCTATTTTGTTGACAAACTGTATTGGTTTTTCCAAAGATCTGACTTCAGCAGAGCCCTAATGTTACTCCAGCGATTTGCACCAGTGAGCTCTTCGATTGAACACAGAAATATTCTCACAAGTTTTTACCCCTGAGGAAAAATGAGTGGAAAGGTTATTATAAGAAATGTCTAAATTCCAATTATTTTAGACATCAGCCACGAATAAACGATGATGGGATTCTGTTGTTTTCATTATAAAACTTATCCAAGTGAAAAGCTTTATAACTTGTGGAGCTCAAAACCGAAAGACTGATGGCTACCTCTAACCGTTGCCAAATAAGTTATCTACTTTGTCTTGTATAGCAGTGCCAACATATCGTTCTAATTAAGAAAGCAAGCGGCTAGAAAAGGTAGAGTCAAAAAGGAAATTGTTGCTTTGAAATTGGTATTTGAAAATAATTACTAGACTCCACAAAAGGAAATATTCTGATCAAGTTTTAAAAAAGATAATGTTGATTGTTCACGGAACAGGAACGCTAGCTACATACCACGATATAATATATGTAACATAAACGTATTTGTGATATAAATAGCTTTCCATGATACTGTTAAAACAGGAGCTTTTGACACAGTTCAATTTCTTTTAAAATCGGTACTCTTGATAACTTTCAATAATCCGATTGATTGATGAAATGGAAAGCTATTATTCTTTCATCATTACTGGTATGACGCACATATGGTGCCAGCTCCCCCCTTCCCCCCACCCCCACCCCTTTGGCTCTCCAACTGTTGTAGCACCTGGATGCGAAAATCTATTTCGAAAACGACCGTATCAAAAGCAAATTTCCAGTGAAAGACAGTATTTCGTTAGACTGCGGCATTTTAAATGAAACAGTTTCAAGGAACGGGAATTCGTATGGAATGCCGTTTTCACATTTATTAGGGAATTATTGATATCAAGAACTAATTTTTGATGTCAAAAATTGAATTTTTGATATCAAGAATTAATTTTTGATCTCAAAAATCCATACTTTGATATCAAGAATTAATTTTTGCTGTCTGTAATTGTATTTTTGATATCTCTAAATGTATTCTTGATCTCAAAAAAATAATTTTTGATGTCAATAAATATTTAGAGATATCAAGAATTACTTATTGATATCAAAAATGATTTAATGATATCTAAAATTGATTTTTTGAGATCAAAAATTTAATTCTTGATAGCAAAAATGAAATATTTGATAGCAAAATATCAATTTTGAGCTCAGTAATTCATTTTCTTTATATTGATATCAAGAATTTATTTCAGATATCATTATTTCAGACTGATACTTTTTTAATTTGTATTTTGAAATCTGCAAACGATTTTTTGATCTCAAAAATTGATTTTTGATATCAAAATGTCAGTCTATTTTTTAAAATAAAAAATTCAGAAACACACATCTGTAAATAAATAATGACTGTCCTTGTATACAGAATCTTTATTTTAATTTTTTACTGTACAAAAAAGAAGCAATTCTTGAGATCAAAAAATGTGTTGTTATTGTTGATCTCAATCATTCAAATTTTCGTCTCCAAAATTTAATTGACGATTCGTTATATTTTATGTAAATATGTATCTCCCTTAAGATTTTTTAAGTTTGTAAAATTGATTTTTTGATCTCAAAAATAAATCTTTGCCCTCTAAAATTCAATTATTGATAGCAAAATATAAATTACTGAGCTCTACATTGATTTATTGATATCTCTAAATATATTTTGATATCAAGAATAACCATTAAATGTTCAAACGGCATTCCATAAATTCGTTCATGACATTTCTGCCCAGAAGTTCCAACGATAAATCGTCATATTTCTTCGCCATTCAAAAAACTCTTAATATAACCTAACACTGAAGCAGTTTTTGAGAATGTTCAATTTAATTAAATAAATAAATACGTCACATGGTTATTGGGATCTTTATAATTGCCTCTAGTATTATATAGCGTCCAAATGCGGGTAATAAGATCACATTTAAAATATCTTAATTTTTTTAAATAATTGTTTCGAAATCTCACTGGCAGGCATCTTAGAATTTCATCGCCCCTGGGAGTATTGCTCACAAAATCAGTTATCCAGAATTATTAATTTCCATCATTGTCATCATCACCATAATCATCATCACCATAATTATCATCATCATCATCATCATTATTATTATTATTTTTATTATTATTATTATTATTATTATTTTGCATTGTTTCAAAACAACTTGGATTTAAAATCAACTTTAAAAGTATTTAAATTTAACAAAAAACAAATCTCGAGGTTAGACATGAGTCTTGGTATTTTTGAGAATGTTTTTTAAACACATCAAACCCAATCCCTTAGAAAACAGCATGCTTTACAACAACATCATGGAATTCGTAAATAACAGTTCATATCTGTCTATCTGTCATTTAAATTATAAACTCACGCGTGCAATAAACTGCGAAGCTGTGCAAAGGCCTGATAACATGCTTTATAATAAAAGTATCACGTCCAAGTCAAGTGGTCAGGTCTGTTTCATCCTCGTAGATCTCCGTGCCATATAGCTAAGACACTCGACTAAGATATTCATTACAGCAATTGAAGGGGTCCATGCATAAACCTGATAACTGCAGTTATCAGCAGTGGAGAAAAACGCTTTTAAAGTTTGAAATTTTAGTAACAAACATTGGTTTTTCCCATCGCATTTTGCTAAAAAATGCCCACTTCTAATCGGTTTTGAGGTGTAAGACTTACATATGTGATAGAACAGAGGCCAAGAAATACCGCGGTGGTAATAGTGCATGGACCCCTTCAATTATTTTAGGTTTATTTTCTGGTTTATTTTAAGTTGTATAAACACTTGTTCTAAAATTTTTGCCATGGAGGTGGGATGCATTTGGTAGCATATACGTAACCCAGAAACACAGTGAAAGTGGCGATCGGGGAGAGGGGTGGGAAGATTTGTGGGGTAAGAGTGGCCCACTCGAAATGTCAATTCCGTTGAAAAGTGGTTATTTTCTTTCAGTATCTGCTAGGCATTTCCAGTGAAAATGGGCTCTTTCGCAGTCTACGTGCTAACAAAGAAGAGACTCAACAATGGTGCACAAGACTTTTCAGAATAAAACTCCTGTCTTCACCCATACTCGTGAATATGTGGAAATGAGGTGTTTTCGTTTTTTTTTTCATGGAACAGCCCTCACTTGAGAGCATGACATTTGCAAGATTTCCACAGTTGACTCAAAACGGTCTTATTTTCAAACTTGGCAGCCCGTATTGGTTTCCAAAAGCCATTGACGTGCACGATAACCAATTCCAACTGGGTGCCTCCCCCTTCCCCCACCCCTTTCTTACTATTTTACGTAGGCGTTAAATAAGACCAGAAACTCACCAAGAAAATCGAGTTTAGAAATATTTCAAAATCTCACAAGGCCACGAAACTAACTTTGATGATCGAATCTCAAAAATAAATAAATAAATAAATAAATAAAATAAAATAACAAAAAAAAAAAAAAAATGAAAAAAAGAGGTTAACCGGCCGGGTCTAAACACTGGCAGTACAAAACAAAGAGAAATCGACAGGTCGGTTGGTGTGTGTACTGAAAATGGCCTTTCAAATGAGCAATTTTTTCTCAAAATTTCTCGCAACGTCGGAAATTGCATTTGTACACATGAAACACTTCAGACGCTTTAAATAGCAACTTAAAAGTTGATCGTAAATGTTGTATCATATGAATGTTTTATAAAACCATTAAACTATATGTCGCCAAGAAATAATAAAATGTAACAAAAATTGCAATCAATGTCGGTTATCGACTTTTAAAAATGATAATAAAAAGCAAGGCCCCGACCGGGTCCTTTTTGCAAAAAGTCATAAAAAAGACCGACCGTCGGGATCAATTTTTTTTTTAATTGGGATGAAACACCAGATTATATTTCTTCCAACCTTAGTGCATAATATTTACTCAAGTAAATATATGATCCTGATCTGTTATTGACCATTTCATACCCAGGAGGGGAGGGGGGCGCTATACTTGGTATGAAATGTGTCACCATGCGTGTCCCAAAAAAAAAAAAAATTGGGAAAAAGGGATAATTCGAGGCCAAACAGGGTGGAGTACCAATTCCGTTAAAAGGGGATAATTTTCATTAAATACTGCGCGTTTCCCACAAAGAGGGATTATTTCAGAATTTCACTCCGTGTTTGGTTAAAAAAGGGGTGTGTTATTTCAAAACTAGCACTCATCGTTTAGGGGTCGTTTTAAGAAGTCTTGGGAACAAGTTGGTAGTGAGTAAGCCCCCCCCCCCCCCCCGCCCCCTCCCCCAACCCCGGGTTAGCACAACAGGTTTTGATGCGCTTTCAGATCAGAAACACCACATGCTTCATTTCCATATTCATGAGTGCAGCGAAGCGAGCACATCATAACAACGCCACGTGCGTGCACAGGTGGAATACCTTAAATCAGTACACCCGCCGTTTCGCTCTGTGTACCAGCTTATGATCAATAGAATGGATAGTTAAGCCATAGAAATTCTATATTTGTTGCAATAAGCAGAAGTGCAATGCAACATTAAAGCAGGTCAAATGCCTTTTAAGGCGTCAACCACCGTGAAACAACGCGTGCTTCTTTCAACCTAAAACACTTAATTTGGAATAAATCAGAAACTGCGGAATGAACCGAAAGAAATAGTTTTCTTCACCAAAGATGTCGTCAAAGAGACCTTGTGATGACAGTCACGTCATCAAGTAAGCATTTTATCCTTCGGTTAATTGTTTGAAATACAATAAAAAAAATCAATTATTGTACTGAATGAGCAGGTAACAACGTGACAACGTAAGGGAAGATTGTGGCCGCTGGCCTGTGGCACACACGTTAATCCGCTGATGCGACCATGCACTTCCCTGTACACAGCTTGGTGCTGACCGTGTTCATTTTTCTCGGTTGTACTGTAGTAATTCCTCGTTTTTACATGACCCAAGAACAGGATTGACAACAACTACAGCAGGTTTTTTTTTCCTTTCCTTAAATCATCGCCTTAATTTCGATCATATTCATCTGCTACTTAAGGTCAGAGAAAATAACGAAGTTTTTCATCGCTAGCCGGTCGGATCTAAAGCATACAATACCTGTGTAGGCCGAAATAAATAGGGAGTTAAAATATTTGCCTGCGTGGGTGGGTGGCAACTTGACTGCACAACAGTGACCCGAACGTGCTTGCACTACCTGAATGAACTGCCTAAACCAAGGTATGAGCAACGCAAATAACTAAAATGTGTTCCAAGTATTGGCAATGTATCATAGTTCGCCCACTTTGTTGCTATTAAAAGAAACACTAATTTATGGCAATCGCATTTTCCAACACCCACATTTTCAATATTCTAACATTCTGGGGCCATTTCGTGAGTGTTTATACGCCTGAGTCTACAAGCAAATGACTCCGGCAACACCGTATGAATTGTGTTTCCACAGCTCCGTTTATTTTTGCCCCTTCCCCTCTGGTTACCATGCGTGACCATGACATTTTAAAACTACCCGGGCGTAACCCCTGAACACGGAGTGCTAAGTCTAAAATGAGTCTAGGCCCAAACCCCCCGACCGAAACCCCCCCCCCCGTCAAACCCCCCCCCCCCCCGACTAAAACCCCCCGGCGGCCTAAACCCCCCGATCCAAAACCCCCCGTTCTCAAAGAAAATGTATAATGATAATTTGTGATGGGGCGTCTTTTCGCACTCGTACGAAACATAGCCATTTGCTAGATTTTTTTTTTTTTTTTTTGCTTGGCGTACAAATGCCCTTGGTACAATATCTTTGGATTCCCTTTAGCAGATGTGATGTATTCCATGATGGTAGCATGATTTTTCACAGCAATCTGGGTCACTAAATTACCCAGTCAAGTGAATCACAATGGATGTAAGTCACACCTACCGTAAGAGGCATTGTTATTTGTAAACTCGACTGATCTCGCAACCGGCATATGAATTGCAATTTTTAATGTGTATACACTCATCAATCATAAGAGCAAATGCAATTTCAAAAACTGAGTGCTGTCATCAATGGATGTATGAAGTTTCTTTTATAATGATAATCAATTCCTTCAATGGTTCGGAAATTGCAATTTTAAACGCCGTGTGGTCTCTTCAATGGGCATTCGAAGTGTAATTAACAACGAGGATGTATCGCAGTTACAAAATATAAAATAGACCTGAGAACCGGGGGGTTTTGGGTCGGGGGGTTTAGGCCGGCGGGGGGTTTTAGTCGGGGGGGTTTTGACGGGGGGGTTAGGGCCGGGGGGGTTTCGGTCGGGGGGGGTTTGGGCCTGTTCCCGTCTAAAATAATACCCCCATTTTTAAGCAAACGCGGAGTTGAGTTCCGTAAGAACCACCCCTCCTCCCTTTTGTGGGAAACGCAGAAAACTAAGTGAAAATTAGCCCGCTTTGGGAAAAAATGGCACTCCGGGCGGACCGCGGTTGCCCTCAAAATTACCTCCAGGGTGCCACTTGGAATCATATGTGCTGCCATGCGTATCCAACAGAAGCGCGGAGAAAGGGGGGGGTACTTTGATTCCAGAAGCGGTCCGCGCGGAGTGCCAAGTTCGTTAAAAAAGGGATGATTTTCATTTAAAACTGCCCGTTTCCCATAAAAAAGAGGGGATTTTTTCAGAATTGCACCTCGCGTTTCGTTAAAAAAGGGGCTGTTATTTCAAAATTAGTACTCCACGTTTAGGGGTCGTTTTAAAAGGCCATGGACACGCATGATAACCAGTTGGTACGCGAGTGCCCCCCCCCGAAACCCGGGAAATTACCTCCAGAGTTGAAAGGAAAACAAGCTATACCTGAATTGCAACTGGACTGATAAAAAGCTATTATTTCCCTGTCATTACAGCAACAGCGGCAACGTTTATACAACACCTCTTCGTACATTTATCGAATATTGTAAGACAAGAGCTGGATTCTTTAGATTTAGCTTCAACGGAAACGACTTTGAGGGAATGATTCAGTGTAACTCAGAACATGAGCCATTCCCCCTTAGATGTTTTATGTTTCAACTCATTTAAACGCTTTTTTTCAGATTGCAGGATTTCTTTGCCTAAGCAGACGTCTGTGCAGTTTGATTGGGACACTTGGAATATATATGAGCCAAAATATGACGACAAAAGACGACATCGCGTCGCCATTAGACGGCGCTGTGACAGTCGAAACAGACACAGAGGACGCCAATACAAACCATGGTGAATCCATTCAAGATGGCGGAGCTTCGGAAATTACCGACGAAGATGGAGTGTCCACGACCGATGCCGAATCGATCGCGTCATCGGCCGAGTCACAGGCGACTGAACTACAAGCAAGAAACACGGACAAGTCCTCACTAGATCTGCAGCAATTGCTGGTAAAACTGGATAAAATCCGCGAAGAGCATTATGGCGTGTGTGGGAAGAAATACACCTGTAACAATATACGGATATTTGTCGTTATCTACAGCGTTTTGATTCTTTTACAGAGCTCCATTTCGTCATATTTCTTCACAGTTTCCGATCATATTTGGAAACGCTATGCCATCTCAGATTTTGAAATGGACTTTATTCATGGTAGTGATGAGATAACAATTATCTGCAGTTTGATTTTCACTGCTTATTACGGTAACAAAATGAACAAACCGATTGCAATTATGGCAGGCTCTTTGGTGTTCGCATTTGGTTCGGTTCTCTGCGCTGTTCCATACTGGACCCTGGGCACAAGGAAGAGCTATACCGTAGGAAAGATCCAGACTTATTTAGATTCTGGACTGTGTCAGATTGGACACAGTGCTGCAGACAACTCAAGCGGGTCTTCAACCACATTCGGGGAACAATGCGACTATTTGCCAGCCTCGCTGCATTCTTCAGAAAACAGAGCTGCATTTTCCGTCCTATGTGTTGCACAATTAATCATGGGATTAGGAAAAGCTTTCGTCCTGCCGCTTGGAGTGGTTTATGCAGAAGAGGCAGAAAGAAGCAGTGAAAGCCCCATTTACACATGTAAGAAATTATTTTAGCAGTTTATATACCATTAGCAGAAATCGACTTATTTTGAGTCAACATGAAGTACTGTTGTATGACTGGCATAAATGCTATTATATGATTGGTCGATTCCCAAATCAGTAATTTTTCAATGGTGACTGGAACGCACAAGTCGATGGATATTGCAGCCACTTGTAATCAGAACGTCAATTAAGGCATACATTGACTTTTTTTAGTCAATATTATAAGATTGGCCAGTTGCGCAAATGTTGATGTAACCATTTTCTTATTGGTCAGTAATATTTTATGTTTACCCGAAATAAGTCAGTATCTGACTGTGTTACATTGCCAACGATTTGATTACAAATAACTGCAATGTTTATCCCGGTCTGCGTTCCAGTCAACATTGAAAAATTATTGATTTGGGAATCGAGGAATCAAACCCAGTCTCTTTACGCAATAAGTAGTAGTCCCGGTGAATGTTACCATGCCGTTTGACACACGAATACCAGGCTGCTATCCCTTAAAAAAGTTGCATATAAATAAAACTTTACCCAAAGTTTCTTGTAAAATTATTCCTGAAATGGACAAAGTGAGCTGCAAACGTTTTAGTTTATGAAGTGATTTTTTTTAATAAGAGCGGAAACCTTTTCTTTGTAATACTGTATAATATACCGAACCAGGGTTCGCGTTGGCGGGGTTTTTGTCCACTTTTTGGGCATTTTTTTACGAAATGACTCACTTTTTCGGAACCCACCGAGTTTTCTGGACCCAGCTGAGTCACACTTTCCTTTTTTGACTCACTTTCCTGAGAACCCAGCGCGAACCCTGCGAACGCTCTTGTTGTTGATTCCAGCGGCGATCCTTGTTGCTCATAGCCTCGGCGGGGTCCTCGGCACCTTGCTGGGAACATGGTTTATAATCTACCCAGAAGATCTGAAAGGTATACTTTTCTGTTATCATTAATTTTAATGTCCTTTTTGTTTTAAACGGAAAAATACAAAATATATTGCATGAACAAATCCGAGTATACATCGGAAAGTGAAAACCATCGCGTCTGAAAATACCACTTATATGCTACATGGTCTTGGAACTCACATTGCGAAGGGTTCGTGTTGTCGCTGCCACCCTGAGAAAGAGACAAGTTTTGTGTGGAAGTCACTCATTATTCTGACATTTAAAAAATGGAATCGATGACAGACGTGCATATATAACTTAATTAATCGTTGAATTATAGTCGCTAAAACATATTTAATTTATCGCCGGAAGGCTTTGCACATGTCAAAAGTATGTCAAATCAGACACTTAAATTTGGTTCTCACATTTATTGAATTTTCAGAGGAGCTGTCTATAGCGGGCTGGTACGTGGGCGCTTGGTGGATCGGCTTCCCGCTACTCGGATCGGTTTTATTTGTAGTGTCCTTGACCTTGCTGCTATTTCCAAGGTGGATTCGCGAACCCAAGTGGCTCTTATATCGTCGATATCGGAAAATAAAGAGAGATTATCGGCGACAGAAACGTGAAGAAGAAGAGCGGCGAAGACGCCGGAAGCGGAAACGCGAACAGAAACGCCGTGAAAGAGAACGGAAGAACATCCACGCTAAGCGGAGTAGTGGCACTGTTTCGAGTTCACCTACCACAGAAAATGCTCAAAATTGTGACGTATCACTGGAAAGTTCCGCAGATGAACCAAATTCATTAAATACGGATTTATCCGATTCCGATATTACAGTAACAGTAGAGAATACAACCGTTGATGCAAGTAGTCATTCGAAAAACGGTGCAGTAAGTCCTTCTCAACTCCCAGATAAATCTGAATTTCTGACTGATTCTGAGTTCAAGCATAAAGATGTCAGTGTGTCTGAAAACCAAACTGAGAAAACAAACTCAACAGGTAACACGTCAGATAAGCAGTTACATGAAAACGAAAACAATAAGGTGCCAGAAAACTGTGAGAATGAAAGAACTACGCAACAAGGAACCGGAGAAAGGCGATACAGACCAAAAAGCGAGAAAAGGGGAGTTCGGATTCAAGAAAGCGCGCGGGATCGTGAGGGTGAAGACGAGGTCAAAAATCAATGGGTTAAGGACGAAGAAAAAGAAAAGAGAGCATTGGAGAAAAATAAGGCACGACACCGGCTGGGCAGAAAGCTTAAAGGTGAAGTAATTTATAACTAATAGATGGCGTCGAAGTTTGCCGCAGTGCGGAGTAACTTACTGGTGTGATCCTTTTATCAGATATAACGAGATGGAAGGGCGAGAACTGATTTGTAATAATGCGAGAAAAGGCTATTTTTCAGCAAATACCAAAAAAAAAAAAAACGGGGACAGGGCTACCTCGTATATGTGACCACCACATAAATACGAACACTTTTCTATAGTACCGTTCCAGGGGCTTTTCATTAAGCAGAACATCATAAATATGACGACCCTGGAAAAGGAACCACTTGAGTGCACTCCCATTGGCGGTTTTTTTTCCGCTAAACTGAATTACAAACACTGCCCTTTGAAAAAAGTGGAGAAACTACCATCATTTTCTCCTGTCATGGTAAACGCTCCGTGGACCTGTATTTTCCAAAACCAAATAAAATATAGGCACTTCCAAAACATCTTCGATTTGTCCTTTTTTACGACAGTCTTATCATGGCTGTGTACGTTTATTCAATATTTGGCAAAAGACGTTGGTTTTGCTTTCAGCTTTGGTGGTGACGAAAAATAGGAAAATGCAAGTTTCTGAAAGGTTTATATTGGAACAAATGACATTCCAACCTTAAAAAACGCTGAAAAGATGTCTTGACATGTACTAGTTTACATGTTTGGTTAGTTTTAGGTCATTTTCAAGCCCCCAGGGGGGGGGATACTTACGTACCAAGTGGATAACATACATGTCCATGACTTTTTAAAACGACCCCAAAACGCAGAGTGCTACTTTTGAAATAATATCCGTTCTTCCACTTCTGTTCTTTTTTTTTGGGGGGGGGGGCGGGGGTTCGTATGTGGTAGCACTTATGACAGTAGGTGCCCCCACCCCGGGGTTAAAAGCAGATATCTTGCTGTAAACTGTAATCGTTGACAAAACGCATGTTTTATTTTCCCGTTTACAGATTTGCCGCAGAACCTGAAGTTTCTCATCATCAACCCTTTCTTCACCCTCACCGCTTTAGGGGTGACAGCCTCGTTTTATTACATTGCTGGAAATCAATCTAGAATGCCAGTGTACTTAGTGGACCAGTTCCAATATGAACCACAAGAAGCAAGATTAATCACAGGCACGTGATATATTTTAACCACCCCCGCCCCCTCCTCCTCCGCCTCAGAATTATAAACCCTTTCAGCATGGTCGACAAGCGGGTATCCACGAGGCACTTGCGCTAAATTACACAACATTCGTGGCACTACTAAAATATACACGGTAAGTATCCTGTAAAAGGAACGCTGTTGAGGTTAATAAAAGGGTGCATTACACAGAGATGATCCCCAAACAGAGGTTCATTATTGCAGAAAGTGGGACCTTAACCCCCTCCCCTTGCTCTTGTGTGGGTACGTATTTTATGTATGAGCCGCAAGTGATGTCAGTAGGACGTCGTAGCGGTGTTATGACGTCATAGTGACATCATCTGAAAAAAAAGACGAGGAAAGAGCATCCAAAGTTTTAGTTCAAAGATCAAGTGTGCCTTTAAACATAGCACGTCAATACGAAATTGAGTTGAACGCGTGAGTGAAAGTTAAGAAGAAACATGCAAGATTTTTGTGCAAATTTGGTGCAGCTAAAACGGTGCTCTCAAATAACATTAGCAAAAGAATGCTGTCACGAACTGTAAATCACGCGAAACTGTTCTGGCACACAGAAACTTGCCTCCAAAATGGTTTTAAAATTGCCTTAAAGTGGTGTGCTTGCGACCTCAAGGTGATTTTTAAAGCTACCGAGCAGGTTGAACTACGAGCGTAAGCCTTTATGTTCGATTTCTCATTTATCTTCAAAGAAATATTTAAGACAAGTTTCGCCTTTCTTTTGTGTAACGTTTATTCAAAATGTTATTTTTTATTTATTTCAGGGCTTGTATTTGGGTTATCGTCTCTACTAGGCCTCCTTATAGCCGCCCTCCTGATTTACAAATTTGAAGTCAACCTCGCAAAGCAGTTTCGAGCTGTGTTGGTGTTGTCGGGTCTCGTCGGTGTGGGCCCTCTCATATCGTTTGCGTTCGGATGCGAAGTGTCCTACGGTCCAGTAGAAACGAATGAGTAAGTCAGACAAAGATTCGTCATTATTATTCGGATAATTGATTATTTTTTTCAACAGCTGTTTATTTATGTAAAGTAACTCAATTCTTTTAACAACTGTATGGCTGGTTGTCTTTTCACTGATGGAAAATGCACATATCTTTGTAATTATCTGAAAACATATACTGTAAACTCCACTAATTTCGAAATCTCGTCAGGACCCGGATTTTCGCGTTTTCTGTCAGGCTGCCGTTGGTCTCAGTTCGAAAGCTCGAAGTAATCCAGCAATGTTCAAGATTACAACAAGCGAGGAAGAAAATAAATAAATAGTCTCATCTTTTACCGCTTAACCCGACGTCTCTGATAAACGGAAGCGAAATGTTGGTTCTGGTGTTTGTCATTAAAGTATCGGATGAGCCTGTCATGTGTTTGCTTGAGTATTTTGCTCGGTTCTGACAACGTGCGTTCATCCGGTGCCCGCTGTATCTATTTGACAGATGGGTGGGATTAAAGATGAAGTGTCAAGTACCGAACCAATTAAAAATTCATAAAGAAGATCTAAAGAAATGCTCCCACCAATGGACACCTTGGAATTATACTTTTAGTGTGCGAAATTGACGGTGGCCCGATGGCCCGGGGGCATCTCATATTGGAGCGGGCCATCTCAGTGAAGGAACGGAAATTTTTCCGAAAAACTGGGTTTCCCATGAGTGTGACGAATAGTGCATTACATGGAAAGTATAACGTTGGCTATTTTCCACATTTACAATGCTACTTATTACACTTTTTATGTCCCGACCTTACCAGGTTAGATGGGGGTAGAGTGTTTTTGATTTGACCGTCTATTCGTCCGAACACAACACGATTCCGCCAATTCGTATTGAGGGATTTTGATGAAACTTGATTTGATTGTTCATATGGATGACAACTTAGTTTCATATATAACTTTTTAAAGCGATTCAGCCAATTAAGCTGGCCAAAATATGGTTTCCTTGAGATGCCATCAGTGGACTTCAGAATTTTGTTGACATTAAGAAGTCACTGAAGTACACTCCTAGATTTTGAACTTACAATTCTAACAGCTATTTGTCGTTAATGCTGTTACAATGATCACATCTCTCAGGGTTGAAATGACATTCAGTTAAATTGTCCGATTGTCGGAGCACCAGTATTGCAACGCAGGCATTTCTAGTGAAACTAAAAAACATATGCGAAGGAAGACTAGCAGAATTAAAATGTTTTAGAGGTATTTCTTAGTGTGTTAATGATTATTTAAGTTAATTAACCATATTAATTTTCTTGGGTCATCTCAAACCAGCTCGGGCCATCTCAACTTTGATCGAGATGACCCGGCGGGCGATCTCAGCATTCGGGTTCATTTCGCACACTGTAACTTTTATATGTTAAATAGACATCCAAAGAAAAACATCACTAATCTATTTCTCAGTTCGGTCTTGAAAACTTATTTGTACTCTGAAAACCTTTCTCGAGGCATTCATTTTATTCAGTCTGATCCAGTGACGTCATAAATGTCTATTCGCAGGATTGCATTACCATAATATCTCCGTCTTGCTTAGGCTTACGCGATTTACATCTGTTCATAAGGAACCCAGTGCCCACTTTCCATGACTTCTTGAAAGGGGCAAAAACAGAAGACTGCGTGTATTATAGGAGGAAACGGACATATTCAAATTTATCCCTCCACCCCACCTCTCCCCTTGAAGCTGTTTCGGTGGAAAAAGCCCTAAATCGAATTATATTTACTTAATCCGAAGTAAATGTTAGTATCAGACAAGGTAAAAAAACTCTTCAGTCTCAATATTGTTATTACATTCCCTGGGATAAAGTGAACCTTGGCAGGTTATTCTGCTTTCAGACTGGGCGATTTGCAGCCGTCCTGTGCTTTGGGCCTATGTGACTGCAGCGTATCACAGTTCTACCCGGTGTGCAGCAAAGATGGCACCCGTTACTATTCTCCCTGTCACGCTGGATGTAATGTCGCAGATTTACGCAAAGACGGCTCAGGACAGGTATTTCATTTTCTAAGAATGTGTAGATTTTTATGCCCTGTCTTTATATTTTCAATGCACGAGCGATTTAGATTTAATGAATTGAATATTTAATAAATATTTATTGATGGATTTAATTGTTTTCTCAAACTTAAGCTTGGTTAAGCTCCAGAGTTAGACCGCGTTAAACAAACTGTGTCACAGAATGTTAAAAAAAAAAACCAGTACGCATTTTTTTTGGGACAGATACACATTAGTGCTGTGAAAGACAGTGACTGGTTCATTTCTTAGCATTGTCAATTCCTGTACGGCGACACGAAGGAAATGACTGCTTTATTTTCTCATCACATTTCGCTCACTTCCGGTGATAACATTTCGCTCCAATAATGTTAACTCGGGACTTTAAGTAGTCCTGGCAACACGCATGGGATCTGTCCTGCTCTATCGATTTTTTGGCCATATTTTTCACCCTTTTCAGCCATTGCACCAATTGACCTTTCAGTATCCTCGAATTGAATCAGAATTTTGAAGCTCGGGTCATAGTTGTTTAAAAAATGCCTTAAAAAGTTCCCGAAATCACACTGTGTTTTTTTTTTCAAGTAAGACCCGGGGTAAAAGTTCCATTTATAAAAATGTTTTATTTTTGCTTACCCAACAGGAATTTGTCTTCGCTGAGTGCGTTTGTTTGGATGACGGGGAGGCGGGTGAGAAGTTCTGCGCAGACGCTTGCCCCATGGGAGCGGGGTACATCGTCCTCCTGTTCATCACCCTGCTGCTTCATGCCATGTGCTATATCACTGTTGTGCTTCTTTTTCTCAGGTTTGTTTGGGACAAGTAAAAAGTTTTGAGACAACAAAAATTATATGACCAATAATGTGCTCCCAGTGAACATTCTGACGCCTGTCCAACGTGTAGCTGACGCAGCGACGCCTATTGACAAATTTCTAGCTTTCGTAAAAGCTGCAGATAGTTGTTTTTCGTCGCGACCACTTTATGGGAGATAATGTGCTGTAAGGACGGTCATAGTATTTCCGGAATGCCGATTTCCTCATGTCTTTGCAATAACCTTTCCCGGTGTCTACACAACGTCGCTCTCCGGACGTCTATCCGACGGCGGGAGAACGTCGTTTTTTTCAGTTTTCACATACAACCCCATTCCGCGGTTGATCCGACGTCTGGCCCCGAATTCTATCCAACTTCTAGCCAAAGTCACATGTTTACTAGGCTGAGAACATTTAACAATCGCAATAAATTTAGAAATGCAGCATTCTTTTCAACGATTCATCTTTCATTTATATGCAATAAGCATGAAATAACCACAATTTTATAATAATTTTTTTGTAAAAGTTTTGCGAATGTTTTTCGACGCACTTTAAACCCTTGCAAATTTCGTGTATATACAACGAGTACAAAACACAAATCAAATGAGATTTCAATGACAAAAGACCACTTTCTGGAAAGCATGCGTCAGGAGCGGTGTCTGTAAAATCAAAGTACATGTATATGTGATTGTTTTTTTTTTCAGGGGTTTTACTGAAAAGCTTCGGTGTCTGACCGTTGGATTTGCAATATGGATAGTTTATGTCTTAGGTTTGTATGAAACATACAGCTTTAGTTTTATTAGTTCGTTTGGTATCAGAATACACTAGAACGGCCCATGAACACAAAACATAAGAACACAGGTTTATATCACACACTTTAAATCGACACCTATTTAGTATCTTGTTTTTGTAAACGAAAACGAATGTCTCCTCGACTAAATTCATAACTCTCCAATAACTATTTTTCTCCGGATAATGGCCACTGTGAACAGGTTTTACTGTCCGTCTTTTTTCGGGACTGTAAGGTGGTAATTAAGACAGGATTTACTGTACGTCTTTTTATCAGAATCTGGAAGGTAGTCGCTGAAGTAGGTCTGGGATGTTGTCAATACAAGTTTTCTGTACGTACTTTTTTATCCGAGTTTGGAAGGTGGTCAAGACAGGCACAGTTTACCTTACGTCTTTTTTATCTGAATCTGGAAGTCGGTCACTACAGACAGGGTTCACTTTATGTCTTTTTATCCGGGTCTTGAAGGTGCATCACCTATTCTCTAGTTCATTTATGATTTTTTTTCCTTTTGGCTAATCGTCAGCTCTCCCCCTCCCGGCCGACTCTAAGCGCAACCCCAACCCCTTTACCCGACGCTACTGTGAGGATCCGTACCTTAAGTGTAGTTAGTTTTCGCCACGATAAATATATACCTTGTCTTCGTATCAGATGACGCACTTTAAAAGTGGCAAATACTTCCAGGTGATGCAAAACCAGGGTCTTCCATTCTTAAATAATCCTGGAAAACTTCTTTGTGGCCTGTATACAGACAAAATGTTTAGTATTCGACTTTTATATACTGATGCGTATGTCTTAGAAACCTTTGCGGATTGTTTCAGCAATCACCCCGGGTACCGCAATTTATAAGTACTGCCATAGTTCCGCTTGTGACATCAAGGATGACGATTGTGACGATAACGAAATATGCTGGCGAATTGACGAGCGTCGTTTCCGCTACAACACACAGGCGGCGACACTGGTCTTCCTCTTTGTCGCATGTGTCTTATTTATTTTCGCTTACGTCAAAATGGATAAGAAAAAGTTAGGGGAACTGGATGAGGGCACTGAAAAGCCTACACAATCTGGAGAGAGGAATCCTGCTTTTCAAAATGACAATACATCAACGGTTTAGCATGCAAACTCGAAAGATCCGACGTCCCGTACAAACGACTACTCTGATCTGAATAAATCTGAAATAATAGATTGCAGTAGAGTAAATTTCTACAGTGTCCTTCAAATAAAGAATGAATATTATATCTTTACAACTATAAGGATAGTCACAAATTTGGTTTACTGTAGAGTTGAAGACCATGCTTCTGAAAGCCGTGACGTAATAGGTGTGACTTCAGTACGAAGCGAGTACTAAACCGGTTTACGTGTAAGGGGTTGTACAGACTGTGTTCAAGTATATGCAAGTCCCAGTGATAACAAGTTTCTTATCTTTACTTATTGGTGCTTCTTTTACAGTATTTAATTGTAATTTGATAAAATGAACGTGTCACAAATTAATTATATTTTTATATAAATTAATTATAGTTTTATAGAAATCTGTTAAATGCTGTGTTAAATTGTGTGGTTCAAAACTAAAAGAACTATTCCTTGGTTTCTAATTAGCTGTTACCAAGGCATTATCATTCGCTGTAGGCACTGGTCGATGGATTCTGCCCGTCGAAGAACTGTGATACTAAGTCCCAGTCTGGGGCTATACGCATGTAAATCGTGTCCCGTTTGAAACACTCCCCTTGACGCTCAAGCTCATTAATGGTGTGCTCATTTCTCGATACTGGGGCATTTTCTCTGCGGATTTTTGCAGTTACTGCCTCCCCCACCCCCACCCCAACAAACACCCTACACGGCCCCAGTGAAAATAAACGATTTCCAGCCATTGCTCTGCAGGCAAGATGCCCCGGATTTGAGCAATCCCCCATTTTGTGGTAAAAGCGGATTGGAATCCCCCACCCGTATTGCGGAATATTTTTTCAAATGGGTTTGGGGCCATTCATAAAGCAAGTTCGGTGGAGATATCGTACCTTTATGCACGCTGGGGGAGGGGTTAAAAAGTCCCGCGGCTTCGTTGTTAACCAGTTCCAATATGTTTGTTGTTTGAGAGGAATGTTAAGTTTAACAAGTGTTTTGTATCATGCAAAGGCCCTTGTTATTTATACAGAGTTGGTTGAGTTTTATATGTTTGTTTGAAGAAGTGAAAATTGTTTTGTTTGGTTATCGTTTATGCGATGAACAAGATGAAAATCCTCCTGTACCAAAGTACGCATTGGCCCGAAGTCAACACCCGAGTACAAGCAAACGACAGCTCTCATTGCAAGTAGATTTTGATATTATTTTCATTTACGGAAAACCGCAAATGTTCCTAAATTTTTAACATCATCGGATCTATTCAAATATGACTTTTAAATAAACACAGCACTGTGACCACAGGTGCAGCTGTCAACACTTACTTCAGGCCAATTTCGTCTGTTAGCACAGATAACTTGCGTTACGTATGCAGCATCTTGGAAATTTATGAACATACATGAACGTAGTAATTTACTGTAGAATGTGGTTGAATGCGCAGTTTGTCCATAGCTGACCAAGCTTCTATTTTCCATGTACTTTTATTTATTTATTTCCTTCATTTTTTATATTTCTTTTATTTTTTTAATTCGTTTTTTATCTTTTTTTTGCAAAATAAAGATGAAAAATTCGGGTACACGGTGTCCTATGACTGATACAAAAATCTTTAAGTATACACAGACTTTTCTTCAAATATTTTTTTCAACGACTTTAAAATCATTTAACCATGATTTCGCAATTTTTTTAACGTCCATCTTTCTGTTCCCCACCCCCACCATACAGGTATGCGTCAGTAATGACACTACTGGTCACAGAAACAATATTTATTCGTCTCTTTTTTTCTTTCTATCATAATATAACTGTCCCGCGTGTAAAATATCACATATGCTTGACTAGAATGGATTAAATGCATTGTACACTCTCGTCCAAAAATATCCAGGGTTGGTTTTCTTCCCGAAAAAAATATATCTTCCGATCTGTGAGAAGAAATGTGGGGAAAAGGGAAGAAACCCCCTTTCTGTCGAGAAGAAAGGAAGAAAGTGGGAACATTCTTTGTCGTTGAAACATTGGGATATCTGAGCATCATTTAATATCGGGCAACATTAATCCCCCGGGGGGGGGGCACTCACGCATCAACTGGTTACCATGCGTGCCCATGACTTTTTAAACAACCCCTAAACATGGAGTGCTAATGTTGAAGTAATACCCCCTTTTTTAACGAAACGCGGGAAGGACTTCCTAAATAACCCCCCTTTTTGTAGGAAACTGGGAGTGCTGAATGAAAAATACTCCTTTTCAATGAAATTAACAATCTGCGCGGACCGCGTCTGGTGTCAAGATTACCCCCTTTCTCTGCGTTTATTTTCGGACATGCATGGTAATACACAAGATACCAAGTGCCCCCCCCCCCCCCACCCGGGGCACTAATCAATGTTCCTATAAGGACAGCCATTGTTCTGCAGGTCAATAACAGGCAAACGAGTGAATAAGTAAACATATGACCATCCGATACAGCGGAGCTAAAATGTCTCAGCACCTCAGGCCTGTTGTTGCTGAGTAACCATGGCGAGTTAATGTATATCTCACAGGGAATTCCTGTAATCAGGGAACCTGCGTATTCGCTGGGCCCGCATAGAGATCAAATGTTACATGACCTCTGGCTACTACCAGAGGGAAGCCCTAGCCTTTACAAAATCAAACATATGAAGCACAACGTCATGTTACTCGAGTTTTTAACTGAATTTCGGTCTGATTGGAAGCTATACCGGTCTTGTGTACAATAGCCAAATGCGTTTTCATGTGTGCCTTTTGCTGGAATTTCCGCTGACACTCGGGACACTCAAAGCGCTTCTCGCCCCGATGGATGAGCAAGTGTTTCTTGTAATTGTCCAGCTTGTAGAATACTTTGCTGCAGTTCTTCTCCGTACAAGCGTACTCCTTGCCGATTAGGTGCACCTGCCGCTCGTGGTGCAGCAGATCAATACGGCGCCGGAAGCTCGACTCGCAAAAACGGCAGTGGTGGTCACGTGCGTCTGTGTGTATGACCACGTGATTCGCCAGGTGCGTTTTCTGACTGAACTTCTTGCCGCACACGCTACACTCAAACCTTTTGTGGCTGTCTGAAAAAAAAAAATAAGTATTTTTTTTTTACTTATTTTTTACTTTCGTGCAATTTATTAGTCCCTCGCCGCCGCGTAGCGAGGGACTAATAAATTGCACGATGGCAAATTAACGGCCTAAGATATTTGGATTTTCGACAAAGCCTCTACGACATTTTTGGCGGCGGGCAAAAGCTATAGCCAGGTGCACAACTACAACCTATATTCTTTCGCAAAAAAAGACATAATATCCGAAATGTTGACAGACGGACAAGCTCATAACTATATTTCTCTATTTCACGAGGATAATAAACAAACCCGAGCAGTCGTAAAAGCCCTTATGACACTAGCAGAATTATCTCCCTTTGTTTCTAAATCCAAAAATATGTTCTTTAATTTGCAAAAATGCATAGAAACCTCTTGAAAATGAAATTGACTTTCCTAATTTTCTAAGTACCGCTTACTTCTTGGATTAATCAAAACACTTAAAATCGATTTCGACAACAATAAACATTAAAGGGCTATGACAGAATTTGTAAATTCAGACAGAAATACAATTCAAAATGTAAAATGCGAATTCCAAAACACAAAACTCTAAAAATACAAAGTCGCACCTGAATGCAATTTCTTATGTCTATTAAGATTACTGCCATTGCTGAACTTTGCCCCACATTCACTGCACTCAAACTTCTTGATTCCTTTATGGATGTTCTCGTGTATGCTCAGTTTGGAAGCAATGGAGAAAAGTTTGCCGCACTCTTTACAAGAATGAGTGCATTTCTGCAAGTGCGGGTGAGCCGCCTTGGAATGGGCCCGTAATGTCTGCATGTCCGGAAACTGGCGGTGACAAGAGGGACACCGGAAGTTCTCCTCCGGCTTGGTGCAAACACCTGAAAGGACAAACAAAGAACTGTCAAACATGTTCAAAACCGCACGCAAAGGACAGAATCCTGTATCAACGAAGGCAATATATCATAACTTGTGTGTGTGTGTGTGGGGGGGGGGGGGGTTAGTGGAGGAAAGAGATGGGGGAGGCTGCTTTGGAATCTCTCCGTGAGGTGTTTGTTTCAGCATCTAAATACCCATCAGGCCAAAATTTACCGAATACTGTACCGAGTACACAAATGACTCACCGAGCATGCGCGCGTAATCCATGGCATACCAGTACAGCAGTTCCGTGTACGGCTGTATCTCTTTGATCGTAATGAAATAGATATCGTGACCCTGCTGGTACACATTCATGTTTTGCTCTACACTGGATCGCGCACGCTTCACAAACATCAACCAATTCGAGTTGTCCTCGTTCCGACAGTCTAGCACCATGTTCGGAGTGCTCTCGTCAAATACCTGCAGAAAACAGCGCAACGGTGGAAAATTTCCGAACTGAACTTTACCGGTGTTATCTAATATCCTGCTGCAAAAAAAACATTAATCTGTTTTCTGAGAAAAAGTAATTAATTATTTATTATTGCCTTTACTATTATTATTGTTATTATTATTATTATTATTATTATTATTATTATTATTATTATTATTATTATTAAAATTGTCGGTATTTGGCTCAAAATATCATATAAAACAGATTTCAAACAAATATTCGCAAGTTCTCCCCATGCCTTTGCAGCACCTGGGGCACTTTTTCAAACTGCAGGCAATGTTACCGTAACTATCATTAATTAATTTTTTAAATCAAAAGACATAGCTGCCATTGGTCAGAAACAGAGAAGAACGCGCTTTCTTCACCACGCGGGCTAGAAGCGTGCGATTACCTCCCAGACGTAGGCGGTGTTCTCCGGGTTTTCCAGCTCATTTTTGTTGGTCCTCAGTCCCTGTAGAGGCCCGAACTGAGTCTTGCTCGGTATAAATGTTTGCGCAACAACACCTAAATCACAAACAGAAACAATACGCAGGCTGACACATGTTTTATCCAAACCCTTATGCACAGGAGGGAATAAGGTTACGCTTCTGTTTTGCAAAGCTAAAAGCCCAAAACTTTTACAAACTTTTCAAAAGAAAAAGTTTCACAAAATGGAATAGACGGACGTCGTCATGGGAACAAGAATGCCAGAGCGGTCTCATCAGCAACAACATCGGCAACTTCCGTGTTTTCCCGACAACAACCGAGGTTTTTTTAAGTTCTGGGCCGTGGTCCTCAGCGTCTTCACATTTTCAGGCAACTAGCCAAATGTTTTCATTGCAAAAAAAAAATATATATCTGTATACATACCTATGAAATCGGGCGAGTTTTGATTGTACATGAGTTTCAAGGCCAGTTGCTCGGGCACACTGCAGCGTGCCTTGGTCAGTACGGCGCTGTTGTCTTCTATGCGCGAGTAGTTCTGCTCATGGTGCGGGCAGCCCGCCGGGTACATCTTATTGCAGTCTACACAGTCTACAACCAACACAAAGTCTGAAGAATATTTCTTTTTTTTTTTTTTGTAATTGCTCTGCCCAAAAATTATACGAAAAGGGTTCGTCTGATACATGCACGTAAACTTGTTTTTGCTGCCCCCAATGTTACGCAGTATTTGCAGCCAGCGCCACCATAATCAACGCAGAACACTACTACCCAAAGGTAGCGATGTCATTGCGCATTTCGCACTTACAGTGCCGCTCCTAGAGACGTTCGGAGAGACCCAAGGGCTGCGTTACCCATAAAAAGAGCACTGGCTCTGATGAGTACGGCTTGAACTCTGTTTACCTCTCGTTTCTTCACGGGTCAGTCACAGCAGGCTGGCCGTGTATTATGGGGAGTTAGAAACATAAGAAACAGTGAATTAACATAACGGTTAAAGTACACTGACTTAAACAGAATCGATGATAACGTCTTTAAACAAAGTACATCTGTTTTACTGCAAACTTACAGAATCCTTGAATTATGGACGGTCCGTCTTCGATGGGTTTGTCAAGCATGACAGATTTTCGCTCCTGCGTCAACTCTAAAAATAATAATTAAAACGTTTATAACTGCACAAGATTGTCTGAATAACAGTTATGGTAAAATTTCAACTCATTTCGAATACCTTAAACAATTGGCTTTACTTTTTCGGGATGGCCGAAAGACTAACTGGGCGTTAATTGAATTCCGTGAAGGTGATCTAACCCCACTGCGTTCGCTTATTTGTGCCAATTCAAGCGAACGTGAATCCACTGTTTACCACCACGAGCCAGAGCTTAAGCCTTCTTGCGCGGTTGACATCATATTTCCCAAAATGTATCACATTCTTTGACAAATGGGTAAGACGGCATGCTCTGTGCTGTTCATGCGGCTGTGTGTAAAACTACTCAAGTAAAGAATCCTTATCAAATCAAAACGCTTTATTTTATTCCCTCCTTTGTGACGTCACAAGAGTTCCAACGAAACAGACGTACGGGAGGCGGTGCTGGTTAACGGCTGATAGGGCTTCGGCAGAATAACATTCATTCTTTTTTCTCTCATAGTTGACTTCACCGAGTGCTTCTACAAAACATAGTTACACAAATCACAAATACATTCTTTAAATTTATTATAACAGTTAACTCGTTCCCGTCTATTTCACTTCTCCACAAAAATGTTGTGCTAAGCTCACTATTTTATACCAGTTTTCATCCAAATAATTCGTATTTTATTTCCCGGTCCTGACTGGGAGAGTGGTACAAATTAACGAGGAGTTACTGCATTACCGTAAGGCTATAAACCGCGCTATGTGCATCATACCGCGCCCCTTGAAAACTTGAAAGAACGTTTAAACTTTCCGAGTATTAGTTGTCCAAAACAGTAACCCATAGCAACAGTTCTCAAATTTAAAGTAAATTTAAGAATTTTGTATCTCCACTCTCCGAGCCCAGACTCAATTAATTCTGAGCCCTGTGATGTATTTTAAAATGAAAGTCACATTTAAAAAGCTGGCCAAAATACAACACTCGTAATCTTTAGTTACCTTGAATTTTGTTTTCGGTACAACAGTAGAAATCTGCACCCCTTGGACATTGTTGACAGCCTGTAAACGAAATAACTTTCTCCTTTGAAACCTGCTGCTTTATCTCAATGGAACATTAAGTGGCAAAGGTGTAGTTGGGGACCCATCTACTTTTGTGGCCAGACACTCCTCTCTGTGATTTCAAACCCGGTCCTAAAGCTTGCCTTACTCCCTTACACTAACACTGAACCCTTCGTAGCCGATGTGGCTACAAAATTAAGTGGCTACCGTCAATTATACCTTTACCGATTAAGTAATTATTTTTGAAATGTTGCAAGCATAACTTCAAAACCATAGGCTTTCATCGACAGCTTCAAGCAAAACACACCTTGTTGTAGCTTTGTTATAATAAATCTGATCAATACCATATTCTAGCTCAATTTATGACACACAACAAATTTACTCCGAAGTTGGACCCAACACGTTCTTAATAATGTATCGAATAGAGGTGTGACGGTTCGTACCGAAAACCGAGAACCGAGAAAAGGCTTCGGTTCGGTTCGAACCGAAAACCGAAAAGCCAAATCACGGTTTCGGTTCGGTTTTTTTACTATTTATAACAAGATAATGCATTAATTTGGTAATGTTATTTTAGTTCTTTAGTATAGTTTAGTTTTAGTATATATATATATATATATATATATATATATATATATATATATATATATATATATATATATATCACATCGGACAAATCCACAAATGTTTCACACACTTTTTTTTTGGAACCTATGACGAATTCCATGCGTTTATTATGGCTATATGTGAGTCTGTCAGTCAATAACAATGTAAATTCTTGTGTAAGTAAGCTTTGAGGTGATAAATATAAAACATAACCGTTATATGTCAGGTTTTGTATCTGTTCTAAGGTAAAAAGAAATATCGGATAAATTATAAATAAATAAAAAAATAAACACGTATATATATATATATATATATATATATATATATATATATATATATATATATATATATATATATATTGAAAAGAAAACTACCGGTTGGTTTTGCTGAACCGAACCGAAAAAAACCGAACCGAACCGAAGATTTTTGTTGAACCGAACCGAACCGAATCGAGCCAGAGGTGAACCGTCACACCTCTAGTATCGAATGTAAAAAGTCTCATTTGTGAAGTATACCTCCACTTCTACTGACTTGGAAATATCGGAAACTTCTGGAGGACTTCTGTTTCCGCTTCCGGTTTCCAATAAACTGCCCTGTGGTGCCGCGTCTGACCGTTCACTTTCCGCCTGTCTCCCATCCATATCACCAGCATCTACGGGTGTATTCTCCCCACCAGTGCGTTCTTTCACGAGAGGCTTGACTAGAATTGCGTAGACACCCGGGCCAAGATTTTTGACGGGGAGGAGTAACGATTTCGATACCGATTCCTTTGGCCCTTTCCTTGGCGCGATTTTGCGAGGCGCCAGTGCAACATCCTGCGCACAAGACGACATCTGACCAGGGTCTGTCCGAGAACTATGGAATGCACTTTTCCCGACACTTGAAACTTGGCCTGCTTTTAGCAAGGAAGAACTCGCTGCCGTTGTCGTTTCACGTTCATTTACAGACTTCAAGACAGGCGTTGTTTTACTCATTGATTGATTTGGCTCAGACCTATTCACCTTATTCAAATTAGAGTCTATATTTGCAAAAGTGTTTTTGCTTGGCGGCCTAAAGGTCTGTGACTTTGAAACAACTGTGCTTTCCCCCGTCTCTGACTGTACTGCATTCTGCCCGAAAGCTTGTTTTACCGAATGACACTGTTCAAACGCATTACCACTGCTATTTATGAAATAAGTGGTTAAACCGGCGGAACTGCTTGTTGTTGAAATTGATTCCATGTTTAAAAAGCCATTACCACTTTCAGCCAAATCACTTAAGTCGTTTGGCTGATATATGCCTCCGCTTTGGCTGAGCTCGGAATCAACACTTAAGTGTTGGGCGCCGGCTTGGTTTGGGGCGTCCTTCCCGTCTGCCAGAATCTCAGACTGTCTCTGCAAGAAGGAAGCAAGGGGCATTCCGGTTACCAGACGCTCTTGTTCAGAATTATACGGTATAATTGATTCCACGTTGCTGTCATCAAGACCAATCAACTGCTGTGAATTTTCTGTATGCAATGTACCGCTTTTCTCATGCTCATTAGCATCGCTTTGAAGCATTCTGGTGCCTTTTTGAGGCACTAATTCTTGCGTATTGTTTTTATATCCACACTCAACTGCATCAGTTTTAGATTTCACACCAGAAAGATTTCCATTAACACTAAGTTCGACAGCGTTTCCTGTCGAAGCCGCAGAATACACATTTGGTGGAGAGATGCCGGTAAAGCCTTTCTCTGCCGGGGGTAGATTTCCCTTATTCTCCAATAACACCCCCTTCTCCGAAATTCTGACCTCCTTACCCACTGGAATCGATCTTGCTTTTCGCAATAATTCCGATGCCTCTTTTGTGACTGGTATTTCCTGATCCATATCCACCGGACCCGGAAGCTCCTTTTCCGCGGCGGCGACAGCATCGACGGATTTCGGCGTGGCCACCATGACCGAGCCCGGTGTGAAGGGAGTCTGTGGCTCGCTCTCCTCCTCCGTGCTGCTGCTCTCCCCCACATCTGATTCAACTTCCGAAGTCTGGATCTTAATGTCTTGTTTCAGCGTCACTTTGGGACTCTCATCTTTTGTGGTTTCATCCAGGGGGGAGAGGGGCGACATGAGCTCCAACTTCCTTGTTTTCTTCATCCGTTTCTTTTCTTTGTAGTTCTTACTCGCCCGAAAAGATTTCAGTAGCGATGGTCTGATTCGCGTAAAGGGCGAATCGACACGGGGAATGTCTTCGTTCAGATCCAACTCCGAGCTTCGACTCTCTTTGGACGTGTCGAAGTCTTCGTCGTCCTCGTCGTCATTTGACGACGTGTCGTCACTTTCGGTGTCCTCTTCGTCGTCTTCGTCATCGTCCTCGTCGCTGTGAGACACCTCGTCAGTGTCGGTCTCCTCTTGGCGCTGGGATTTGA
The DNA here is from genome assembly GCA_949752745.1 of Protula sp. h YS-2021. NCBI lineage: Eukaryota > Metazoa > Annelida > Polychaeta > Sabellida > Serpulidae > Protula > Protula sp. h YS-2021. The sequence goes on from OX457025.1 coordinate 43,583,976, forward strand.
CCGACGGCACGGAGGGTGTCGCAGTGGCTGCGTACTGGCAAGACGGCAGGCTGAAATGGTCCAAATCATCGCGGTAATGCGGCGTTGGCGGTGGCACCTCCCTCACCGTCACGTACGGCGGCGTCGGCGGTAATATATCCCGCGAAACGACTGCTGCAGTGGGGACCTTTCTCAGAGTGACCTCATATTGAGACATGTCGTCAGTATTGGTTTCAATGCCGCCGACGGTGAAATGATCGTGTGTGTCGGACTTGCCGGGGCTTGGAAAGTGTTCAGTGCCGGGGGACAGTGCCATGATGCTCTCCCCCTCCGACTCGATGGCGGACTGGAGCAGTCGCGAGGTCTGCGGCGACAGCATGGCGGAGGGCGCCGGGGAGGCCGACGTGGAGTAACATTCCGGATCTTCTTCGCCGGCGTCCCGATCCAGATCCTGGTCCGCGGCCTCGTCGTCGCCCGGGGTGATCTCGTCAATGGAAGCCAGGGTGGAAGGAGGCGGAGGGGGCACGAACCCAGTGAAAAACTGGCCCGGGGGAGGCGGGGGAGGAAACAAGGGAAACGGCAGCGCCTGCATAGCAGGAGCAGCCATGACCGGTTGGAGCTGACGTGACGTTGAGCAGTCCATCTCCGAATCCTGGCCTTCATCCCCCGATGCATTCTGGGTAGACGACCCGCGCGGTACTTGTGGGTAATTGCTTAGTTGGTTATCGTTCGGCGTGAAAGGCAAACCATACGGGAACGGACCTGTCAGACGAAAATGAAAATTGATGCATCATTCACATTATACACTATGAAATACAATGGTCTACAGTCCAAATTCCGTTAGTGAACACCTCCAACTAGAGAGGCCAGTGCACACAAGAACATCAAAGTACAGGAATAGATCGTACACTCTTAATTTGAATAATATTTAATTTCCTGTTTTTGTAAACAAAAACAGAGTCTCCCCATGGTTTTGCAACAGCCAGATCTTATTAAAAATATGTACGTATTTTAGGTAGTGACGTCATATGCCAGACTCGTTCGTTCTAAATTTAGACAGAATCTTTCGAACCTACAAAGCAACACTCCTACCAAGTTTGAATTTTCTTCGATGTTCAGCGAACGAGAAACTGGGCATACAAGATTTTAACGTCATGACGTCATACGCCTTTTTCAATTTCGCCATTGGCCATTGGCCCAAGATTTACCTATACAAAGTTTGAAGTCGACACGACATTCTGTAATCGAGATATTTTACACAAATTTTGTTACAATACATAAATATTTTACGTCAAAAAAAATGACAGATTCTTTCGGACCTACCAAGTAATAATCCCACCAAGTATAAGAGATCGAGCACAAAAGACTCCTGTGTAATGACCTTATACGCCTTTCTTAATACTGCAACATGCGTCAAAAATTTAAAGAACAGTCCGACAGAGCCAAAGAATAAATACACCAATTTTAAAGTCGATCCGACTTCTCGTTTTCGAGATATCTTGCACACGTTTTGTCCACAACAGACTGACACACACACACACAAGTACACAGCTAAACGCAGAGAACAGGCACACACTACATGTCTCCCCTCGGTCAACTTAATAAGTAACCAGTTTCTAACAGCAGAACACTACTTTTATCTTGCTGGTCATAACCCCCACATAATGAACTTTTGCCCAGTCCTAAAGATGTCCATAAAGTGCTTTGATCGCACTAAAACCTTAAAAATGTACAGTAAACAACGTTCAAATTTCTGCCCGACATCAAAGACGGGAGGCATGTTTATATCCTTTTCTTTGACTCCATGAATCACAAATTATTCAGGAACTACTTCAAGCAAATCAACTTTTTGACTGTGACTAGATTTTAGACATTTTCCGACCATCACTTGGTTAAATCTAGCACATTTTACATTTACTTATTCACCTGGAAACGGTGGGGGTGGCGGTGGATATCCTCTTCCGTCTGGTTTAAAACCTGAACACAAGCAAAAATACACAAATTATTGTTATATTTTAGACCTTTGACATCAACTACAACCACCAAATCAGCGAAAAATTAAACGATTCCGACGCTTAAAAATAAGCTTAAAGGTGTTTTTTATTCATCTTTGCTTCTGGCCTATTATATTTCATTTCAAACGTTTCCAAAATTTAACCATCAAAAGGCAGAAATTTAGAAAGTGAGTGGAGACCAATATTTTAATATTTTAATCAAACCTCTACACTTTCTTTTGGATAAAGGCCAAATACAAACCAGGAAGGTAGGCATGCTCTGGAGCCTGCGCGTCAGGAAAGGGAAGAAGAGGCCTGGCGCCGTAATCAAACGGAAACATGAAGGGTGCCTGTAGACCCCGCATCGAGCCAGCCATCTCCGGTAAATGTGGCAGGGCTGCGTCTGTAAGGAAATCAACAGCAGTTAGTTAGGCAAAAATCATGGATACTTTGATCGGCTGGATAAATTGGGCAAGTACCAAAACCTTCTAAATCTAGGGTTCAGAGACACGATTCTATATGTAGGGCGGCAGACCTTATCAGTGCTAAGGTCGATCTCCGAAGTTTCAGAGTACTGTCACTTTGATCACGTTTTTTTCACAATTTTAACAACTTTACATTTTAAAATTTCGGCAAAGCTAAGTTTTATATTTGAAAAAAAATAAATTATTTTGGCAATTTTCCATATCTGATTTATCCGTGTATGAAATTAAAAAATTTAGATGAATAGTTTGGGAGACACAGCCCCGACGACACGTTGCAATAGGCAAACAAAATTATATCAAAACGCTCGGTTTTACCAAATTTCAAAATACTGTCATTTTGACAGTTTTTCATGAATCCGAACAAAAATAGAACGTCGCACAGCTTCAATATGTGTTCTGTCCGTGTGCGAATGTCAAAACAATCGGACCTATAGTTTCGGAGATATGTCCCGGACGGTATACGGATAGACGGACAAACTCACATATTGTGATACAATTGTATTTCGGGTCATGACACTATTTGACCACATGGTGTGTTTAATTATGGATACCGGTAATTGCTCATGACAGACAACTGCTTAAAAAACTACTCCACGTCAATTAATTTTCCACCAGAAAGGCGCGGATGGCTGGTAAGGTTTGAACAACGTCGCTCTTGAAACTTGAACAACTTTTAGTTCAAAAACACTAAATCTCACCCGAAGGGTGATATGAGGCGTTTTACCCGGTACCACGTATTTCGAATCACACATATTCGAATTTGTCAAATCAATGTGACGACAGTCACGACTCACAGGAGTGTGTGTTGGTTGATATGTGAGCAAAGGAGTGAGGGGCAGCAATGTCAGCAGGCGTTGGTTTGGGTGAGCTGCCCTCCGCTGCCAGCCCATCCAATGAATTGCTTGCGCAGTGACCTTCACTCATGCTGAAACCATTCAAAGACACTAGCATGACATACAATATGTATTAAATTTATAAAATCGTTTAAGTTTTGTCATGTAACCATGACATGAAATCAGAATTGTCAACTATCAGCAACTTGACATTTTCGTCTTTAAAGCATGAAATACTTGCAGGAAAATGCCTGCATGGACATGCTTATTACAGGTCAGACACAGTAAAGCTCCACATGCACTCATTAAGGGCCCGCACGGTTCGCGCTGGGTTCTCAGGAAAGTGAGTCAAAAAATTAAAGTGTGACTCAGTTGGGTCCAGAAAACTCGGTGGGTTCCGAGAAAGTGAGTCATTTCGTAAAAAAAAAATGCCCAAAAAGTGGATAAAAACCCCGCCAACGCGAACCCTGGACCCGGTAATAAAAGTTTCTACTAATGGGCACACTGATCCCGATATTTAATTGTTAACCATTTCTGTATTAAAACAGAGAAACTCCAAGCACAGATGGTTTCTTGGCTGAGAAACGACGAGTGACTACATCACGAGTTTGTTTCTGACCAAGAAACCATCTGTGCGAGAAGTTTGTCAGTTTTAAACCATAGTTCCACTGAAATACTAAATGTGTGTATAATAAGCGCAATTTCTCAGATTGCAATGATGCACATCAGTGACCAGCTTTGGCCGAGCCCATGCATATTGATTATTTGAGAATTTGTACATATTAACGGATAGCAATTGGATCATGTTGAAATTTCGGGATTTGCACCATATCTGAAAAAAAAAAACTGAAATGTATCCGCCTATATTCGGACCTCTCTCAGGGACCGACGGATGGACAGGACAGAGCCCAATCCATAAGCCCCCCTCCGGGGCATAAAGCCCCCGTTGGCGGCTAATAAGCAGATTCGTAGACTTTTGCCTAAGAGTTTTTGTGCTTCGATCGAATTCTGCTGGGATAATGTTATAAAGAAAAAAAGTGGCAAAATCAACAACATTCCACTCTGCCAGAAACATATTCACAAGTTGGCTATTAAAGGGGATTGAATAATATACCAGTAACCTAGGACCGTTCGCCACTTTTCAATGGCTTCTGCGCAATAACTCTCGTGTTTTGGACGCGATCTGGTTATACGATTGCATGTAAAAAATACAGGATTTTAAACATGTTTTCTGTTATGCGCGAAGTAAAATGTCGTGATTTACGAAAATGCCAGGCTGACATATTTTTTCGGGCATGATTTTAGAGTTGTAACACTTTATTCTGTCATCCCGAAATATAAATTTTAAGTGCAAACTGCAAGACGAGTCTAGGCTGTCTCACCCCGACTATTTCACCCCGACTGTCTCACCCCGGCTATCTCACCCCCTAGGCTAGTTCGCCCCAGCTAATTCACCCCCAATGTATTTTTTTCTATATTTCTGTTATATTTCTAGTATTATTTCTATTATTTTATTTTTGTAATGTTTTTATTTCACTGAAACTTCAATCTCTTCGATATCTGTTGTTCTTCTTACAACACTAATACACTAAAGCGTGTGATTTGAGGGCGATTGAGAGCGTTGATTGCAATCAAAATAATTGCAATTTATTTTATTAGGGCCAATGATGGATGAAAAAAATGTATATTTATGAATACATTTCTGGAGTTGTTAGGATATTTTTTCTATCTGGAGAAGGTATTTGATAGATTTATTTTGATAGAGCAGGTATATTACTGTATAAAAGGGACATTATTCAGAATATTTCTATTTGGCAAATCGAGAATGTTTAGTAGCAAATAGACCAAATAGATGAAATGCAATCAGCTTAATCGTAATTATTATAATTGTGCTAAAGCTAATCCCTTGCCTCAACCATGCCTTTAACTGCAATTATTTTTTAAAGGCCCTAATAAAATAAATTGCAAATATTGTAAGAAGAACAACAGGCATCAGAGACATCAAAGTTTCAGTGAAATAAAAATATTACAAAAATAAAATAATAGAAATAATACAAGAGATATAACACAAATATAGAAAAAAGATACATCGGGGAAAATTAGCCGGGGTGAACTAGCCTAGGGGGTGAGATAGCCGGGGTGAAACAGCCGGTTGCCGCGCAAGACTATCATCTCGCTTTTTAGTCCCAGTGGACCATTTCTGTCTTCCTAGGTCAGAAAGGGTCACAGTTCCTATAATAGAAATGACCATTGATCTCAATTTTCGCAGCTCTAGATCTTTCAGCGCACGTTCCAGGACACCGAGGTTCTGAGTAGCATGCCTTTTCTTTAAAAGCACACTGAGAAGTATCCTGGCGCACTATTTTCGACCTCGTCCAAACTTCCAAAGTGGAGTAAAGAGTGGTTTTGCAACTGCAGATTCAGTGTTGTTGTGGGCGATAATGGGAGATTCTATATTCTGATCTGAAGAAAACATCTATTTTTCTCATTACAAAATTGTTATTTGACCATAAAAATTGTGCGCCATAATTTATAATTGGGTGATTTATGTGATGCACCCTTTCTAAAATAACGCCATTTGCCGCAGTCGTGCGCCGAGGTTGTAAAATTGAGATCAATGACAAGTTATATTATAGGAACTATGACTCTTGCTGGGAAGCAGGAGTCATCTAGGACTACTCGCTTTTCAGAATGACTGCTAAGACCTACAGACAGGGTTCAGATTTCGCGGTCGCCCGGTCGCCCGTGGCGACCTGCTTTTGGCTCGGGCGACTATCTTTTTCGAGTTGGTCGCCCGAGTGGCGACTAACTTTTTTCTGAGTATTTTCAGGTAAATACTGTTGATTATTTTAAACACCATTTTACGTGAAAATGACTTTTGTAGAAATTTTTCTTTCCTAGCGTTTTCACATTTGAAATAAATTTCGTCTGAAATAGTTTTCAAAGTGAAAGTATATAAACAGTTAAGGATTATAAGTGCTGTCGAATTGGATAAAGGTATCAAAACAGATAAGGCTTATATGTGATTTTAAGTTGGATAAAAACAGGTACGTAAAAGGTGCGAAAAACTAGATGTGAAACAGAAGAGAAGTCGAGAGCAAAGTTTGGATAGCAGCAGGAAGGAATATGAGAAGTCCAAGCGACACAGGCAGATACACAGCGACTGGAAATCAAAACCCATTTGTTTATACGAAGAAAATGACAAAATGTACTGTTCATATCGCGTCGAATTATTTGGAAATATTCACGTTGGATGGAAAAAGAATGCACTTGCACAGGAGGGTTGTTCCTCTGCAAAAATTGTTGTTGTTTTTTTCATTTGAAGCGGGTTAGACAAATTTTTACGAAAATTGCGCCGGGCGACTAACTTTTATGCCATGCGACTAACTTTTTAAAGTTGGTCGCCCGGAGGTCGACCAGAAAATTTTACGAAGTCTCAACCCTGCGTATAGAGCGTAAACAAACTGTTCTTTTCAGTTGACGAAACCCAGAAACAAATAGCCTGTGTTCCGAAAGTTTTCTTTACCGCTTTCGTAAGCTTTCGTAAGACCTTATCCCAACTGAATTTAGTCGAAACGCAAAAAGTTTTCGGCAAAAGTCTAAGTACGAATTGAGCGATAATTCAGCTATCCCCAAAATAGTTGCAAACAGTAGCCGGTTTTACTTTTCTTGAAAGAAATAGTATGTTTCACAACATACCTGTTATTTAGGACGATACTGATGTAGATGGTGTGTTCCTGCAGTTTGAAAATCCTTGTTTTAACGTTGTTTCCTTAACCGGAAGCGGCCATTTAAACGGGTACATGCTTTTGGGCCTCTCAGACCAGAGAAGCTTCAGGGACACCGTTCAAAAGAACAAGTCTCAAAAAATCAAGAAATGAAAAACACAAATCTAGTTGTTTGGTGCTTACTCCAGCTAAATATGTCATATCTATGCCCTTAATCGAATCTTTCGTGAAATGTGATCTGATACAGATTCAAGCTCTGTAGTTATTTACTTTAAACCGTTGGGTCCTCTTTTATTTCACTATACAGAGTGCGATAACGTCTAAAATCTTCCTTGAACCAACTTTTTAATAGGAAATATCTATGTTTCTTATGCATTTTGGGAAAAATTATAGAAATGCTTTTTTTTTACATTTCCGCCATCTTGTGCCTGACCTTTTCCAGAGAAAATTTCCGAGACAAAAAAGTCTCTAGAAAGCGAGAAATTATCCAAATGAAAACCTCGCGTTTTTTGGGAGTCTCTTGATTTTTCGAGATGGCCCAAAAGAATGTAACCATCCATCACCTCTCTTTAATTCTCGTAGAGTATGATATTCTTCCGGAAGATACCCATAGACTTCAATTCGCTCCGCAAGAATGACATTACCCAAAAAGTCATAACAAAACCCTAATTTCACGAAAACTTACTCACTATTAAAAAGGAAAAGCAAAATACAATCCAACATGTGCATATTTGTCATAGTACTCCTGCAAGACACACGGCAATTTTTTATATGTAAATAAAAATTTTACTGTTGTTATATAAAAGCATGCCTCTGAAAGGATTCATTCATCGCACCACCGTTGACTGTAGAACAGTTATGCAATTTGACTAAAAATTTGACTTCCTGGTGTTATTGTCCAACGGCTGAACTCTACGTCAGTTCCATCTGTTATCGCATCTTTTTAATCGTCACACCCACTGGAGATTCCACAGAAATAGTACTAATAAAAGAGAGGAACTAATTTGTAAAATATTGATTCCCTTTCTGCTTGTACATAACGCACAGCTTTCCTCAGAAATCATCTGTTTTATAACAACGACTCCGGTGGGACTATAATATCATGAGTTCCCAGTTTCTTAAACAGAATTGAAATCGGGTACAGAAAAGCATGATGGGAATAGGTTATATTTTCTAATAGAATGGCAGTTCGAAAAAATCTTCTGTTTTTGGATAATAATCCTTCCGTAGAGAACAGTTAAGGAAATATTAAGGACTGAACTGTCATTTCCAAATTTCAAGTATGCGTGCGGAATAATAACTACACAAAAATATTTCCATTCTTCTTTCAGTAAGTCCGAAGAACTTTCAAAAACACAGAACTTTTCTCAATAAGCTACTAGAATAACAAACAAGTATGGAAATGGACTAGAAACAAAATGATGAAAACATGGAGCTGTTAAGGTCAAGAACTGTAATACACACAACCAAGGGAAAAGTGTTAATATGTTTGTAAGACAAGTAGGTGATAAAATTAAACACAAACGCACCATGTATCGATATGATGCAGTTAAAACAGAAGTTCTGAAAGGTGGTGGCAACAGAAACATAGCACAAAATGACACTTATTACAAAATACTCCTGAAACGAATTTGTTAGGACTAAGATCAAGCACTGGTTATATTGATACATAAACAGATGTTTAATGTATATATTACGCCTTAACACTCATTTTACCGGACACACCGACTGTAAGTTTGCACTGTTTCCACCTGGTGGCCTGAAACATTATTTTTAGAATGGCCTCACTATTTTAAAATAATGTGGGTACCTTACAGAAAAAACGGGGAAATGAACAAAGTCAATGATATTCACACACACTAACACTTCCCGTTCTTATTATTTAGGGCGTTTATCCCCGCTTCTTGCACGAGCTTTATGCTATCAAGAACGCGTTCTTCAGGGTCAGCAACTTATCTGTAACTTCTCGCTGCACAAAGCTCGTCGGCGTTAAATATTCCAGTGTTGCAACTCTGTTGCACTAAACCACGACTTTAGAGGGGATGGAAAGCACGGAAGCCCACACAGGAACCGGTTCAGTGGTTTACTCTGGAAGTTTGTGAGCGCTTGAGGCAGTATTGAACCTTTGAGGGAAAGTGTACAGCACTTCTATCGGTCAATCGCAGACCGGGACAACTATTGCCGTCGAAGACATACATTGTCGGCATATCTAAGGGTGACACATGGAGTACTTGTAAAAACTCTAGCACTCAGAGCACACTAGATGTACCCCACCGCTCCCACGCTAGAATGGTCAATAACTTGAGCCAGACAGCGATGATCTGTGACCTTCTTACCAAGTAACTCCCTTCTGCTTCCCTGTTTGGCCACTACCGTTCAATCTTCTAACTACCGAAACAAAAGTATATCCGCCAGGTGTTCCCATTTTTAAAGAAACAGATTGGCTGTGTGAAACTAAACGGCGTGAGGACTAGTCTGCAGGGAGCGCCTGGAACAAAAAACGCTTTTTTCCCAATTGAAGATAGAGAACTTGAATGAATGTAGTGATATTTACAGGTTCACGCTGTGGAACTCAGCGTGGGCTTGTTTTATCCGATCTATGTCATTTTTTAATTTACAAATCCTCTACATATTGCCGCCGACGGTTTTTCTGAGAACAAATCTTTCTGGCTAAGAATGGGGACCGATTGTAGTTTCTAGGCGTTTTAGCGTTTGAAATTGGAAGCAATTGTAGCAAACAAAATTTACACACAGGTGGATGTAATGGTTGGACAGATGAAAAAATCGGTCTTTAAAAAGTGATCCACAGTTTCTTGATCCTCTGAGTGACGGGGCAGGTGTGAAGTAAGGGACGACACTAGAGAACTATGTATAATTTCATTACCGGTTCTATCAAACAGAAGCGTGGCTTGATACTGATAACATCATCTGAATCGCCCTGTCCCTCAGTTAGTCTTAGCAAGAATTAAACTGGATCTAACGAGGACGTATTGTGGCTAAGCTTGTTCTACAAAATTTAAGCAGCCACTTCAAAATCTCTAATTCAACTGAACTTGCATTGCCTACGGATAAACTTTGTCTAATGGTCATTTTGTTTATGGGAAACTGGGGTGGATTAAAGGGGTTCTTGAAACCAATATATGCGAGAAAGTTCCTGACTTATAGCTTTGACGGCATTACGAAAATGGGGTTCATTTTGTAGAGTATCATCCGTCGGTGCGATCGTTAATGGTTTAGTTATTACAAGTTGAGACAGCAGTTTTTATGCTACTTTGAAGCGAAAAATTTTCTCCGGAGTTTGTGTGATCCAGTATTTAAGACTTTTGTCTGTGTAGTATGATTTAAGTACGGCTCATAGGAGTGTTTGAAAGTCAATAGTTCCATTGGAGTTAAATCACATACTGGTAAGTCGGCTAAACACAATATACGTAAATACATTTAAAATTACATAGATCTAGACAAAATAATGACACATATATGTGAAATGTAAATGTTATTGGCATATAGACTATTAAAATTAGTTTTCCCCAGACTCGTTTTCTGCAATATGGATAAGTTATTCCTTCTGCTGTAACCCAACAGTAGTTTTGGTTTATCTACGAGACAAATAATTGTGTTATTACTGTATTATTTTTGTATTAATGCCACGAAAGTTGCAGAAGTAGCGGAAATCCTTGAGGTAGAAGTATCGGAATTAACGACATTTTAGCAGATTTTTTGTAAACGAATAACTTTGTAAACTTTTTTTGTTGTGAACTGAAGTGAGAAAATAGTAAACTGTGTAGAAAAACAAGTCCTGCGATAATCGGATCGCTATGCAAACACCTAAAACCCCTAATTTGTGATATGTTTTTCCCCGTAACCAGCACAGCACTCACATTGTTTTATTCTGCACTTTTATTGTTTGTATCACGAACTTGTAAAAAGAACATATACTCAGGCGTGAATATGCGCATGCTTTGTTGGAAATTGTTGCATGTACATTTCCTACCACATCAATTAATCTGGTGGCTTTAATGAGTAATCATGCGCCAAGGAGAAGAATCGCTATTGAAATAAATAGCCGTTATAATTTTTGAGTATTACTATTACACAACGTGTGTATGAAAACGACTAATAAATATCTTGTAAATTGTTGTCCCAGTCTGATATCTTTACCCACATTAAATGGTATGTGTGAAGAAAAATATAACATTCAGGGAAAACTCTTTTGGATTGCATGTTCACAAAACAAAACATTATATAAATTTTATATTATTTCAGGTGTCAATGTAAAGTAAAACAATGTTATTTATGTTTGTTTTACAGCAGTTTTTTATATGTTCTGTTTCTGAAAATAAATGACAGCATGTTAAGATTTTCCATAAATTTCTTTTATTATACTACAATACATACAAAATATCGTTCACCTGCCGTATCAATTTATTTGAAGTAGAAAGTATCTTACAAACAATCGCACTTCATACAAACAGTATGAAAAATATTATCAATATGTTAGTAACAAAATAAAATTTAAAAAACATCAGAGCAAATTTTTTTAAATTTAGGCCTTCTAACAAACGCATTGTACTTTGTTTAGATGTTTGAATTTTAAGGAACACATCAAGCTACATTGATGCATGTAACATTATTCAAATATGAGGTATTTAAGCACTAGAGAAGCAAAAAGGTATCTACGAATGTATAATGTTTTGCAAAAATCGCTATATAGAAACTATAAAAACAATCATTTTAAAAGTATGCTCCTATCTAAAACAGAAGCAATTTTAGTTACAGAAACATGTTTAAAAATTATTTAAGTCAATAAGACTTAATTACAAAAATAGATGAACTCTTCTGCAACAACCCTGTAAATTAATGGCAAAATATTCTTGCGCTGCTCATTGTTTTATGCACATGTTTTAACAATAATTAATAAAACAAAGATGCAAGGCTCGACAGTAATTTCTTAATTCACTTGCCAAGGGGCAAAGTCAGGTCTTGTTCTCGCTTGCCCCAGCACCAATCTACTTGCCCAACTTTTACCAGACCAAAAACTGCAAGCGTAGCTTTACATATTGTAAGCCAGAAAAGGGAAAAGCATATTGCTCTTCTGACTCGGCAATGAAAAAAACAAGAGATATTGTGACCAGCTGACGAACTGTGCAAAAGAAACTTCCCCTTATAGAAGTTTCCGACTAAAAGCCCCTCTATTCAGCCTCTTTTCTTGAGTATCCCTGAGTATTTACTCTTACAACTGATACGGTTAATCCTCTTGCCTGCACAAGGCAGGTCCCCTACTCTCGCCTCCTTCAATCGGCAGAAAGCAGCCCCGTGCTGACACCTATACTCCGGAGTATTATTCGACCCGTAGCAAGCTTTATTCCTTGGTCGGCCCCGCGAAGTCGCGAATAAGACTTTCAAAAGTAAGGTGGTGGAATTATTATATCATATATCTTTAAATAGCGTGAGATTTTTGCTATTGGCATTACTGTTTCAGCTTGCTTAAAAAACAAGCGAAATCGCAGAAATGATAATAGAGAAAAAGTTTATTTGGCAACAGTTTTCAGATAGAAACCTCCGAGGCTTCTACTTGGTTTCAGTATGCATTTCTCAAAATTTCGAGCCCAGGACTTCTTTTCGGAAACTCCCGGTACCTTTTGATTTCCTCAAACTCGCTTGTCACGTCTGGCAAGTAAGTCTGAATTTTCCCTTACCAGAGCCAATTTTAATTTGCCTCCGACAACTGAACAAGCGCTGCTGTCGAGTCCTGAGATGTATGACCAACATTAACAATATACGTAAATTTTACACCAAAGCTACAATATTCGGTTATTTTACACCTGCAAAGTTTCAGAAATGATTTTAGGTTCAATGTTTGTATATACCAACCAACTACATATAAATTTTAAATTCAGTGTTTGCATAACTCAAATAGCTTCACTCTTTTTACTTAATGTGCCTATATTAAACAGTTCTCTCTGTTATTGCTTAATTACTACTGTACTTAGAATTAACTTTGTATCTTTATGCAAAACGCATCACGTTTTTACTGTATTTATTTTGATAAAATTTGAATTTATTCTCTAGTGTTGCCATTGATAGCGATTTGGTCAGACCATACAATTATTTAAGAAAAGATTATCTTGTAGAAAACATGCATTCTTATTTTAATTACCGTTTTACGAATCCCCAAGTTTACTGAATTCGTACGATGTATTTCCAGCCGATCACCTTTCGGTTTTTTCCTCTTGTGGTTAATCTTTCTCGAATTTGTTTTGAAATTTATTTACATTGTCAATGAAAAAACGGACAGTAAAAATTGCCATTTTTACAACACGTATTAGCTCCACAATGTAAAAGCAATTACGGTTGTAATGTGCCATTGGCTTGTCCGTACACTGGTAAGCTTACTTCTTGCTTGAGCTGCTAACTTGCAAAGAGTTTGCAATAGGGCTTCAAACAGGAAGTTGCATTTAATTATCGATCTTTTCTTGCAATGTTTATCTTTACCTCAAGATCTTACATACTAATGTTCTACTAATATATATATATATATATATATATTATACGCTAAAAATTGCAATCATAATATAGTCTCTTGGTTTTAGATTAAGTCTACAAGAGCGTAACTCAGGAGCAATAAGAGCTGATATATGACTCCATACACACTCCGGGGTTAAATTTTCAAAAACTATAAATGTTCAAGCAATTTTGTTTTGCTATTATACATTATATCTTTTGTTATCTATTTGTTGTACGTTTATTTTCGCGGACGGTGTTGGTCTCCTTTCTACTCTCATTTTGCATACAAGTAAAGCTTGCATAATCGCCTAGCATGTATGCCTTGACTAACTCCCGGCACAAGAACAACTTGCGAGTGCACTTCTTTATATGAGTTGCACAAGCAAAAATTCCTAAAATGCACAATATGATAGATAAACTGCTCAAATCAAATTTTCAGTAAAATTGCAGTAAGGTGCTGAATAGTTAAAATAACCTTGTAACATTTATCTTTTTGTGCTTTTTTTGTACAGTCGATTCTTAATTTATTTCCAAAAAAAAAAAGGAATGAAATAGTACCTTATCACTGGTCTCGTAATATACATTTAGTGAACGCTAAATAGCCATGAGAATAAGTAACATATCTATTGTCGTCAAATGTTAAATCAAAAGGAATATAGCTTCAGATTATTTAGAAAAACTACATTTCGTAAAAAATTAGGGTTGCATGAGACAATTATATCTGAAACATCTTTTTGAAGGCCGTTAATTCACGTATGATAGCTCAAAAATTTGTAAAACGCACAATATTGTTAGCAACAATCACGATAACACTTGTTTTCAGTTTAATAATTCAAAATAACAATGCAAACAGTAATACAGCGAGCAACGGACTTAAATAAATATCACATTTTACCAAAATTATTCTTACAAAGGTAAAATAACATATCTTATGCAAAACTCTCTGCATAATTAAATAACTCATGAAAATTAGATAATTTTCCCTTGAGCTTCACTGTATATTATTTCGCGAGGTTAAATAAAAAAGTCTTCTAAAATTCCAGCAATAATATTGCCTATATCATCAGTCTATATACATTCATAAACAAAATCCATAAACAAAAAACAACAACAAAACAACAAACTGTTATCTCCCAATCATCTAATTTTCAACAAAATATACAAACCATGTCAATTGCAAAGTTATCTTATGGCGACATGTGTTCCACAAGGCATATTTTAGTGATGTGCATTGGGTTTAGGACTTCTCGAAGCTATTTTCTTTTGAGAAATACAAATGTTGCAATTACTACTGGCCTGAAAGTGTATAGCCACATGATATTAGGGGGATTTCCCACACAATGATTAAACCAATGTAAAAGCACAACCAACCCTTGACAGCACAATATCTATGTCAAAACAGTTTAAAAATTTGACAAAATATGTTCACAAATTTCTAGCGATATGTTCACCATTAAACAACAATTAATAAACAAGTGCTGATTGCATTCAGGCAGAAAGAACAACGTATATTTTTCAGATACCACAATACCGTGTGGCCTCTGAATAAGGCAATGAGCGCGTCCGCCCCAATTTAGAAGTGAATAAACTAACAGAGCAACGACACGGTGAAACAGCTGTCATGTACTCTGTCTTTCTTGCAAAATAGGCTTTCAATCTTGAAGTGTTAATTCTGCATACATCCCCTATCCCCACTGAATTTTAGATTTATCATTGAATTTATTCCATTTAATAACTGTCAATGAAATGGACAATTAAAAGGAAAAGACTTTTTCCCATGGTATTATCAGTGGATATATTGTACTAAAATCAAATGAGTACTGAATCTAGAAATGTTGTTACGTTTCTAACATGAAATTATATGTAGCGTGGTGTTAATATGGAGTTTCCTTTAGGACCGAAAAAGTTTTCTCTGGTCTTGGTTCAGAGATGGATATATTTCAGACGCTCCCTTTCTGTTAATCTTAAATAGTTAAATTCCTTTTCGATCAAAAGTGGTCGTATTTTAGAAGTGGTCTTGATTAACAGGATCCACTGTATTCGGCGATTAGCCGTCTTTAGTTTTTAATATTCGAGAGCCTGTTAACCAAACGAACCTTAAAGGCTGGTGGCACAAGCAATCCTCCAAAGCTGTAATGTCGCGGATCACAGGAAACCAGTTTTCCTTTTAATGGGGGCAAAACGTCAAAACGTCTCATCAAAGAGACTATGGCCAGAAAGATACGCCCCTTTGCCAGTGGCTCTCCAACGCAAACTCTTGTTCCCGCCCCAAAAGGCATGAAACTGAAAACATAAAGATGTTCTTTCACATAAATGTCTGAAAGCGTCATAATGAACACCTTAAAACACGAGAAACATTAGACGTTCATCAGGAGTAGAAATGTTATGCAATGTAAGAAAATATTATATTATTTGTAGAAGTTCGCAATAAACATGGCGAGTTGTAATGGTTAAAAATTTAATGACTCTATTCACGCAGAATGTGACTCTGTGCGACCGCAATAAGAAAGCTACAAGAAACAATTACTATTTTTGAGTAGGATGGTCGGCTGGGTATAGCTGGCCGTTCTCGTCCAGAAATCGTTCGGGTTTGAATTTCCAGGGTTCATCCCAAACTTTCTCGTCATGATGCGCAGCCCACACATTCGGAATGACCTATACATTTATTAGCGAATGCGTTAACTGAAGAGAATGTATGTTAACCACTGCTGCAATTTATCAAATACAGCAACTGTTCAATTTCCACTATACATTGATCTATAAACGTGAAATCAAATTTTTGACATGTTATGGGGCTGTTCCTGAGACATACTTGCCCCAATTATTTTTATTAAAGATAGACTGCAAGCTTAGAGTTTTGATGCTGTGTGTAAAAGTATAAAAATTAAAACAAAACACGAAAATCACTCGAAGAGCAGTAAACTAAAAATGTCCTTTTTGAGTGTCATGTCCTTTTCAATGCAAAATTATATTTACGGACTATAATTAACTGTAAGCTATATTAAGAAACCTCCCAATTGTAACTGGAGATCAGATACTTACGTATGTTCCTTTTGGTACTTTTTGTCCAAGAATACTTGTCTCACACATGGTTTCGTGAGGTAATCCCAGCGAACCAATTGTTGAGTATCTAAGTAATTCCAGTATGGTTGCCCTAGTGTACCTGGAACATGTATTTTTTTTTGTTTCCGCAGGTATTTTGGGGGGGGGGAGGGAGACACTTTGGGCGAGGGTCAATTCCATGCTAAACACATGTCTATGTACGCACGGCGGTGGGGTGGGGGGGGGGGGGTGCCAGTGAGTGAGCTGCATGCGGTGGCACATGCGAACGCCCTCATTTGTATTGTTAGTTAGTTTAAAAGAGTAGTGCAAATAACACTTTCGTGATCATGTCCTTTAGCTTTCTGCCCACTGACCATTTTGTTTGAGTTTATTATTCTCCAACATTGCTATTTTTTAAATTTCCTGTCATAATTTTTAGATGGATTACGCAATTTATTATTTCACGGGATCGCACAGTTTAATATTTCACGGTATTGAGCAGTTTAATATTTCAAAACTTACGGCATCTCATGTCTAGTCAAAAAGGTAATGACTGGAGTATTTTGTGCAATACTATCAATTTCTTTCTGTAGGCTTTCTTGAACTTCCGGATGATGAAGCAAAATGTTCAGGAATGCATACAATGTTGATGAAGTTGTGACCGTTCCTGCAACACAGACGAAGGCATCATCATCATCATCATCATCATCATCATCATCATCATCATCATCATCATCATCATCATCATCATCACCATCATCATCATCCTTATCCTTATCATCATCATCATCATCATCATCACCGACACCACCATCATCATCATCATTATCATCATCATCATCATCATTTGTGCATCATAATAACGATAAGATAAACAGAAAACACACAAGGGTTTGTGGGGACAGCTGGCTAGCCGAGATCTGGTGCAAAAGGCAAAAAGCATCTGACCAATAGCTTGCCAATACTAAAAAACCTTTGGTTCATTTTTGTTACATATGAAAGCAACCTGACTAAAAATACATGCAGGAGAAGAACCAATTAAAAATGGACCCCTAAAACTTTTCAAATGAAGATTAGGCAATGTTTAGAGGATTAAAAAAAAAAATGTCTAAAAAATTGAAACCGTCATTTCACAACTGTGGGGATGGGGGATAAGCATTTTGAAAACTAGCTGCAAAATGTTTTTGAAAATGGCGCCATTTAGCTAACTTTTGGCGGATGGCCAAAAAATGTAATTTTAATAGAAAGATCTACCCAAGAAATTCACATATTTGAAAGCTATCCGGTCAAAATGGTGAGATAACAAGCATTTTAAGTAAAATTCTGGATTCATATCCACGTGCATACAGACAACAGATGTCCACCTCCTCCACAATGATGTGATTAGACTAGACCGACCACGTCGATGGTCTACCAAAATGCATACCCCCGTTGATGATGTCAGTTAGTGCCATTTCAATGCTCGTGTCGTCTATGAGTGGGCAATTGGCATCGTCCTTGTAGTGACCTTGAGCTACAAATAGGGCGTCGGCGATGCCTCTCTCCTTGCCCTCGACAACAGTTGCCTGGGTAGACAAAGTAATGTGACATCTGGATGGCAAGCTGAATTCTGAGTCAATCGTAATATTACACATGCGCTCTTGAAGGCCATTACACAGAAGCCAAACATTATAAATATGCACTTATATGCTGTTACACAGAAGGTAAACATCACAAATGAGTTCTAATATGCCCTTACACAGAAGTAAGAAATTTCGGATGCGCTCTTTCACACCCGAGGGGGTGGGACACTCACGTATAAACTGGTTACCATGCAGGACCATGACTGTTTAAGACGACCCCTAAATGCGGAATGCAAATTTTCAAATAATAACCTTTTTTAAACCACACGCGGAGTGCAGTTCCGAAAGAAACCCTTTTTGTGTGAAACGCGAAGTACTGAATTAAAATTGCCCCTTTTTGACGAAAATGGCGCTCGGTACGGACCGCGTGTGACTCCAGAATTACCCCCTATTCCCGATTTTTTGGGGAGGCACTCAAAGTAATTCATACTAAACCAAGTGCCCTCCCCCGGGTTACACAGAAGGTAAATATTAGAAGTGCATCCTTTTTTTACCCTAACAAGAAAAGATAAACATTCAAAATGCACTCTTATATGCCCTTACATAAAATGTACACATTACAGATTCGCACCAATAGGCTCTACAAAGAAGGTAAAAGCCTACTTTGTTCTTGAAACGTGGTTGATGATTTTCTCATTGTCTTTAGCGTGTTTTCTCAGTTACGAATCCAAGCTAATTTTCAATGTGATATAAGAATAGTGTTTCAGTGAATTTTAAATGTGGCTTGACGGATTTGAACTTGGGACCCTTCGCTCGTAAAAACTAGTGTTTTAACCGCTTATTTTTTTATAATCTTATTAATCATATTCTATACATTTCAAGTGATCAATATAATGTCCAGAACAGCCTTGACGACCCTGCCTTTGAGCTGTGAGTGATTGTTTAAGATTTGCATTTGGGTTTTAATATATAAATGCCAAACACTAAATGTTCATCAATTTTTTCTTGAGAAAACGGCATATATTCTGAATAGACGGGCATAACATGAGTAGTTCGTTGTGACAAACAAGCAGCATGTCAACTTATGACATAATAATTTTCAGCAGTCGTTGTTACATTTAGTGGGCATTCGTAACATACTTAGGGTGAATTCTTTGCTCAGAAGCCACGCAAATTTTCCCGTAGAAGCATGTTTTAAGCCAGTTATTACACCCAAAACAGAGTATTCTGTTGTCATAAAACCCTCGTTTCTGCGTCACTCGGGATTTTCTGACAAAATAATGCACTGTTTTTCTTTTAACCTTGACACAATCTGGTCAGTGCAGTAAAACTTGACTCCATCTGAGTGGATGCCAAATGAACAAAAACTTGAAAACACTTTAAGGTTAATTAAAGTTTGCCCCTAAACCATAGAATCTTGCCTACTTTATGATATATTGCGACCTCTTACTCATAAATTGGGCTGGTTTGGTCATAATCATTTTGTTATTATTCAAAATGTATCAACTCTATGCTTCATAAAAATGGTTTTTAAATGATTTAACTTTATATATTTTGTTCAAGTTACGAAAGGAACAGACGTCACAGAAGAGAACAATGTAAGTTAATCAATCTTTTTGTCATGAATCACACGCCTGTTCCGCTTCTTAACACTTGATATTCCCATGGCCTACTTTTTGCATATGTTGACAAACAATCGCCATTTTAGTGTCTATATTTTCTCCTTTTTAAATATGTGCAAAATATTACATTTTGTATTTTCCGAGTTTAACTTCTGTTTTGATCACCAGTTTGATTATGTATTTTGATAACCGCGCAGTATAGATAAATTGTGTGACAACGAGCAAAAATAGGTTGTTTCATGACTAATGGATACAGTTCGACTTCCATATACATGAACATAACGGAATGAAAAGGAACATGCGGATTTTTTCCATGACGCATTCATTGTTACATCTTTCTGCAAACATGTATGAAGGTCTTTAGAATCCGGCATTGTAAATAATGGCACTCTCATATACTTAACCATTTACATGTTTGCGTAAAATATATACAAAGCGAAATATAGCTGACAACCAACAGAACCAGTTTCGATCGAGGGGACTTTACAAACTGAAAATACCTTGTCAGTTCGTATCTTGGTACCAGGCCTCTTTTGAGTACTGTTCAGCACCAAGCACACCTAGGTTCGTGGGGTGGCTGGAGGGACAACTATGATAAAGGAACGCGAATTACTCGTAAAAGAGCATTTTACGAAAATAAATGAGGTCAGTTTTACTTCGTAAAAGCTCCGAATTCCCTTATCTCTACTTTTATACTGGACTAACACTCGAGTAGGAGTGACCTGCGTTGAGAGCCAGGCTTAGAAAAAATTTTCCCAAGAACTTAGCTTTTACTCCAAAGAACGTGTCAAGTTCCTTGTGAAGGAAGGAAGAAGTAAACAAAACACTACTGAAGACGGTTCAAGTGTTTACTGTGCCTTAGTTCAAAATATAATCGAGCTGGTGAACAACTCTCGCATACGAAAGGACGAACAGACGAAAAGAGAACAGGTGGAAAAGGTGCACCAACGACTATGCTCTTCTCTGCCTACAGCCCTTGCTAACTCCATCCCCCTTCATTCTTCCATGAGATGGTAGCCCAACCTTATCACAAGGGTCGACCTGAGAATACGTATTGTAATCTCTTTTTGTTTGGATTCTTCACAAACGTGATCGTGGAACCAGGTCCGCGTAGTTAACTATGCGACCAAGCAGTTATGTTACTAAAATAGTGCTTGGTCACTCACAAAGAATATACATTAGCAATTCATTACAATGAAAAAACAGGAATTAGCTATGGTCAAACGCAATTTGATACTTCAAGTTTCAAATATGGAACCAAGAACCAAGCCAGTGGCTTAAAACGTAGTGCCCTTGTCATGGAATTGGGGGCAAGCGACACGAAGTACACATACAAGACAGGTGGATGCCCCATCATGCGCTCCTTTAGTATACTGCCTCATATTATTGATTGACCTCACTGAACGCACTACAATGCACTCAATTCAAAGCCAGTGACCAGAGAGGAGCACTCGTTCACGACAGATGACGCACTCCAAATATTATTAGTTACACAACGAACAGTACCATAATGTGCTAATGTAAGATTTCGGTTACTTGCTAAGTGAACTGGGTTAGTCTAGGTACTTGATCCCTGCAAGTCCGACTCTAGTGGCCGTGACGGACGGGCCGAGGAGGGTGCGTAGTGTGTATGTACACACCATCCTCTTTTGCCAAGGGAAGATGGAGCACCGGTCTCACAGGGGTGAAGCACCGAGACCCAGCGCTAACCAACGTTCAGGTGTGTGGGCTCGAGCAGCACTGTCCTAAGGGTACTGAACCATAGCTACAGTGTACGGCGCTCCTGTCCTAAGGGAAACTGAGGGGTGCCAAGACGCAGTTATCGGCGTCCTTGGTTCTGGACCTTCTTGTATTTGTCTGAGCCGTTGCCGGGGCGCTGAGAGAAGGGTTCCTTGTGCCTGTGTTTGCCTGTGCCCTTACTTGTCATTTCACTGCAACAGACAGGAGTTAGTTAGAGATGGGTTTTAACGTTACATAGGTACTTGAACTCTGACTCTGTCAGGGCTTTATTGTAAGCTTCCAAAATGACATTTCTTATGTATCTAGAAATAGTTTGTTTAGACAGATCTTTATTGAACTTGGGCATAAGGGAAATGATTAAAGATTTTTGCCCGTCTTTCCCATAGTTTTCTGGCACTTGGAGATACTTACGCAGTGTCTGCACTGGATAGAGGGAGACCAAACCTGACTCCTCATCCCCTTCCGCCAAGGCTGGCAGCGTTATCTGCTCAAAGGTACTAAGACCCGAGGTGGTGATGTGGGTCTTACCCATGAACGCGGCTCTCGGTCTAGCATAGAGCTTTTTCCACTCTCTCATAATTTGACGGTCCAGGGCGTGGATTTCCCCTCTTCTCTTGCATGAAGCCAGTGCTAATAGAAACGTGAATCTTACAGTTGCATTTTTGGGGTGATCACGTTGTCCCCAAAGATGTCCGCCCTCAGGAGGTAGCGTAGGGCCACGAAAGGTCCCACTGCGTTATATTGGTGTTTGATATGGGAGAGGTTACCTGAAAATGCCTAAACAACATAGATAAGGCCGGGTCTTCTCCCAGATCATAAACCGTCGAGACTTTCAGCTTAGAGCCTGTGGCGGCTCGGTAACCTTCGACTGAACACACATTTAGGTGCTCAATCGTGAACATGTGATCCAGGAAGTCTGCCACCACCAATGATGAGGCCCGAAATGGGTCCAGTTGGGCTTTAGCACACCAACTAGAAAATTTATCCCACTGCGATCGATAAGCCTTTGCTGTGGATTCCCTGTGGCTATTTAGTATTTTCTCTTTCACCTCTTTGGAGAAACCTTGTTTCTCCATGAACAAAGGGACATGCACCAGAGGTGTGGATCCTGGAGTTGGGGTTCGGATGGAAGTACGACAAATGGGACTGAGACAGGATCTCTGGGTGGCAAGGTAGCCTCAGCGGAGGATTGGTCACGCAACTGCTTAGGAGAGCGACCACGAGACTACCAGCAGTAGGTGTTTGGGTTTGAGTGATATTACTATTTGGACGACTCGTAACTGGGTTCGTTGCGGTGGAAGGCATACAGGACCTCGTCCGTCGGCCTTTCGCAAGCTAGGGCGTCGATCGTCAGGGCCTGTGCGTCTAGACACGGGGATACATATCTTGGAAACTTCGCTGTCATCGCGTTTGCAAAGAAGTCCAAAGTCGGTTTTCCCCACCGAGAGTGCTTGGTCACCTATTTTCTGCTGCTTACAGACAGCCCAGGAGGGACTCCATTTTTGCCAGACTCACCCTCGAAAATGGTGCTACGGGCCTGACGCTCGACAGAATCCTTTCTCTTCGTTCGTGGGTGGGGTAAGCCCTTGCCAGGCTTAGATACTACTTTTTCCCCAAAATCACCATTACCTGTTTTGGTACTAGTCCGGACCTGTTGAGGTTCACTAAGAGACCGGCCTTTGTTGCTTGATCGACCAGGGCCTGTGTTAGCTGTCTTACCGTGACTTGGTCGCGATGTGCTAGGAACCAGTCGTCCAGATACTGGAAGACCAATATACCTTGGACTCAGGCCCACGTCTTTAACACTTTCATGATTTTTGTGAAGAAAAAGGGCGCCGTGGAGAGACCGAACGGGAGAGCCCGAAACCAGAGCTTCCTTTCCTTTATTTGGAAGCATAGATCCTTTCTTGCCGACGGGTTGTAAATTGACGGGTAGATCCGCATCGGATCTATGGATGTCCTCACAAGGCTGCGAGTACTGGCGCTTCCGTGGACGTGAGAACTGTCTAGGTTCCCTTGCCATGAGTGCCAAGTCTTGCGAGAGGGATCTGCTTTCTTGGTGCACTCTGTCTATCTCCTCCGGGGAAAACAACTCTCTCTGTCCTATTATCGGAGCGTGGCCCAGGTCTCGGAGACCTTTGACGCTCGACCAGCGGTGTTGTAGAAAGGCGTCACGTCTCAGGTATACTAATGAGGTGGTCAGGTTAGGTTGCCAGTTTCACCATATCCCTGGTACCCAAGGCCAGGCACTCCAGCAGTTTGAGTGTTACCGGATCCGACAGTCACAGATCATCCACACGTTTCTTAAGCGCACTCAGAGTGTGATCCTGGAAGGACATAATGTTTAGAACATGTCTTGTTGAGCTCTCTATGGATTTAGCGTCCTTCTCCACTAGTGGGATGTCTAAGTCCTGGCGAACAGACAGCTGTCCGCTTGGTGGGTTGCTCCACTGCTTCCAGCCGTATCAGGTCGTCCAAGGAGCGGTATGGGCCTTATTTCAAAGTGCAGTGCTTGCAGGGGTGAAAACGCTACAATACCCGTTCTTTGGCCGCGCTCAAGCACGTGAACTCTCGGCTACGTGCCGACAGAGCGTTGGCTACTCCCTCGCTGGTCTTCAGAGCAATGAAGGCTTCTTGTTAGCGGAGGATTGCTTGTGACGTCATGCAGATGTACGTATCTTCTCTGTCCGACACAGCGTTTGCACCTATATACACCAGCCTTTTCGATCTCTTGAATGGCTTCCCGAAATGGCACGTCTTCAGGGGTCACTAAGTTTGCTGGCGGCGAAGTAAGTTAGTCAGGATCATGAGAGAAATCCGGTGGAGACGGGATACTAATCGGTCGCCTACCCCAAGCCACTGGGTCTTTCCACAGGCGTTTTCCTTTGCCTGGGGCAAGTATGGAGTCGTCGAGTGGAGAGGGAACTGCACTGCTTGGGGAAACCACTAGGAGAGTCACCTTCAGCATCGCCTTCCGCACCCAAGTCCTCCGAACTCCGTTCCTCTGGGCAAGTTAGTCCTTGTTCCTCTTTAGCGATAAAACCTCAGACAGGTGTGCATACGGCCCTTTCTCTGTCCTTAGGTATCGTCGCTAGAGGTGATTTATCCAGTGGGGCGAGATCCTCGTCCTCGTTGATACGCTGCGTCAAGATTTGACCAGACGGGGGTAAGTCGCCGGAGTCACTCTTGCTGAGAGTGATGGCTTCTGGGGCGTCCTTGGTGTCTAGATCTCGTTGTTGATGTGCAGAGGCAGGGTAGACGCCGAGGCAGGTCTGGACACTGCTAGCACCGGAGGATCATCCGATGGGCGAGAGATAGTTGCGGTCGGTGTGTGCCTGCGTCTTGGTTATGGCCTCGAGAGCAGAGCCTCTTGAAGATCCTGGATCTGCCGTTGGAGCTGAGACTGCATTGCCAGGAACGAGGAAATGTTCAACGCTTCTGATTGAGGCAGCAGGGGATATTCGGAGCTTGCGATGGAGAGGAATGCCGAACTCTTCCACCCGGCTGGTGAAGCACGCAACTGACTTGGCATGAGTGACCGTCACACTCTCCTTCAGGGCGAGAACAGATGGTGACGATGTGGGGTTTGAGTCCTCCGAAATGACTTTTTCCGTTTCATGGTGAAGGACTGACGAGGCTCTATCCAAAATAGCCCTCTCACCCACCTCAGGTAAGTTCAACTCCGCCATTGTTTCGGACGTTGCAGTTTTTTCCGTTTTCTGGGCAAGTTAAACTCCGATCCCGTGTCCCTGTCTGCACACACCGTAGAGGACAACTGTCCAAGCACTAACGAACTGGCTCTCAGTATATCCAACGATAGGGATTGCACCTTACGACGCACTCTCCGTTTTAAATTATTGGTGCGTATCTTCTCCAGTGCATCCCAGTCCTGAGGGGATAAGTTACCACACTCCTCGCAAGTTTGTAACGCGTTGCACAGGGGTATGTCTCTATCCCTCTTGATAAGATAAAGATAAAGATAAGAGTGTATAAGTAACTTGTCTGAAAAAATATTACACCCATTCCAGAACACTGTAATCCGTACTGAACGAAGCTATTTGTCACAGTAATTATCAAACAGGTGAATACAAGCACGTGTGAAGCAGAGGTGGCGCATCACGGAACCAAGACGCACCACGGCCTTGGTATCCCGCTGGTGCTTTGTAGCTACCAAGCCCCTAGGCGTGCCTTGATAACCAGCCCTCTTGCTCAGAACCAAGTACCTAGTTGGCACTCCGTACCTAACTTAACCCGGACGCAGAGCGTGCTCGTTAAGTCGTAAGTACTGGAGTCTCTAGAGCAAGGCGACCCAGACGGTTAAAAAATTCAACTCCTCTGCGTTCGGGCGGTTCCAAGCAACCCCATGCTACTCTGGAGTTACTGGCAGCCTGCTAGGAAGCACCAAACTACGCAGCTCGGCCTGAAATGACCGAGATGCAGTAAGGAGCTTGAGATCAGAACAGTAATCAGCGATCTGACATGACCTCTGTTCTTCCATGGGTCGTGAGAGAGTACACCCATACTAGTAGATGGTGGAGGCCTACGAGTGACACTTCTCGGGGAAAGTACGATGATGCAAACTCAGAATACTAGCAGAGAGCGTACGAAGGCAAAATCTCCGAATTACGTGAGCCGAAAGCCTTCGTCTCGAAATATCCCAATAAAGAACATACAACAAGGTCAAAGTGAGGTCAAAATATGTTTTGAAACGCCTATTAATCACGACGAGTAGCCGTAAAGTGCTAAAATCCGAGTTTGAACACATAAAACGTATTCAGTGGTGGGAAAACTTTCATTCTTAATCGTGACCTTGAGGGTCAAGGTCAAAGGTCACTTCATCTCACGTACCTTTAACGACAGGCCCACCTATCTCGAAAATGGTTAGAGATAGAGCGATTTTGAGCTCATTTTCGACCCTTTGGGCCTAAACAACGTTACATAAGAGGTACCTCGGTGACCTTGATCTTCTTGTTCACGGTCAAGGTCAAAAACCGGAAGTTGACTATTATATCTCAAAAACGGTTAGAGATAGAGCGATTTTGAGCTCATTTTCGACCCTTTGGGCCTAAACAACGTTACATAAGAGGTACCTCGGTGACCTTGACCTTCTGGGTTACGGTCAAGGTAAAAAACCGGAAGTTGACTATTATCTCGAAAACGGTTAGAGGTAGAGCGATTTTGAGCTCATTATCGACCCTTTGCGCCTAAAAGACGTTATATAAGAAGTACTTCGGTGACCTTGACCTCCTCCGTCATGGTCAAGGTCAAAAACCGGAAGTTGGCCATAATCTTGAAAACGGTTAGAGATAGAGCGATTCTAGCTTATTTTCGACCCTTTGGACCTAAAAGAGGTTATATAGAAGAGGTTCCTCGGTGATCTTGACCTATTCCATCACGGTCAAGGTTAAAAACCGGAAGTTGACCAGTATCTCAAAAACGGTGCCCAAATGAGGTTGCATTATATTTATTTCGATGGCCTCGTTCAAGATAATAATGTCGAAACACTGAAAAATGTGTCTTTGACCAGATATGTTGTGTCTGCCATTGCAAGTGGGTGCTAAAT
This sequence comes from Protula sp. h YS-2021, assembly GCA_949752745.1. Lineage (NCBI taxonomy): Eukaryota > Metazoa > Annelida > Polychaeta > Sabellida > Serpulidae > Protula > Protula sp. h YS-2021. Next base: position 43,611,028 of record OX457025.1, read on the forward strand.
TCGGTCTAGTTTTTTCTTATGCTTGTCTGTTCAGAACGTTACAATTCATAGCTCTAATTTACATATTGACCACCGGGTCACTTATCGCAGGACATACATCCAACCAACACATTGCTCTTTGCAAATGAAGTAGCAACTGATCAGCATTGGAAATAAATTGCAATTTAATTCGCTGCAGCAAATGTTCTTAAAAGCTGACATCATAAACGAGTAAAAATTTTTGCGTTGTGGTCAATTTTTTCCTGTTTTTTTTTTCATCTATTTAAGCACCAAAAAGCAGCACTTCGAAATCTGACTTATTGGCAGAAATCAAGCTTTTAGCTACACCCTGCTCTTCCACAAAAATAAGCACTTTTTAATATAAACCATTTTCAAGTTTATTCTCTTAAATTAACAAAAGACTCTTATAGTCAACTTCATTGTACAAATCATACACACACACAAAAAGAAAGAAATGTTCAGAGGGGGCGCGTTGATGCCACCCCGCCATATATTTTCTTGATTAATGCGAGTTATATAATTTTATGTGCCCGTCTGTCTTTTTCCTTTCATCAATGAGATCCGCGTGTTGTAATAGATGTTAGAATTGTCACAAATGTACAGACATAAATATATAATATACATTTTAGGTGACACGATGCATGCATTTACTCCAGCCTTTTAAAAGATGCAGGCCAGCAGTACAAAAGGTGACTGTAAATTCCATGATTCTCTGTCATGAAGTTATTTGTAATCGTCTGAAAACAGGGTACAATGGGTACTTACATTAGATCTTGCCAAGAGTTTTGTAATCAATATTTTTACTTATTTTCCCATTTCCTCAATACATTAGAAACAGCTTTTAAAACTGAGGCAAATATGAAAGACATAAATGCATCCTGAATGAAATATAATTGACATATCACCTCATTCTTTCATTCTTAATTTTCGCCAGTTGTTTATTATGGAATGCCGTTTTCACATTTATTAGGGAATTATTGATATCAAGAATTAATTTTTGATCTCAAAAATTGATTTTATGATATCAAGAAGAATTAATTTTTCATCTAAATGTAAATAAATCTATTACAGAGTTCATAAATCTGTACAAAAGGGGCAGAAAATGAACGAGATGCGCTTCAGATCACCATTCCTGTATCAAATAAACTTTTAGTCTTAGAACTTGAGGCATATTCTTTCTTGAACAAGATTTTATTTTATACGTTAATAAATATATATTAAAAATGTAGGGTGAAGAAAGTTAGACGGTGGTTGGTGATGATTATTAAAGTAGAGCAGGAATTTTTCACTGGATATTCCTTCTGTCCTCCCCCCCCCCCCCCCACCAACCTTCCACAACCCCTTGTGGCCCAGTTTCTTTTTTTTTTTTTAATTTTGTTTGTTTGTTTATTTCTGTTTTGTTTCATTTGGCATCCATCTGAAGACGATTGTTGATGCTGTTCTCATATCAGTACAACCAAACTCCCAACAACCAAGCTTGGGTTTGGCATAGTTCTGTTGAAAATGATTAATAAATAATGAGTTATTGCCATCATTGCCTTATTTGGCAAACTAGGAAGTAGATAAGTCTGAAAGATATAGCGATATCATGTGACATTCCTTTTTTATCAAAAAATCTCACAGCCCTAAACGGGTTTGAAGTGGGGACGGCATGAAGGGCGGGTCAGGAAAAGCCCAAAGGTGGAGAACGCGAACTACGCTTTTGCTGAAAAGAATTTTTCGAACTAACAGGATATTTTATTTCGCAAAAGCTTACTTTCGCTTATCTTCATCTTTAGGCGGTACTTAAAAAGCGTCGACGGAGTAAAATCCAACGGGCAAGCCCAGTGCAGAAAATTGATCTTTTAATAACGAACTACACTTTCAATTACATATATATTGCACAGGAGTGACTAAAAACAGCGAAATACCCTTTGAAAATTTTAATTCCATCAATAAATAACAATCGCGAAGCAAAATTCACAAACTAGACGTAAAAGAGATATGTGAATTCACTTGATACAGCCATCTTGAAGAAGAGCCACTCCAAGAATGACACAAATTCATATTTGGATCGAAGTATTTAGCTGTAAATTACGATCTGAAATCCCTCATGAATTTATATACATATAGGTTCTACTTCTTTTCTACTGATTAAAACACAGCTTCGATTTATATTTAGGATTTGGATAAATGATTCAAATTATCCCACGTTTGACATAAGACATAATATAATCTTATTCATACCTCTTTGTTAAAATAAGGCGAATATTTATTCGTTTTTATCGAAAAAATGACCTCTTGCAAAATACTGTTACCAAAGATTTGGCTCTTCATTTCAGAAGTCTTCTCAGGCATAAAAATTGAAAAGTTAGATTCTTGCAAAGGGTCTTTATAACCTCTGGTTGCACTTTGTTTGTGACTGGCGGGGTACGGAAAAAATGGCAACGGAAAAAATGGCAACGGAAATAATGGCAACGGAAAATATGGCAAGTGGAAATAATGGCAACGGAAAAACATGGCAAAGTGAAAAAAGGGAAAAAATGGCAAATTTTGCAGGTTTCACTGAAGTTCAGTCGAAACAAAGAAATCGCCTACCTTGACTACTCAGGATCAAAGAAAGTCCAATCGAAACTACTTAATGCCACTTGATGTCAGGGTATTTGGGGTGCAAGCAAAAATGGCAAAACGTAATCCCGGTGTGCGACACCGTTAATCCTTTGGATGCTCGGGTGCCAACGTAACAATACATCTATTTGGGATGCATCAGGCAAAACTTAAACCCTGTGTGTACAGTATTGCTAATCCTATGGATGTTCGGGTGCCATCACAACAATGCATTTATTAGGGGCGTTGTCTAGAATGAGCAACATGCTCGTGATATTACGCTTAAGAATAAATCTGACAATTGTGATAAAATTTTTATTTTGTTATTTTGCCATTTTTTCCGTTTTTTCACTTTGCCATATTTTCCGTTGCCATTATTTCCACTTGCCATATTTTCCGTTGCCATTATTTCCGTTGCCATTTTTTCCGTTGCCATTTTTTCCTACAACTGGTAGCCACCTCTGATCAACGTCTAATCAACTTCTTTGGTACAAAGTTGAACAGACATTGGGTAAGCAACGTTGTTTAGACCTTGCTTTTGATCGAAACCAAAACACAACTTTCTTCGATGTCTAATCAATTTCCTTGAAGCAAATTCGACAGTGTATAGACGCAGGACTCACAACCAATGACAGGTCACTTTGAAAATAGACTAAGACAAGGACGTAAAACATGACAATTTCAAGAGCGCACAGGTTTTCCCCCACTTGCTTCTGAAAAATATTCATGGTAATCTGCTTCATACGTATCCTGCTTGACCGGATGACCCAAGGCTGAGAGTGTGTGATAGAAGGATGACCACAATATGATTGTAGCTGTCTTCACAGCAATTCAAGATTAATATTTCGCGACGTGTATAAAAGGTCGCTTTCCCGACTTCTATACAACGTCGGGAGATAGACGTCTCGACTTCCATAAACAACCAAAATCTGACGTTCACACTATGACGTCTTTCCATTGTTGCTCCAACGTCGTAATGTTTACAGTTCATGCACTTACTCGTTTACCGCAAAGTCCCGCAAGAGCAGAGGCGGGTACTAGTAGCAGGTTGAAACCTGTTTCTAAAGGTCGAAGGCTGGATGTATCGGTCTTCCTGAAGACTCGTTACCCGGGGCCTAAGTGAACGCAGTCGGTCTCGCGTCAGTCTAGTCTCTCTCAACTGGGTTCGTACAATTTGAATAGGCGTTTCGTTGAGATCAAAATGCCCGGCACCATTAATTTCAATCATCCCGTTCTCCAATGTTCCGACCACACGATCTCGATCCATTTTTTGGCAGTGGCGGCATTGCAATTACTTGGAAAATTTTCAATATTTTAATCTAGCAAAGCCTTAACATTTAACATTTAATCTTCAGCTAGGTGTGTTGTTCATATTCCCCGAAACACAAAAAGTATGAAAATAACTGCGTGATTGAATAGCACAGAAAAGAATTAACGTGATTTTAATTAAACACATAAAGGGTGAGAAATTTGTCCTTTCCTATCTGGATTAAAACAGTTTTATTAAAACACAGACTCTGAAGTACAATGTTATTTTACCCGCTCAATTCCGGGGGGGGGGGGGGGGGGAGAGGCACTCACTTATATACTGATAACAATGCACATGATCATGGAATGAAAACTAGACCAACACTTCCATTGAGAAGTATGTGCATGATTTGCAGGTCCCCCTTCTTGTTGAACGCAGATTGCAGTTCCGAAAGCCCACTCACTGAATGATAATTACCCCTTGCCTTTTCCAACGAAATGGTTCCACGAGGCTGCGCCTAGACTAGAAATTGTTCCTTTTCTCCCCATTTTGTCAGACACGCATTGTAACACATATGGAACGAGTAGCTCTGCTTGGCCCAATGACCACGCCGTATCCTCCTCTACCCCCCCCCCCCCTCCCCCCTTATCTCGATACCTCCACCAAAACACCTACACACATCCTGCACATTCTGTGACAATGCGTTTTATATATTCTGTCAGTTTGCGAGTTTATAAGACCAATAGAGTAAGGTATGCCATTTACCTTGAGTTCGGGTAGATATTTCTCCCACAGAGTCTTGCGCACGTGCACAGCTTCAGTTAATATCTTATAGCTGTTGTTTCCGAAGTGTCTAAGCCAGGGCATCATGTCTAAGAGCATACCGTCGCCCGCACCACAGAGCCCTTCGCAGTATTTCTTCTCCATTGAAATCACCTGATTCAGCATAGGGTCACGTGTGTCTAGTTTCTTCCCAAGTATCTGAGTACATAAATAAAAAAATAACAAATAAATAAAAGTGATGAGTCCAACGATCATTCATTTGAGTAGATTCTAACCGCATTCAACGATCTTCGTTCTCGAGGCTAAATGATTAGCAAACGCCTTGATCCAGAAGAGAACGGTGCTGGTCGCGACACCAGTGCCAAATTCAAAATATAAAGCAATCTATAATAAGTGGTGATTTCACATAATAACATCGGACATTACGGCCAGGAACAAATAACCTTGTTTCGAAACTCCTTCCTCATTCACTACAATGACAGTTTAAAAAATAATTTGATTTAAAATTTATACAAGCGTGCTTTGTATAACTAATTGAAACACTGACACGGTAGCTCTAGCTAGTTTTTATTGCTTATGAAATCAAGCAATAGGCAGTTTTTCGGCGTTAACTTTCATTTAATTATTTTTCATTTTATTTAGTAATTTTTGCAACAATTGTGTTCTTCTAAGCATGTAAAATTACACAGTCTTATGGCAAAGACTTTGCTAAAAGAAGAAGCGTACAGGTGTGTTCCCCGTCCACCCATCAATTTGTTTGAAATCATTGTACCAGTCGGCCACAAAAGAATTTTTTTTAAATCACAAAATATGTCAAGAACTTGGACGATAGGGACAAAGCATCATAGTTGTGTCAAGGATACCTGTGCGGCAATTGTAGGTTTCTGGAGCTAATTAGTCAGTCTTAAATCGTTCAAAATTGTGCCGAATAACCTTGATGTTGCAAATCAAATTCCAAACACTTTTATGAAGTTTTTATTTGGTTTGACTTACATATCAGTAAAATGCCTTGAGATTTGGCAGTTTTATTTCGTCCTTCATTCATTTATGTTCAACACTGACGTTCTTTACATGTCTGTACCAACTCGCCCTACAATTTTTACTGCATTATTTAATACTGGATTCAACTCTTTATTCAACATTTTTTTGCAAAAGGCAGACAGTGGATAAACATAACCGCTTTGTTATGTATTTGGGAGGGCCAAATCGACGTAGTCATTTAACAAATTAAATTACAGGGAAGACTGTAAACTTATGAGCAGCTTATTGTGAAGCTTGTTTTATCCAGGCTAATCTCCCAACTTAACTTATCAGACGTGTTCCAAGTGTTACGAAACAGCGGTATGTAATCATACGTGACGTTGTTCTGGTGTGGAAATAAGCTAACCTTGTTAAAGGGTGCATTTTACTTACCAGTTGACACACGATATGTGTGAATGTCTCATATAGTTCTTGTCTTGGGTCAAACTCTTCACCCTTCTTGTCATCTATACGGTCAAGCAGATGGTTCAGAGATGCCACAGTTATTTCTTCCAGACGCTTAAGCCCTCCGCCATACTGCTTTATTGATTTATGTACCACTTTCCGTAAAGCTCTCCATTGCGGAGTGAGTGTCTGAAAGGCCAAGCTTTTAGATCCGCCAAACGAATAATCAGCTCTGTACCAGTATGGCCTACCTCCGAAGTCTTCTCCGCGGATCACCAGGCATTCGTAAAGTCCTTCTGGGCTGTTTATAACCAAGTGTTTCTTACCAAAAGCCCGGAAAACAAACACTGGTCCTAGTTTTTTCGCCCATTTTTCCATAGTATGATGTGGTCTTGCATTGTCGATCTGAAATGCGTTGCCTACCAGTGGGTATCCAGACGGTGATGGAAAATTATCCAGAGCACTCTTCCTTCTCTTTAAGACAATAACGCAAGTAAGAAGCAAAATAAAGCAGCAAAGTAATAGGGATAACATTGTCCGCCCCTTGCCCTAGCTCTGTCGAGTTTAATTTGCTTCACCACTTTGATGTAATTAATAAATGTTCAGTTTTTGGCAGTCGTCCACTACTCTCCCTCTCTTCTTTAATGACGTAATAATTCAGACCAATGGCATACAGAGTGCCACAGAAGTATAAAGAGCTTTTTTTTAATGCGAAAATTGACTATCAGTGTTAAACAGCACAGACTCGTGAAATACTCACAAAGTTTTTAGACGAAATACGAAAGGTATGCAAAATTTGTAGTAATTTTCATTCATAATGGCACACACATTGTGTACAGATCATTTTTATGACTATTTTCATTGCTCTTCAATTAGCCTAGAATTTCCAACATCGTGATTATGCTGAAATGAGAAAACCTCAAGTAGATGATCCCTCCTTAATGTCCAACAACCCACAAATGATCTGAAATTCTCTTATATATTCAGATCTATTTTATTCATTGAACCATGTCAAAAGCATGTGCTTTTGGAACTCTAACTCGCAAAAAAATAAAACGAAAAATTACAAAGCAATGTCATATTTTAATATCAAAATCTCCATTTGTCGTCTCATTATTCTTCTAATATTTTTTTTAGTTTCAAGGATAATATAAAACGGCTATCTTTTTTCTTATCTCCTTAACAATGGTATAAAATATTGTATTCCAAATACCTAGTTCTTATAAATATTTTTTCTATGTTCGCATTTTTCTATGCTTAGAAGAGTTATTTCTGAAGCTCGCGATAATTACCAAATGGGTGTTTGGCACCGGAAAGGCTACAGAACCAATTTTCACCATTAACACACTGTCCAGTCAAGATGGTGAGAAAGCATTTGTTGCTTTAGACAACTAGAGCGATCAGTGTGTGGAATATCCATTACCTTTCCAATTTATCCGTTAAAACTAAGCAAATAAATTGGAAATTTACAATATTTCGTCAGATGAACAATTGATTTTCACAAATGAATTGCGAAATGGTAAGCTCTGATGAACTAAAAATTTAAAAAAAAAAACAAACTATTTAATGTGGAGAGTAGTCCAATCCCCTGTGCGAAATTGAAGAAAGAGGGAAAAGGCACACACAGAAATACGACCGCATTGCCTTAGTAGTGCCACAGGGCAGTATGGAAGGAGCCTTAACGCACATACTTACTCACTCGGTGTATAGAATCCGGCGTTTATTTCATACAGACAAACACACACAGACAACCGGCCATTGGACGATCAAGAATTTGCGGAATTACCGCCACCCAGCACAAAATGTTTCTATAGCTTCCACAGCGTCATCACCAAGCAGGTGGTGTGAAGACAAAAAAGGGTGATATTGAGTGTTAATTTCCATGGAAACCGCAGGGTGACAGGTTTTACATAGTTTTCAATGTACTGCGAAAAATAGTAAGTTTTAAGTAGAGGTAACATTGCGTGTGACAATGGGTACGTTCTCTGTAAAGAAAAATATTCAAAAAGATAAATGACCAGTTTACATGAAACGAAACGATGAAATGTCACATCTCTCAGTCAAGTCTTTCTCAATAGTGATCTGCCTGGCCATTACGTCATACTTTTTTCCAACTCGACAAGACTTGTCAGTATGGTTTGAGAGAAAAAAAGGTCAAAGTAAAACGCGTATTTGTATTTTTGGTGGTGCTGGAGACCCTGGGATAATCATACAAATACATTACCATGGTTGTCCAAAAAGGAGGGAGAGCAATCGTGGGGCAGTGTTAGGGTCAGAGGGAGCCAGAGGGAGGAGCGAGGGGGGGGGGGGGGGGTAACCAGGTTACACGTGAGCTTATCCATTAGAGAAATCTTAATTGCAATTTTATAAAAGACCATTCCATCACACGAATCTTATGTGGAGTTCATATGAACAATAAGTGCAACTTATCAAATGCGATTGTCTATAAAAGCGCCCTAACTGTTTCTTATTTTTAAAAGAAGCTAATTAATTATATTTTAGAATGTGAAACATCACATAACATAGCGTTATTTCTCTGAAAAAATACTCAAATTAACCGCTGACCTCACTTGTCCCAGCGGCATTTGTGCCGGGGACCGATGTCCCCTACCCAGTTATCATTTTGGTCAGATAGCAACAGTACACTGACGCATTATAAATTTTCCACATATTTCCATCAGTTCCCACACCCTTTCCAAAGTAAAATATCTTTCCACATATCTTAATCTACACCTGGAGGCTGCGCAGCATCTATGCACATTTTTTATAATCTTGGCAGGAAGAACATGTTATTTCTATCTTTCTTTTACTATTAGATTATTAAAACTAGTTTTAGATCGTTTAACCATTTATCGGTTAGATCGGTTAACATTATACAATTTGTCAGAGTTATGTAAAAAGCATTGCTTTGAAACGATTGCAAGGGTAATAGCGATGCTGTGATCTGCGAACAATCTTGTTACCACACTGAGTTGTTTTACTTCGTCCATGTCAACCCTACCTGTTTCTCCCCGTAGGTCATTTCGTTCCAACTTCAAGCATGCCCTCCTGTCCCATCCTCTGCTATTTGTATCCCTTCTATTTTAGTAGCTTTATGTATTTTTAAGTCTGTTCAAGTTTTTCTGCAGTTTTTTTCTCTAATTTGTTCGTTAAAACTCCCCTGGAGTCCTTTGATATGCGTGTGTATATTTAGCGACACTTGTGATAAATTTTAGGGGCATTAGTTATTTCGAAAGTGATTTCATGTCCTGAATATGAATAATCCTACAAAAAAATTGAAAGGGAACTATCAAGAGGTTCAAGGATCGGTCTGAAAGTGCCAAATGCTTAATTGATCGAAGACGTTGGTCTCGAGATGACACGTCACTTCACGTTGTTTTAAATTTGGCCAAAAGGGCTTCAGCAATTTGATCCTGGAACAGGCAAATAGGAAATCATGAAAGTAGTTCTTTATCTCGAACAATAAAATAATGTTACATCTGCCTTTTGTCTACGATCACTTTGATTAATTTTGTTTCTTGCTTTAACTGCATGACTTAGCTACAAGATTGTGATTATCTTAACGTAATTGCATGAAAAGTTTGGGTAAAAATGTCCAAAAAAAAAGTTTGTGACTTCAAGCATTGACACAGATAAACTAGACCGAATCCCGCTAGATAACGGAATGACCCACTTGCAGAAACCACAAAAGAAAATATTTGTATTACAGTATGACCGAGGACAAAGTCACCGAGGTATCTGTTCTTTGCCGTCTTGGGTGGAAAATGAGCTCAAAATTTCTCTAACTGTGACAGATATAGCGAGCGATTCTGAGCTCATATTGCGACCGTTTTGGCCTAAATGGCGTTCCACAAGAAGTACCTTAGTGACCTTGACTTTTACAGACTCGTTGGGCCTTCTCGGTCACGGTTAAGTTAAAAACCAGTAGCTGACGATGATCTCGAAAAACGATTAGAGACAGATCGAAAATACAAGGAATAACAGAGAAAAACTATTTTGGTGGAAGCACTCTTGCCTACGAGGTGGACCACCAAGGGACAATGAGACCTGCTGAAATTTGTCGACTCAAACCAGGCGTTAATAGAATTACACGTTCATCGCATGCTGTTCTATTACCACCCAGCAATGACAGGTGTTTAACATTTTGTTATGAAATAACCGGCCTTGGCCAATAAATGGAATAATAGTAATTGTCAGAACTGGTGAGGATCGAGCAAGTAAAAAGAACCGAATAATTATTACATTATAATTAATATATGCCAAACAGTCAGAGATTCCATGCGAACCCAACACATAATTTCCTCACATGTATCATCTGTTCTCTGCCTTTGAGGAATATTTTTCCTTAACAGCCTGACTTGGTTATATGTTCTTTGTGTTCGAAATACCGATTCTGCTTTTGACATTTTATCAAATTTACTTATCAATATGAAAGCTGTGCCTTTGTTAGTAAATTCGTTCAATCGTTCTATGCTATAGACATCCAACGAAAACGCCTGGATTCGTAGACTATTATCAACCGAGCTTTGGGTGGCGGAGAGATATTTATTATTATTTTTAAGTATCTGCAGTGGATATTTTTTAATTGCTTTCGCTACTCAAACATTCTTAACTACACTCTTTCAGCGTAAAACACCGAAAAGGATGCAATTGTTTGATTTTCACACACATAATATTAGGCCGTCAAAAAGTCTCAACAGATGACAACTTTCGTTTGTCAGTTATACAAGCTTTTGACACGTGACCAACTTCTGACTAAATACTGAAAATTTGTCACTCGGTGGGTGCACACACAGTCTGAAAACACAGTATGTACACACAGTCTGTACACTCAGTCTGTACACTCCGTCTGCATACTTATGTTTGGCGACGCGACAGTACAGCCGGCCACTCAAAGCCCTAGTGTTATGTTGTAAGGGTTCGGGATCCTGCTGAACCTCTCGTCATCACTGTATCGGAGTCAACGTCATACGAGGACCTGTTTCTAAATGAGGAATATTAAACACTAGGCCGAAAAAGAATATTTTAAAAATCACTTTCTCCCTTCCAGTAGAATTTTAAAAACTTTTCAGCCTGATTCTGGTTAGATTCCCTGTACAGACAAGAAATGTTTTTCATACTCTTTTTGTCAGTTCGAAACATTTCTAGAAAAATAAAAACAAAGCTTTGGTACTTGCTCTATGAAACGGTATATCCAAAGTGATGGACCAGTAAAGCAAGGGCCCGAAACAGTGATCCTCTACAATTTCAATATAATCTTTGCAATTCTTCGACTTGCAAAGTGTTAGTGATTGCGAATTTTGAGTTTTAGTGGGAAGGCCCAAATTTTAAAATGCCACCCCCTCCCCCCAGTTTGGATCGCCAAAAAAGTAGTTGTTCAAGAGAAAAAAAGCCTGGTTAACATTTATGTAAAATGGAAAGGTAATCCGATCAAAATAGTTGAATTGGCCACCAAAAAATCATAAATGCCCCATTTGGCCAATTTTTAGCGGATCGCCAAAAAAAAAAGTAATTTTCAAGTGAGATCCGCATTGGAAACAATCGTACAAAATTATAAAGAAATCCGATCCAAATTGTTAAAAAAGAAACACATTGAAAATTGGTTATCAGTAGATTAATTTGGTAAATTTTTGGTGGATCGCCAAAATAAAAGTAATTTTTCAAAAGAGGCCTTCCTAGTAAACATCTATGAAAAATGTGAAGACAATTGGATCAAAATTTTGGGAGAAGTACAATTTTAAAAATTGGCAGCTTTTAAATAGCCCCAATTTGGGCAATTTTGGCGGATTGCCAAAAAAGTAATTTTTCAAGAGACACCTATCTTGAGCATATTTGTACAGAATTTGAGGAAGAAGAAGCATTTTAAGTAAAATTTTACATATGTACACACTTACATACAGGCGACGGATACTCCCGGTACTGATGTGATAAGACCAGCCAGACGTAGTCGGCTGGTCCAAAAACTGTCCCCAGAAAGGTCGGTTTCACAATAATTAATAAGCGATTCATTGTACAAAGGGCATTGAAAGATGTGAAAAGTAGTATCTGAGGAAAAGGTTAAGTCTGTTAAATAGTTTGACCTAATTCTGCAGATAAATAATTGACTTTTTGTGTATTTTTTTTCTCCAACGCATGAAAAATTGAAACATATACGGCACAGGTCAGACAGCACTTTCAAAAAGTTTCTAAAATGATTAATTAAGTATTTTTTTCCAGTTAACTCGGGCACAGTGACACAATCATAGCTCTGAACGCTATAACTGCATTTAAAACTGCATTAGAAAATCGACGCTGAAATTCTAGAACAGAGCAATTTCGATCAGAACAGAAACCTCACAGTAACCAATTGCTGTTGTTGTTACTGCAGCAGTTATTATTATTATTATTATTATTATATGTGCTGCTGTTGTTGGTATTTTGCTGCTGCTGCTGCTGCTGCTGCTGCTGCTGCTGCTGTGGCTTTTGTTGTTGCTGTACACCCGGCTTCCCGGTCGACTTTTTTATTCGATGTTTGTGGACCCGGTGTTAACTTATATTTCCGATTTGTGTGGCCTTACCTGAGGTTAATGTCTTTTACACGCCTAAGACATATTTCTTTAACTTTAGACGGTCGGATATTTCGAAGCCTTATATTGCCACATGCAGTTTCAATTATGCTTATTATTTATCATCTTTTATACGGAATTTCAGACGCACAAAAAGATATATATCAAAACATTTATTTCAAGTTAAAAAAATACGATTTCATGGGATATTCCAATGCTATCTCCAAAAAATTTGCCTGAAGAATAAATTTTCGAAGCACATTTATTTTACGGAGAATGCTTGGTATGTACGGTTTGTCTGCTCTAATCTGTTGGGTTGTTTACTGTCCAAAACATAAACGGACTACGTGCACTGCCACGTAATGATCTAGAAGCCATTAAAGGAGGTTTTATGTTTGTTTTGTATTTCTGTTGTTTTGCTATTTCTTTTTTTTTTTATTTTATCAAGTCAATGTCCTTTTCGTATTTTTTGTAATTCACGCACTTTTCTTTTTTTTTTCTCGAAAAAATTCAACAAGGGCCTGGTAGAATTGCGAGAATTTCGAGAATTTTATTTTCGAAAATGTTGATGACCCCACATTAGTCAAAGTTCTTGTTCTTTTTTCGTGCAAAATACAGTTTAATGTTTCTAGAAAACGTTTATGTGACATAACACTTATATTCTCAATTTACGAGATGCTATTTTGAAGCATTTTAAGTGTTACTTGTGTGAAATTGTGAGCACCCAAGGCACGAGCGCAAAATTTTAGTGTTAATTTTCCTCTAAAAGGGGCAGTACCGTTTGTGGCTTCAGGGTAATTCTGTTCCTACTTTAAAGTTTTACGGATCCGTTCGGTTAGTTTCGTTTTTTTTTTTCATTTGAAAATTTTAAAACCCGGTCGAGTCACTTCTTTTTTATTTGCCATTTTAGCAAGCCGGCAAGGGACGAGACACCAGACCCCCCCCCCCCCCCCCTCCCCGCAACCCCTTATCTAGGAAATGAATTATTAAACAAAACGGGCGAAATTCCCCACATGTGGCAAATATACAAACGTTTTTTTGTTTGTTTCAGGATCCCATGAGAAGGAAAAAAACAGATAAATCTTCGACGCTGCTCACTTCAACACATCTCAGTTTCAATTTCAAAAGACCTTACATTTTTATTATAAACCCTATTTAAAATTCTCAAAACGTACCCGTTTTCATTTTTTTCTGAGAGGTTTGAAAGACGAGATCAATGGCACGTACTTTTTGATCCTGCACATTAAAAGAAAAGGCTTGAATAAAAAAATGATTTATAATGTTGTTAAACGAGTACTTTATAATAAATCGTGTATTTATTAGTCAATACCAGTAAATAAAAATACAGGATAAAATGGTTACTTTAATTATGGTAAACAAAACAACATCTTATGTGGCATGTGAACCGATGGAGCTATGTTCTGACGTCATTTCATCATTTTTGGGGGTGTTCCAAACAAAAATCCCCACGTAGCTGGCCACTGTTAGCCTCCTGCAATAAAATAATGGTGCTCTGTTTAGAGATTTGGGGATTAGTAGTTATACCCCCCCCCCCCCAAAAAAAAAAGATTTTTGACAACGCTCTTTTTAGAGTTTTTACGTTGTTTTTATTAAACCCCCGAGAACTTTTGGGACAATTGCTGCGCTTAGGAAAAAAGACGAAAGAACCGTTTTTTTAAAAATAAATACAGATAAAAGTGCAGTGACATTAAGAACACTATTCTATATTTAAATGTTCTTTTATATTTTATTTCCTTATTTGGGGGGGGGGGGGGTAGGAGGCGCGGTATTAGTGTCTGCATTTTAAAAATCTTGTTTTTGTTGATAATATATTTGGTTGGAATCAGTGTAGTTACTGTCCATCATTCAGCAAAACGTAAACATCGAATAAAACGTAAACATCCAGTTCTTTGGTGGCCAAACCGTTGGTCATTTCAGACTACTTGTTTTCATAAGAACTTTGGATGTATGTTAAAGCCATCGGATAAATGAAAATGGAACAAATATCTTTATTGCAACTTCCGATAAGCGTCCTGTGTAGATGTCTGGCCCTGAAGGGTGGAGTTGGGGTTTAGGAACCAAAACGGTTCCTAAACGGAGAATGCTAAGTTGCGAATAATATCTCGCGGAGTGTATTTTCGAAATAACCACCTTTTTGTGGAACACGTTGGGTATTGAATGAAAATTACCCCTTTTTAATCAAATTGGCGCTCCGTGCATCCAGTTTCACAAGCACTCCCATCCCCCATACTCCGGGAAGAAACACATTCCCGGAAGAAGATAAATTTACTTTCCGTTTCTATTTTCTATATCGGCTTCTATTTCCAGTGACATGTGAGTGTAAATGATCTACAACTACGCGCGTCTATACAAAGGTCGTAAGGACTGTTCTTATGGCGTTACTTTTATGGCATCCATATCACATCACTACAAAGACATTGTAAAAACGTTGTTGCTTCATCGAAATTACAACCAGCGGTAATGGGTTTTATCTTTATCATTTATTCCTCCCCTGTGACGTCATTTATTCCATCATTCCCCCTCCTGGGCCAGGGTCGGCCCTTTTACCCTACTGGGAAGCGATCAGAATGCAGGAAATGATTAGAGCTGCAGGCTACCTGCAATGTACAAACAAACATCCTCCCGAGTAATGTAAAGTTTTTATTATTTGATGTACAGCTTTGCAATTCTAACAGGATCTGTACTGGAGTGCAGGATCTTTGTTTCAATAAAATTAACAAGGTAGTCCACTTTAAGAGCTAGGTCTATAAAAAATTTTAGTTGAAAATTTCCAACTCCTTTTCTCTGTTTTGCGCTCCGGCTTCCACCTTGAAAAAAAATACACAATACATACAAAACCTAATTTTCATCCATTCTAAACTATATTTCTTATTCCCACGCTCTTGTATGAGTAGAAACGTAATTCACGTTCTCCACCTTTACATGGATTTTTCCTCTGACTATAAAAGAATCACAAAAACTAGAACAAATGCTCTCACCGCAGCTTAGATAGTCCCGACATGCATATCAGACAACCAGGCACGGGTGGGACTCGTGCTCAGCCCCATTCGAATTTTACTTCTAGGTACCCCAGGTTAAGAGCTTTCCAGCCCTTAGGAGAGAAATGAGTATTCAGTTCTTCAATGGAATGACGTGATCCCTCTTGCTGCAACCAAGTTGAGTATATTACACCCAAACTTTACTCCAAGACCAACAAACATATGATTCGACCAATTAAGTGGAGAATAGGCACCTTTTAGCTCATTGTAAAAAGAAATTTTCGCTACACATAAGCGGGTGTGTTTGGTACTGTGCTCTTGGTACAAGTTCCCAGTCGCACCTAATAATAGTGGAGCTTTTACGCATTAAACTGACATAAAACGCGCTTTTACTAGTAAAAGCGTAATTCGCGTTCTGCACTTTTATACGGGCCTCTCATGTAACTCTGAATCACGTAATACAAAATAAAAAATTTCTCAAAGTGGCTTGAATTGCCCCGGCCTAGTTCTAAGCCAGTCAGAATCGTTGGTACTCCAGTACCGAGCCTCATTTGAGTATTGTTCCATTATAGCAGCTACATCCAGGTTAAGAGGGGTAGATGGGTTGGAAGCTATGATAAAAGTGGAAACACGAATTACGTCTTACTCGTAAAAGAGCGTTTTACGAAAATAAAACGTCAGTTTTACTTCGCAAAAAGCTGTAAGTTCTCTTATTTCCACTTTTATAGGGGACTAGAAACAGGATCAGTGGTAACCTGGGCTGAGAGCAAAGCCGTAAACATTGTTCAAAGATCTGGTAAACATTACTCATAAAAGAACCTTCCAAGAAAGAACAGAAAGTAAAATGAGAGAAATGAGACACCAATGATATCCATTTCAAGTGTTTAATGTACCCAAATAACTTCAAAACATAGTCGAGTTGGTTAAGCAGAAATGACACACCAATGACAAAGCGTATCTCATCTTGTGACCACTTGCCAACACCATCCCATTCCATCAATCAACGAAATAGCAGCCCAACCTAATAGCAAGTGTCGGATAACCAAGAAAGAAATCATCTAAATACTTTTTTAATTCTTCACAAACATGATCGTGATCACAACACCACGTAGCTAAAAACCTATGAACTAGTGTTTTATCACTCTACCTACACTTTCACAAAGTGAAAATATTTAATACTGTCCAACCATCGATCGGTACTCAAACACAGACCAGATACATAGCCTAAAAACTCTCAACTGAACCAAGAGACCAATCCAAAAGATCGTACTGTTAATGAACTAATACTGCAAGTATTGACAGTAATATAAGGCACTCATATAAGGCAGATCAATATACTACAACGGGCTCATCCATTAACCAACCGAGTACTCACTCAGTGAGTAGGTACCCAGTTGTTGGATAATGCCTTTAATGTAATTGGAAATAGTCTGCTTTGATATATATCTTATAAAAATTCGGTACACAGGACATAACCGTCGCATTATCTTTTCTGCAGTCCTCTGACACCTGCTAATACTCACGTTAAGCACACACAAGGCAGAGAGAAAGTAAGACAGACTTCTTCCTCCGCCACACTGGGAACGTTATCTTTTCAAAAGTACCCAACCTTGCAGTCGCGATGTACGTCTTACCCATGAAGCCTTCATTTGGGCGAAGCAAACTCAGTGTCGCTCACCGTTCCCCTTCAGTCAAAGGTATGTAACCGATGGAGGCCTTAAGACTGATAGCTGCTCGGTACTCTTCGATCCAACCCCACCTTTAAATACTCGGTCGTGAAGATATGGTCCAGAAAGTCCCCAACCACTGTTGGTATTTGTTAAAACGAGTCTAGCTGCGACCTACCACACCAACCAGCAAACTCATTCACTGCTATATTTTAGCAGTGGAACCCTTATGACTGTTAGCCATCTTGTTAATCATCTCCACTTTTTTAAAGAAACCGTTTTTCTAAGAAAGCAGGGGCAGGAACCACAGGTGTAAGTCTAGGAGATGGGGGTGGGTGGAAATAGCCTGAATTTCCTGGTGGCAAGGTATTGTCAGAAGGGGGCTCGGTCAGGCACTTGGTTGAGAGAGATAACCTTGGGCGTCTCTGAAGTACCTCTGGTAGAATCGACTGAAGAGGAAACGCAACAGTACTTCGTTCCCTGGCCAGTCATTCGTGCATCGATAGCCCAAGCCTGCGAATCACGGCAAGGCGTACCTGGATGGCATGGTCGGCATCGAGTTCCAAACAATTCCAGCGTCAGAGATCCCCACAGAGAGTGATCTGCTACCAAGTCGAACGTGCGGGCTGGCAAGTCTGCCAACAGATTGAACCGACCGGCCAAATGACGAACCGACAGACGCAGAATGCTGCCTGTCAACTGGGTGGTTTGATTAGACCTGGTACCACCTTGTTTGTTTAGGTGCGTTACTGCTGTGGAGTTGTCCAGATGAAACTCTACACACTTGTCCTGTAGACAGTGTGCTAAATTGCTCAACGCTATCGACACTGCCTGGAGTTCGAACCAATTGATTTAGCGACTTTTCATTCAGTCTGGTCAGGAGCCCTTTCACATGTTTCCTTGGAAATAAACTCTCCAGTCCGACACAGACCCGTCAACTTTGCACTTCTGACTCTGGGAGGGAATAGAGAAGGGAATTCCTTCGCTAGTGATAAGTGGATGGCACCGTGTGCTCGGTATGCCTATTCCGGTACAATCATCGCAGCCTTGGGATATCCCCATACAGGGCGCGTCTGAGTTCTGCCTGAAAACGTCGGTAATGGAGCTTACCAAGGGAGTCTGTCTTTTCTGTCGCTATCATACACCCAAGAAGAGATTCAAGCCTTTGATACCGACTTGATGGCTCGCGCTACGTCTAGATACCATCTTTCCCTTAAGAACCATGATCTACTTCGGCTCGAGTTCTGACTTGGAGAGACTGAGCAAGGGACCTATCTTCAAAGCCCTTGCCTTGAGTACTTTCATGATCTTCATGAAGATGAAAGGCGCAGTGGAGAGACCGAAGGAGAGAACCACTAACCACTATTTCTTTCCGTTACCTGAAAATACAGGTGCTTCTTCGCATGGGGACGGAGGGGAACATGTAGATAAGTACCTGACAGAGCCGTGGACGTACTCAACATGCCCTTACCCCACTGGCTCCTTTATGACCTGAGCTGTGTCCATCTAAAATGAGGTCAGGTGGAAGAATTGACTTAGAGTGGGCAGGTCGATGATCAACCGCCAAGCTCCTGATCTCCTGGGAACAAGAAAATCCTGCTGAAACCCCCTTTTGGTTCCCTGGCGTGTCGCTTGCGTACCAAATTCTCTATGCATGTCTTGAAGTACTAGGTGTTTTTCTGAGTCTTGGTGATAGGACGCAGCTAGGTTGTCTGGGGCTTGGTCGTAAAGAGGTATGGGTGATGTGCGACTCTGTGGGTCTATCTTGAATGGTGGTGCATAGCCCTCGCTGAGCAAACGCACAACTCTTTTCGAAACATCCATCTCTCGCCAAGCTGGCTAGAACTTGTCCAGCCTACCTCATACCGGCAGAAGTAAAGGGTTTTGCCAATCCTCATATTTCCTAAGCTTGAAAAAGTATCGCTTAGGGACCAGACCTTCGTCTCTTAGAGATTCTTTGGTTGGCTGCTATCTGTACTGCTGTGAGGCCAGCAGAGGCATCTTGTCGTTGCCGGACAGAATGGACTTGTTCGAAGCCGAAACCCTCGTCCTACTGCTGGGCCTAGAACTGCCCTTGCGGAAGACCAGACTGACTTCCGACCTTCTCTGCGTCCCATATTCCAACAAAAAATCTTTTGCTCAGCAGTGCTCCAGCAGTGCGCCAACACTTGTCCAGCAACGTCCATACTGAAATCCTAAAAGTGTTCAAGGTAAAAAATTTCTTAGACGTATATAGCAGACATGAAAAGTCTGCTGAACCCTTTTATTTTTACCAAAATTCATGTACAGGCAGTACTGCCACTTATGTACAGGGCGATAAAGGGGAACGTTTCTCGAAAATAACCACAAATTATGGAATTGTTGTGTAACGGAGGGATTTATGTATGAGAATGTCAGTCTGTCTCTCTTTCGTTTCCAGGCCATAACTCTGAAACGACATCGAACTTGGTATGTAAATTACACTAGACACAGGAGGTGTGCAACGTATTTTTTCTTTTTCACTCAACAACATGGCGAAAAATGACTCATAGCAAATCAGCCTCTTTTCGAAAATAAAAAAACGGGATCCCAGTTCAGTAGGAAGTGACGTGAGAATGAAGTGCTGAGGAAGTCCTGGGGTCGTTTTCCCAACGGAGAAATGCTGAAGAATGCTGGAAAAGTGCTCAGGAATTGCTAAGGAAGTGCTGGGAAAGTGCTGCAAAACTGCTGGTAAATTGCTGAGGAAGTGCTGAGGAAATTCTGGGGAAGTGCTTTAAAAGTTCTGAGGAAGTGCTAGGAAAGGCTGGGAAAATGATCGTAAAAAAAGCTGAAGTAGTGCTGGGAAGATGCTGAGGAAGTGTTGAGGCAGTACGTCACCCTTGAACCTCGTAAGCAAGGAAGCTCGGAAGTCAGTCCAGGTCCATCCTGTGTCCTGGTGTGTCTGCAATTGACTTTATACGTTTCTGAGGCCGTGAATAGCGGTGAGTCGCTCTGGCCATGACAGTTAAGTCCTACGATATGGCCCTGATTTTCTGGTTATATCTTTCCACTTCTTCTGGGGGGAAACAGTTCTCTCTGTCCCAGAAAAAGGATGTGGTCAGGCTCGCGAAGGCTTTTCACACTTGACCAGCAATGCTGTAAAAAGGGATCATGTCTCAGAAAAACCATAGAAATTGCTTAACCAAGTCTCTAGTTCTCAAAGCCAGGCACTCCAGAAGCTTGGCAGCTACTTCGTAGGTCATCCAAAAGTGTCTTAAGGACTCAGCATATGATCTCAAAACCACAAAATGTCCAAGACGTGCATCGCTTAGCTCTAAATAGCCTTGGTGTCCTCTCGACCAACGGAATATCTGAGTCACTCAGCACGCATGGCATCCAGACTGTGCATTTGGTGGCTGCTCCATGGGATCAAAGGGAATTAGATCTTCGGCGGACCGACAATTATCACCTCTAACAGCAGAGTGCTTTGAAAGGTGAAATTGAGAAAACACTCGACCCTCACAGGCATCTAGACGCTTGAATTCCCTGCAGCGTAAGGCTATCGCGTTGGCTAAACTGTGAGTGTGAGACCTGCAACGTCATACAGATTAGTGGGCCATTTCTCTCTGTCACTGGGGAATCACATTCGACTGCCGTCGACCTGGCTATCTTTGCAGTCCGGAAAGACACATCTTTGGCAGCGACCGACTTGACTGCCGGTGAAAACGACTCCTGTGCAGACGAGAGATCCGGGGGCGAAGGTGTGCGTATCGAGCGACGATCCACTCGAATTGGATCCTTCCACAGACGATGTTCCTGGCCTGTGTAGAGTTCCACTGGGGTGAGTCACCCTCTGAGTCCCTCTCCGCACCAGATCCCTGGTCATCCTGCGTTTCTCTGCCTGAGGGAAGCCTAGCTTGGCTTGCATGACCAGACCTTCAGTTGAATTGCAAAGAGCCCTCTCCTTTGGATTTGAGTGGTTGGTACTTGGTGACAACTAGCCTGGACGAACGCAAAAGTGGCGTGATCCAGACCAAGACCTACCAAGGATTGGTCATCGTACCAAGGCATGGATGTGTGTTTGGTGCTTGGTGCGTAGACCAAAACCGGTGGTGAGTACGTAGCTGTGACCCTAGGCCGAGCCCAAACCAAGACTCGGGTACCTAGATGGCACCTTCTACAAAGGTCGAACCAAGCTGGGTACTCGGTACCGAGCCCAAACCAGAACTGGTAAAAAGCTGCTTCTTCTGCGTCCAGACACTGCCACGTAACCTAGCTCAGCTGTAGATTTACAGGCGGTCTTCCAGGAGGCACAAAGCTACACGGTTAGGTCACTACGTGACCCAGACGCACGCCCACTCCAGTAAAAAACCCAGTGATGCAAACTCAGATTTACCAGCAGTGGATATAAGAAGCTAAAATCTCCCAGTAGGGTGAGAAACATATTGTGCAACTAACAAACGTTTAAACGTGGAGATAAATGCCTTTTTGTGCTTGCCTAAAAACGCGTAGTTGGTACCGCACGCAAAACGAGAATGAGGGTTGGTATCATATCATATCATATCATATCAAAGAGTCATTTATATTGCGCATATTCAGCTACTATGCGCTACAATAGTAACTAATGTCAACCATAATCCTATAAATAATAACATAGAACAAAACATTATATCACAGCTAAAATTGTTGCAGTCACGAGTGTCCCTAAAAAACAACTTTATCGTTAACTGAAATAAGCTTTCTTAAATAGATATGTCTTGAAGTGTTGTTTGAACATTCCTAAACTTGGTTGAGTTCTAATGCGAGGAGGCAGAGCATTCCACAAGACAGGAGCTGCATGACTGAATGCTCTGTCACCGTAACGTGTCCTGGACTTTGGCACACACAGGTACATGGAGTCGGTCGATCGGAGATTCCGTTCGGGGCAATACAACACAAGCTTATCATAAATATAGCCCGGTGCCTTACCATGTAGAGCTTTCCAAACTATGCACATAACTTTAAACTTTATCCTGTCTTCGACCATAGGCCAGTGTAGCTCTAAAAGTGCCTCTGAAATACTACAGTCCCGCTTCCTCTGCAACACAAGTCGGGCTGCGATGTTCATAACGCGCTGCAAGCGTTGAATCAAACACTTGGGTAGGGAAACTAGCACAGAATTACAATAATCAAGTCTAGAGATCACGTAGGCTTGAACAAGGGACTTGGTTGCATCAATGGTAAGATGGCGGCGTATTTTGCGTATCAAGTTAATGTAATACATACAGATTTTACACACATTGTTCACATGGACGTTCATGGACAATGAATCATCAAGTCACTCCAAGGCTTTTGATAGACTTTGAGGATCTTATAATACTGTGACCCAAGTCCAGTTCAGACACTTCTACTTATGACCTATTTCTATCACTACAAATAATCATAAATTCTGTTTTATCCGGATTGAGTTTTAATTAGGAGGCTGTAGTCCACTTCTCTATTGACTCAATACTTTTACTCAAGTCCGAGATGGTTTCATACTGACTGGGGTACCAACGATTCTGATTGGCTCAGAACTAGGTCGGGACTATTCGAGCCGCTTTGAGAAAAATTTGTTTTGTGTTGTGTAATTCTTGCAGAGTTACATGAGAAACTCGTATGAAAGTGGAGTTAAGCGAATTCGGAGCTTTTGCGAAGTAAAAAGTCCATTTTATTGCTATGTATTGGCACTTGATAAATTTAAGCCTCTAACCATTGGATTTTTCTTTTGTATTCTATGTTTTCCATCATTCAAAGATCTCACAGATACTGGATTTGCACATAAACAATGACGAACTACAAAAAATATACTTTTATGCCCTGATGACAAACTGTGTATATTGATGTTGTTTTGCCAATATTTTTATAAATACCAATCAATAGATTTACAGAATTTGAAAGCACAAGTGAAAAATCTCCCGGATTCAATAAAGATATATCAATACAGTCAAATTTCACCATGCTTCAGGCATATGGTCAATATGTCTTTAACATGTGGCCGTGTTTGGTTAATATTGTTACGCTTTTTTATTTCATGTGCAGTTCTATGCAAAACTGCACTTGATTTCGTTTTCTCTCTTCCCTGTAAGTTTACATTTCAGAAAATCATTATCACATTTATTTTTATTGAAGGCCTGTTTAATTGTTGCCCTTTTTAATAAAACATGTAAAGAAAATTGTAGATTTTAGTAGTAGAATAGTAGATTTTATATGTGAATAGAATCTAGAGTATCAAAAATGCCTTACTATGCATAAGGGTTCCTCTGTACACTTACAGTTTAAATACTTCATTTGCAGCCCGATCCTTCCGTAGTTTCCTGCTTAGGCCAGAATAAAAATAGTCCTATTGTTCATAAGGCTTCAAAAAAAAAAAAAAACTGGTCCGGTCGCCTGGTGATCTTTTTTTTCACCTTATTTTTGCATTAAACTTTCTTTTGTTTTTTTTTTCGCAAAATGTGGTTCAGTTGTTTTATACAACATCAATGTGTTATGAGACGCATGTTATAAATTTCTAAGTTGCTACTCTATCGTGTTTTTTATGTAAAAATGCGAGTATCAAAGACGCCAGAGCTCTTTTTAGATAAAATTTCCACTGAAGGGTCATTTTCAGCACTTTTTCTGATATCCGTGTAACTTTTTTACTTGTAAATTTTACATACCCTGCTACCCGTTCGATTTATATTTTCCCAGAAATTTTTACCAGAGGGTCACTTTTTCTTTTCATTTAGGATTTTTAGTGTCCAAGCTGGAGAGGGAAAAAACACGGCTATTATTTTCCTTGCCTTAGTCGTCATGGCCAGCTGTTTGGTAAATAGCATTAAAAGAGAAACAAAACATTGAAACAAATAAATTATTGCACTTGACAAATATGCTCTATCGGAATGAACTCTTTGCACTTTTACCCCAGCAGCATGCTGAGTGCCAAGATCAGTTCATCATGCTCCATTAAATATACATGTCAAGGTGCTTCTGTCTCAAGAACAAAGAACTGCAGAACTTTGGTACAGTCTCAGAATGAACGATACATGTGTTTCGGAGAATGCCGCGAGCTCTGCGGCTACTGTGTCCCCAGGCCTTGTGCCAGCTCCAACAACATGGCTTTTAAAATTCAGTTCTATCCGAGCAACAGCTGTAGCTAGAAATATACTAATCAGAACAAGTATTCTGCAACAGGTCACTCTTAGAATATCTAGCACCGAAGATGCAGTGCAAAAGAATAAAAGCTCTTGTGAATTCGTCCTTCGCATTTTTTCGCAAGTACGGTTGATCTTTGTGCGGTTTCCGCGCTTTTAGCTTTTTGTGACATATTTTCAGGACATACCAAGGACTATCTATATTAGCATATGAAGCAAATGTTATAAAGTTATACAGATATAATCGTATTCCATGACACCATGAAGTTATAATGATTCTAATTTATTTACATTTTCAGTTTCCAGCATTTGTCAGAACTCTGTCACAAATGTCCAGGACTTTCCAAAACTACACGAAATTCCAAGACTTTCCAGGATTTTCTGGGACCGCAGGAACTCCCTCTTTCATTTTTTGATCAAATAAGTGATTAGATTAAGCCATTATCGATTTCTCTAGTTCGAGTCCAAACCTGGCTGTTATTACATCGATTGATTCGCCGTTGTAACATCGTCGAAATCCGCCATCTGCTTGTTACGCATAACCAATATCCAGGCACTTTCCGACATCGTTTGTACGTTGCTGCTGAACAGCAGTGTCAGCTACGAATGTTCACTGACTTATCGACCACAGCAAAGTCTCAAAGCACTTCACCTCAATAAATTGCGTTTGGCGCTTTATTTCAATGAGCTTGTGAGCTATTTATATATGCAGAGGAACAACGAAAAGGGTCTTTTTACGAATCCCAAGGATAGGTGGTACATTCAGGTGACACTTTAAGTGTCACCTGAATGCGACACTGATTGTTGTGATCATTGATTATTTATTATTAACCATTCAAGGTAATATGACAAAGTCCA
Source organism: Protula sp. h YS-2021 (assembly GCA_949752745.1). Classification (NCBI taxonomy): domain Eukaryota; kingdom Metazoa; phylum Annelida; class Polychaeta; order Sabellida; family Serpulidae; genus Protula; species Protula sp. h YS-2021. The sequence goes on from OX457025.1 coordinate 43,636,249, forward strand.
GAATAGATGGTAATTTCGGCATGTGAGGCATGGAAAGCTCCAACCTTGTAAAAACCAAAAACGTGTGGATCAATACAAGCGTCAAACCTTTGCCACACCCCCACCCCCCTTCCCTTGGCACAGAGATAGAGGGTGATAAGATGTCATAAAACCGCAAAAAATTTTGACCTTGACCTTCAAGGTCAAGGTCAAATTGAGGTCAAAATATTTTTTCAAAAACCTCTTCACGAAAAATTGCTGGAAATAGCGCTCAAATCCTTGTTTCAACCCGTGTACGGTGTCAGTAGACAGTAACATCGTGGATGAAATCTCGACATTCAGTGTCAAGGTCAAGGTCATGTGACTTTTGTATATTGAATTCCGTTAGAGAAAAATTGCCCATTATCTCGAAAACGGTTAGAGATAGAGCGATTTTGAGCTTATTTTCGTCCCTTTGGGCCTAAAAGACGTTATATAAGAGGTACCTCGGTGACCTTGACCTCCTCCGTCAAGGTCAAAGTCAAAAACCGGAAGTTGACTATTATCTCGAAAACGGTTAGAGATAGAGCGATTCTGAGCTTATTTTCGACCCTTTGGGCCTAAAAGGAGTGGTATAAGAGGTACCTCGGTGACCTTGACCTCCTCCGTCAAGGTAAAAAACCGGAAGTTGACCATTATCTCGAAAACGGTTAGAGATAGAGCGATTTTGAGCTCATTTTCGACCCTTTGGGCCAAAAAGACGTTATATAAGAGGTACCTCGGTGATCTTGACCTCCTCCATCATGGTCAAGGTCAAAAACTGCAAGTTGACCAGTATCTCAAAAACGGTTAGAAAACTGAATTTGATTTTTTTGTGCCCAAATGAGGTTACATTATATTCACTTCGATGGCCTCGTTTAAGAGAATAATTCGGAAGCTGACAATTATGTTGAAACACTGAAAAATGTGTCTTTGACCAAATATGTTGTGTCTCTGCCCTTGCAAGTGGGTACTATTTCGCTACGTGTAGCGAAATTCGGTCTAGCTTTTTATGCAACGTTACAATAATGTCAATAATGTCAATTTCTGAACTGCAACAATTTCAACGCGGTGTGTACAGAGGGCTTTGAAGAACCAAAATTTAAAATAGAATATCCTAATTTTAAAGTTTGGTTTTTAAATGTACTTATACTTAAAGTTTTAAGTGGAATTCTGTACTTTTAAGCCTTCATTATAGTGATTTTGCACTATCAAGTGTAAAATATCGCTTCTCGGTGGGTGTATTCTTAAGATCCCCCCCCCCCCATCCCACAGGGGGATAGCACCAAGGTGTGCCTGTGTACTTGTCGGTGGCGTATCATGGCAAGGTGTCATACACATATTCGGAGTGTTGTCTTCACATTCAGGTAATAATGCGCCGTCTCAAGCTGAACAAGTTACTGTTACGTTATGAGAACAGTTTGCATTAGAAAATCTTAATAATCGCTTAATTTAACAGCTGTACACATCAGTTAAACCTAAAGTTCCTGAACAAAAAAATTAAGTAAAATTAAATATTGATTTAAGCTTGCAGTGAGAAATAATTACACTGTTATTGAATTTATTGAATTCGTACGATTAGGTAAGGTGTTTCCGTATGATTCCTTTTTTGCCGCCATAACCTTATCGCGCGAAGTCGATTCGGCTAGGACGAGCAAATTTGGCAGAAGCATTTTGCAGCATGTCCAGTTGGTTCACCTCATCCTTTCTTGAAATTCATTATTATTTTATGTGGAAAAATGGAGACTGAAATTTTGTCATTGGAGCCCATTACAAGGCAGGCGTACACTATACACAATACGGATCTAGGGCCGCACCCTCGGGACCGACCCCCCCCCCCCCCGCCAAACCAAACCAAACCCCCCGAGATGAAAAAACCGTGCCAAAACCCCCGAGACCATACCCTCCAAGCCCACACCCACCCACCCCCCCCCCCCCCCCGACTAATAAATTTGTGTTGTAAAACATCAAAAGGAGATCAATCGTTACTGGTGTTGCAATTCATCACAATCATGAAACGCTTCACGGAAACAACTTGACTAGGTCTCGTTGAGTACGTCTACCCCCATGGGTGATATGGTGTCTATAAGGCTGTTGCGTGTTGACTACACAAAATTTAAAAGTGGAAGGATAGGTAGTGTCTAACATTTAAACGAATCAATCCATTAACCAGTAGGCGCGCGTGAGACTGCCGAAGGTACGCTAAGTAGAGCGCCGATTTTAAAAAGTTCGCCATTTTGTCAATTTAAGTCTCATCCAGAAAATTCTTGGTCAGTGCACTGCGAAAGTTTCCAGAGAAGCCGTGTACAAAATTTGAAACGAATCCATCTATTAATGTGGCCTGTAGGCGCGTGCGACTGCCGTATATACGCTAAATCCAGTGGCGATTTTCAAAAGTCCACCATTTTGTCAATTATTTTCCGTTCCGGAAAATTCGCGGTCACTGCACTGCGGAAGTGTCGAGAGAAAAAATCTGAAACGAATCCATCCATTAATGTGGCCTGCAGGCGCGTGAGACTGAAGCGTAACAGACGGACAGACAGGTGGACACACGGACAGACCGAAACTTTCGAAACTATATCAATCCGTTCCACGGGAGATAATTCAGTTGCAGTTTACGTCACCTGAGTATAATTGCATTTCTTATGTTTTTCAAACACAGAAGCATTTTGTAGCATGTCTAGTTGGTTCACCTCATTTTAAAAAATTGATTAACATTTTACATGCAAAAATGGAGACTGAAATTTTGTCATTGGAGCTCATAACAAGACAGGCGTGCACTATACACTATACGGATCTAGGGCCGCACCCTTGAGACCGACCCCATAGACCAACCCCCCCCCCCCCTCCTCGGCCAGACCAAACCCCCGAGATCAAACAACCCGTGCCAAAATGCCTGAGACCATAACCTCCAAGCCAACACCCCCCCCCCCCCCGACTAATAAATGTGTGTTGTAAAAAGGAAATCAACCGTTACTGGTGTTGCAATTCATCACAATCATAAAACGCTTCACGGAAACAATTCAGTTGCAGTTTACGTCACCTGACTATAATTGCATTTCTTGTGTTTTTCAAACAATTGCAACTGAGTGGCTTTGAATGAAATTGCAATTAATACTTATGTCAAGTTAAATGCTTAAATTGTGATGATTACATAAATGATCTTAATGGACTCTTTTATGGTAGACTCGTAGATCAATTATGTAATCACAATAATTAATGGATTTAATTTGATAGTGTTAATGGCAATTCTATTAGGTTTTTAGAACCTTTTTTTCAGTTTTGTGCGAAGAATATTTGTGTATTTGTAAATAAACGAGATAAAAGTTTATGGTGTTTATAAGAGAATTGTTGTGGTCGAGTGAGGGTGGTTGTCCTCCCTACATCGGAGGGGGGGGGCGTTGGCACGGAGGAGGGGTTTGCCCCGGGAAATTTGGTCTGGGGGGTTCAGTCGGGGGTTTCGTCCGGGGGGGGGGTCGGTCCTGTTTCCACACTATACACAAGGCAGGCGCACACTTCGATATTAGAAAATTGAAAATGTTAATTTTGGTTAAACGACCCTAAACTCCCCGCCTCACTGCTGCCACTCTGCAGCACACATCGGTCTTCACTTCTAGCCCAAATACTCCGTAGTTCCTCGTGTCTTCCTTGTGTGCACTGTCTTCTGTGCTTGTGTGTTGTAACTCTTAGTCCTAAGGCGCCTAATCCCGTGGTCACGCATGTTTACCCCGGGCTTCTGCATTCCCTCACTAACAGCGACAGCATGCTCAATATTAAACCCAAGTTCCTGTGAATCCTAAATCGAAAAATCGGAAAAAGTGGAAATATTTAGTGCATAGAAAAATCAGACAAGCCACGGTCGATAAGCTCATTAAAAATAAGCTTGATGACCTGGAACTCTTAGCTGACATAGACAGCACCTATATTTAAAAAATGAAGCTTTCTGGGGGGGGGGGCAAACTATCACCCTTACGAAGGTTCTAGAAGAACTGCAAATAGTTTAAGGAAAGAACTCATCAGACAAAAGTGAAAAGAACAGTTCCGCAGGTAACACTGGTGTCACAATTTAGGCCCCGTTGATAACGCCCTTAACATCAGTGAGCTTGTAAGATCGGTTCAGGGGACGGAAAAACCCCTTGGGAAACACGAAGGCAACAACCTGACACCTAGCTCGAGGGACGACGTTCAGGTAATAACACCCTGCTTGTACAGGATTTTTGAGGCTTGGTTGTCATCACCCGCATGAAAAAAATGCTGTCGAAATAGGTATTATTCTTTAGCACTATCACCCCTGGACCAAAGCCTAAAGCAACATAAACATCCCTCGCCCAATACCCAGTTGGATCACCGTGTATTATCCTTGAGCTTATCCGCTCGGGTCAACTCGCTGCAAGCGAAACCCAAGTAGCAAACTACTTTAAACTGTTTGATCAAGAATATCGGATCCGACAGGCTGCTGTTCATATCAAATGGGCTGAGGATTCCTTCCATCCGGGTCTGAAATACCTTTCCTCGACAATGTTTCAAAGCCAGATGCGCTCGAAACCCCCCATCCTGGAACATACCCACAGACCGCAGGGTTCCCACGCCAACAGACCCACACAGTCGAAAAGAAATCTGCAGGAGCTACCAAACTCTGACGGGTAGCAATTGCGCAGAATACAGATTTGCACATGTGTGCATCGTCCCAGTCTGCCACAGGCAGCATCCCCAGTGCCGCCACCGATAAAACCAGCATCACTAGCCTACTCACTGATAAAGTAAATCTATGGATTACGGAACTCGAAACGGATACGGATAAAAAGTTAACCTACCCAACAGACGCAAAGCAGAAATAACACACGGCGATAAAGTCGAAGAACAGCTGGTGCAGGAATTAAAATTAAGAAGGTACGTAAAAGTTGTCAGCCCTGTTTCGTGTGTCCCCAAGCAAGATGGAACGGTTAGGATTATTCATGACTGATCACAACCAGAGGGCCTCTATGCGACCCCGGACCAACACACTTTTGTCACGGTAGAAACCGCGGTTAATCTTGATGGTAAAACCGCTATATGGCGAAGGTGGACCTACAATCGGCTTACAGACACACCTCTGTAAGTACTTATTCACAGCGCTACGAGTCTAAAATGGCTTTTTAAAGGTGACGCACAATAGCTACATGGTAGACACCCCGCTTACCGTTTGGCGCGCCACTAAACGCGGGAACGATATAGCTAACAGTACAAGCAAGCAAGCCAAACAATGAATAATTATGTATCCATTGCTATATCTTGTCGTTAGACTGAACAGCAAATATCTCAACAGGGATGCTTCTTTCCAGCGTCTCAGGGACGATCAGCTCCAAACTTGTTAATAAGTTGTTTTCACATCATAAATGTTATTGCAATAAAACGTTACGATATAACGTCACATTATGACTATTATATCATTTATTCATCCCCGAAGTAGAAGGCGGAGGAATTTGCAGCTAAATTTTTCACGGAGGTGGTCTTTTTCCCGCAGTCCATTAAATATATCCCGGACTTTTTTGCAACGTCTACATATATCGTCGATTTTCCTGAGTATATTCAACATTTCCTTAGACAGGTAATTGAGCATTAGAGAAATGTGGGTTTGTCGCAACGAAAAATCAACGTCACGTCTAAAGGGCGTTTTTATCAAACGTATGTTCAATAGATGTTAAAGACGTTTAGTAGACGTTGATCTGTGGTCGCACATGTGATCACAACCACATTACAAACAGATTTAATGATATATTTTTAAGGGCAAAATCAACGTATACACACCGTTGCTTTCCCAACGTCTATTCAACGTCGTGTCAAAGACATCGATTTCTGATCACTACCAATCAAAAATAAATTACATTCAGCATTCAATGCTGTGATTTGGCCTAGTACTGACGCAACCTCTAATCAACGTTTTCTCAGCGTCAGAATGTTAGCTAGGACATAAAATATCAAAAGTTGTGATACGTTTAGTTTTAATGCAACTGGCAACTTGGCATGAATTTTAACAAAGATTTTACATATTTCTAAATTTTTGTGGGTCCACGTGAAATTTTCGCTACTCGGTGGAGAAACAGCCTCGTTTCTTTATCAAAATAGAAATAAAATGTCTTCTTTATTTCCCAGTGAACCCTTTTCTTTGTTTTGTGAACAGGAGTGTTCAACTGAAATGATTTATTTTTCTTGTCTGTTTTGATTGGGTTGTTATGGAAACAGCGAAAGGATTTATAAAACTAGGTTTTTATCCGTGTCATGTTAATCTTGTCGTGTTTGGAACACAGCCTTGAAATAATTAAACCAAGGACCTTGGAAAATTATCTAATCTTGAAATCGAAACATCACCTTCGAACTACGTCATTACTTATTATATTTTTTAGTATCTCCGCAATTTATTAACTTCAAAATCAAACTTTACGCGCATTTAATTAGTCATCAGTTGTAAAAAGGTGTGTCACGTAGAATTTAAGTTTTACTGGTGTTACCCAGCTGAAATATCCGGGAGAAAGCGTGATAAGTTGCACATTAATGGGAGGCCATCTATTCTAGGAAAATAACAAAGACAAGACATCAAAACACATTTAGTTTCCAGTTAGTACAATAATTAATCAAACTCAAGTGTAGTTTCAAAGTCAATGCACGCGTTTTTTCTTCTTTTTTTTTGGGTCACATTGTCCTAACTGGGGTAATAAATTAAACGTCGTACAGTTAAGCTCTATTACATATTCGAACTGTTTTTAATTAATGAATGACGCAGAAATATAAATTAAACACCAAAAGAAAAGAATGCTTAGAACTGTGTGCCCACCAAGGTTGACTGTATGAAAAAAAAGTACTTAGTAAAAAGCGGTTACTGAAAATTTTAAACAGGTCGGTATGTTAGATATCTCGTAGTATCCCCAAAAAGTACTTTTCAGAAGAGGCCTAACTTTGGTCCACTTCCACAAATAATTTGAAAGCAATCTGACTAAAACTACATGCAGGAGGACTATTTTCAAAACCTGGATCCCTAAAGTTCAAATGCCGACATTATTCCAATTATTGGACTGTCGCCAAAAGGGCAATTTTTACGATCACCTGAAGAACATTCTTCCAACATTTAGAAGAAATCCAATCAAAACTGTAGGATGCGACACATTTTAGAAAAAGCTGAGAAACAGTTTCAAGATGCTGTCATTTCGCCAATTTTTGGACCATCGCCCAAAAAGGTAAATTTTCAACAGAGAACTACATGGGAAACAATTACACAAAATTTGAAAACAATCCATCACAACTTTGGGAGCAGAAGCATTTTAAAAATAGTCTACAAAACATTAAAATGCCCAAATCTGCGGATCGCCAAAAAAAAAAAAAAAAACTGATTTTTCATGAGTTGGCTACCGAGAAAACACACATAATTTTAAAACAATTTAGTCAAAATTGTGGGAGAAGAAGCATTTTGAAAATTGGCTAAAAATCGCCTAAGAAGTATTTTTTCAAGACAGGACTCAGGAACGTTCATACATAATTTGAAGTTATCCTATAAAAATCGTGAGAGGAGTATTTTAAGCAGATCGTATAGATCTTAATAAATCAGCCCGACGAAGTCTGGTGGTCTGGAAAAAAAACCCTCCTGACTATTAAGAATACTAACCGTAACGTTTCGCTGATTTATCTCTGTTCAGGCACATTCCAAACACCGATATCAAACCGTAGATTCGTTGTTAAGAATTGTTTAAATTTAATTGCCCACCTGTGGAAATCCATTTCTTAAATAAATAAAAAAATCAAATTAAAAAAAAAACACTTTCAAAAAACGTTCGATGCATATATTAAAAAGTTTTTATGCACCTTAACCTACCCCCCCCCACCCAACCCCCAAACACCGACTGAGAGGAAATCTCGGATGGTTGCACTGAAGTATAATGGGTATCTTCATAGCATGGAGAACATCAATAAACAGTTTTATGTCACATTTCAACTCTTCCTGTTTTATATCGAAAGCAATACTTAATTCAGCTGCCTGTATGCCTCAATCTCATCCACACTACTTTTTTTTTTGGGGGGGGGGGGTAATTTTAAAGAAAGAGCCACAATTTTATCACTGAGCGCCAGATAATAAAAGTTTAACTACTCTTGGAAAGTTTTTCTTTCCTAGTGTTTTTAAGTTCGCATTGAAAAGCGATGTTTTCTCTCTTATTTTTTTATCCTCCAAATCGTTTCCGCGTAACTCGTCAAAAAATGCGAACAGCTAGAAATTCAAAAATCTTACACAAGTTGCAGGGGATGGAGGGGGGGGGGGGGGGGTAACCATTCTGGAATTATTGCACCGCACCTCAACGATAACAAAGCCTTGGTAGCCTCAGCTAGCGGAATAATAAACCCTGTGCGATTACACAAGCAGCCTGTTTTGTGTGGCGTGTGGTATCCTGACTAGTGGGCACAGTCGCTAAATACAATCTTTCAAACAGTCTTTCAAAATGTACTTATTTACCCCCCCCCCCCCCCCTCCCACGATAGATTATCGTATAATTGCAAATAGGAATATATAAGAAAATAAGTGTTAAATTATCCATTTTATTTTGCAATTAAGATTTAAATATTAGTTCAAATTATACTTATTTAACACTTGACAAGCCTTTGGCTTGCAAGAGTTATATGAATTTGTGCGAGCAGCCGTTCGTCCTTTTTTTCTTCTTGACAGTTTTTACGATTTTTTGTGTCTTCTTCTTCTCTGACACTATGGGCCCTAGGACCATGAAACTTGGGACTTATGAAGAGCTTCATCTGAACGTGTGCATGTCACTTTTTATTTTCGTCTTTGATTTCGTTTTCTTTGTTAAAACGCCATGTGAAAAGTGTGTATTTTTTCAAGTAAATGCATAGCATTTAACGACAGCACAGAATGCAATTTGCTCAGTGAGCTTTGTGCGAGCTCTCAATGCGTAAATAGATAACAAGGCGTATGCCTGATCAGTCAATAAAACTTTAAGTCAACAACAACCAAACACTACTCGGCTTATAAGACGTATTCAAGCTGTGTTGTTTGCAATATATTATTCAAGAAAAAACCCACTGAAGGAAGTATTTTTGCGTTTTAATTTTTGTCAAGTGTTTAACATTTCGCTAGCGGAATGAGCTTCTAGTTATTTTCGACTTCGATTTCGTTTTCTTTGTGAAAAGAGTGTATTTTTGCAAGAAAATGCAGCGCATTTAACGTACATCACAGAACATAGTTGCTGAGCTTTGTGCGAGCTCTCACTGCGTAAATAGATAACACGGCGTTATGTATGCTCAGTCAATAAAACCTTAAGCCAACAAAATACCAAACGAATCCGGGACACCTCGTAATCGGACATCTCGTAACCGGACATCTCGTAACCAACATCTCATAACCGGACATCTCGTAACTTTTGGAAAATGGGACATCTCGTAACCAACAAATATATTATTCAAGAAATAACCCATTGAAGGAAGTATTTTTGCATTTGATTTTTGTCAAGTGTTTAACATTTCGCAAGCGAAATAAGGTTCTAGTTGCGTTTTAATTTTTGTCAAGTGTTTAACATTTCGCTAGCGAAATAAGGTTCTAGTCTTCAAATAGAAATGAATTGATCTATCTTGCAACACTATTCTTTGCATTTTCATTTTCAACACTGAATTATTAACCTTCGTCGCCGTTCTGTCCGGGGTTGCACTTATACAGTCTATTTGCAGCAAGTTTTGAGGGCAGCATTGTTCCTTAATAAAGCAGTTTTTTGGCGGGGGGTCTACGTTCTTTGCGGTCTTCAGCCGAACATCCCTGTCTGATTGAAAACTAAGAGCAACCCCCTACCCCAGTATAGTTCATTCGCATTAATCCCTCAAATGCTTTGATTTAGGTAAATGCGGACAATGAGGAGAGTTTCAATCGAACTCCATTGACCGATTTATTTAAAATACTACAATATTGAAACAGGGGTTCAAATAAAAGTTTCTGCATCATCTGGAACGAGAGAAGCTACCGAATTTCTTAACAGAGCGGGAAACATACATGTAAAATAAAGCCCCCAAAAAGGACAAAATACAGCAGTTTTAGTTTTCTAGTTATATCTCGGGGCCAGGTAAAAAAAATGGCGAGCCTGGGTCCAACTTTAAATTTGGAATTAACTGGAGAAACAACTAACCTAGGATGGATTAACGTGCAACCACTGTACTTGTAAATAAATAACGTTATCATAGCTACATAAGATGCAAAAGGTGCAATTGAAAACGTGTAAATTTTCTAATTTTTGAAAAAAAAAGAAGTGTCAATTGAAAACGTGTAAATTTTCTAATTTTTGAAAAAAAAGTGTCAATTGTTGGAAGTTACATATTAGATTTCACAGTTTAGGACGAAATAAATGTTAAGGATACAGAAAATGGTGACAGAATTAAAATTTCCGCCAGATGTCCGCAGTATTGTGAAAAAAAAACGCAGTGCCAGTTCGTGTCTTGTTACTCTGAGGGCACTGGTTCACTGTCACTTGAAGGTCTTATTCTTGGGGTTATACTGGTCCAAATGTTTTAAGGGTCCGACCTTGAGGCTTGAAATCGTCTGGGCTCAACCCTGTAACAAAGCGATCGAAAGCGTCCTACGTAACGCCTGGATAAAAATCCAGTGTTCCAAATAGTCGTGGAAATGACATGGCTTGCCAGGCCAGCAACGTCAAAATATACTGGTCCGATGAAGATTTTAAGAAGTCCGCAGTGTGCAGTATCAGAAAACTATTGTAATAAACTTCAAAGAAAAACAAAAAAAGTAATAATAACACCGTAACTATTTATTCTTTAATTAGCAACTAAATAACAAAACAAGCAAGAAATTAAATTTTTAAAAAATTGAATCTTTTATTATTTTTGACTTTGTAAAGGAAAACACACCACAATACTACGTCGCCGCCCATTTCTATATATTGGCCAGGAAGTAGCAGGCGTTTGGGAACTGTTGGCCCGACGCTTAATTATGGAAAGTGCAACAAACAACAGCAGATAACCCCTTCCCGCAGCCCCTCCCCCCTACGTCCAAACACCGGGATTCGGGTATAGTAGCTGGTAACGTTGGTGTACATGATTAAGCAGTTCCGGTGACAAGCCGCCAGTACAGCTCACTATCAAAGATTTTTAAAAATAAAATTTTCAGTGGTTAATGGAAACAAAGACAATATATGAATAGAAACAACAAATAAATATATGTGCAATTTTTTATACACGTTTCAGATCCACCAAATAAGTCAGCACTCAAATTCACTGTCATTCTCAACAGATCTCTTAATCTGTAGTGAATCTACCATGATGTTAACGTTTTTGGCAATTTCGGTTGACAATTTCCTCACCGTTATTTCACACCCTAGGAGGCTCATGCACTTAACTGTGAGATTTCAAAAACCTCACGTTCGTACACTATTAAAATATATTAAAACAACGTGTCGAAGGCAAGATTCTACTTTACATACGTGGTGAGCACACTTTACTGACCTACCTTGGTCTGCAAAATTTACAGAAAATTAGCAGGCTAAATTAAGCAAATAATTGTAAATTCTGGAAGATTTTTTTTAGATCTGAAGTTTGAATATATATAGCTGGAAATCAGTAAACAGTGGTTCCCTCAACTATTTTTAATGTTCTGGACAGGAAATGAGTTGCTCAGTTATGCCAACTGGGTCAATAAACTGTGCCCAAAAGCATGCAAAACAACTAAACACTTAACAAAGATTTAAACTAAAACACATCCAGTAACTTGTGAACTTTTTCTAGCAGTTGTTCCGTGGTTAAAGGTTTCCACGCGTAGCCAGCAAATTTCGACACGATATTGACTAAACTTGCACGGTCGTTGACTATTCTCCGCCACCAGTCTACGCGGATATCTTCATCCACTTGCCATAGCGACGACCTGGGGATATCCACATGGTCATACACTACGCATTCCTCCAAAACACATATATTTTCAACTTTCTTATTCGCCGCAATGGTTAAAATGGCCGCCGCCGGTATGGGGATAGCGGCAACAAAAGTGTGTAGAAATCGACAATTATGCACAAGCGCCCCACACAACGCAGGCAAGCAGCTCAGTTCGTCTTCGATATCGAAAAACGGTGACTGTTCGTTGCTAGCCAACACCATGAACACACGCAAAGAGGCTGCATACAGAATCGCACATTCTCCAAGCGTAGCCAAAAAGCTATCGAGATGCTGACAATCTAACACCAGGGTGTGCATGAACGGGTTGACAACTAAATGTTCGACGACCCACGTTCGGTTTTTAACTGTATAGTGCACCCTTAAATGTCTGTGAGGAAACCACAGGTGAAGAGCTGCCCAGTTTATATGCGCACGCTCATTCCAGTCGCACTCGTGTGTGTACTCGTCGTTAGTGACGTGCAGATCTTCTAGTTTAGTGTTCCTAAGCAACGCCTCTATTGTCTCCGTGTTCAGGCTTTGAATCTGGCAGCCAAGCTTTCGCAGGTTTGCACACGGCACTAAATCACTGACAGGCTTGGCCAGTGGATACCTATGAGAGAATGCCACGCGGTCTAAAGACTCGCAGAGAGTGGAATCTGGTAACAAGATTTCTTTGAACATCTCGTCCACCCCGACGCTACTGTCCACGGGTTCATAGTTCATGAAAGATAATGCTATACTGTTTAAGTCTTTGTTGTTATTGCTGATTTCCCTGAGAGTGCTTGCATAGACGACCAGCCGGTCCTTATGAGCCGGTCCCCAGAAGGACGGGTGAGTCAATTCGAGAGATCTCAAACTGCAACAACTCAGGCATACTTGTTGCATGATTTGGTACTGGTCGCTAGCGCGCGTGGCGTTTGGAAAGGACACCTTTAAGCGCGGAAAATGACTGCCATATTTCAACAGGCAATCTAATATAGTATGCAGTTCGTCGCGCTCAATTGGAGACTTGCCAAAATCGAAAGCAACATTATTCCATGTAGGCGAGCAGAGCAGGGCATCCTCCCACTGCGGTAATGCGCATACCGCATTCAGCTTATCATGCACGCTTAAATGGCTTAAAATGTAAGAAACTAACTCGATGGGAAGCTCAGTCTTGAAGTCTTGGTACTCTACTGACAGATCTGTCTTGTACGTTTTGCTCACAAGTTCTGATTTTAAAGAAACTGTTTTCACTGTTGGTTCTGTCTTGAAAGAGGCAACTGCTGTATCAAAACCAGTTTCCAGAGTGGCAACAGCACCCGCGGATGCCATGTCTAGTAAACCTCGTTGACTACCAATCTCCTCTCGCCTAGCACCAGCATTTGTCGCTATTATTGGCTTGCATTACCTGTAACATTTTTAACAACGAATGAAACAAACGGTTTTTAAAGAAAATACATGTTGCAATACTTTATAAGTGTATAATGAAATTTGTCCACCTATGTTGATACAAAAAAAAAACGAATCCATACTTTGCTTATTTACCACTGCGACTTCTGTTTTTCAGTGTCATTATTGTTATTTTGATAAATATGGAATTCCGGTATGTCTTACTTCTTACTTGAATTTCATACTATTCAAAGTGACACTTTTGTGTGTACTGTTCCGCGAGGTAAGGAAAAGAATCAAAATGAGAGTTTTGTACAATTCATGGCATCTCCGATTCTTTTTTTTTTTTATGATTTATATAATAAAAAATAATTTAACAAAAAAATTCAAACAACAGGGTTGAGACTTCGTACAATTTTCTGGTCGCCCGGCACAAAAGTTAGTCGCCCGGCGCAATTTTTGTAAAATTTACCTGAACATACTCAGAAAAAAGTTGGTCGCCCGAGCCAAACGTAGGTCGCCACGGGCGACCGCGAAATCTCAACCCTGAAACTAAAACAGGGAGCAGGATTAACTTAATTGACTAAAAGCCAACGGTAGCAATAGAAACCATAACTACAAATCACTTTTAATGGATTTTTTTAAATTTATGTCACTCCCTAGAGCCGACTGAAAGCCAAAATATAGACAATATCATCAACGATTCCCGAGATAACTCGTTTTTTTTTCACGTGACTTGTGTTGCTTTGAAAACAATTAGAGAAAGGATGATTCTGACTTCATTTTCGAGTTCCACCACGTTCTTACGTTGCATTTATTCATGATCTGAACTTTGACCTACATTTTTTTAAACTCACGCACTGGTCACGTGAGATGTGTTATCTCGGTGAGCGTTAGAGATTACGGCCTCATTTTCGGACTCCACCCCCTTTGCGGAGTTAAACCAGAGTAACTTAGTGATCTGAACTTTGACCTGCATTTTCTAGGTCAGAGGTTACGTGACCTGTGTTAACTCAGAAACCGTTAGAGATTTTGACCTTGTGACCTCCATACCCTCTGGGTTAACGGATTTCGGTTTACATATAATAAGGAACATAAAACTTTGACCTCGACCCTGTAAAGTAAGAACTTGGCTGAGTCCGACAATGAGGTCAAAACTGCTCTTTCTCTAACGGTTTCCTAAATAAAACGGGTATAAAACGACACATATATAAAATCCTAAATACATGTCTGCATCCTGCATGATATAAGGGGGTTTACCCGGAATATATACCCATTTGATTTGTAGAATCTAAATCCATCTATTTTAGTTAAAAAAAAAAAAGAATGTCTGTGAAGATATTTTGTTTGTAAGTCATACAACCACGAGATTATGGTAATTCCATTGGTATTATTATGACTGGACCGGGTTCTAAACATAAACTTGCGCATTTACGCTTCTCAGGTGTCTACAAATATTTTATTCACATTTTACCATTGCTCTCCACGACTTTTTCGGCATTTCCTGGCTGTGTAAAGAGGTACCAAGATGTGATTACACAGCCCGGAGTACTTACGTAATCCTGGTAAAAAAGTCTATCTGTTTACGCTGCACAAAAGGAAGTAAATTAGTTAAAATTATCTTATCAAGAGGAACAGAGGGTGGGATGGGCCTGCGGCATCAGTTCTGTGTTAACTTAACAGAAACCGCCCGTCCCCCATGCCAGAAAGTTTTGGAGCTCTGTTTACTCTACTGGTTATGTGGCTGATAGCCTAGTACTGTCTGCACCTTTTCATTAAAAACAGATGCTTTACTGAAAAAACGTGAAGCCCAGCCCCCCTCCCACCCCCCACAAACAAGTCTGCCAAAGGAAAACTCAAACGTCTCTCAGCATGTAGATCATATAACCACATCCACGACATGTCTGGAGTCCCCGGACGTGTTTAGAGTTAACCTGCAATTACCATCTTTTTATTTCTGGATCAAATAACTGGATGCTGGACTATTTTGTTTTACCCATAATTCAACTGGGTGTGCGTAAGCTTACTGATATTTTTTCAACTCTCACCACCGCTCTCTACGACACGTTTTCCTTGGAATTGTGGAACTCGATAACGGAGCCATGACTGCATCATGCGATTCCGGCAAAAAAATCGAATTTTTACCAGTCCTTCCTACCCCCTCCCCCCCCCCCCCCCCATTACATGTTTTGAACCATTCCGCTATAATTCTGGTCTAGAATTGCGGTCAGAGTTTCACGATCAACTGAAGGATAACGTTCACAATGAAATGTTGCTTCCGGAATCGATTATTTATTCAGTATTGCACAGTTAAACAATATAAAACCAGGTAGGTTTACAGCAAAATTTTCACATCACGAATGACGGTTATTGAAAGTGAACGCGGCTTTCAGTTGTTGCTGGAGGAATTGAATTTTGAAGAACAAACGCATTTTACCTTTGTGTGAAGAGCTTGATCTGGGACAGTACAAATAAAGAAAACTTGCGATTCAATATCAGCGGAACTGTTTCGATGGTTTACTAGATTATTAGTCATGTCTGAATAAATTGAGAAAGAAATGATATGTTATTCGCAAATCGTACAACCAACCCGGACAATGACAACTCATATGATAATGCACATTAAGAAATACATCGCGGAGATTAGCCGAAAACTTCTCTCGTAGTGCTTTCCAGATCAACCCCACTTATTTGGCCGCAGCAAATTTGCGTCCCCATTGCTGCAAATACGAGAGGGAGGACAAGTGCTTACAGCAGATCGCCCACGCTCCGGTGGATAACTGTACCACATTTTTGACAATGGACATCAATTTGTATATTATTACCGCATCTTTGTAACATTTGAAGACGGAAATTGATCAAACAGACATACTAGACCATATTTTCGATTGCTGTAAGTATAATATCCAGGACAGGGGTGAGGTTTGGCGCCCTCCCATGCCAGCTGTCCCGGATTTTAACTGCTCCACACACAAATGGCGGATATGGCTATTCTTATTCTTAACTGAGACTTTTTTAAGTCGAAGATTTGAAAAGCTTGCTCTTATCTCTCACTGATTTGTTTTCGGAAGCTACCTTTTCTGCACTTAAACGAAGAAATAAAAGATGTGGAGTCCATTGAAAATTTTGCCTGTTTTGCAAATAGGATATAGCGTACTTTATCATTTGCATAAACTTATAGCAAATATTTGAATAATGGGGACTGGTATGCAGGATTCGTGTCTCAGAACATGAAGCTGACTCCTATTAGCTGAACAATGGAAGGCTTCATAGCTCTGTCATAGAGCTATACGGAGAAAACGTCATTAAGTGATGATTATATACAATCACTGCCAAGTTGGGTGCGGAAGCTAATTTTTCTGCACTTATATGAACAAATAAAAAATATACAGCTCACTAAAAATTGTGCCTGTTTTGCAAAGAGGGCATCTTATGAATGAACTTTCAGTAAATGTTTGAATTATTGGGACTGGTATGCAGGATTCCTGCCTCAGAACACATGAAGTTGACTCCAATTAGTGAAACAATGGACGGCTTCGTAGCTCTGACAGAGAGATATACGATATTATACAAGTCAGAGCTACTCGGAGCTTAGCTCCAAGAAGCGGTGCGCTAAAAAGTTTCCGGGCACCGCTTCAACGCCTCGCTATATAACGATAAGCAAGTCAATTGCGCTCGCTTTGAGGCACCCCTGTGGCTACTTTGTGCGAGATTCAACGACCCATAGGTTTTTATTGGCATTTGCTAAATGCCCTCAAAGTACAACGGTAATCATATACAACTTCTGTGTTACGCTTTCTTTAAAAGAAAATAATACGGAAATAACCCCAATCTCCCGCAATAATTGACATTTGTTTGTATACAGGGAGCATACTTTATTACGTGAAATAGTAACAATAATTTTTGCAATTATTCAACAAAAAACTTTTAAATTGATCTTTCAAAAAGAACGTAAAAATAAAAAGTCAAATATTATGGGTATACAAAATAAATTTATACCTAACTCTGCATCTATCAACTATTTTAGTATGTATTTTAGAAATAAACTATGACCCCTTTATTTAAATTTTCGGTCCCTTGACTATGGTCACGTGACATTTAAAGGCCAGAATGTATACAAACATTTGACAGGTGGGTGCGGAAGCTAATTTTTCTGCACTTTTATGAACAAATAAAAGATATACAGCTCACTAAAAACTATGCCTGTTTTACAAAAAGGGCATATTGGGCATGAACTTTCTGTAGATGTTTGAATAATAGGGGCTGGTATGCAGGATTCGTGCCTCAGAACATATGAAATTGACCCCTATTAGTGGGACAATGGAAGGCTTCGTAGCTCTGATACAGAGATATACGATGTTATACAAGTCAGAGCTACTCGGAGCTAGGCTTATTCCATTTTGCCTGAAACATATTTACATGTCGACTATTAAAGGGACATGTTGAAGGAAAATCAAATTTTGATGCGTTTCCCTTATCATTTGTTTATCATTCATCACAAAAAAAAATTGCAGTCAAAACGATGTATCCAAAAGAAAGATCCGAAAGTACAAACTGGCTTATTTATACACAGGAACCTTATATTATCGTCCATAAAAAGAAACCAATATATAAGTACCTACTGATCGTAACCCTAACGTTTCACGTTCACCTACGTATTTTTCAGACTGAGAACAAAATGGCACATCCTAATTTACACACCAAAGCGTGTCAGCGCGTCTATTAAACTGGCTTTCTGTGCCAACTCTTGTCAACCATTTTCTTCCCAAAAGTAAACAATACGGACTGGTTTTTAGCTTTGTACGGTACAAAATAGAATACTTACAAGCATAGGTGTTTAAACCGTACGTTGTAATATACATTTACGAATAACAATGGATTTTTTTATTCTCATTTTGTCACAATGGTAAAGGGATTCCAAAAGGACTTTTTCCGAAACATGTACTCTGATATATGTACCCATGACACATACATTTATCATCTCATATCATGTTTTCTAATCTAAGGTAATACCATATCAATAGTTACACAACATTCCTAACATATCCTTATTCCATATCAATAGCTATATAATTTCTGTGCAGACGTATATTGTCACATACTCCAAACAGTCATTACATGTTATTACAAGTTTACTCAAATTCAAATTTCAATATACCAACTTCATTTCAACATAACCATTTTGACAAAGGTCATAACAATAATAATATTTTACATTCCATAAACACATGTTCTTGAAGTCAGAAAAGTAATGCTTGTATAATTATATAATTGCCAAAATCAATAAAACTTCTTAGAAAACTGACCTGGTTTACAATATCTTGTAGCTTGTTATATAACATTAGCGCAAGAATTTAAACATAACAACTGATGATTTCATTTTTCCAACTTCCAAAAATTTCACAGTATTCATTTTGATAAAGCCTGCACTTGTGCTTTCAAATCTAAATTAATTGAAAATTACATGGATGGCCTTTTTGCGACACATCGATTGGTTATAATTTTGTTTTATGCATATTTCCCAAAATTTCATAGAAGTAACTAAGATATTGTGATATATTGAGTAAACAACAATAAACAATATATCAACACAAATGCTCAGTCTCAAGACTATTTCCGGATTTATGCATAACAGTTAGGCACTTAGAAAGCTTGTTCGACAAGTTCCTATTTGAGCACCAATGTTTGATTTATTAACTATCTATGAACATCCTAACATTGGTAACAAACGGTGTTTTACTGATAATCATAAAGTTTGTTCTCAAAACAGTAAGTGACAACTTACTGACATCAAACAAGTCATTTGATTCGTGTAATCAAATGCCGACCTGTTAGCACGGCATATGTAAGCCGGTACTACTTTTAAATAAAGTTACATCATCGACAAACAGCATAAAATATAATATGCTCGAAACACTGGATCTGTCGTTCATGTACATTATGATAAACTTCCTTCCAATACATTAAAAAAAAGTTTCGAAAGTTAGCATCAAATTTTTTCTAGGATAGCAATTACATTTATCTCCGGGGTTTAAAGTGAAGAGAACCTTGAAAGCTTCATCTTTTCAGGAAAGACATCTGCAGTAAAGGAGAAGTTGCACATATAGTAAAGTAGTTTTGATAGCTAGTAGACTAGCTATTTTAGAAGATTCATTGCTTTAATGTCACAATCGGTAGAAGCTTTATTTTTACGATTTCACACAAAATATAGTAAATATTTTAAGTAATATAATAAAGCCATTTGAATATTTTCCTATCCTTTAATTTTTCTTTACCGTCAGATATGAATTCCTCCAGAAGACAACCAACAGTAAGAGACCTTTTCGTTACGGAGTTAAGAACATTTCAAGTAGCCTTTATATTTTTCTTATTGTTTTCTAAAAAAAGTACTATAATACTGTTTTTTACAATGTCGTAACAAACACTTTAATTTGATTTTGTAGACGTTTTGGTTGTATTCAAGCTCCGGTGTCGCGATATTACAATTGACATACACATGGTATTTTACTTTTCACAGGCATTTAGCAGGTCTTTTGTCAATCAAGGCTTATTCTAACGATTTGAGTTTAATGGAACTTATTTAACTGGGGATAAATGTTTCTAAAAATTAATGTGTGGATATTAACATTTATACAGGTTTATACATTTTTCGATATCTGAGCACAAAGATAAACTCTAAAATCTGTCATGTTAGCTTCAGAAAAGTTTCAAATATATCTAATTTCTTTGCGATAGGTTATCGCATATTTTTGAGCTCACAAATACATATAATAGGTAAATGGTCAAAATGTCACTTCGAAGTATATCACATGATTAAATAGTCAGTATGATTATTTGTTAATCATTATCAGTCAGAGTTGTAGATGTTGAACATCTTGTTCATTGTTTATCGTTGGGAAGAAACCATGTCAATATAAGCCCGGTATAAGATATATAAAACATTTGTAAAAACCTATTTTAATTGACATTCGCTGTACAGTTCTGAAAATAGATAAAGAACCAATTTTAAACCTATCGCTAAACGCAAACACGAATATTTTAATAAATTTTTGTAACTATGTTTTTTATTCTGAAACAAAAGCTAAGTACTTTTATTTTGTGTTATAATGTTCGAACCAATTTTAAATACCTTATCATTTGTGGAATCCTAACAACCCCCGATTCCAAAGAATTTAGTGAATGTATGCCAGTGGAGCTAATCCTGCCTTTATGCAGAAACAGGCCTTTGAGTTCTGAGCACCTTTTAATACAGTCAAAGCAGTGCTGTGTATCTTATTGGGCGATAAGGATGCACCTATGGGAACGACCATGTAGGAGCACTGATGTCCTTACTCAGTCTTTCATCCACACAGACAACAAGTCGGCAATTGGGCCTGTCATATCGCGAGTTTAGGGAGGTGACGACGTGTTGAGGGTCCGCATCTGAGAAACAGATCTGGCTATAAATCTGGAGATATTTGTCCCCTTGGCAAGCATTTAGTGAAGGATCTGAAAAAAAAAGAATCAAGAAATCTTAAAAACGGATAAAAAACGGACAAGTCATTGAAATTCAAAGACGTTTAAGTCAAAGCTATGCAGAAATAAAATATGGTACGAATTTGCTAACGTTAATAATTTGGCTATAATTAGCTGTTTAACTGTTATGAATAATCTCTTGACTTCCTCTGCTGTCTTGCTCAAGATAGTAATTTGTCGTTTACTTTTTTCGTAATATTATATGTTCTGTGAGACGTCTTTACTTTCCGGCCTTTTCTTTCAAAATCACAGCAGCGTTATTAGCGTAAATACATGTTTTAAATCAGTCATTCAACATTGCTGTGCATTCAAAAGAGAATTTCTTTATACATGTACATGGGGTCTAACGAATGTTTCTAATAAATATTATTTTATTTACCGTTTGTCAATACGCTGATTTGTTGAACAATAAGTTTATTACGTGGAGTGCGTATACAGAACTGGTGTTTTCGCTCCTCAACTTTCTAATATCAACAATTTGCGTATGAGCTCGTTTATATTTTTTGTTGCAGTGTTTTTTGCCCAATGTCGTTTTCCATCCAATGACTTGACTTAGTACCCACCATCATTTCACACATGTGCAAATCAAATTCAAAATTATGGCTACAATCGTAGTCAATATAATACATTAGGCCGTAGGAAAGGAATTTGATTTTCTCGAATTTTCTTTTCTCGATAGTCTGAGACATGTCTGTGGATGTGAGGTAAAAAACTTTTCCAGCTTAACCAGCGTTAGGTCGCCTAAAACTCGTGTGATATGAGAGCAACTTCACTCACTGGTGACGCTTCGGTTATATACAGTTCTTAAACTACCAATTACCCTATCATCAGGTAAAACTTTTGAATCGAAAGCTGAGGTGACTACAATTTAGAAGCATTTCAAAAAAGATTTGTATGACTCACATTTCATGTCAGCAAATAAAATAGATTGTTCAGCGAACAAAATAATAAGTCTCAGTCATGCAGATGTCAATAAAACCTACTGGTAAGCATACAAGCAAAATTGTAGTAGGTCGATCATACTTACAAGTCTGGTCTCGAACACACAATATATGCAATTATTTTGCGACTGACTGTAATACAAAAAGAATGTTGACGTCAAAACCTCCTATACCATTACATAAACACGTTGTATCACAATGCCGAGAAGATGGTCCACTTTAGTTGAAACAAAAAATCAGATCCCGCAATATCTACCAGATATCAAGGAAACCTGAAAACATCTACCGTTATTAGAACTACGGGCAGGAGAGAGCTGATGCGTTTCGTATTGATAGAAGCGTATACAGTGGGCTACTCGCAGAGCCACTCACAGACCAGCATATCTATCACCACGAAGTACAAAGGCAACGGACGGTTCAATATGCGAAGACATCGAATGACAGCGTCTCACAAGGTAAACCTCGATTATTTGGTGGGAGACTGCCTTCGGGCAATTCTTCTCTATGTTCAATCCGTTCTCATTTCGAAGGCAAGACCAGAACGCTGAGTCTTCAATCTTGTAAGATCAAATAATCTCTAATGTAAACCTGCCTCGCGACAAAATTCTGAACTTCTTTCGGATCCGTCTGTGCGGATACAGTGATTCTTTCGTCTTGTGCAAGGCCATTCGTCAATGAAACAGCCATAATCTTTCCTTTCTCAGTCCCTTAATGATACTGTATGCATACTGCTTTACAAGCTTAATCAGAGAAAGTGTGCTGTTTTGAGCTCTGTTTCATTTTAAACGGTCGCATTTTGAGATCACCAAAAAGGGGACAATTTTTGAGCCTGGAAACACAATATGCAATTGTGATGAAGTAATCTTTTCCAATTTCAAAATTAATATTTTATTCCGACGATATGAAATTGTACAGATCCATAAATTTGAGCTCTATCTGAAGTTGGGGCTTAATCATCTTTGGAAAGATGTATTTTAAGAATATCTGACTCGATGGCCAAAAACTGCATTTTTGGGAAGAATAAACAACTGCAAAAGATAACTTTTGATTCGATAACATCGGGTGATGATGTTATATCCTCGAGCTCATGCGTACGAAATCTCGGTGTTATGCTCGACCAAGAGTTCAAGATGTCGGAACAAGTAAATTATCTGTGCAAAGTGCGTTTTTTTTCACCATTCGAAAAATCAAGTTTGTGTGGCAGTATTAAACGACTAGCGCCACGAAAACCATAGCGCGCATATTAATCATTTCCAGATTGGACTATTGTAACAGTGTTTTATTTAGAATATCGGAAAATCTCCCAAGCAAACTTCAATGCGTCTAAAACAGCGGCGCAAGACTGGTATTGGCCTTAAAAAATATGACCATATCACTGAGACGCTAAAAAGTCTGCATTGGTTCCCAATACGTTTTCGAAGCCAGTACAAGATCGCGCTGATTGTATATAAAGTTCTCAATGGCGAGCCGACTTATTTATCGGACTTGCTCACAGTGAAAAAAATCAAGGCGAACACTGCGATCAAAGCAGTCAAAGGCTCTAGAAGTCCCAAAAACTAACCTTGAAACAGCAGACAATGGCAGTTTTTATGCGTCTGGTCTGAGGATATGGAATAACTTACCACAATCAGTAAGAGATTGTGCTACCACAGAATATTTTAGAAAGAGCTTAAAACCGTCTTATTTTCAAAAGTTCTGAATTGCATGTGATGTGCATCTAGTCTTAGACTCAGTATTGTTCCAGAATTAGCTTAATTCTTTATATTCTTTCACCTTTTCAATATTTACTTTGCAATTGGTATTTTATCATATTAGTTTATTGATGATGTAAAGCGCTATAAACATTTTTTGTTTTGGATATATGCGTTAAGCAAATGTTCTTATAGATAGATAGATAGATAGATAGATAGATAGACAGATAGATAGATCAAGAGATAAAAAGATAGATAGATAGATAGATAGACAGACAGATAGACAGATAGATAGATAGATAGATAGATAGATAGATAGATAGATAGATAGATAGATAGAAGCCGACAGTTTTGGTCTCCCATCCTGAAGGCCAGATAACGACGCGCGCTGCATGCATCGAAATGTGTAGGTATGCATGGACAGATCCAGTGAAATGGCCCATCTGCCCTGATTTAGGGTGGATTTGATCAGGTGTGGATATCCATATTGAATAATGTCAGGTGTATGAATTGATTGAGGTGTGACAAGTCTAATACAAGATGCCAATTATTGGACTTTTTTGGAACAAGTTGTTTTTCAGGGTGGTGCTCGTACGACGTAACTAAAGAAGGATTGAGAAGCTTGAGTAGCGATGAAATCATTTGATGACTCGATTTGTCTCTTGCAAACGGTAAGGAGAACCCCCAACCACCGGACTAGGTGTTTGGAAGCTCCTAACGCTTGCCAAAAACCCTTAGCCTTCCCTCTAAGGGGGGTTGGGAAATAGATAAGTAAAGCAACTCTTTGCAAAATTCTAAAGTATGTGGTAGAGATGGATGTGCGATCTGTGCCGAATACTTTGATTGGTTGATTGGTTGGCGCAAACTCCTCCTTGCTACTACATACCAACAGTCACTTGCCAGGAGACTTGAAAAAGTAATACCATTTATTATACACCCTGATCAGAGTGGCTTCGTCAAAAATAGGTTTGTTGGTGAAAGTGTGCGTTTTATTGAAGACCTTATTGAACATTGTGATCGTGTAGGAGAACCCGGTATATTAATTCAGCTCGATTTTGAAAAGGCATTTGATTCTATTGAATGGCCTTTCATGTTTTCAGTTTTGAGGGAATTTAACTTTGGTCCAGACCTTATTTAACTAGTCAAAGTTTGTTACACTGATATTTATAGCTGCGTAATCAATAACGGGTTTGCATCTAAGTGGTTCAATCTTAGCAGAGGAGTTAGGCAAGGGTGCGGTCTATCGGGTTTGCTATTTATTCTTTGTGCAGATGTAATGGGGGATAAAATCAGAAACAACACAGAAATTGAAGGGATAAAAATTGGTAAAGATGTAAATAAGTTAAAACAATTTGCAGACGATTGTACGTGCTTGCTCAAAACTATTCCATCTGTATATACTTTAATTGAAACACTGCGGGGTTTCTCAGAATTGTCAGGTTTAAAATTGAATACGGACAAGTCTATTCTGGTCTTTTTGGGTCCCTGGAGATACAAAGATTTTAATGTCCTTAATATGCCAGTTAAAAGAGATTCTTTTAATATGCTTGGCATTCAAATTGGCAGAGGCGACAAAGATAAGCATTATATAAATTTCAGACAGAAACTTGATAAAATGGTCCAAATTTTTAAAATTTGGTGCCAAAGGGACATCAGTATTGTTGGGAAAATATATATCTCTAAAACTTTCGGCATCTCTAACCTTATCTATTCCATGTCAATAACTGAAATCGAACACAGCTTTGAAAAAAAAATACAACAGGAGATAAACTGCTTTGTTTGGAATTACAAACCCCCGAAAGTTAAGCATACTGCGACAATAGCCAATTTTGACAAAGGGGGTCTAAGAAGCATTGATGTTGGGTGCCAACTAAAGGCTTTACGAATTCAGTGGCTATGGCGGATAGTAGAAGGTAACAGTTGGAACCAGTATGCGCAACAATATTTTACTCCTATTGGTGGATTAAATTTTTTATTAAGATGTGACTATGATACTTCGAAATTACCATACATTCCTATGTTTTACAAGCGAATGTTAAATTTTGCAAAAGAGATTTTTATATTCAATGATTGTGCTAAGATAATATGGAACAATTGTAAAATAGTAGTGGGCTGGAAAAGCCTATTTTTTAAAGAATGGTTTGAGAAGGGAATAGTTTTTATTCATGACCTATGTAAAAGAAATGGTAGTTTTCTTTCATATACCGAATTTGTAGAACGCTACCATGTCAAGACAAACTTTTTGAGGTACTTAGGGGTAATAAGTGCTATTAAAAATAGCGGATTAAAATCTGAGGTGATAGGTACTCCCAGGCCAGTCGTTAATTTTAAAACAAAATCTTTAAACTAATAAGCGGAAAATTGATTGATATTTCTAAAGCCAAAAGTAGGATATTCTACGGTGAATTTTTAAAGACTATCACTCAAGCACCTGCTTCGTTAGGAATGTGGTCGTTAGAAGAAGGCTTAGATGAGGGCGCAATTTATGGTAGTCTACCGTTGTGTAGAAAAGCCATAAAAGAGCCTAAGATATTAGCCCTTCAGTTTAAAATTGTCCATAATATTGTAAACACTGGAAGTAATCTAAAAAAAATGGAAAATCAGAGACAGTGAACTTTGTGAATTCTGTAATTCAAATACTACTGATACAATAGTGCATGCACTTATTGAATGCCAAGTAACGAAAACGTGGCTCGAAAAGTTATTTAAATGTATAGATCCCAGAAATCTGCTTTTTGAAAATATTACTAAAACAGAATTTTTGTTTGGAGCTACAGATCCCGCCATGAACATGATGTTATTGCTTATTAAAAAATATGTTTTTTATATCAGAACATATAAAAAAAATTATCAGTTGATGTTATGCTTTTTAATATACTTAAAAGAATAGTCGTAGATCGCAGGCTTTTGTCTGCTGCAAATTTCAGTAACAAATACCTGCAATTTCCGCATCTAGTTGGGCAAAGCGAAAATTTAGAACAAAACGGCGTTGAATTCTGAAAGTAAAAGCGTCTTAACTCAAACTTGAGAAAATGTTGTGACTGACGTTTTAATTGTTTTATGTGAGTTGTGATTGTCTGTAAGTGATGGCATAAATGAGACTGTAGTATATTTGGGTAAGAGTAAGTGCTGTGGTGCTCATTATGTGGCGTTTTCTGTTGTCCAGAGATATTTGTGTACGTTTACCTGTTTTATTTGTAAAAAAAAAAATAAATAAATAAATAAAAAACAAAAAAAAAACAGTCACGTTCAGCCAGCAGAACGCTGGACTCAGGGTTGGCCTTAGGGAGCCACGGGCCTATGTCTCGGGAATACATTAGAGGTTGAATCTGAAACAAGCCCTCATTGGATTGAAAAACAACCGTTTTCACATGTAAAACCTTAGATGGTAGAAGTTGAGACCAATGGGGCCGATAAAAACACCCTGCAACGTCTGCAACTCGTCCATCCTGGCTTGCAAAATGTTCGTCACACATGGAGCCGTAGAAAGTCTGAGGCGGTTGTGACAGGGCCGCCAAGTAAAGCGACTGCCTACTAATCAGCGGCTATAATACAGGCAAAAGAATCATCCGCAATAAACTTAATAATGTATTTAAAGGAAAAGTCCGCTGCTAAACAATCAACTGTTGACGCTTCTTCCTATTCGTCTGGTAAAACCTCAACATCCGGTGAGGTCGGGGGACGCACAGGCCGCAACGACTTGTAATCTTCCTGCGTCATGACCTGGGGAGAGGCGTGATATGACATGGAATGGAATAAGGTCAAAGCCGAAGATCGGGCAGTTGTCAGTGGGGTAGGATGTGATACTGCAGTCGAGAGGGATGACGAGGGTGTGTTATGTACAACCGCTTCTGTCCCCAGTGCAGATGTTCTTTTTTAGCTTATGTCTGCTAAAGAAGAAGATGACGAACCATTAATGGAATTTTTTCGTAAACGATGTCTGCTTCCTGTCAATAGGAGGCGAGGATAATTTCGTGGTAACAGTGGCCGATGTAATTAAATTCAGCCTTGAGCTTGCCGAAGCCACCGACCCCGATTTGGATGCAAGCTACGTAACAGTTCTTTATCCGAAGTATGTTTCAGCGTATCTGGGTGTAAGTTTAAACTCAAGGCGAATTGCTTTAATGGAGAAAGTTCTAGTCTTTGCAGTAATGTCCCCAATAAAATGTGTTTTTCTGTAGTAGAAATATAGAAAAGTCCAATTCAGTCGTGATCGGTAACTGCTGTATAGGTACATCCTGAGCTAATTTGTCTCTAAAGTGAGATCACTAAGCAAAGGCGTCTCTAATACAGATTGAATGCGAGCTTGTATAGCTGGAGTTAGGTAACGACACGTGTATCCAGCATAGACGTCCCGTCCACTTGTCTTGTGTCAATTAAATGGGTCTAGGCGGCCCCCCCCCGGCGGACTCTCCCCTGCCAACTCCCCCCTGGCGATCTCCTCCCCGTAGGTTGACTACCCCCGTCCTTCTCCCCCCCATGGCAGATTTTTTTTTAGTTAGTAAAACTTAAATCAGCAAAACTTGTACATTTCATTCCTTTTTTAATTTTCAACCTCACCTTTCATCTACTTTTACATACTTATCACTAGG
This sequence comes from Protula sp. h YS-2021, assembly GCA_949752745.1. Classification (NCBI taxonomy): domain Eukaryota; kingdom Metazoa; phylum Annelida; class Polychaeta; order Sabellida; family Serpulidae; genus Protula; species Protula sp. h YS-2021. The sequence continues at coordinate 43,664,257 of OX457025.1, forward strand.
AAATTAATCTGCTTTAAAATAGAATTACGAAATTACAATCAAACACTTACTGTAAACTGATGTTTCAAATGTGATCACGAAATTTAATCTACAGATCACCAGCTTTAGTGTGTCACCACCTTACTGCATTCCTTGTATAGTCGTAATGAATTCCATCTTGATGTGATAATTTGGCTACTTTTGGTGAGCTTTTATACAACCATTTACGTTCTCCGGACGCAAATCTGATATCCATAAATAAACCAAACTACTCCGGAAAACATTATCATCAGTAGCCTACTCTGGCGATGAAGGCTAATAAACAATTGAAATTCTTGTGCATGCAATGAGCATAACAGTTGATCCGACGTTTCATTGATTCGGTCAAAAATTCAATATATCAATCACTTAATTAAACAGATTAAAGAAACATCAATAACCCTTTCTTCTTCATACATCAATAAGGAAAGCAAGTTTGAAGGGGGAGAAGGAAAGAAGGAGTGAAATGTACAAGTTTTGCTGATGTAAGTTTAAAAAAAATCTGCCGTGGGGGGGGGGGGGGAGAAGGACAGGGGGGAGACCGCCTAGGGGGGGAGACCGCCAGGGGGGAAATCGCCGGGGGGAAAGCGCCAGGGGGGAGACCGCCTGTTCCCAATTAAATAAATCCCTGTTGTCCAAACAGTGACATCAGACAGGGAGAGACTTGAGCTTGACTTTCTTTGATTCCCGTTATCCTGTGATCCTTATGTGTCTGATTTATCTACTGTGGGCAACGGGTGTGAGCGTGTGAATAGACGCAGGTGACATTTTACTCTTGGAATGTTTGCGGCTCTTGGCACGAACTCTAGTTGTCTTCTGAACAGCGAGTCCTCAAGGTTAGAATATCGGTCGCAGCGACTATCCAATGTACAGGGCTGTATGCCTCAGAGATTCCCTGCACATTTAATGTGTGCAGACGAGTCCGGGATTGTCAGTGAATCTATAACAAAAGCACATGCTATAAGTAAGAAGTTACCACTGCACAAGCTCACTATAATAGTAAAAGAAACATAACACGACTTAAGCATCTTCTATTAATTGTAAACGAAAGAAAAAGTCCGCAAGAAAGTCCACATAATCCAGTTAAACTCTTTTTAAAATAAGCTGTGACATGCACGATGCGACACAATGTCGATACACGCCACTGAAGCAAGTGACACGTGACCGAGTCATCGTAGACACGAACCGGCTCTGTGGCGACTCGTCGCAGTCACGGGTCGTGACAGACAGGACCCACAACAGGGACGAGTCCTGTCAATACCCACCTGTCACAGACACGACCCTTGACAGTCCCGACTGGTGGCCAGATCGACCTCTTTATGGATCGTGACGACAACCCATTGCTTGTAGAAGAATGACAACAGTACATCTTCAAATGATAACACCGTCTCTGCTACGATTGATTGTAATAATGCTTCATTATATGCACGAGCGATGATAGCAGCTACCTGTCTCATGCTCGACCCGTCACTGCCACGGGTCGATTTAACAGCGCGTCGTTGCATGGACGACTCGTGACAGCAGCGGGCCGTCACATGATCGAGGCGCCACTGCTACGGAACGTGACAAAGGCGACTTGTGACATACACAACCCCTACCAGCCCTAACCTGATCCGTCACTGCAACGGGTCGTGACAAAGCCGAATCAGGCGATTCTCACAGGCCAAATTCAACCCATGCTGACCTTGTACTAAAATCGTACAAGCAAAACATCGTCGTGTGCGCGGGCGTCAAAATGACAGCATCGGTCATACTTGATCACCTGTGCCGATAAAGGAACTAAGTTATTTAAACTCACATTAACACAGAAACCCCTACCCAGTTGTACAACCGTGGTAAAGACGAAGGGAGACCTTGTACCGCGACACGTGATTGATACTTACACCATGTTGGTGCTGCCACGACCCGACACAGTGAGTAGGTGTCGTAACCGTAACAGGTGCTACGCCGTTGTGACAGACACACGATCGACTCAACACAAAGCCAGAAGTGGATATGAGCGGCTGCACTACTTAATACCGTGACAAATCGTTACAACACTACAATGTTAGCGTGTATGTCACAGAAAGAGGCAGTGTATGCAAACTCATAAAAGAGTTGCCGCAGTATCGGACCAGTGGAAGATATGACTTATTAAACGTGTGATAACTGTACGTCCGAAATTTTTCTGTTTGCAGAGCTGACTCAATGCAAACTGTTTGCTGACAATGAGGGAAACCCTCGAGATAGGATTTCTCACTGTGAATAACTACTAACTTACACTAGGTTCTTGATGGCCAGGAAGCTTTTACCGAATAAAAGCTGGTTTGACAAAAACCCAGAACTGCCACGTGTAGGGATAAGCAAAGTTAGCAAACTCCAGAAAGCGTAAATCAAATAAGATGAAACTTACAGGATACGTAAATCTACTATCCAAGATAAATAATATCCAAATAGTGTGCATTTACCTTGGTTTTGATTCGTCATAGTTAAAGAAATTTAAACGGAGAAAAACCCCCACTTATCGGATCGCGAAAAGTTGGGAATGTTCATTCATATGGCAGGAAGAGCACCGACGCTGATTGCTTGGTTGGTTGACAACGCACGATGAACACAGTAACAGTTGGAACCCGTTCAAAATTTACTTTGCCTTAGTATCCCGCAAATTTTCTATTATGGATTGCGATACAAACCCCAATCTTAATTTTTCCTAACTTGTGAAAAATAACATTATTTTTATTTTTATTAACACATTGGAAAACCCATAGTGGTGGCTTCGTAGTATACAAAATGATATTTTCGAAATGAAAATCATGAAGTACAGTCCAACATCTGCTGCCTTTGTTTTGTCAGGGTCAACCCCCTCTCTCACTGTCTCCGAACTGGTGAAAAATATCACTATTAAATAATCCATTTGAAAGCCGCCATTTTGTCCACTTTCACTTGTAATCTCTGTTAAAATACTTTTAGAAATATTTTGATAAATAATCACACGAAATTAAAATAGAGGGTAAACTACAACGCATGCTCCAGCGTTGTTTTGACAGCATTATTTGTGATTCAACCACCAGTTCGCGACATATTGGCTGATTGTCATATATTTATGGCTTAAGGTCTTTGATAGCAGGCTAACAAAAAGAAGAAATTTTTTAATTTATCGTATTTTAAAGGAAAAAAAGTATTGTGAATGCGTGTTTACTTTCCTAGCTAAAAAGAGAAAATTTAAAATTTTAAGTTATACAGTGGCCTTCTAATTTGAGCTTTGATGATTGAAAGTGTTGCTGCTGTTCCTCTTCAATCAAACATCTTGGCTATGTTTGTGATTGTCATTGAAAAATATACTTTGTAGTGTAATATAAATATACAGATATATAATCCAGTTCAAATTTTAAACCGAATCGTAATAAATTTGAATTCAACTGAGTGTAAGGAAATATTTGAATATAGCAATAATAGAATTGGAATTGTTTAAACAACTGTGCAATAAAAATTTTCCAGTTTGTTTACGATAAATCATTACAAATTGGCGCCATTCATTAGCCAAACTAGAACTTATTACAGACAGATAATTCTTGCAGTATATTACAGCAAAATGAATGAAACACGCTCCTAGATTACCTCAATGTCACTGAAGTTTTAAGCGAATTTATTAATTCACTGGTCTGACAGATTCACTTTAGTATTATGGCATATAATAAAAATATGGTATCTTCAGTTTGTGAGAGCATTTTAAGTAGCAGAGCTGGTTTGATGTGATAAAGTGTATTTCAGGAGTTGTAGTCTTCAATACAGATTGAAACTTCTACAAAATTTCGAGTTCCCCATCTTAAAAAGAGAGACTGTAATTAGAATTGCAGTTTTCGCGATCTTTAAACTAACTGTCGCAAAGCTGACGTTTTCCCCTCCACAAAAGGTTCAAATAAGAAATTTAAGTTTCTTTCAGATAAAGGAGATCCTTCAAAGTGGAAAAAAACTTGATCCAAAATATGATCGCATACAGCAACTACACAGGTTGTTAGGAGGAAAATAAACAAAAGTAGTAATCGAAAGGAAATTGGTAATTGCATGTGAACTGAATTTTTAAAATTCACAAGTGAGCAGTTATTATTATCTTATATAATAGATACATAATGTGACAGCGTTGGTTTACATGTCTTGCTTTCGCACAAGTAAATAGCTGTAAAATCTGCTATTATCGTTCATGACAACCTGTCTAGTCTAGCCTGTAACTACTCTAGACTGCTGTTGCGGTCTTCCTGCGACAGCAAAAGTCAAAGTTTCTTTAACAGAACTTATCATTGATGTCATTTTTACCAATGGTGTTATTTTAGAAAGTGAAACGCATAAATGGCCCAATTATAAATTGTGGCGCACAATAAGCCAATTCGCACTTTGGGATTTTTCCGGTGGAGGTGTTGTTTCGACTGAGAATGTTGGGGGATAAATTATAAAGAAATGATAAGGGGAAAACATCAAAATTCTAAATTTTTTTCAACATGCACACTTTCAAATTTATAAAGCCATCATATGATCTTTAAAAACTATTTTACATATTATTCAGTCCCTTTAATAACCAACATGTGAATATATTTCTGGCAAAATGGAATTTTCTTGATTTTTGCCGTTTTTTTTCCTATCATTTATTTATATCCTCATCCCACCTGAATTCAGCCGAAACGCAAAAACCTTTCATCAAAAGTCAAAAGTGCGAATTGGCTTATAAGTCAAACCACACTTTAGGCGTTCCCAACAAAAATGCGCAAAATTTCTGCGTTTTGAATAAAATAACCGGGAAAAAAAGAAATGATAGAGAGTTTTCGCCTGAATATCAAATTTCCCTTGCACCAAAGATCAGTTGCCTGGGTTTTTAACAACCCGTGTGCTATTTTAGAAACGTATTAAAGGTTTTAACAAATAGTTTCAAGGTTCAGTTTCTTTTTTGTACCGAGTATAAGCTGTTTTTGCAATTTTTCGTCTATATTTTTCTATCATTTCTTTCATTTTTCTTTACCCGGTTCCCTCGCAGTCGAAATTCAAAATTCTTGTGCATTTTATTCGAAACACCCAAGGTGTGATTTGGCTTATAAGCCAATTCGCACTTTCGAGTCTTTCCGGTGGAGGTGTTGTTTCGACTGCAGATATTTTGGGATGAATTATAAAGAAATGACAAGGGAAAATTTATATTTATATTATATGATCTTTTAAAAACTATTTTACATATTATTCAGTCCCTTTAATAGCCAATATGTAAATATGTTTCTGGCATAATGGAATTTTGTTGATTTTTGCCAGTTTTTTTCTATCATTCTTTAATATCCTTATCCCAACTGAATTCAGCCGAAACGCAAAAACTTTTCGGCAAAAGTCGAAGTGTGATTTGGCTTATTTTTATTAGTTCCGAGTGACCCTAGTACATCACCTCTCTTCTACCCAGACTACTCGTGGGAATCACCAGGGACAAAATTTTTTATGGTCAAATAACGATTTTGTACTGAGAAAGACACTCGTATATATTTTCTTGGTATCAGTATATGGACTCCCTACTATCGCCCACAACAACAATTAATCTACAATGGCAGAACTACTCCTGTTTCGAAGTTTCGCCGGGTCGAAAATAATGCACCAGGATACTTCTCAGTGTGTTCTTAAAGAAAAAGCCTGCTAGACCAAACCTCGGTGTCCTGGAACGTGCGCCGAAAGGTCCAGAGCCTCGATAGTTGAGATCAGTGGCCATTTTTATTACAGGCACTGTGACCCATTCTGTTCTAGGAAGGAAGAAAGGTTTCGCTGGGACTAGCCTGTAACGCGTCCGAGGTTATCGAGGTGAGAGGTCATCGAAGTAAAATCGGTCGAAAATTGAGTGATATAGTGAGTATATATATATATATATACATATATATATATATATATATATATATATATATATATATATATATATATCCTTTATGGGGTTAAGGACTTTCAAATTGAACAGCACATCGTGAATGATTAAATTACAAATTGCTCTGTTATCTGCAGAATATTATCATGACTTGTAGTAATTTATGGTATCATGGATATAATTTCGTCAGCTGATAGTAAGATGTTGTTATCGAAGGAACTGAAGCATTTTTCTTCTCAAAATATCAAAGATAAAAAATTTCTCCGGACCAGAAAGTCCGACGTTCTGCGCCGACAACAGCGGAAACTTTTACAATATATTTAACTGACATTATTATGTGTTAATGAAGATAGCGTGGAAATGCTTTAAGTTTTGTCAAAATTATTTAGGTTTATTTCATTTCCACATTACTGTGTCATTTCGATATTACCTGCCTCGTACGCCATTGTAAATGGTATTTAAAATAATTTTACGTTTTTGTTTGTTTGTTTGTTTTTTGCCATGCAGCCCATACAATAGATAACAAGAAAACAGTGTTACTAAGAAGTCCAAATAATTTTCTTACTAACATCTTTTAGTGCTTGAAATGGTGACTCACTGTGCATATAGCTGTCAGCGGCTGATTATTTTTATTTATGAGCGAAAACTTGTCAAATAATAACTTTTTAGGCTCAAGATATGTAAGCCTACATTAATTGGCAAAAAGCCAATACATTATGAACCTCGTATATACAGTGGTAGTGAACTTTATATTTCAAAAAAGCACTTTCTATAATATGAATCGCCTTTTTATCTATGCTTGGAAACTTATATTGTTGTACTAAGTTGTCAATTTTTCTTAATTTTCTTAGTTCCAAATGTCACGTGACCAAGTCAAATGACCAAATATTTTAATAAAGAGATTACGCGTTGACTGTATATAACGTACTGGGGTTGCTTCAAGATATGGAGAAATGCATAAATTTTGTTCTGTATACTGGTATATTTAAATTTTAATTTATCCTATGCTTTTCAGCCCAATTTTTGTCGTTGGGTATTTCTCTCAATTGTGGGCTGTTTGTGGTCCGTTATATTTGTGTCTGTGAAAACAATTCTGGTCCTATTGTTTTGAAATTTAGCAGGAGTGTTTCCTGAGTGATCCTTCCCACTGTTTGTATTTGTTTTGGCGATTTATCTAAAATTGGTTAAAACATTGTCCAAAAACTGCCAAATTTCAGAAAACGCAAAAATGTTTTCTTTTCCCACATCATTGCTAAAATCACCCTGGGTTTAAAATAATCAGTAATATCGGTACATATGGGCAAATTGTAAACCGGCCAGAGCATAACTATTAAAAAATCGGCATATAAAAATCTAGTTCTTACTTTCGTTCGTTTTCAAATTTAACAGGACTATTCTCAGGTAGATCTTGAGTATTTTTGGAGTATTTTTGCAATCAGTTCGGCAGAATTCTAACCAAATACTGGCAATAACTTCAAAAAAGGTATAAATGCAATGTTGTCCATGAGGTTTTCTATCAACCTAAATTTTGTCAAAATTTGCAGGTTTCTTCTTTCACCTTTGTAATGTCTTCGATTGCTTAGCTGGGAACAATTTCAATGGAAATTCTTGTTAAATGTGACTTCCGAAGTTAATGGAGTATAATTATAAAATTCTTTTTTAAATTTTCATGCAATAAAGCAGGCTGCTTGTGTGTAAACAAATATCAATCACTGCGGAGGATTTGTAGTTATTTTTAGGCCCCAACCCTTCGGATTGGGGCCTATAGGTTTGGGGTGTCCGTCCGTCTGTCTGTCCGTCCGTCTGTCCGTCATCGCTTTATACCCCTATGAATTTGGGGGGCGGTTGGGGCCTGCGTGTCTTTCACAAATACTTAGTTGTCATATTCTTTCCTTGAAAGAAAGCGCAGCACAAGAGGTGCTTTTAATTGCCTTATTGTTTTGAAGGCCTAAAGGAAACTCTACTAATGGCTTTTAAGTCGTCAGTCTTACACATTATCGCCACAGCAAACCCTCGAAGCGCGAGAAGCTGGCTTATATAGCTATTTCAATGCTAGGAATTGATACGGGGAGCCGAACCAACAGTAGTGAGCCAATTCTTGTAGCTAGCTCTACGTAGTACGCGAACAAGTTATTAACCCGTTACTGGAAAGGGGGGGGGGGTGTGGTGGGGCTGCTCGTAGTCATTCGCATTTTGTGTGATTCAAATCGATACGCAAGAACTATGAAAGTTTAGTTTTTGAGCTCAGGTAGTCAAATATGGGTTATGCCCATCAGGTGGGGTCTCTGTCGTCTGTCCATCCTGTAAACTTTTATTTATTTATTTTTTGCCACTCTTCTTTCGATTTTTATCGAATCGCGGTAAAATTTTGTGGAAATATGGTCCATTTAGAGGGACAAATACCTATCATTTTAAGTTCACAATTCGCCAATTTTCGCCAAGTTGGCAAACCGATCGCTACCTTTGCGAATTCTTTTTGTTGTTGGTTAAATTTGCTCGAAATTTTGCATGAAGGTAGCCTGGGTCAAGGATAATAAAAGTACTTGATTTTTTATTTTCGACAAACTTTGCCAATTGGGGAAATTCCGTTCGCCAAGAATGTATCTTCTCTATAATTTTTGAATTCTCTCTGAAACCTCCACTAGCGCCTCTGAGTCGAATTCTGTTATTTATTATGGCGCTTTGGTGCTTTAGTGGCCAAATTTCGGCACATCCTTTTTCGCCTTTGCATTTTTTATTTATGATAGATGTGAACTGGGTTGAGAGTTGCACGCAGTTTTATAGAAATTAGATTCCAATTGCAACAAGGTGTGCTATTGGCCTGAAAAAAACAGTCATTGTTTCATGGCTTAAAAAAAGTAGTGTAGATAACTTAAGTAATCAAGGTAGTCGGGACCGGATAAATGGAAAAGGCTATTCACATGGCAGGCAAGGATAATGAGAGATACGCAGCCTCATATAAGGCGCGCCTCATTTTCTCTAAATGCTTTTGGCCCCCAAATCCCATCTTTGTTTCAATTTCTTATCTCGGGGATTAGTTCTTTACTAAGTGTAGTATGATATCTGATGTCAAAGATCCCCTAGAGTATCTACACATTTCAGATTACATATATTTATATGTTTAATGGATAAAAATGGTCATATATTGGTTCATTTCTGAAGTTTTTGATAAAAGGGTGCAGTGTCGTGATATCGTTATTGGGGTAGTCTGTGAACATATCGATGAAAGACACCCATAATCCTAATTACAATTATTCTAACATTCAGTTAGATATGTTCTACTCCTGGATGAGTTGTAGCTTAAGTGGATAATGCTGTCATCGCCAATGATAGGGTAGCCATATTTTCTTGATTGCAATTAGTTTCTTTCATCGTTGATCATAGAAGCAGTTATTTGTAATGAGTTTATGTCATCGTCAATCATATGTCATTTTTCGTGATTGCAATTAGTTTATATCATCATCAGTTGCAGTTATTACTAACGAATAGCAGTCATATCAAATGTGTATGGCTCTCCAATGAACCAACAAGACATGCGTATTTGGTATTGGTCGTTTTCCGTTAATCCTATGATATTGTTATTGCAATAACCTGTATAAAAAACGTGCTTTTCATGAATGAATCATTCAGTATTTGGGATAGAATACAAACGGTTATTATCAATTCAAATCATCGCAAATGACACAGAAGCGCGGTTTATCGCAATTTTATTTCAACAATTTAATTCGAAAAAAGACAGCAAAAAGTGCTCTGATTCCAAAAGAACAGTATGAACAATTGTTAAATGATATAAAAAAAAAGCACAAACTGCAGAAAAGAAAACGAAAAGTCAGTACTATCTTTTGGCCAAATACGAGATTCTCGCATGTGGCGACGTTCAAAAAGTAATTAGAAAGCGTTCTACATCGGAAGATATTCCGATATACTCTGTGCCTTTGGAAAATGTGTTTGACATCGTGAAACAAGCACACATAGCTACCGGTCATGGAGGGCGTGATCGAATGTGGAAAGAAATTAAAAAAAATACCCAAATATCGCCTAAAAAAGTCTTGAATTATTCAAATCGCTGTGCGTTTACTGCCAAAGAAAACGCAAACATCCCACCACAGAAGGGACTGTAGTACGCCCAATCATCACCCGCAAGTACTGCTCGAGGGAGTCAGGTCGATCTTATTGATATGCAATCAATGCTAGACGGAGAATTTAAGTTCATCATAGTTTAACAAGACCATCTCACCAAATCCTGCATGCTGCGTCCGGCTACCATGCAAGCGTGCTGCCGTTGTGGCATTTCAGCTAAGGGATATTTTTCTGAACTTTGGCGCCCCCGCCATACTTCAGTACGAAAATGGCGCCGAATTTATAGCCGAAATCGTAACTGAACTAAAGTTACTTTATCCTCAACTAGTGATTGTTCACGGGAAACCGCACCATCTGCAAGGCCAGAGGTCCGTAGAGAGCGCAAACGGCGACATCAAGGATATGCTGATTTTATGGCTAGGGGATAGTTATCCCCCGTGAAACGGAGGGATATAGTTTTGAACTTTTCGGTCTGTCCGTCTGTCACGCTTCAGTCTCACGCGCCTACAGGCCACATTAATACATGGATTCGGTTCAAATTTTGTACACGTCTTCTCTGGAACCTTCCGCAGTGCAGTGACCAAGAATTTTCCTGATCGACCAAAAATTGACAAAATGGCGGACATTTGAAAATTGGCACTGGACTTAGCGTATATACGGCAGTCTCACGCGTCTACAGGCCACATTAATAGACGGATTCGTTTCAAATTTTGTACACGGCTTCTCTGGAACCTTCCGCAGTGCAGTGACCAAGAATTTTCCGAATCGGCCAAAAATTGACAAAATGGCGGACATTTGAAAATTGGCACTGGGCTTAGCGTATATACGGCAGTCTCACGCGTCTACAGGCCACAGTAATGGACGGTTTCGTTTCAGATTTTGTACACGGCTTCTCTGGAACCTTCCGCAGTGCAGTGACCAAGAATTTTCCGAATCGGCCAAAAATTGACAAAATGGCGGACATTTGAAAATTGGCACTGGGCTTAGCGTATATACGGCAGTCTCACGCGTCTACAGGCCACAGTAATGGACGGTTTCGTTTCAGATTTTGTACACGGCTTCTCTGGAACCTTCCGCAGTGCAGTGACCAAGAATTTTCCGAATCGGCCAAAAATTGACAAAATGGCGGACATTTGAAAATTGGCACTGGACTTTATATATACGGCAGTCTCACGCGTCTACAGGCCACATTAATGAATGGATTCGTTTCAAATTCTGCACACGGGCTCCCTGGCACCTTTCGCAGGTCAGTGATCAAGCATTTTCCGGATGGGACTTGACAAAATGGCAATTTTTTTAAAATCGGCGCTGTACTTAGCGTACCTACGACAGTCTCACGCGAATACTGGTTAATGGATTGATCCGTCTAAATGTTAGACACTACGTCGACTTACATCCTTCCACTTGTAAATTTTTTTTTGCGTAGTCAACACGCAACAGCCTTACACAAACCATATCCCCCACGGGGGATAGACGTACTCCTCGAGACGTAGTCAAGTTCTACCAACAACTGGGCTGTAGGGCTGAAATTTCTTTAGTTCTACAAGAACACAACCACCACAGCGGCATGAAATGCTCTCCTTTCCATGCTCTCTGGCTTCGAGGCCAAGGTTGGTCTAATTTCATCCGGTCTACCACAAGAAGAACTAAAACGGATGGAAAGTGAAGACGATTTGTATGCAGCCATCGCCCAAGCGCCGACAATCAGCGCCACTCCAGGATCGACCACCGGGGCTCAAACGCTGACCACCAGCGCCACTCCAGCACCGACCATCGGTGCTTAAGCGCCGACCACCAGCGCCATTCCAGCACCGACCATCGGCGCTTAAGCGCCGACACCAGCGCTGCTCCAGCACCGACCATCGGTGCTCAAGCGCCGTCCGCCATCGCCCGTCCAGCGATGACCGCCCCACTTCTCCAATTTAAGCCAGGGTTGATCATATTACTCAGAAGCGCAAATTCGTTTCTGAAGCACAGTTAAAACAAGGTGAAAGTATGGTTAAAAGATCTCGATTATGTATGGTACCTTGTCAACCTGGTGATGATGTCACAATACCGGTCCCCCTGGTAGATAGAGGTACTGATCTAACAAATTTCATGGGTGTAATAAAAGACAAAAAAGAAAATGATATGTACACCATTGCTGTTCGAGCTGGTATACTAAACTGCAAGTATACCGGAAATCAATTTGATTTTTGCGCGTATAGACTATTAAATGAGTCCGATCCCAACACGAACGAGCAAATATCGCTTAGAAAAGCTGTTCAGTTTGAATCTCGATGCGGTAGACAGGGCTTTGTCAAATGTAATTTCTTCTGCTGGCAAGCGATGCGAAAGCAATCAGTGTCGAATTTCAAAGCCAAAGTACTATGCAATTCTCGGTGTCATTCTAGCCTAGCCTGTACTAATAAGTGATTAACAACTATGTGAAAGTCCACTCGAATCCAGGTGGATAGGCTTGTTCAAATGCAGTTGTGCTGGGCGCAAGGGATTCGAAAGCAATATGTGTCGATGTTTTAAAGCTAAAGTCCAATTATCGTTGCCATTCCACCCTGGCATTTACTTATAAATTATCGGTAACAGTGTAAAAATGTGTAAATAACGTGTAAATGTTGAATATGTTAACTGTGGCTGGGCGATCTGAGTGAGTGTTGTGCTGGTTGCGAGGACAGCGTTATCACAAACTAGCCGTTTGCGTAACGAACCGATTATAGCAAGACTTATTTTTGTACACCATTTAGTATTTTCTTACTTCTTCGTAATCTAAATTAACGATTTATTAAGCTTTACCCCGGCCATAAGGTCCCCAAATGACTTTAGGGCTAAAACGTCCCAAAACTAAAAAACATGATAACCTAAATTAACGCTTTATTAAGCCATAAGGTACCTGGCTATGATGTCCCGGGTCATAAGGTCTCCAAATGAATTGAAGCCAAAACGTCCCCAAAGCAAAAGAAAAACGTATGAGAAGCTTTGCAATGTTTTACATGCTTTAAAGGCAAAATTCAACGAAATTGCTAAAATTACATTGGACTTAGCAATTGTGCGATGTTTTGCCCGCACCACTTCGCATATAACCATTCGTTGCAGTGAAAATATATATTGTAGATGTGCATCATCGTATTATTTTTGGAATCGGTGAAAAAGTGATTGGGTGAATTTGGGACCGAGATAACTCGTCCATTATAAAAGGTGTTGACTATTGGGAGGTGTTCAGTAATGGAGGTTTTACTGTATATAATTTACTTTATACAGGGGATCATGTTTCACTGAGACTCTAGTTTAGAGGCATTTTAAAATTTTTCGTAACCAATTTTCCAAAATTTTTGTCTTCCACATTTTTGATCGGATTACCTTCTAATTTCACATAAATGTTCACCAGGCTTTCCTCTCTTGAAAAGGTGGTGTTTTTTTTTGGCGATCCAAAAAGAAAATTTGCTGAATGGGGGGGGGGGGGCATTTAAAAATTTTTGGGGCCAATTTTCGAAATGCTTCTACTCCCACGATCTGGATCGCATTCCTTTCAAATGTTGTACGGATGTTTGTCTTCAAATTAGGCAGTCCTCTTTTGAAAAGTTACTTTTCTGGCAATTTGCCAAAAATTGGCTAAATCGGGGCGTTTAAAAATATTTAGTGGCCAATTTTCAAAATGCTTCTTCTCCCACAATTTTGACCGGATTTATTTTTAAATTTGTACGAATTTTCAACAGCTGGGTTTTGGTGACCACATTTTGGTGAAAATGCAAGTCTATTAATAGGTGATTCATTAGATCTTGGCTGGTCACAATGTCTCTGGACATTCTTGTTATTTATTTCCATGTACCTTTCATGTATTTTCATCCGAGTATGGCTGTCTTGGTAAATTTTTGCAAAAATATGATTCCTGGCCAGCGGTAATTGATGATTATTATTTTGGGGGGAAGAACGTAGCGCTGACGGTGGGTTAGGGTACCGGATGCAATTTGAAGTTAATGTTATGCTCCTTTTAAATGACTTTGAGGTCCTATAATATTAATTTTAATTTCAAATTTGTTCTCTCTTTCAGTTACTTGGTGTTATAGCTTTAAAAATGGAGGGCGCTTTTGATATCAGGCAGCTTGCAGAGCTCATGAAACCCGAGGAGGAAGACTCCGAGAGCGATGACGATATGAAGGTAATATCAAACGTTATGTGAGGGTAATGTCAACATGATGAGAGGGGAATGTCAACGTGATTTGAAAGTAATGTCAAAGAGGATGTGAATGTGATGTCACGCGATATAAAGCTAACGTCAAAGGTGACGTGAGGGTAATGTCAAAAGTTTGAAGGCAGTGTCAAAAGTGTTGTTAAGGTAATGTGAACCCGATGCGAACGCAATGTCAATGGTAAAGGAGGGTAATGTCAACCCAATGTGAAGGTAATGCCAGTGGTAATGTGAGGGTAATGTCACGCGATTTGATGGTAATATCAAAGGTGATGTTAAGGTAATGTTAACGCGATATGAAGGCAATTTCTCATGTAATAACGCCTTGAAACATGTTATGGTTTGTAAAATGGGTGTATTGCTTCGGTAAAGCCATATTTCACTTTTGCATGTTAATTCGACGAATATTCTTTCGCCTTCTTTTGACCAGTTTCAAAAATAATGTCACGTATCCATGGTTCGATAGTTTTAAAGAACGTGTAAAATGAATACCTTGAGTCTGGAAGCCATATTTCGCATTTCACCCAAATCCAACGTCATAAGTTTCGTTTAATAACTGATTTATTTCAAATACAATAAATCTGAAAATCTACTTCATAATTTCAGTACATTTTTGCACTAACACAAACAAATGTGAAGAATGTGGAATGAACCGAGATCATTATAGAGGTCGTTTCCTTATTTTGAAATAAATGACCACAAGTATTTGTTCAAAGGCAATGACAACTTCACAAACAATTACTGGATTGTTTAAAATAAATCTGTTTCAAAATAGCCTACCAAAATATATGTTTTTTTTTGTTTGTTTGTTTTTTTGTGTGTTTGTTTTTGTTTTTTTGTTTTTTTTTGTTTTTTTTGTTGTTTTTTTGGCTTCAGAATTGCTACGTTGTTGAAATCAATAAAAAGCGACTAATAAACATCTGCTTGCTTATGGTGAATGTAATCTTGAAAAATTCAACCTTGTTTCAGCCCAAAAAACCAATGGCTTCAATAGGACCGGGCGATATCGGAGGAAGAAAAACTAAGTCTGGTGTGTGTAAAATTTGCTTTGAGATATGTTTTGTGATTTTCGTGCAACTACTGGAAAAGTAAAATGAAAGAATTATAGCTAATACAAGGTGTATTAAATTAAGCAAAGAAAAGAATTTGAAAGAAAATGATGATTATTATGCTTAATATTTTTTTTTCTTAAAACGAACCCGGTACCGGGTCGCAGGGTTGGCAGACTTTGTAGTGATATTATGTTTGAATAACAAGCAGCCAATGACTGATTTTGAGTTGACACACTAATATTGACCATTACAGAACCATCAAAATGACTGTATTTTTTTTTCTTTGTCTTACTTTCGACGTCGTTTCCAGACTAGATATACAAAACTGTCCATAGGTTTGTTTTGAAATCTGACCCACGGATAGAGTACATATTGCAAGTGCTGAACGTCGTATTTTTTCGGTTTCATGAAAAATTGTCAAAATGACGGCACTTTTTCTATTTTTGGAACTATTAATTGGATTTTTTGAAATTTCACATACAGCCAGATCAGATATTGGAACGATGCAGCGTCGTGTTTTATTCCGATTCATGAAAAATTGTCAAAATGGCAGTAATTTGAAATTTAGTAAAATAAGCATTTATACACTGTTATCCGCTTAATGGAATCGCGTCTGCTACATCTCCGAACTATAGGTCGGATTGTTTTGAAACTTCACACACGGATAGAACTCATATTGAAGCTACGTCGTATTTTTGTTCGGATTAAGGAAAAATTGTTAGAATGACAGTATTTTGAAATTTGATAAAACTTTTATATAACTGCGTAATTGAAAGTGTCGTCCATGCTGTGTCTCCAAAACTATTTCTTTTTAATTTCACACACGGATAAAACAGATATTGCAGTTTGCCAAAATAACCCTTTTAAACATAAAATTTTGCTTTTATCGAAATTTTAAAATGTAAATCGATTAGAGTTGTGAAAAGCGTGATGGAAGTGGCAGTAGTATGGCACTTTGCAAAGCGAACCGATTTTGGGGGATCGTGTCTATCGGAGGCTGTAGTCATTTTCAATATTTCGCTAAGGTAATACCAGGCTGCGTTTGTTAGTTTTATTATGACGTCACGGAATTCCCCGGCTTATACCCAAGCAAAGGGCACGACACAATGGTCATGAGCAGACAGGCCAACAACGGAAAATTGTTACTAATTATTCCGCAATTTTCATTTTACTTTTGACTTATTGACCAGTTCTCCGCCAATCAAATCTTCTGACACAGATTAGTCAAATAGGAATTCAATATATTTTACACAGATGTGAGGTTTTGCTTTTAGTTTTGATGTAATCCGTTTCAAATTTTTGAAGAACAAACAACGGAGCGAAAACCTTCAGAGACAAAAACGAAGGACATATGGGGACAAGACGAGGTTCAAGAAGGTGCAGAATTCGATGATTCCCTCGACCCAAGACCACAGCCCGAGTAAGAAAATAAAACGGCAAATTCTTGCAAAAAAACACAGTAGCTACAACGTCATATCGGATGAAAATATGCGGTTTATAATATTTATTTATCTGCTAAAAGACTCGAGAGAATGGAATTTTGGAATTGAGATTTGACTTGTTGATCTGTGGTCTTTTGAATGCAATTATTATCCGCCAGGGGGATATAGTTTTCACTCTGTGCACCTTCAGTCGCACGCGCCTAGAGCCTTTATTAGTGGATGGATTCGTTTGAAATTTTACCCAGGGGGGTGGTTCCAACCCTTGTGCAGTGCTGTGACCAGGAATTTTTGAAATACTACAGAAATTGACAAAATTGTGAATTTTTAAACTTTTGCAAAGTGTGTTTTGGATTTATTAGTGGATGGATTCGTTTGAAGTTTTACCCAGGAGTGGTTCCAACCCTTATGCAATGCAGTGACCAGGAATTTTCGAAATACGACAAAAATTGACAAAATGGTAACTTTAAAAAAAAAAAATTACTTTCAAATTTTGCCCAAACCACGGGGGATTCGTGCCTCCCGAGCATCTAGTTTTTCCTGCAAGAATTCTTCAGTTGGTAATGTATTCAGATGAGCTTGTTAGTCGCTCCCGCTTTATGTGTAAATGTACTTTATTTTGTAGATATGATATAGTGTATAAGCAAGCTGTAACGACAGAAGACATGTTTCTAGGGATGGGCAGCCGGACCCCAGCCACATCTAGTTGTGAAGACATGGTGGTAAGCAATAAAATAATACCTCTTTCAAACGGTTAAATTATACACTTCGTTCACATTGCAGAATATTTACCTCATAAAAATTGGAGGATACGATTATCCAGGGATGAAACGATTCCCCAGCCTCTCAAGTTTTCCGTTCCTGGCGAGGAATTAAAACACACCGGCACACATGTACTCCAAGCCTCGGGTGCATCCCCCCCGACCTCCCCTGAAAAAAATGCCCTAGGAGAAAATCCCCCCCCCCCCATTTATTCCAACCATGAAGAAAACCCCCCTATATTTTTGCAATGCCTGGAGAAAATCCCCAATCTCCATGGAAATTAATTTTTTAAACAAATATTCAGTTTATGTATTAAACGCATTAAAATTTTAAAGTATTGTTAGTGGAGTACTTCTATGAAAAGTTGTCACTGTGAGTTCGTTGAGTGCAGATTATTCTCCTTACATGTACTGCGGAATTTGATGAGATTCACTAGATTTATTATTAAAAGTACCTACGCTGTTTCTGACGTACTGAGCTATGATCGCAAACAAAGACAGAAGCGCTTGTTAATCCCTCCAGTCTGTTATCACTTCAGTAAAAATGGTTCTGATATGTAGATGGGGAGGGGAAGGGGTTCTCCGTGAATGACAAACAGGGGGTTTTTCCCCGGGAGGGAATGGGGGGAGGTGCTCGTGGGTATTTTCTGCGGCATTCCCAAGTCTCAATACCTCAAACAGGGTCTCCGGGTTTTCATCTTTCTATCCCCAGTCCTACACTATCTCCACTGCTCCTTTTAAAGGAAAATGCTACACAAGAATGAACTTAAAAAAAATATCCTTTTTTTCATTTGCTTCAGAATTCTTATTTTAAATAATACGGTGTTTTAATAAAATGTAATCTGTATGTGACGATATTCGGTACATTTTATATGGCAAAGGATTTGGACAAAAAACTACAGTTGTAATGTTGTCTTTTAGGTTAAAATAAAGCTGCCTGGTACAAAAATTGCAGACGTGGATTTAGACGTGAAACAGAAATTTCTGGACTGTCGGACGCCTAAGTTGTGAGTAAAATAATTCTAAAATTGTCCCTTTTTTACAGTCCCAGTGTCTGTATTAAGCTGACAAATTGTCTATTTGAAAATTAAAACTTGGAGGAGAAATAGCATAAGTTGCAAAGAATTTGCCTTTGGCCTTGACTTAAGCTCGACGATTCGTCTGATCTTTTTTGTCTTTCAATTTCGACTTTTTCAATGGTCTTGTTTTTCTTCTCCAAAGAAAAAGTTCTGTCAGTTCAAATCAATGCAGGCCTGTATAGAAGGCGAGAACTTTGGAGCTCTTATCATTTCAAATGCGAAAAAGATTGAAAAAGGAAAAAAAGACTTCTGAGTTCTATCATCTCAAATGAAGACCAGACAGTATAAAAGAAGATATACTGCGGGGTCTATATGTTTCTACAACTGCGGGGCGTGAACAAAATAATATTCCGTCACTGTCATTTGCTGTCAAGATATCATGCTGCAATGAACGATAATCCCTTTCAAAAAAAAAAAAAAAAAAAAAAACGGTGGGAAGAAGAAACAGCATCTAATCCAAGCATGCATCCATGTCCCCAAATGTTATAAACAGAGGCGGTTTACAAAGAAAATCAAAACAATGTTGAAATAATTTGAGCCAAAAAAGCCAAAATGTTTGCTCAAAACATATCCGAACTTTTTAAAACAAAAATCTCCCCTCCCCACCTCCCTACTTTGTATGATTCCGATATTCAGGCGAATTGACGTACTTTTCAATTCAGGCGAATGGTCGCCAGGCAAATTGTCGTGGATTCGCACAAAATGGATCATCTCATATTTTTCTTTTTTAACAATCAGTTAAAAAGTAGTCACCCACAATTTGACGAATAAATAAAAAAAAGTCACACACAGTTATAAATTTCAACTAAATGTCGTTGATGCTAATTTCTGCCAAAACGTCAGGTTACCTTTACATCCATTTGAAAAATTCTGCCAGTCCTCAATGTTGTTCGTTTTCTTTTGTAGTAAGCTAGGTCTGCATCTGCCACACCCAGTCGACCATAAGAATGGGAAAGCTCAGTGGGACGGTAACACGGAGATGCTCTCGGTGACTTTACGCCTGACTCGCGAATACGACTTCATGAATTTTTAACACGTGGTGAAAAGTCTTGTCGGCCGTTGAATTTCACAAAGGTCTCAGATGGCTGCATATCATTTAAGTAAAAAAAGTGCAGAAGGAAAAGTTATTTACCTCATGCCCTCAAGGTTCCAGTGTGTTGAATGAGAACCAGTGAGAAAACAGACACGCTTATGATTAGCTTCGTGAGATCTTAACAGACTTTCCACAGAATGCCGCCAAGCAGAGGTAGTTCCATTGGTTTGTACGGCCTTCTGTTGTGATTTTTTACATGTACTGGCTAAAATGCAGTGTAACCATAAGAAAAAATTTATACCAAATTCTGAACTAACTGGATAATCTGTTTTATGTTTGTGCCCATTTTCAAACCGATAAAAAATGCAAATACAAAATTGTGAAGCCAGTGGGAGAACTTCAGCATGTTATAAAACAGCACTTGGTGGATGGCTCGGGAAGATCTGCTTCGAGCTCACATCCCGTGAGGTGGATGTTCCAGCATGCTGATGACCGGTGTTGTTAAGATTAAAACATATTCAGGGCATGAACTGTCCACACAGCTTATGGCGTTACCTTTAAATCATTTCATATTTAAAGTCTTGGGTAGAAGGGTGGGTAGGGAGGAAAGGGGGGAGGTGTTCAGTTTACAGCCCACTTGTGTTCAGGGTACTCTCGGATGTCTTGGCGATGCCATTTCTGCTGCTGTTTTGAGGTACAGTCGAAACCGCTTAATTGTACAATTCGATTGGCCGATTTCATCTGTATATTTATCGCCCATTTAGTAACCGCATTCAGGTCTGTGATACGTCGTACATGTACTGTGTATGCAAAATGCCGTCCATTAGTGTGTTATTCTTTATAAAGTGGAGTGTTTGTCGTATCATTTACGTATAACATTAAACGTTCGTGTAAAGATGGTTTACAACCACTGCCCGAAATAGTTGTAGTCGTACAGAATTGTCGCAAAGCTTAGAATTCCAAGACTCAGATTAAGTGGTAAAATAGAACGATACAAATAATGGTAAAAGAAGTGAAAAAGTAAGTTCTACTTTTTGTTATATTTTTACAGTGAAACCTCCACCAGTGAACAACCTCTGATTAGTGTAATCAGTTATTTCTTCGACTTTTTTATCTTTCACTGATATTCACTTGTTTAGCGAACAATTTTGTATAATAAAATTTTACGGGTCCGTAAGGTGTGCATTATAAGGAGGTTTCAGTGTACTTATTTTTATCTCGTAACAAAATAATAAAAAATTTAAGAAAGGAATCCATGATATTCAATTTTTCATTTTATTCAGTACTACAGCTATATGTGTTTATGTTGATCAACTTAAGCAAAACTGAATACGGAAAATAATATCGAAGAAAGTGCGCGGCCTAATGACTGAATAGGTATTTTTTCTCTTCAAAATATGAGCAAAAATGAAATTTCGTTATAAATTTCAAAGCAAAACTGAACTAAAATACCATGGTTATATGCGACTGATTTTAATATTGGACGGATGGCCAACCACGCGGATGTAAATGCTTTGGATATTGTTTCAACCTCTACCCTAAGTGTAGTTATAACCATGACATGTACCTTGTGTTCGTACATTCGGCCAAAAACACTAGAAACGCATTCTTCACAACTGTACAACAGATAACTCACCACGGTGTGAGAGGGTGGAGACTGGTCATTTTGGTACCAAAATGGTGAGCTGCTTGACATAAATACAAGATATCAGACGACCTGCTTTAAAAGTGAAAACTACTTTTAGATACAGCAAACAATTCTAACCGTTACATAATCTCCCCCATATGTGAAACAGCTTGGCAACCAAATGGAAACAAGTTTGCATCTAAAAAAATAGCTAGACCTGCTGAGGCCTGTTAAACAACCATAACATTCCATGGTCAGTCGTTGAACTGTGGGTAAGGGGATTCTTATTCTTCCTCCATGTCCCCAAATCCAGAAAGAAAAATGTTATGCTTCGGTGGAGGATACACTACATATTGATTTTTGTGACATCTGTGGTACGACCCCACCTGTGTTTGGGTGACAGTTTTGCTCGAACCAGTTAACTGATCTGTCCTAAAAAGGTGTCAAATGTAACACACATGATCCATTTCTGCAGTAAAATATAAATACAGTGAATGTCGTGCTTTCTTTTGACTACCACCGACCCACAAACTTTTTATTCCGGACTTTTTCCCACTGCTTTACATATATATATATATATATTGGCCAATGCTCGGGCTATGCAGTCTAAACGCATACAAAAACACCAACCATCGGAAAATTTATTAAGAACAGTGGACTGGTTTATTTACTGCATCCTTGACATAAATGATGTGTGAAAAAGTTTAACAGCAGCACGATGCGCTCGACTGAGTATACTGACCCCAAAACACACGCAATATCCTTACATGTAAAGTGGTCCATGTCACATGTTGAAGTCACAAAAGTTGCACCAGAAAGATAAAATTTTGCACAGACTAGCAATTAGAATACAATATATACTGTGTGTGAGAATGAAAGGTTTCAGTGACCTTTTATTATTATCCAGGTTCACATTATTTATTATATCGCTTTCTAAAGCCATTTGCATTTTCTCTGACGGAGACATGAGAGGAATCTATGCGGCATTTTACAGCAATCTCCGACGATAACAGTCAGTCACACCGTTTATATATATATCTTCTAGTGGATCTATTTCATTCCGAAGATCTGCACTTGACTGCGTGATTTTTTTTGTTCCAAAATATTTGTTGGAAACTTTTTTCAGAATTATAGTGACTGCGCCCGACCATGACACGCACCAGTCTTTTCATTGGCCAAATATCAGCCAAACATATTTTCTTCTAGCAAGTAAAGTTCAATTAGTCCAAATGCTATCTGAAATTCACTT
The DNA here is from genome assembly GCA_949752745.1 of Protula sp. h YS-2021. Taxonomy (NCBI): domain Eukaryota; kingdom Metazoa; phylum Annelida; class Polychaeta; order Sabellida; family Serpulidae; genus Protula; species Protula sp. h YS-2021. The sequence continues at coordinate 43,686,638 of OX457025.1, forward strand.
TTTCTTCGATCCAACCAAAAGTACACGCAGCCTTGAAAAAAAAAACGATTACAAACTGCTTGAAGAACACACACTTTGCGCGCGCACATGTTATAATGAAATGTTACAGACTATTTCAGATAAAGAAGGTAGATCTATATTCTATCTGAGAGCTATGTAACACGAATTTATAAATTTACGCTATTACAAATGTACAGATAACCAAATGTCAAATCATTGAAAATTGATCCTGATTTCAGGTTTACTACAATTCGGAATGCATCGATTTACTAAAATCTATTAAATATGTACCTGTGCACCAAATATGTGAAATACTTCTAATACCTCCCCCGCCTCCCCTTCCCCTGTGAGTAAGCACATAATGACGTTCTGTTTCTGCCGACAAATTCCATACCTGGCACTAATTACCCGCAACACATAAAACTGAAACAACACACAAGACCTGACTGACACGGCATGATTCAGTTCTTATTAAGGTTTTTATTTAGTCTATCTTTGCTTCTGGCTTTCTTCCTTCAGTCCAAGCAACGTAAATAAACATGATTAATACTAAATGCACTGTTGTTATGGCTACTATTGCTGCATAAAAATAACTATTTGTACTGGACATCCCGAATATACCTGCAACAAAGAAACACTCCCAAGATGTTACAAACCAAAGCAAGGAATAAACGCAAAATAATCGTTTTCTAAACGAACTGAACGAATGAATTCTTTGAAAAAATCAAAATTGTATTTATATTAGCATAGCCAAACATTAACAGGTGCTGTGACGTAATTGTTTAATAGGATGAATACTTGGCACTTTGCATTGTCTCGCGAACGTTTACAAATACCTTAAAATAAGTTCTGCCCCATCTTAAAAGGTTGTTTAATTGAACATTTGATATAACTTATTACAAATGTTGACATGTGAAATAAACAAAATCAACCAACTTTCTTCTGCACCAAAGTGTACTTTTGATAATTACAAATAGATCATATAAATGCAGTTTTTTTCACCACTTATTATTTAAGTTCAGTAACCCTCAGCTTCTTACCTTCAAAAACATAGGCTTTACTTGTGAAGTAAAAAGTGATTGGAAGAATGATTATCAGAAGACTATAAAACAACAGCTTCACCAGAACCTGCGTCGTTGTTGTGTCCTGGCCGCTGCAAATAAACAATTCCCGCGCTTAGAATGTAATACCCTTTCGAAATGGAAAGAAACCTCTGGAATGCTTGGGAAGTTAACCCATTCTTACTACTACATTCTCTAAACCGAAAAACACCCGTTTTACTTCACGAGTGTCAGAGCATGTGAAAAAAAAAACAAAACAAAAAACAGGATTCCTGGTGTTGTTTCAAAGTGTCTTCTTGAAAACGGTAAATGAACCAGCGAAAGTGGAGCTCCTCCCAAAACTGTCTGCTTCTTCCACAGACATTGCCTCCACTTGTCCCAAGCTCGAGGTTTACACGTTACACACCACATTTCTGGATTACAGTTTTCAAAGTGACAACTTATGGAATGAACTCACCCTTAAAAAATAGCGTTTTTTGATGAAAGGAATTTGGGTACAAATAGTATAACTCCTGCATTTTTTTCCAATATGAAATCATAATTTCTCATTCGATTGTTTCACCTGATATCCTTCACCGTGCGGGGATGACTTGATGCTATTCGTCACCTTTCATTTCAGCTCTGAGGTACTTTTCAGACCACTCCCGGACTACTTGGGGTGTAAAAATAAAACTGGAGTACGTGTGCGACTGCAAGAACTTTTGACCTTGAATTTCTTGGTATTGAAGCAATTTTAACATCATTTACACCGCATGTTCGGACTGACTCCTATGTACAATTGCACAAGGATTTTCAAAGTCAAAGATTAAGTGATCTGTGATCTCGGATCTCGATGAAGACAGAGCGATTTTGACCACATGTTCCGACTCCAAATCCAAACAAACACGATAAAAGGTTTTAAAGTTAACGATGACTGTGACCGCATTCTAGTTCGTTGTTGTCCAACATTCGGCAGTTCGGTCTGTTGTGTATAACACATTTTTACTCTGCAGACCCACTGGGGATTCCGCAAAAGAGTACTTATATAAAAGAGAAACTACTCTTTAAAATATCCACCCGCTCTGTGTTTTACGTAACAGAGATCTCCTCAGAGGTCAGCTCTTTTATAACGCATTCTAGTTGGTATGTTTCGGTATGTAGTGGCGCATTTCGGTCAGGTATTACTTGGAAGCATTTTTTTATTAAAAAAATTGTCTGTTTCGTACTGTAAACCTCCTAAATTATTCCATCCCACCCCCAGGTTTTTACTGCACAAACTGGTAACCCAACTTGTTATATGCTGCGACGAAAATATTCCATTTTTTATGTTTTCTGTGATTTGTTATAACAATAAAATCTACGTTTTTAACCATAAAAGCAGAAATCTGGACTTAAATAACGTTAGCAATTGGTGGCATTCGTACTGTTGAATAAGTGAGTATCAAACTTTTACTAAATTAGCTAACAGATCAAACTTTATTCCTCGAGAAATGATCTGGTTTTCATTTAATTGGAATTAGTTTCAGTCAATTTTCCTAAAACATTCATTCCTGGTCACACTGAAACTAAGACAACCTAGACAAAGAACAAGTCTAGAAAACATTAAAAGCAATATATTGTATAGAACATGCAGAACCTTAATCTTTCAAATATCTTCACTATCTCTGCGAACCAAACCGACCTTTCAATAAACCCAATCAAGCCTGAAGTCGAACCGTATCATCATTATCATGTCTACTAAATATCTTTTTCAGTGTCGACAAGCTACCTGAACTCTGCGCCATTTCCAGTCATGGTTTTTATTTACCATCGACAGTACACCACTGATATTTCTTTCTGTTGGTATTTCAAAGGCCCTCTTTGCTCACCCTGTACTTACACGAGAAACATCAACCGCATACTCATAGTTGAAGGTGAAAGAAATACCTTCAAAATTAGAACATGCATGATGGTGTTCTTTACACAACCAATCTAACACAGGAAAGATTGCTGACGCAGCATCGCCTTCTGGAGAACGAATGCTATTTTGCAATTTAACTGTGATTATAAGACACAGGGAGTGACAATACACTCCCGTATAAAGAAACGATAAGTAAATTTTGTGCCAGTGGTGCGAATCCTATACCATCGCCCAGCCCCAAGATCCATCCCTATATGTGAACATTAAATGTTTTACGATGGTTGGGATTTTTGCAGGCTCACTAGCTCACGAGCTTCGTTTAAAACTTTATTTGCAGGTATATTCTCGGGAAGTCTGTATACGTGGCCAAACTAGTTTGTTTGCTCTGGTTTTTCGCCACACTTTTTCGTTTTCTGTATAACACGTCAATAATCTCCCGCTTGATAGACGTTTCAAATGTTGACGAAAAATCAATTTAAGATATTGCAGCATACAGACACCCTGTTTGAAGCTTTAGCTGGCACTGAATGTTTAGAAGCTCCCCAGAATTATTTACTATACTATTATAATTATAATTGTTCTAAGTATTCAGTCATGAACATTTAGGATACTTGATACTAATTGTCAACTTGTGAATACGTTTATGGCAAAATAGAATTTTGATGATATTTGCCAGTTTTTTTGTTTGTTTTTTTTTTATCATTTCTTTATACCATTATTCAAACCGATTCGATCGAAACGCAAATTTTTTTCGGCAAAAGTATCAGTACGAATCCGCTTATTGCAAACATTTTTAAGCATGTCTTCCAAGTTTTTTCTTTAAAAGCCCACTAAGAAGTACCCTAGCACATTATTTTCGACCTCGACGAAACTCCAAAACTTCAGTAAAGATTTTTGCAATTGTATATGCATTAGGGTTGGCGACTTTACTTGAGGTTTCTATGTCTTGATCTCAAGAAAATATCTATTTTTCTCAGCACAACAGTGTTATTTGCCAATAAAAATTATGCGCCATAATTTTTAATTGAGCTATTTATATGATGAACTTTTTTCTAAAACTACGCCATTGGTCCGAGTCGTGCGCCAAGATTGGCAAAATTAACATCGTTGGTAAGTTCTGTTATAGGAACTATGACTCTTACTCTCATGGGACGACAATAAGATTCGAAAGATTCATCTTTGACTAGTAGATAAGCGGATTCATAGTTTTGTCTACTCGTACGAGGCAAAGAACATTCAAATCGAACAGCACATCGTAATTGGTTAAATTACAAATTGTTAGCTGCAAAAGATTATCACGGTTTATAATCAGAATCTCATGGTGAAATGCGTGGCTTGTAGTTTGTAAATAAGGCTGGAATAAGTGTTTTGACATTGAAAGAACATATTTTCAGTTTTGACAATTACGGCGTGCTGTTCAGTTTTATATTCTCTCCTTGATCTAGGCAAGAAGAGGACTCCAGACTCAATGCCGAAATACATCCAAATCAATTTGAAAAGGATATTGAGGTATTTCGGTGTTAGAAACCATTTTGATATATTATAAATAAATTTTCACACATTATAATTAAGTTTTGTCATCTAACCAATACATCATGAAAGAGAAAATCAACTTTTAATACATTTTCCTTATTTGTTTCTTTATGTTTTTCCCCAGTGGAATCTTGTGAATTTCCTCCTCTGCGCATGTGCACTTGAAATCCTAAACTGGCTATAAGCCTAATCACACTTTGGGTGCTTCGATTAAAATGCGCAAGAATTTCGAATGAAAAGGAACCGGGTAGAAAATCGAAGTAATCATAGAAAAAATACAGCGAAAACAGCTTACACTCGAAAAATAACAAAAACTGAAATTTTGTATTCGAAACGCAGAATTTTCGCGCATTATATTCGGAACGCCCAAAGTGCGTTTTGTCTTATTTCCCGGTGGACATAAAATCTTTTAATATCGCCTAAGTTTGGTGCCTGTTATTCAGATGGAATGTTATTTACTAGTTCATTATCATGTGTCATACATAAATAGCCAATTTTTTTATCACTTAATAGTATCATATTTTTATTTTAGATGTAAGCTGCAAAATATTACCTTAAACTAGCCCTTACTTCATCCATTTTCGCAACGTTATTTACACGAGATCTGCACGGATATTCGAGTGCTAATCAACTCGACTTGGAAGAGTAAAACGCAGAATCTGCTTAAGTTTACACAAAATAACAATTTTATTAGGGAAGAAGCAAATGTTATCCTGACTTCGGGTGCTTTACCGCTCGCTTTGCTCGATAGCTATTGTATAGAGGGTTTTGGCTGTATTACAAAGTCATACTGTTGTCGTGTTTCTCAACCCGGACCCTCTCACATTTTAGCGAAGGCTACAGTGTAGCATACGACACCACACCTGTGCTATAACAACAATATATACCTCTGGATTCCAAAAAATAGTTAAGAAAACCACGAAAATTCTTCCTCAATATAGCACCCTAGTTTAGTTAAAATCTTGGAACTCAATCAAATGTTTAATAAATTTTTATTTCCTGCTTTAAATATTGTTTTATATTGTATTTATATCTGCCACAATTGCACAAATATTGTATTTGTGCAATTGTAGCAGATATCAGTGGGTTTTTTTTCGGATCAAGAGCACATCATTGCTCACCAGAGTATTGCTTCCCCTTTTTGCTAACTAACCCATGAAGAGAGACACGTGTTTCTAATGTACCCGCATTAGTTCTACCAGTCAATAGTAATCTGTCCCTTTAAAAATTACAACAAAGTTCTAGCTGGCTATGAAACGTTAAACGATTATCTTGTTTTAGAAATTATCTATTTTTATGTAATTGCCAGGTACAAGACAAAATAGTTGATGAATTTTTAACGATTTGTTGATTTTACTAGCTATCTCAAATGTTTTGCTAATAATCTTTTCCCGGAAGTAAATAAACGATCGCCAAAAAGGCGAAAAGAAGTCGAAAAAGTTAACCTGCCGTAATATAACTTAAATAGGGTGTCTCTACATTTTTTATGTCAATATGTCAATAATTCAAGTAAAAGGATCTGGAGGTAGTATAAGTACCGAAAGAGCCCTGTTTGTTGGCGCAAGAATTCCCGATGAAATCAAAGCTCTTCCAAAGCCGCTGTCTACTTTGGATCAAGGAACGTTTAGGACACTGCTTCAAGGTTTGCCTCCTTTAACGTTTTGAAATTCGAGAAGAGAAATCGAGATGGATGGTAGATTTAGAACCTATCTATCTATCTGTTTATCTCTCTCTCTCTCTCTCTCTCTCTCTCTCTCTCTCTCTCTCTCCTATAAAGTCTACCCCTATTGGCTGAGTAATGGAACGCTTCGTAGCTCTGGCAGAGATAAGTAAGAAGGAGCTGACTTGGAGCTAGTGCATCACCTAAGCAAATGCGTACATCTGGATCTGTCCGATGAAGATATCGTTTCAACTGTATTTTTTGGGATAATTCTAATTTTCTTTCAACATACATACTTTCAAATTAAAAAAACCACCATGTGATCTTTTGAAAGTTATTTTACACATTATAATAATAAAGCAATGGTGGAAAAACATAATATAAATAATGTCATTATTTATATTATGTTCTTCCATCATTGCTTTATTCGTTTAAACCAAATTGTTATGATTGAACCGTCAAAACACAAATTTCAAAGTACGAATCTACTTATTATCTCACAGGTTTAACAACCTGTCAGAGAATAGGTTTTATGTAAAACGGTTTTTTTTCAAATCATCGTTTGTTTTATTGTCAGTTCTCTATACAACCACCACCATGAATTTTAGTCAAAACGCCAAACAAATTAATACGCAAATCTGAAAGCGATTTGGCTCTTTCAGTGAATCCGCGACGTTTCGTCTGGTGACGTTTCGTCCAGCGACGTTTCATCTAGCGACGTTTCGTCTTTACATGCAAAGTGCGACGTTTCGTCTAAATTTCGAAAATGTAAACCTTTATCTTTTGTACTTTTTATACTTAATGCAAACATGGGAGTGAAAAAAACTCACAATTCAGGCTTTATTCATCATACATGAAATTTATTTACAAATGTACAAAAATCTCACACTTCAGGCCCTTTCATCATACATGAAATCAGCAAGCAGACCAGCAGTTCAGTACCTCTATGACACTTAACTTTCTTGATTTTGCCGGTTAATTGACTGCGGTATAACCGGTCGTACTCCGTTTATCTGGCATTTCATGGCAAAGAAAAGAATTTATTTTGAGGTAAAACTTCAAAGCTTTACTACAGGGCATAGCATAGAAGGGATTTCTTTGACACGAATCCACATCTCTTCACCGCACTCCGGGAGGCTAGAGCCTTGCTACTTTGGGGAACATTCCTTTTTGTGGGATAAGTGACAAGTAAAACTCAAGAACAATTATTTGTTCGAATCCACATATCTTCATCGCACTCCGGGGAATATTTGAAATGAAAAAAATATAAATATAATAATATAAATAAAAATGATGAATCAGACGAAACGTCGCACCTTTGCACATTGAGATACCTCTTTCAGTATCCGTTTTGAAATATACTTAAGAAAATGCATGTCGTTGCATTCTTGATGCAAAATGCGTCATTTGGGTTGAAAACGCAGCATGAACTTGAACTTCAAGTTGAACTAGATTGAGTATTCGAAGTGTGTTTTAATATTCGTATTTTTGTTTCTTAGGAGTGCAATTAGGACTTCCATTCAGGTTTTTCCCTTTTACAGTGTAGAATTACGTGTGAAGTTTCTAAATAAACATATGTAAATGGTTTACAACATTTAAATTATAACACCATGGTTAAGAGATTATTAAATATGAATGTTAGAAAAGCAACTCTTACGAATAATAAAAAATGTTATGTTTATGAACCAGCCGCGCCAATCTGAAAAAAAATAATTCAGGTACTTTTGGTAGAAATGTTCCCTCTGCCAAGTCACTGTTTGAATCAGTGACTGGACAGAAAACTTTTCACTATCAATCTTGTATTGGGGTTTTCTTACATTGCAAATTTCGTTCATAAAGATTTAATCAGGGCTCACTCAAATATCGAATGTCTTTAGTTATAATTCAGATAATTCATGATCACTGTAATTAAGGATAAAGTAAAATATTATTTCTAGTTCGACAGCTGGGTGAGCTTGCTTTCAAGTTCAGCATAAATATTCCCCTGATAGACTTCTTTAAAGTGACTGTCTTGTTTGGCACTTGGGCCAAAATTGTCAGAATATGCTGAAAACGGCGATTTATGGAAGATAAACGCAAAATCGCAGTTCCCCTTCAATATTAAATTTGGCAAAATTTTTGGGGCTGTGTCACGAAATTATAAGTCATATGATATATCAATTTCGATAGAAAGACAATTACTGAAGTTTCTGAATACGAATATTCCACTGTTCATAACAAAAGCATTTTCTAAGATATTAAATCAACAGGTGAAAAATAAGCAAACAAATAATAAAGAGATGGAAAAGTTTTGCAGTCGAGAATTTTTAAGGTGGCATCGCATCAGTTAAGGAGGTAATTATCCGTTCCACGGTTCATTTGAAGGTCTGAAACTTCCTTTGTCCTGTTAACCATAACTATTCTATGTATTTGTGAAAATGTTAATGTATGATAATATTTTTGTTGCAAATTTGTAGCAAGAGAAAGAACGAAAAAGGAGAGACACTTGTACAAAAGCTATTTCTGCCCGAGGTTTGAGAAAATTGTTTTTGTTTTATGCAGTGTTGGTGAAAGATTTCGAAGGAAAAGTGGTAGAAGGGTGCATCATGGACGAACTCACAACCGATTTGAAAGAAGAAACTATTGCTGTCATCTATTCAGGCCTCCACAAGTTGTTAAAGTTGGCGCTACGGATACCAACATCAAATTTAAAACAGCAGGTTAAAAAATAAATTTAAAATTATTTTCTGTTTGATTCAGTTCAAGCTAAATGAACTTGTCAAGGCCAACGTTAAAATGAAAGTTTTTTGTAACGATGTCTAAATGGTTCTAAAATTGGTTTTATAATCATGTATGTGTGTTTGTATGTGTACTTGCTTGGAAAAATCAAGCAGGTAGTTTCTTTTGTATACAGTTTCATTTATTCATTTAACAAAAAAACAAATACTTATGCCTTACTTTTTCAGTATTGTGTGTTCAATCAGTCCATTTACTTTGTTGTCTTTTAAGTTTATTCTTAAATAGACAGTTGTAATCTAAACAAGATTTGCGTTTTGTTATCAGATGTTTATGGACGATTTAAAAGAACTGAGGTATGTACTTGTGTTTTATTTCAATCAGTTAATAAAGTTTATACAGTGTCCTTTCTGAAATGTACTGTAGCTAAAAAATCAGTTGACCGGGAAACCACATACTGAATACTGCATCTCCATTTGCTATGCTCTTTGGTTATTTTAAATTCTTTTGATATTATATTTCCACCGTAAAATGGAAAAATTTTGTTTTTGTACTTTTTGTGTGTGTATGTGGGGGGAGGGGGGAGGAGGGGAGGGGGAATGTATGAGTGCGTGCGTCTGTTGTAGGCACTTGATTTTGGTAACACGATAAGTCACTAATGAAGCGTTGGATCAGCTTCAAACTTGTTGGCATTATACCTTGGGTTGGCCAGCTGATTGCTAATGCATTTGACACATATTGGACAACGCATGGCGTCATAGGACGTCACAACGTGGCAGTTGCGTCATTACTGTAACTTCAGACTGAAACGTCGGATTAGTTTCAAACTGGGTAGGATGATGTCTTGTGTGGATCCGACGGTTCATGATGTGTTTGGTGTATAGAGTGCCAAGTATGACGTCATATGACGTCATTACGTGTTTTGGACACTGGACTTTGTTAAAAGGATAAATGTCAAACGACAAGTTGGATCCACTTCAAACGTGGTAGGAATCTGCCTTTGATGAGTTCGACGGTTCACATTGTATTTGGCATATATAGTCTAACGTATGACATCATATGACGTCAAAACGTGTTGTGGGCAACACTTTTTTAATAGGATAACTGGAGAACGACAAGTCGGATCAGCTTCAAACTTGGTGAGATTATGCCTTGGATTGGAATGCCGTGTGTCTTTGTAGCTGACGCATATTGGGGAACGCGTGACGCCATGACGTCAAACGTGATTGCATCGCTTCTGCTCTGAAGTTTGGGGAAGGGAGGTTTGGTAGCAACAAGACTGATCAGCTGGGGTGGTTCAATGCAGAACCGTTCCGAGGGGAGCGGGTGAGCTAGTGGGGTTTGATGGAGGGTGGGGAGTAGAGAGGGAGGGAGGAGGTAAGCGGTATCTTCGCTAACCAGTGCACACATTTTCGCGACTGACTGGACATAGCATAACACAGCATTTTCTGTGGGCCTTTTCTGCTGTGGTCGTATTACACGCCTCTGCAGGACTGTGCATTGATTTTATTGGACTGACAAGAAAGTTGATTTCAATGCCGAGCTTTTCCATATATGGGAGCGGTTTTGTAACATTTGCTTGCAGTACTTGGAATTATTGTTCGCTTTGTAAGTGGGTCATCTGGTATCACCTGCTATGACAGGCAGTTCACCATTTTGGCGCAAATGTGTCCACCCACACCCCTCATCCATCCCCCTCCCCACCGAGGCGAGACATGGACTGTACAATGGTGAAGGATGCCTTTCTTGTGCTTTTCTTTCTTCTTCTTTATTGTTCCAGACCGGGATAAAAAAGACAATCAAGATAAGGTAAAAAGACGTACACTAAATTTTGTTTGTAGTTCCTGTTTTCTAGCTACTACCTTTCTGAATCGGATAAAAAGAAGAACAGTTAACCCGCAAAAATACTTACAGTATAATCCTAGTTTACAGTAACCACATTCAACATTGCTTATCTTGTACCTGAACGTGTGTAAAAATTAAGGATTAAGATATCCACAAGTTTTCTTACGTAGCTCCCTCCTTCCCCTTCAACTATGGGATAAAGTTGTTTCGTAACCCGACTTCTGGGCACATCACACACACACACACACGCATATGTGTATATATATATATATATATATATATATATATATATATATATATATATATATATATATATATATATATATATATATATATATATTTAGATATATTTATATGAGGTAAAAATTCTTATAAGTCTGAAATAGTACAAAATTGTGAAAATAAAGCTCTGTAAACCGAAGTCGGGGCAAGCGGTGGAAAAGGATGGGGTAGAGGAGGGGTGGTGTAGGGGGAAACATTTTACAGTGGCTGGTTTATGAAGTGTTTGATGTGTTCTGGTGCACTGATGTTGGTGTGTACTGGCCGCTCTAGTTTTTAATTCCTATTATCTCATAACTGTCGGTATCTCGCATGTTTTTCGCTTGTCCCACGAGTGATGTCACCACGCGATTGCTATGTTTTCAGGATTCCGGATCAGTTCATCAGCGACATTGCCAGTGCAGTATTTGGATCACGGTAAGAGAAATTGATTTACCTTAGCTTCGTAAAACCTCGAAAGGAAATCTTTCTGGGGAGCATAAATGGACTCAGTTAAGTGAATAGGTATAGACTGTACAGCAGGAGAGAGTCAATGATACTGCTAATTTGGCACTGAAATAATTATCATATTCTTTCAATATTCGTACATTATGGAAAGGAGTAATGGTACTCCTCTGCTACTGCTGAAATCATAACTGTCATTTACAGTATTTTCACAGCAAGGAAAGAGGCAATGGTACTTCTGTTTGACGCCTGAAATCATTCAGTCATGTCCTATTAAGTGATTATCCCCCGTGAAACGGAGGGATATAGGTTTGAGATTGTCCGTCCGTCCGTGCCCACAATGATTATGTTATGTGGTGGATTTTCGGTACATCCGTCACTTATGTGGTTTTTCTTCCTTATGTGGTGGTTCTTATGAGGTAGCCACATAAGCACCCATTGAGCACAAAACAAACCACATAAGGGAGTCCGTCAAAGTCCGTTGATCAACTGTCCTGTAACACCATCTGTTGGAAAATAATGCAACTATAAAGCTAATTTCTAAAGCAAATAAGGAGAGCAGCATCCCGCTGTGGGGTGGGGAGAATCTTAAGAATACACCCACTGCGGACAATGTTTGGGGATTTTTGGGGATTTTTTGAGGAATAAACTTCAAAGTGCGTTTCCTCCTACAGTTTTTATCCGATTTCATTTATGTTTCATCTAGTATGAGGCAGCCCTAGATGGGTCGGTCATACAGCTTGTGCTTTTTTACTCGATCATGTTTTTGATTTTAGGGGAAATTTTTGAAGAAAATTCCTCAAAATGAATCTTATCCTACAGTTTTATCCGTCTATTTAACTTGTGTTAATGTGTGGTTATTATTTAACATGCACACTGGTCCGAAATATGAACCGCGCATCGACGCGATTTAAGTTAACATGCGCCGTGATCCGAAATGTGAACCGCGCATCAGCGCAAGTTAAACAAACATGCGCACTGGTTCCAAATGCGAATCGCGCATTAACGCAAGTGAAATAAACATGCGCACTGGTCCGAAATGCGAACCGGGCATCAACGCAAGTTAAATAAACATGTGCACTGGTCTAAAATAAGAAACGCGCATCAACGCAAGCTGAATAAACATGCGCAGTTGTCCGAAATGTGAACTACGCACCAACGGAAGTTGAATAAACATGCGCACTGGTTCGAAATGCGCAACGGACATGGACGCAAGGTAAATAAACATGCGCACTGGTTCGAAATGAGAACCGCGCATCGACGCAAGTTAAATAACTATGTGCACTTGTCCGAACAAAGAACCACGCATCGATGCAAGTTAAGTAATCATGCGCACTGGTCCGAAATGTGAACCGTGCATCAGCGCATGTTAAACAAACATGCGCACTGGTTCCAAATGCGAACCGCGCATTAACGCAAGTGAAATAAACTTGCGCACTGGTCCGAAATGTGAACCGCGCATCAACGCAAGTTAAACATGCGCACTGGTTTCAAATGCGAACCGCGCATCAACTGAAGTTAAACAAACATGCGCAGTTGTCCGAAATGTGAATCACGCACAAACGCAAGCTAAATGAACATGCGCACTAGTCCGAAATGTGAACCGGGCATGGACGCAAGTTAAATAAACATGCGCACTGCTTCGAACTGCGAACCGCGCATCGACGCAAATTTAATAAATATGCGCACTGGTCCGAAATTTGAACTGCGCATCAGTGCACATTAACCAAACATGCGCACTAGTTCAAAATGTGAACCGCGCACCGATGCAAGTTAAATAAACATGCGCATTTGTCTAAAACAAGAACCGTGCATCAACGCAAATAAAAGAAACATGCGCACTGGTCCGAAATGTGAATCTCGCATCAACGCAAGCTAAACAAACCTGCGCACTAGTCCGAAATGCGAACCGCGCACCAACGTAAGTTGCATAAACATGCGCAGTGGTCCGAAATGCGAACCGGGCATCGACGCAAAGTAAATTAACATGCGCACTGCTTCGAACTGCGAACCGCGCATCGACGCAAGTTTAATAAATATGCGCAGTGGTCCGAAATTTGAACTGCGCATCAGTGCACATTAACCAAACATGCGCACTAGTTCAAAATGTGAACCGCGCACCGATGCAAGTTAAATAAACATGCGCATTTGTCTAAAACAAGAACCGTGCATCAACGCAAATAAAAGAAACATGCGCACTGGTCCGAAATGTGAACCGCGCATCAACGCAAGTTAAATAAACATGCGCATTTGTCTAAAATAAGAACCGTGTATCAACGCAAATAAAAGAAACATGCGCACTGGTCCAAAATGTTAATCTCGCATCAACGCAAGCTAAACAAACCTGCGCACGAGTCCGAAATGGGAACCGCTCATCAACGGAAGTTGAATAAACATGCGCACTGGTTCGAAATGCGCAACCGGACATGGACGTAAGCTGCATAAACATGCGCAGTGGTCCGAAATGCGAACCGGGCATCGACGCAAGTTAAATTAACATGCGCACTGGTTCGAAATGCGAACCACGCTTTGACGCAAGTTAAATAGATATGCGCAGTGGTCCGAAATACAAACCGCGCATCAGTGCACGTTAACCAAACATGCGCGCTGGTCCGAAATGTGAACCTCGCATCAACGCAAGTTAAAAAAATATGCGCAGTTTTTCCAAAGGCGAGCCACGCATTAACGCAAGTTAAATAAACATGCGCTCTGGTCTAAAATAAGCAGCATGCATTAACGCAAGTTAAATAAACATGCGCACTGGTCTAAAATAAGCACCACTCATCAACGCAAGTTAAATAAATATGCGCAGTTGTGAAAGATAAGTTGTAAAATATCTTTATACAGTAAAGTGCCACATATATAATTCCGTTTATTTACAAATGACACACACAAAGCATAAACATTATTGACATTGACATGACGCCTGCTGGGAACCACACAAGGGCACGGGCAAATATAAACCACCACATAAGTATTTTTTATTCTCAAATAATCTTGTCCGTGACCTACCACTTAAATGCATTTCAGGCATATCAAATGCTACCACATAATGCAGCCACCACATAAGATACCTCTCGTTGGCCCGTCCGTCCGTCCGTCCGTCCGTCCGTCCCCTCTTCAAGCTAAGGACTTTGTGGACACCACTTCTATATCAACGAAGCATAATTCAGCTTTCATATTTCATACAGGCAAAATATAGGGTATAAAGATGTGCAACGTCAAGGTTTCAGTTTGATCGAAGCAAAATTGACAAATTGACAGGCTTTTGAAAATCGTCGAAAATAGACATATGTGCACATGTATAGGACTTTGTGGACACCACTTCTATATCAACGAAGCATAATTCAGCTTTCATATTTCATACAGGCAAAATATAGGGTATAAAGATGTGCAACGTCAAGGTTTCAGTTTGATCGAAGCAAAATTGACAAATTGACAGGCTTTTGAAAATCGTCGAAAATAGACATATGTGCACATGTATAGGACTTTGTGGACACCACTTCTATATCAACGAAGCATAATTCAGCTTTCATATTTCATATAGGCAAAATATAGGGTATAAAGATGTGCAACGTTAAGGTTTCAGTTTGATCGAAGCAAAATTGACAAATTGACAGGCTTTTGAAAATCGTCGAAAATATGTGCACATGTATAGGACTTTGTGGACACCACTTCTGTATCAACGAAGCATAATTCAGCTTTCATATTTCATATAGGCAACATATAGGGTATAAAGATGTGCAACGTCAAGGTTTCAGTTTGATCGAAGCAAAATTGACAAAATGACAGGCTTTTAAAAATCGTCATAAATCGACATATATGCAAACGGAGTGGACTTCGTGGGCACCACTATATGAACGGACGTTAATTTGTTCTTAAAGCGCATTATTTTTAAATGATTTTTATCCTAAAGCTAATTATAATTTCAGTTGTCATATGTCATGATACGGGTGATTGGAAATGCTACACGATTTCATGCGTATAGCATTTTCATACGGTATATAATGAAATGCATTTAGGGTTTCACGGGGGATATTGCTGCTCTCTGACAGCATCTAGTTTGTCAGGGTGCGTTATGATTTGAAGGCCTGGGCTGATGTCTGTGTGTTCGTGTCGAGCTGTGTCAAATAATGGGTGTTGTCTGTGTCTCCATACAGAAGGCCGTATATCGACACTCGAGCTACAGAAGAGCAGCCTCGTTTGCCAAAGCTGGATTCGTTTAGATGGAGGGTTGATGTAGCGATATCAACAAGGTAAATTTGAATTTCTTAAGTGGCGCCCGAAAATTATTTGTTCTCACGCAAAATTTAACAGAATCTGTTAACTGCATAATTAACGGGTGTAGGACAAAATACCACCGGACTTAATACCACCGGACATAATACCACCGGACATAATACCACCAAGGTAATGAAAACTAGGACAAAATACCACCACAATCTTTTATTGCTTTCTCTGATCACCGGAGCTATTCACAACTGAGTGTAACTAAAACAAACGTAAAAATACATTCACTGAGGACATTCTACTTTACTGTAACTGTTTTTAAAGTCTCTACAATTCCATTAAGAAACCTTTGAACTTACTGTCACTGGGGAAAGTCTACTGTCACTGTTCTTAAATTATGTACAAATCTACTAATACCATGAATATTTTACTTTCCGAAACGCACGTTGTGGCCTACACCGCGGAGAAATTCTTGAACATCTTTTCAGCCATGACAGTAGTCTGCGCACAGGTTTTGCAGACGCTTCTGCAGTTCAACGTAGGCGCGTCGCATGCGCTTTTTCGGGCGTTGGCCATTCGCGTCCTGTGTCACCAAAGTTGACACCAGTGCTGCGTCTTTTCGCAAAGCAATTACCGTCGCAAAGAACGACGGATGCTTGTGGCCAACGAGATGTAGAAAAGACGCATTCCAGCTCTCGCATGAGTTGTTTGTACGATCTTCTCCACCCACTGTGCGATCATGAACGCTCCACAGCTGAGGTGGGAAGATGGGCGCAATGCGGCGAAACCTGGGCGGTGGTGGTTCATCTGCGTCATTGGCTGCAGGAGGTTGCACATGTCGAAATGATCCGGTCACGTACGTTGCTTCTAAATATGTGATGAGCTCTTGAAGCTCATCGGGTGCGTTTTCCTGCAGGAACGTCTTGCCGGCTAAAACGTCTGCTTTTGGCAAAAACGCCAATCCGTCCAACATGCCACAAAAGAGTTTGACGTCATCTGATGCACGGTATAAAGGTACCAAACCAAGCTCCTGCACTTTCCTCCAAGTGCACTGGGTCAAGTGGAAATAACACCCTTGTGTTGAAACGTGCTCGCCAAGCACGGACGTCACTGAACGCATTGCGGCAAGCTCAAAATCGGTAACGACGACAGACGGATCGGGGTTAAAACCGCGTTCCTGGCACTTTGCGTCAATTTGGCGAAGCATCTCTTCATACAACTGCAGAGACTTTCCGGGCAGTAATGCATAGACACAGGAAACCGCAGTGTCACTAAGAGGGGCTGTAATAACATAAAGCTGTTGGAAAATGTTTGGCGCCACAGAAAAGCAACCATCCATAAACCACGTGTCAGAGCGACACAACTGACGTAAGCCGTCATCTGTGGCGTATATCACAATGCGCTGTCGTGAATCGGCTCCCGAATCGTAAAGCAGGAAACGCTCCCATTCGTCATTTCCGGTTGATTTCCACTCATCAGGGATTACCAACTGGGCCAGCGTAGGCGGATCTTTCGGTAAGGTTCCTCGTTTTTGGCGACGAATGGTTCTCCGATAGCTCTCGAGGTCACCAATCTGGGCCCGTACTGCGTTACTGGTGTTCTGGATCGATTCCGCTAGAATCTGAGCTGGGCGAGCCATGACGTTCTTGACCTTCTCGGACATTGCACTGCGGAATTTAGCGTATGCAATAGCGTTTTCGTCAGGCTCGTGACAGTGGTCTTTAACTGACCACACGGCGGTTACATTGACGTTGGTCGTTACGGCGCCGCCGCATTTTAATTGATTCTTCTTACAGCAGCTCCATCTGATCCAGTCTTAGATACATATGCCCATCATGGCAAAGCTTTTGCGCGCCCTTTTGGGAGGTAATTATTTCCATTTTTTTGTAGATCCTAGTTAGTTTATTGTGGCGGTTTATTGCTGTTGATATTGGTTTAAATTCTGCTCATATTAGTGCCCTATTTATATGCGAAAAGTCTCGCGCTATGATAATCTCTTATCAATAATGACATAACGGAGTATTTGCTCTTATTCTCTGCGACCTACTGCATCTGATGTTTATAATACCTAAGCCGTCTCCGTCATGCGTCTGTTTTGAGTCTTTTCCCCGATGACTGGACGCAACCCTGTCTGGGTTGTTACGCTGTATATGTTGAGCCACGTGAATATGCATCTCTTATAATCCCTAAGCCGTCTCCGTTTCGCGTCTTATTTGAGCTTCTTGCATGACTGGACGACACCGAGTTGTTACGCTGTATAATGAAAAAATATCTTTGGTGGTATTTTGTCCTAGTTTTCATTTCCTTGGTGGTATTATGTCCGGTGGTATTTTGTCCTGTGGTATTATGTCCGGTGGTATTTTGTCCCTGCCCGTATTCAGTGACATAGCTCAAACTCACAGTTTGAAATTGGAGTTTCAAAGCCACTTGAGCATTTGCTCAAAATGTAAGTTAAAGCCTTTCAGCGTTGAGATTCCGCTTAACACTAGACCCTTTCTGCGGGCAGCGGAAGAAATGTTTGCTTGCACAATTTAAAATGACTCAAATAAAGTACTCTAGACATGTTGTGGTGAGACAAAAAGTTCACTAGTTCTCTCATTTGACTCTAATTGATTTTAATCCACCTTCTAGTCTAAACTGATTTTGAACTGAAGTTTTACTTACTGAATGACTGAAGCTCATACTTTGCTCAAATTCGGACTTTGAGCGTAAATTTGAGCTTTAGCCATGTTATCGAATATGTGCACTGGCAAGTCAGAGACTTGTAAAGAGTATATAGAAGCAGTACGGAGCCAATGTCTCCAACTTTTTTTCTCTTTACTGGTCCGTCGTTTTGTCTTTACTACTCCTCTGACCGTACTGGCCTTAGGACTCCCAAATTTCTCATATAGGTCGTGTTTGATCAG
Organism: Protula sp. h YS-2021; assembly: GCA_949752745.1. Taxonomy (NCBI): domain Eukaryota; kingdom Metazoa; phylum Annelida; class Polychaeta; order Sabellida; family Serpulidae; genus Protula; species Protula sp. h YS-2021. Next base: position 43,705,190 of record OX457025.1, read on the forward strand.
AAGTTGTTAAATTGGGCGGTAAATTTGCAGGAACTCGTTACTCATTTTTTATCCGTGTCCCAGATCCCCCATGTGTCTTCCTCAACGTTGTGTGCCTGTGTCTCAGCTGTATTTTCAAAAGGTGGTCATTCTGAAAATCTCAGCTTGCGATTACTAAGCCAAGCTGCAGAGTAATTTTTCTGGTCCGTTTAGTGCATACTTTTATTTCCAGATGTACAAAGTAGACAGTGATAAAGTTTCTGATAACTGACCTCATATCAGACATTCAGTTTGAACACAAGTAATATAAGGAAAATAAATTAAGAAAAATAAGTTGCATTATCTCGGAATCTCATCGTACGTTCCATGTTTACAATTTGCGTTATGCCCGGGGTCTAGAACAACTGGCTGGTGGACAAGTACCTCCCCAAAAAACTTAAACACAGATCATGTCCAACACATTTATTTGAACGCTATTCACTTCAAAGATACGCACATCATAACATTCAATGTTACACATAAAACTCCCCAAAACGTAAAATAACTTCAGACTCTAATTTGAGATTTAGTTAAGATCACGAATTGATCTGACACTGAGCTGAGTAAGTCTGTATCGAGCCATGGTCACCCATCGAAATACTCACCAGGCTCAACACTGCTTGACTTCTCGTGCCCCGGCTGGGTCACAATACCTTTCATAAGTAGGAAGGGGTGATCTTTGCACTAACTAGTATATATATATATATATATATATATATATATATATATATATATATATATATATATATATATATATATATATATATCGGGATAGGGTATCAGGGCTTTCCATTTGGGTGGGCACAGGCGGTTCAGCGTTTAGACAGAATCCTTTTTATGCATAAGGCCAGAATGACAGGCGGCTCAACAACCCGTCACAGGCAGTTCACGTGAACCGCCGAACCCCCCCAAATTGGAAGCCCTTGGGTATACAATCCAGCCAACGATTTTAGCCACATAATACAGTCGGACCCACTTAATATGAACACGGTTAATATGAAGTTCGCGTGATATGCAGTGATTTGCTTGGTTCCAATGTAAAATGCCTTGGTTTCTATGGACAGAAATTCACATAACATGAGCACGTCTAATATGAATTCTGTCTAAACGCTGAACCGCCTGTGCCAACCAAAATGGAAAGCCCTGATACCCTATCCCGATATATATATATAGTATAACTAGTATATATATATATATATATATATATATATACTAGTTAGTGCTATATATATACTAGTTTCTATGGACAGAAATTCACATAACATGAGCACGTCTAATATGAAGTTCAGGTGATATGAAGTCCAGCATACGGTCCCATAGGCCGTATTTTCTGCATAATCTGTTCGCGTAATATGAACTACATAAAAGGCCAAGAACAAAAACACAAAGAGCAAAGGAAAACAATAAACTGTGTCAACATTGAATGCTGTTGTTTATAAGACATTTGGGGCGATCACAAAAGGGTCGCAATTGCACTTCGGCAGTCTTTAAACAGATAAAACAGTCATTTGATTCAAAGCCATTGCGTACCAATACCGTAATCAAACACTAGGCCTATGCTAAAGACTCACTTTAGTCCGATTTTACATGACAGTTGCACAGACAAGAAATAAACACAATAATCGTTCCAAAATAAGCAATTAATCTATGCCTATTACGACTTCATATTACGTGAGTCCCATTGTAGTTGAATTGCTATTCAGCTGAATTATATGGTCTGAAAAAGACAGGAGCTTTTTCTGCCTAATTATTTCAACAGCAGTCTGCTTCCAATGCAGGATTATTACACATTTAAAAGTGAACTTATAGAATGAAACAATAAACTGTTTATAATTGCAATTTTCAAATGCAAACTTGCTATCACCACAGCACACAGTATCCCGTCGACCCAGAATTTTTACACAGGATTTACAGTTGGACAATAGCCAAATCAGTACCACCACAGCACGGAGTACACCACATGGTTTGATACCAGGACACCGACGAAAAAATATCAATTGCTATTTTACAGTGGCCACATTAATACCACAACAAACCTGAATACCCCCTATTGTAGTAAAAAACCATCACATCTATTACATAAAACAGTGATAGCTATTCTCCAGTAAAACAAAAAACACTGTGTATTGCACACTAAGAAAAATCAAAGAAACGTAACTATGTTCGATTCAGATGCATTTCAGTGAATCTGTTAAATTTTAAGAGGCTTGAAGCAGACTTCATACTGGACTTCAATTCAACCATAACTGCAATATATATAAAAGGTGACTATCCATTAAAAGACCATTAATTCCATATTATTTTTTACCGAAGTCAATTAATTATATCTTAAAAGGGGATGCAAAACGGCACATAAAACAATAGGATAATGTCTTGCATAGCTTGTGTCTGTGTGTGTATGTGTTTTTTAATAATAATCAAATTGAAATGGACTGCCAGCGGCACTTATGCAGGGCGCGGTTGCTTGTCCCAGCGCCACTTGTCCCAGCGCCACTTGTCCCAGCACCACTTGTCCCAGCGCCACTTGTCCCAGCACCACTTGTCCCAGCGCCACTTGTCCTAGCGCCACTTGTCCCAGCGCCACTTGTCCCTGCACCACTTGTCCCAGCACCACTTGTTCCAGCGCCACTTGTCCCAGCACCACTTGTCCCAGCACCACTTGTCCCTATGCCCTTGCTATTTTATATTTTTGAATCTAGACAAATTCAATCTAACATTTTATTGATCTTCTGGCTGTTGTGATCATGCTGTAAAAGTTAGCCGAGCACTATGCCGTTGGAACAAACTAATGATAGAAATACTGGAAACTTTAAAGGCTATTTATAAAATTAGGTTAAATGAAATTAATTACATTATGACTCGAGGAATAAATACGCGCGCAGGTAATATGATGGTTTTGAAACAAAACACATTTGTTTTTTTTTTTATTATTTTAGTACATTAAATAGAGTACTTGAGCCGACTGTCATGATGGAAATGGAACTGAGTGATGGCTCGAAGCAGCAATTTGAGGTGAGATAAAATGAATGTGTCTTAGTTTTTCAGTTCTAAGAGCTATAAAGCTTTTCTTGCCCTCTTTTGGAGTTTCCTATTGAAAGTGAGAGTGGGAGGCGTGGTAGTAGAGGGGGATGACAGAGAAAAACGGGTTCATCCAATCTCCAATTTTATACATTTCTGCAACAAACTAACGTGTGTGTACCGTAAACTAAAGAATGTGAACAAACACATGTAACCGAGGTAAATCGTGGTGGTCGACATGGTGTAAGCATTTATAATCAAAACAATATATAATAATGCTGGGTGTATATTGTGGTCCAGTTCCTTATACATTTCCCAATAGATAAGATTAAAAAAACCGACGTTATGTGCTTGAGTGACGTTATGCGCTTGAGTTTTGAATTTTTGCTGACTTTAATTTGTCCTGAACCGGTCTGAAATCTCATTTCAATTGAGATAAATGTGCTTGATGCATTCAAGTGACATTCAAATTGGCAGTGACCAATACATTCGTATATAACTACATTCGTACAAGGTCTTATAATGTGTACGTGAATTACTGGTTAATGATTTTATATATCCAGTCATAGTAGTGACTAGTGATTGTATAGATGCCATATTTACCCCTTTCCCCACAACCCTCCCCAAAGCTTGTTACGCCATAGACATACCATTGTTTCACACCGTTCTTAGTAATCTCACACATAAGGGGGCCCCCGGAATCCCCTGCACAGGTATCAACGCCACCGTACCTATAACCTGCACACATTTGATTTTGCGTTATGTCATATTCAAAGGCCGCTTTGCATCGGTTTCGCCGAACGAGAGGTATCGGTGCTTCTCGTAAAATCTCGGAACCAAACAAGTGCGTTTCTCTTGTTTTGCCCCAGCCCACGGCGTAGCATATTGTATTTTCTGGCAAAATATCACCGTAAGAAGGCAAACAGGCATAGTTTATTCCAGGAACGTCCACGACTGGCGTCCGCAACTTGATCAACCCGATGTCACTATCGATAGTCTCCATATTAAAATCCTCATGAACGAAATCTACTCCGGACTTCAGGTCTTGCTCGTTGCCTTCCGTCTGTCCGAAATCGTATTCGCCTACACGAATGAGCATTCTCCGCCTTTTGTTCTTACGTCGTAAGCAGTGGGCGGCCGTAAGAACCCATTGTGGACCAATCAACACTCCTCCGCAATATTGTTCGTGCCATCGCGTCAAAATAGCAACCTGATTTCAAAATATTAATAAAAAGTCTTATAATGATACTGATGATACCTTAATAAGTTGAGGATAGTAAAAAGTACATAAATATGGCGTTTTGCACAGCAGTAGTTACTAGCGTGACGTAACTAGTCAAATTTTGGATTGATGTAAGCACAGTGTAGACATCTGTCGGTAGCTCGAACAACGGGGTGCGCAAGGAGAAAGGCTAATAAAAGAGATTAACATACAGACATTGTTTGCGAAATCGTCATCGTAATACAGTATTTGCTAAAATACAGTACTTTTATTTTGTACCTACACTGCTATACTATTGCACTTACAGCGCTATTATATTGCTGGGATAATTATGAAAACTGGGTGACTTGCTCCAATCGCGCACGTTAAAAAAAACAAAACATTACGTATCTAATTGTTCCTGTATTATAGCTACAGTACTATAGTATTTTAGACACAGTACTGTTATATTGTACCCAGTACTGTTATGTTGTACCTGTAGTACTATAATATTGTACCTGCCACGGCCAGGCTCCTGGCTGAGCTTCTTTGCCACCTACGATCCTCAGTGTTCGCGATACATTCCGCAAACCGCACAGTTCAGGATCCACTAAACCAGAAGCAACGATGCCGTCATTCTCTCCTTGACCTTTCTTTGTAACGTCTTCCCTTTCTGTTGATTGCAAAAGAGATGACACCAACGCCATATTAGTTATATTTTTCGTGAATTTCGCGAGGCATCTTTCTAAATAATGATTTAATTTGTGTTTACAGGTTACTAAAAAGTTGTGTTGCACAGATAAGTGACAACCTCTCTGTCTTTGCGGAATTAAAACAAGTTGCCATATATTTATCTCCATTTCATTAAATATAACCTTGTCACCTGTGAAAGAACCGAAGAACTTCTTGAATGTGACTTAAGCAATTATTAGTATGGTATTTCGTGCACACGTTTCCGAAATTCACCCATCGTCTGTATGTATGTATGTACGTATGTATGTAATCTTTTACTTAAAATGCCCCTTCTCCCTGAATTTTGATAGGATTCATTTTGTACGAAAGTAGGCATCTTCTGACAAATTACTTTTTTGGCCAAAATGAGAACCATTTAAAATCTTTTGGTTGCCAATTTTCAAAATGTTTCTTCTCAATCAGTTTGGTCGGATTATCTTCAAATTTTGCATAAAGGTTCACTAGGCTGTCCCTTTTCGGTGATCCACTAAATATTGGCTAAATGGAGCGGTATGGACACCTCGTAACCGGACATCTCGTAACCGGACATCTCGTAACCGACATCTCGTAACCGGACACCTCGTAACTTTTGGAGAAATGGGACATCTCGTAACCAGAAAATTTCAATGACTTTTTTATATTTTTTTATAAATTTAACTTTATTGTAAGTACCACTTTTCATGAGTATATCAGACCGGAGATTTTTGTTTAATTTTGAGCATGATTTACATTTGGGTTATCATCAGTTAAACTACAGATCTGTTGAGATAAAAGATAACCAAATGAATCCACATCATTTGCAAACCACGGCAAGATTAGGACAATTAATTCAAATTAAAATTTAACAACAGATTAGGATAAGAAAATCTATAGATGTAGTAAGATGAAAGATTGTGAGCTGAATCCACATCATCGCCAAATTGCGGCAAGTAGGATTAGGATCAACCCGTCGGATTAAGATTTAAATTATATAATTATATAATATTGGTTTATTGATGTTGAATTGTCTATAACTTATGTTCGGTTTACTTGCTTGTTTTTTTTCACTTGATTAGGTTGTACAAGCTTTGGTAAATAAAGTGAATATTGTGAAAAAGATTGTTTTCTTTTAAATGTAGAAATAACCAGTTCCTCAGCTGGAAGATTTAATGCTTTTTTTGTTGGTTACGAGATGTCCCATTTTTCCAAAAGTTACGAGATGTCCGGTTACGAGATGTCAGGTTACGAGATGTCGGTTACGAGATGTCCGGTTACGAGGTGTCCGGATTCAATGGAGCATATTTTAATTTTTTGGTAACCAGTTTTCCAAATGCTTTCTCTTCCACGATTTTGATCGGGTTGCCTTCAAATTTTGCATAAATGTTTCCTGATAGTCCTCTCTTGAAAGAAATTTTTGGAGGATCGCCAAAATTTAGTTAAATGGCGCCATTTTGATTTTTTTGCGAACCAAAGTTTCAAAGTGTCTGTTCTGCTACAGTTTTGATAGGATTCCTTTCAAATATAGAATGAATGTTCTCTCTGGGTGGTTATCTCTTGAAAAAAAAAACTTCCTTTGGCTGTTCGCCAAAAAAATGGCCAAATGACACCATTTTGATTTTTTTGTGTTAGCCGATTTTCAAATGCTCCTATCCCGAACATTTTGACCGTATTCCTTTCAAATTTTGTACGAATATTTTCTAGATGGTCCTCTTTGGGTAAGTTATTTATTTGTTCCCCACAGGGAATATATGGGATCGACCGCGTGTCGGTCTGTCGGTCGGTCTGTCATTAAGAGCTTGTTAACAAGATAACTTAAGAACTAAAAACTTGAAAAAGGATTTTAATGAAACTTGGTATGTATCTTCTATGGAAACAAACACAGATCGTTATTGTAAATGGGCCAGGTTCGTCCAAGGAAAACGGACCAGCTAGACTTGGAAAATTTCAGCTCTTGATTGACTATTGATAACCATGTTTAACTGATGGGGGGAGGGCTGTGGGGAATATGTGGGCTTGCACATTGCTCAAGTTTTTATTTATTTATTTCTTTTTTTTCTGGGGGTGGCGATTCTCCTAAAATTGGCGCATAGGGACATTTTAAATCTTTTTCAAAATGCTTTGCCTGGTGCAGTTTTATTAGATATATTCGAAATTTTAGAATAATGCACTTCATGTGATTTTAATTTTTTTTGGCTCACTCCTTAAAATGGCCTGATGCCGCCTTTTGGAAGCGCAGTCCAACTTAAGGGCTCCTTTGAAATTTACTTTTCTAAGATTCGTCAAAGATCAGATAAATGCCGGTCTTCGAAAAAGTTTCAGTTTTTTAATGTTATTACCACTGTTTGGTAACCCTACAAGCCTATTGATACTTTTTTCGTGATTCGCCGGAAATTGAAGGAAATATCGGCAAAAAAAAAACATTTTTGGTAAAATCTTAACTAACTCCTGGAAAATATCCTTACTGTCTTGAAAGTTTAAGTAAATGTACCAGGCATTGCTACCTACCTGACTATACAACTTTTGCTGATTGGTCAAAAACTGACGGAAATTTTGGAGAAAATGCAAACCATGTCCACTAAAATCTTAACTCGTACCAGAAAAAATGGCCTTACTGTCTTCAAATTCTAGCTAAATATATTTACACTTACCTGGCTGTTATTATTTTTTGTAATTCGGAAAAAATTGGTGGAAATATTTGCGAAAAACCGATGTCTTACTAAAAACTTAAGTAACCCCAAATATATAAACTTACCGTCTTAACATGTTGAATGAGGGAAGCTCAGATTGGTACCTGCTTGGCTGTTTTTTATTAATTCGCCAAAAACTGGGGGTAATATTGATGTGGCTGTTACTTTTTGGCGGATATATTGGCATAAACCATTTTTGTATTAGAATTTTGATTGTCGCCAGGTATGTAACCGTACTGTCTTGAAATTTTGGTTAAAGACAATACTTACATGTCAGAAATCTTAGCATCAACATTCCTGAGTCTGTGCATTGTCCATGGACAATCTTGTTCTTTTTTCCACCCCGCAGTTTGTCCAGACCCCCTTCCTCCACCTCCTCTCAAAGCGGCTTGGGCTAGAGAAATGAAATTTGTTCCACGTATAAAAAGGTGTTGGGAACTGATTATGGGCCAAGGTCACATTTAAAAAAATAAAATTACCTGGAAAACTTTGACCTCATTTTTGGATTCCATCGCACTAAAGGGGTTGGGAATTCGTAATCTCAGTAAACTGACCGTGACGACGTGAAAAGTCTTATGACCTGTGTTGTCTGGGAAACCGTCATTTTATGACTCCTCCCCCTCAACAAAGTCACATGACCTGTGATATCTCCAAAACCGTTAGAGATAAAACGCTTTTGACCTCATTTTTGGACTTCACGAAGATTCTTGGGGTTAGCATTGTGATCTAAACTTTGACCTAGATTTTCAAGATCAAAGGTCAGGTGACCCGTGTTATATCGGAAACACATTAGAGATAGAGCGATTTTATTTAATTTTCGAACTCCATGTTCTTAAGTTACATTAGGGATGACCTTGTGATCTGAACTTTTACTACGTTTCTCAAGGTCAGAGATCACGTGAGTTTTGTTATCTTGGAACTTTTAGATACAGATCGGCTTTGACCTCATTTTTGAACTCCACCCCCTATACAGGATAACATGAAAAGACAACGCTTTAAAAGTTAACCGAGAGCGCCACTCTCTCCTTTCATGTTAGAATGTCCCAGTCTATTCGGTCTATCCGGTCTGTTTTACTTTTATAACGTAGTGCACTTTAGAACATTTAGTCAAATCAGTCAGTATTATTTTATGCTGTCAAAACTCGTAAATTCGCACCTTCGGAATCAACATCCGCTGGATCGGTGGCGATATTACGTGGATCACACTTGGAGTTTGGCGCATAGCAGTTCCTGTCCTCCATCAAGACGGTGTCGCGACACCACGGGCGCATTGCGCAAGTCCTGTACCGGCGCATCTTACACGACCGCGTACACGCCGACCACTCGGACCACGGATTATATAACAAGTCATACACAATTTCCTCTAGCAGCTGTTCTTGGCGCTTCGAATTCCAGGCTCTTGAGTGTTTATGTCCATTGTGGCGGAGAAATCTTTTAATGTTGCAAGCGCAGCGTTTCTTTTGGCGTTGTTTATCATGTTGGCACACTTCCGGCGAGGAGCAATGACGCGTTCTTCGTGTGACGCAGTGTTTGTTGCATGGCAACCAGTCTGACCAATCGGTGTAGTGTTTATCGTCACGTGTCACTTGCTGCATTATATGCCTTGTCATCTTTTGTTGCTTGTATCTGGGATGTGCTGTCACTTTGAGGAATAGGTCTGAAAGAGTCTGCAAAAATATGTTCCTTTAATTACAATAAAATGAATACAAATACAAGTAAATATAATAAAATGAGTGAATTATCAGTCTTTTGAAGAAATATTTTTGACCCAGCCTATAATAAAAGAATGATTTGTTCGTCAAAGGAAAATCCTATTTTGTCAACCTCCGCTCCGATTCTCGGTAACGTTCGCCAGATGGCATTTTGGGTATATATTCTTATATTCTCTTGTACAGGATTATTATCCGCCAACAGAATCATACTTTGTTGTACCCCGATTTGACTTCAGTTTAAGAACCTGGTATCACGTGATATTATGGTCCCACCGGAGTCGTTATTATAAAACAGAGGAGGTCTGAAAAAAACAGTGTTTGTACAAGCACAAAGCGGAAAAATATTTTAAAAAGTAGTTCCTCTCTTTTATTAGTACTATTTCTGTGGAATCCCCAGTAGGTTTTCCGATTAAAAAGATCGAACTTGCTGTCAACAACCAACCTCTACGGCGGTTCGATGAATGGATCTTTTCGATGGTCAGCTCAGGGTTCGCGTTGGCGGGGTTTTTGTCCACTTTGTGGGCATTTTTTTTACGAAATGACTCACTTTTTCGGAACCCACCGAGTTTTTCTGGACCCAACGGAGTCACACTTTCCTTTTTTTGACTCACTTTCCTGAGAACCCAGCGCGAACCCTGGTCAGCTGCTATATAACAATGGTTAAATTGTTATCATCCCCCATATAACGGAGGGATATAGTTATGAACTTATCCGTCTGTCCGTCCGTCTGTCTGTCTGTCTGTCCGCACTTTTTTGTTCGCACGATATCTCTGTTACTATTTATCGGACGCAAACCAAATGTTACAGGTAGAAAGTATATATAGTGAAGTTGTGCAACGGCAGGTTATTTTTCGATTTTGTAAAAAAAATTGTGAAAATTTGGATGTTTTTACATTTTTTCACTTAGTCGTTTTTGTACTTTTTTATCGGAAGCAAACCAAACCTTACAGACAGAAAGTATATATAGTGAAATTGTGCAACGGCAGGTTATAATCTCCCGTGTAAGGATTGGATATAGTTATGAACTTGTCCGTCTGTCTGTTCGCACTTTTGTTCGCGCGATATCTCGAAGGCATTTTATATTGTAGGCGTAAAAAGACCATCAATTGTAGATGTGCAGCGTCAGGTTATTTTTCAAAAATATTAAAAGGGAATAATTGGTGCAAGGTTGAAAAATAAACTGTTATGAACTTTTCTTTAGGCAAAATGTAGCAGGTTTTTTTAATGTTTCCCAATGTACAATCTTATACTTTTCAATAAGATGTCCTGTTACACGGGGGATTCTGTCTCACCAACGCTCTAGTTAACATATAAAAAATTGCCGTGTGCTTTGCTGGGGGTATTATGACAAATATACACATGTTGGATTGCATTTTGTGTTTCCTTTCTAGTTGTGAATCAATTTTCGTAAAATTAGGGTTTGTTATGAATTTTTTTGTGTGATGTTGTTCTCGTGGAGCGTTAACTGAATTAAATTCTGTTCTACGCGCATCTTCCGGAATAAAAAAAAAGTTAAAATTCAATTTAGCTAAAACCGTGTATATTCTAAAATTATAATACAAGCATTGCCTCGAGAAGTACTGATAATTACTCTTTTCTACTTCATCGAACAGCTGCCTCAAAGAGTAGCTTTGAAATAGTGCTAGTGGACATCTTAGAGATCAATGTAGTCTATTAAAATGTTTCACTATGCAACGTTTCTGTCATCCTTGCGTTAGGTTTTCTTTCTATCATTGCTTATTGACGGTACTATTTCTATTAATGGTTATTTTATGTGGTATAAATAGTGGAGGTTTTTGTCCTGGGGGCTTTTGTCCCGGGGGCTTTTGTCCTAGACCCGTTTAGAAGACGTCTTGGGCGGATCTGTTTCTCTGTCCATGTCCATTTTAATGGAGAAAAGCGGTTATCGTTTGCTTCCTCTAATGTAGTCCGCAGTCTCTCTTGTGCCTGTGGCACTCGATCTATAAGTCGAGCCCTTGTTTCAACATCCAGTCCTGTTGATAAAAGGCTGGGTGATGTTGCCTCAGGTGACTGTTCAGGTGACTTACTCGGCGATGGAGTACATGAACAAGCAGACGCCAACTGGGTCTAATGGAAGGCTTGCTCGCTGCATATAGCTGTTTCCTAAGTGATCCTTTACCACGCTGTTATTTTCTGGCAGTCCGATACACTTTTGCGGAATTGGCGTAATCGGTGAACTTGTTCCAGCTTCAGTTTTAAACCGCAAAGGTTCTGAAATCTTATACTTTTTGCAGTTTTTTAAGTTCAAGCTATGACACATTCGGCCGACCCACTTTTGATTAAGATGCTAAGTTTTTCTTAGATAGCACGCTACCAGGCCAATTAATGCTGGTTGCGACGTTCCTGGACATGGTTGCTTTTTTATTTATTATTTTATTATTATTATATTTTTTTTTTCATCTCTTTTTTAACAAATCGTAATTCAGCGTTATGTTGTTTCGCATTGCAATCTGGAGGAGACGCTTCTTTTTAAACAGAGTTGCATTTAGATGTCTTATGCGGTAAGTAATATTCTCTACTGGGTAGCCAACCCGACTACACACATTAACAGGGCTACAGACTTACCCATGTTCGGGCATTGTGGAGATTTAGACATAAAGGTTTTGTCGTCATTTCTATGTGAGGCCCATTTTTTCAGTGCTTACGTTCTGCATTACATTTTACTACCATTCATTATTTAAAGCACGTTTTGCCTCAGTTGTGCAGTATGCATAAGTGTTTTTTAAATCTAAACCTTATAGTTCTATGTAATTTTAATAGTGGGAAGTCACACGAATAACTAATAACCCTACTGCTAGAGACGGTATTTATTCTATTTCTTCTTCAATTTCACATCAGTCAATTTCATTTAACAGACACCTACCAAAAGAATGAATGTTGCACGAAGGTTACTTTTGACCTTTTCCCCCAGTAATAATAGTTTTAAATTTCAAACCGAACAATGAAAGGTACAATTAAATTTATATAAATTTATTATAAATAGACTGCAACAGTGCTTAAAACCAAACCTTTTCTTAATAACAGAATGCGTGTTGTATCTATAATTAAGGCTTGGAATAGTCCTCGACCAACTCTATAATATGCGGTTAATCATTTTATTTTCGTAACAGACTAAACAATGCACCTGACAATAATAAAAAAACTTGAGTTGTGACCATTATTTCTTTAAGGTCACATACATAAAACGGGAATAGTTTGATCTAGGTTAATGGAAGAGAGTTGGTGAGTTACAGAATACTAAATCGCCAGATGTTGTGCTTGAGATGTGTCATTGTTCATAAAAAAATTATTTGAAGTTACTGTCTCACCAAGGTCGCATTCATGTAGCAATCAGAATAAAGTGTTTGGAAAAAAATTACGTTTTTTTTTTTTTTTGGGGGGGGGGGCGGGGGTGAAGAAAATGGTGTCGCAACAAACTTATCGGACAATTGATTATTTTGCTTTGTAATTTCTTATCGGGTCGACGGAACACATATATCTTTATTTGATCCTTGCATAAAATGACAGCTTCACAATGATAAACTAGTATAAAGTCATTTTGGTCCAAACCTTTGAAATTCTAGTTGTGAAGAAGTCGAGACTTCCCCAAAACAGTTGACGGCACTCGCATGTTTCTAGCCCTGACCACCACGGGACCAACTTGTGTGTGTGTGTGTGTGTGTGTGTGCGTCTTTGAACAATTTTACAAAAGTGCTGGTATATTGCCATCACTTTTATCCGTTGTCCATTATGTTTCTCTGTGTATGGAAACAATTATTTGCTACTCCTGTATTTTTTATCAGATTGTTTTCAAATTAGGCAGAAATATTCCATAAGACTTATCTTTTAAGACCAAAATCGGCCAAGATATTATCCAAAAACAGTAAAATTTCAGAATTTTTTTTTTTATTTTTTATTTATTTATTCTGTTTTATTATTATTTTTTACGATTTTATCAAAATGTTGGCCAAAATCCACCAAACGCAAAAAAAATGCTATTTTCCTGTAAAACCGGCCTGGCCGTTGTGAAAGTTTAGAGAAATTTCCCCCATATTAACTTCCTCCAGGCTCCAGAAAGTTGAAATGTGGTGGGATTGATGCTTCGCAGGTCCGACGGATCCTGTCAAATCCTAGAACGTAGAACGAACCAATACGGCATATGACATCATCACGTAAAATATAAATATATTTTTTAATAAGATCTTGCGTGCATAAAATATCTCGAAAAAGGGTATTTCATGTGTCAATCGCATGACTGTATCAACTTTCGAGGCATCTGGCGCAATCCAGAAAAGGCGTATGACGGCCCCTACGTAAAAATCTTGTGTGCCCAATTTTTCAGTCGCCGAACATCAGAAAAAGGTCGAATGTTATTTGCTAGGTCCGAAAGATTCTGTCGAATTTTGTTGGGAGCAGAGCGAACGATTAGGGCATGTGAATTCACTACGTGCAAGATCTTGTGTGCAAAATATCTAGAAAACGGCATGTCGTGTGGACTTTATATGGACAATTCTGGGATCAGTCCACCGGCTGTTTCAACGTTTGACGCGTGTGGCGAAATTAAGACAGGAAAACTACGTCATTACGTAATTGTTTATTTATTTATCTGCCGTTGAACATCGGAGAACCTCCAGTTTTTGTGGGATTGTTGGGTGGTTGGAAAGATTCGTTCAACTTTTGTCGCGATTGGGATGAAAGGTGACCGCATATGACGCAAAATAGGTTTGTATTGTGAACAAAAATCTTGTGTGCGAAGTATCTCGATAATGGAAGTGATATCGACTTAAATTTATGTGTTGGTATTCCTTGAGTCAGCCAGACGGCTCAGTTGTGAAAGGAGTGTTTCTCGGACGCCCCTCTACTTAGCTTGTATTTCTGTACTCTTATTAAATTAGCTATTGATAACCAGTAATTGACAAAACGAATGTGTCGGTACTTTTCACACGAGTCACAAAAATGCTACGGTGACTGAAATTTTTGTCAGATTGGTTTTAATTTCGGTGGGCTATACCGGAGGTACCCGTATGTTACCTCATTGTATTTGTGTACGCCGAACTTAACTTTCAGAGTTGTTTAGCCAATCACAAACGCAAGTAATTTTGAACTTAAATAAACAGTACACTACACCGCCATAGTTTCTAGACAGTAACGTTCCTCTTCTATTGGTTTAACATGAATGTATCTTGTCTTCACATCGGATACTAAATTACTGAAAAAAATATTTTTAAAGAAGCTATTTGTATATAAACACAACATCCGGAAATCATAGTGCACTCTTTAAATTTTCTGTGTTTCTGGAAGCTAGTTTTGCAGTACATGCTGTTTTGTATCTAAAATTAAACAGATTCCAGAGTCATGTGGTTGAGTTGTCCACAGACCTAAAGATTATTTCTAGCCAATAAACAGTGGTTCTATTCACAGTATGTGCGAAGATGCTTTTCTTGGTAATGGAGTATTCTTAGGTTGAGAGCAATGAAATCATCATGCCTGATAGGTTATTGGTTCTAATGTTTTTGAAGTTTGCCGTCTGTTGTGTAATATCACGGCTGGTCGCAATAGCCAGAAACATTCTTGTTACATGACTGTTTTCAGTTAAGCAGACATGTCCGTTTGGTAGACGTATTTGCTTTTCTGTTTTTGACCAGATTTTCAGATTTTGGCGTAAAATCTTCATTATATGCGATACTTAAATGAACTATATAAGATGTTTCTTCTGAAGCTTTCTGTGAATCCTTTCCAATTTTGGTAGAAATATCCTCCCTTTTTTATCAAGTGTACAAAAAAATACTGAGCCAGCGGTGTTTACAGTGTTTGAGATTATTTGTTAACCTGTACAGCTGGGCTTCATATCCATTGGGCATTCTTGTTTAGAATGGTGTCTAGATCGAACTATCACTTGTAAACACTGAATTACTCAAGAATAATTCATCGCTTTTTTGGTGACCTATTGCACCCGCAGTGGTATAATGCCACCATAAAGATGCCACATTTTGATGTTAATTAACAGTCAGCTGCAAGAACTTAAAGTAGGTCTACACTGATTTGATACATAGCAGTGTGTCTTCACATACTTTCTTTGCATTACGTGAACACTGGGAAGATAATTAGTCTCAGGTTAATAAATATTTTGTCTTTATAACCTAAAGCAATCTTCTTTTCACCAAATTCATGATAATTTGCTTTTTGTATGCCAAAACCTCAGGCGCTTAAATTTACTCTACCAATTAAATCTTTTGTTGTTTGATGGGTTAGTGCCCAGTCGGCCGCATTTAAAGTAAAGTAATAATTATAATTATAAGATATAATATAACGAAGAAGAAGACGAAGCAAGATATTTGATGACTCGAGAAGGAAAATGCCAAAGAACAATAGTTTTCGCCTAACTCTGAGCATCATTTGTTAATGGGGAGGAATGCGGCTGAGTGCGAGTTTGGCATTATAACGAACTAACCGAGAAGTTCTGTTTGCAACAGAGTATTGCTGGACATTTCTGAGGAGTTGGATGTTATAAAGACGAGCCAAACAGATTTCCGCCACGAAGCTCTGCCCCTCCCCCCTCCCCCTCCTCCTCCGCCACCCTACCTAACGCACTTTCAGACAGGGTGGTCGGGATACTTACGAAAATGATAATTTAGTATTGAACAATAATCGTCATCACATAAAGTGTGTTAGGGTATATTTAGAACGTAAAATATTTTTTAAAAAATGTTTTGATATGGAAATGAAAATTTGTGGAAATTCTGTCAATTATGAATTTTTACGTGTGGATGTTCTACTTCCTAACGCTATGCGCCAGTACGTTAGCTGAGGCAAAAATAATGATGGATTTTATACTTTGTACGCAGTGCACTTAAAAACTTTTGTCTTGTCTTCACAAATCTGAAATTGAAGTGTTTAGTGTTGACGAATGCGTGCTGCTTCTTGAGTTGTCTGATTATTTGTAATTTAGCCCCATTCATATCTGTATCATATAAAAATATGAATGGGACTAAAATATTACACTGTGTATAATGACACCGTGAACCTTTCAATCAGAATAGATACCCTATAACTACATATCTATCAGTGTTCTCGGAAATGCTGGAGAAATAAAGAAGAACGTTTTAGCTTCACGTATTTCTTAAGAATGCTGAATAAAACTTCGACGGTCAAAGCGTCGACGGATAAAATGTCGACGGTCAGAGCGTCGATTGCCAAAACGTGGGCGGATAAAACGTCGACTGCCAAAACGTCGATGGATAAAACGCTGACGGTCAAAACATCCACAAATGTAAAAGCAGATAAAATGTCAACTAACTCATCTTGGCTGAACTGAATCAAACATATCTGTTAAGAAACGAACTAATTCAACCTAATCAGTACTGCAATTAATAGACCCGTGGTGTTGTCAGTTAATACACCCGTGATATTGTCCGATATGCAGTTACGTGTTGCCACTATCCCCCCCCCCCCCCACGGAAATAAACAGTCAATAAGATGCAACTCCAAATATAACACGACAGATATTTTGCCCTAGTCTGTGCTTCTTGGTCATTGGAACTGATTTTTAACGGCTTTTTTTCCCTCTTGACTGTTGCTGGTCACTGTGGGTTTTTTTTCATCATCTCTGTACTGGCCAAGAGCGTAAACATCTCCATCGTTTTATAAAGATGGATTTCCTGTGGATAAGTAAAGGGGAAAGTTCGGTATTATCTCCAATTTTGGCCTGTTTAAGACAAACCCGCCCCCACCCCGTGAAACACTTTACCCCTTAGACAAGTTACCCGTGTTTTGAAAAAGATGTCGGACACTTTTCGGACAACTTGCCTCTTATATTTGCACTACTTATCCCTGGAAATTGTTTCAGAATCTGGAAAAAGAACCGGTTGAATTCTTCTTGACACTGTTGTGCCCATCAAGTTATACTTTCGGAATGAGTCCGGTTCTGGCAAAATGCTCACCATAACAGTTTTGCCCTGTTTTACACTCCCTGTCCCGGTATTCACAGAAGTTAACTGCAGTTCACTATACATCGCACAAGGGAAATCCGTGGATTTAGCTAAACAACTTTTACAAGACTATGTTCAACAGCTGTGTAAAATTTATTAATTTCACTTTCAAAAGTTCTGTTGACTGTAGGAGCAGTTAACGGAATCACTTAACCGCACAGTTAATTTTTGTGACTACAGCCCCTCATCATTACTTAAATTTGTTTATTTATTCCCCACAGGGAATAAATGCGATCGACAGCGTGTGTCTGTCGGTCGATCTGTCATTAAGAGCTTGTTAACGCGATAACTTAAAAACTCTTGCAAGGATTTCAATGAAACTTGGTATGTAACTTATATGGGAACAAACACAGATCGGTATTGTAAATGGGCCAGGTTCGTCCAAGGAAAATGGACCAGGTGGACTTGGAAAATTTCAGCTCTTGATTGACTATTGATGGCCGTGTTTAACTGATGGGGAGCCTGTGGGGAATATGTGGGCTATGAACACTGCTCTAGTTTAAATTACTTTTTCCCGGCTCCTTGTTAAAACAAGCAACGCTTGTGATGTACACTGTGCTATAAAAAAAAGGAAATGCATTAAAATTGTAACTTACTAATCCTGCAGATTCCATGGATGTTGTACAATTACTTAAGAAAAGAAGAACCAGTAACTCTATATTTTTCATGATAGAGATTTGATTTTCGTCCGTATGTTTATTAGAACAATATACTTGTGCGATTATCCATTAAAGACGGCTATATTTAATGTCCAAGCTTGCAAAAAAAACATCTTTGTTAAACATCACTCCCCATATTGCATCTTCTCTTGGTGTGTGGTGCCGCTTGTTGAATGAAAGTTTGTAAATTAAGCGGGTTTTATAATTTTATTTATAAACGTACGGCATATTTATAGAATATCCTTCGGTTTTTTTATCTAGAGTATATGAACCCATGTATCAATATTGATAAACATGAAGAAATAGAAGCAAGTTGAAATAAAGTAACTTATAATATATCCTGTAAATAAGGAAACACAGCGAACAGTCTCCGATGCGTTCAAAGGTTGCAGATGAGTTTTAAAAAAGTCTCAAGATCGCTCTTTTGTCTTCTAAAGAGCCTCGATGAATCTCGCATTCATTCACACGCGCATCATTTGTCTGTAGATTGTGCAGCAACTATTGCCAGGCAACATTGAAATTCGAGTTGGCTAGCTTCTATTCTTATCTCTTCAAAGTGTCACTTCCCCCACAAGCACTTCGAACAATATTCTTAAACAGAATTCCAAACGGTGGTAAATAAAAAAGAGTGGCAAAAAGGCTGGCAATGTCTGTTCCGTTTTTAATCACATGTTTCCCCCCTGCAAAGATGTACGAACAGTCAGTTTTTTTAATTTAAATTTTCTTTTTAAGCGTCGCTTGTGGATTGACGTGTGGCTTCAGAGACTGTGTTCATGCACTGTGTTTACATATATATTTTACTTTATATTCTCCAAAATTCGACTGACTTTTTCTTTGTCTGACTGAAGAATGTACAATTAACCATTGCGGCCTAGCCATTCATTAGGGAGGTTAAAATAGCAGCAGTTATTAGCGCGGTTATTTAGTCTGTTGAATACCTTTGTACATATAAACATATCTTTGTTGTTGTAGCTCTCATTGCGTAAACGAAAGCTTTTACCACAAGGAGTTGTTTTCATACCAATCCGCTATCTTTTACTTTTTGTTCGCCTTGCAGAATAATCAGATTTTGAAAGGCACTATACTGTCAGGAAATTTTAACGACCCTTCTGAATATGCTTTGTCATTATATTATCGTTTCTTATCTTACGGCAGCCGACATCAATCTCTAACGCATATCAGAGTTTACACAATGTTTTTGACATTTAATTTTGCGATTGCCTCCGGTTTGAGGCCTGATATTTCCCACTGTGTAAAGTTAAAGTAATTTTGAAACACAGTTATGTGTTCAAACCGAATCCGCGACACCTCGCTGCTGGACATGTGGCCGCTAAGCGTCGCCGCTGGGCACTTCGCCGCTGACATCTCTCCGCTGGACATCTCGCCGCTCAGTGAAAAAGTGGACATTTCTTTACTCTGTGTCGTTTTCGTATATTATTGAATATAAATATTGACTATAAATGGTTTATTTAAGTACTTTATTTTTATTTTGCCGTTGTCTTTATTATCCCCCCCCCCCCCCAACCGTGTAATGAGGGGATATAGGTTTCAGCTTGTCCGTCTGTCCGTCAGTCTGTCCGCTTTCGTTCGCCCTCGTTAGAGGTGTACTGAATTACCATTTTAATCCCTATAATCTGTAATCGTATGCAGCAATTTCACGAAAGCAGTTACTGGAGAACTTGATTTTCTGAATATTTTCTGTAATCGTATGCCGCAATTTCACGAAAGCAATTACTGGAGAACTTGATTTTCTGAGTTAAATAAGAAAAAAAAACAATAGTGTCGAAATGTCCACTTTTTCACTGAGCAGCGAGATGTGCAGCGGAGAAATGTCCAGCGGAGAGATGTCTAGCGGCGAAGTGCCTGGATACCGTTCAAACCTGCTGTTGGAAAAAAATGGTAACGGAAATAACGGTAAACGGTAAGCGGAAAATATGATAAAGTGTTAAAAACGGAAAAAATTAAAACTTAACACAGTGAAAAACTCATCAACGTATTTAATCTTTATTTAACGTTGAAATTTTATGAGCTCATATAAACCTTTTGTCTTCTTTGCTGTTTGTAATTATTTTCATGTTGAATGTGAACACCGCTATATATTACTTTTGGTAGTACAAGGATTGTCTATGATGCGTGCAGGGGAGGGAGGAGGAGGGGGGGGGGGGCGTCTGCCCGTAATGTACACACAGGGATTATAAAGCCTCCTGAAACACAGCCTGTCGAAAAATATCTGGTTTCGTATTCGCTTCACAATAATTATTATTAAGAGTTATTAGCCCCCAGCCAAATTTTGGCTGAGGGCTATTGCTATCGGTTCGTCCGTCCATACGTCCTGCCGTCCGTTAACATTTGGGATGCTATATTTTGCACTCACCGAAACGTTAAGTTTCCGTGGTGGGATCGTTTTCAAATTTAACACAGTGAAAGAATATATATTGGTGATGTGCAACGTCAAGGTTTCAGTTTGATTGACCAAAAATTGTTGAAATTACGGCCCTCTGAACTTGGGCAATTTTTCGTGTATTGCACTGTCATACAGGCGACTTTGTGGGCATCACTTCGATATGAACGCTTTGATATAAGGCATTGACCATAAAGGCATTGGCTGGGCGCTTTGCATCTCTGATGACTATGTTTTTGTCTCCATTGGTGTATCTCTATTTGTTCTCCATTTTTCTATCTGCTTCAATACGGTTGTAGGAGAAAGCTACGGAAAATATATCAACTGGAAAAAATGGCAACGGAAAAAAAAACAATGGCAACGTCCTAAATACATTATACAGAAAGTTCCTCAATCTCTTTTATTAAAGTTTATTGTTCAGTCCGGTTGGCATGGGGTTTCCAACGGATGTTAAAGCCAACGCCTCGCACAAATTTTTCCACCGATTTGGTCCTTTCAGTCCCAGCAAGCACAACTCCAGAAGTCGGGGTCTGTAGCTGAGAGTATGTTTACCCCGTAAATCCGCGAGAAGAGTTGCACTGACTTGGGCCGCATCAGCCAATGAATCAGCTTCCACACAGACGGACGCTGAATGCCCACCAAGCATTCAATCCGATGGGTCCACACAGAGGGGCATAGGACGCACACGAAGCACTCAATCCGATGGTTCCACACAGAGGGGCGTAGGACGTCCACCAAGCAATCAATCCGGTGCTTTCACACGGACGGACGAAGGACGCCCACCAAGCACTCAATCCGGTGCTTCCACACAGACGGACGAAAGACGCCCACCAAGCACTCAATCCGATGGTTCCACACAGACGGACGAAGGACGCCCACCAAGCACTCAATCCGATGGTTCCACACAGACGGACGCAGGACGCCCACCAAGCACTCAATCCGGTGCTTCCAAACAGACGCACGTAGGACGCCCACCAAGCACTCAATCCGGTGGTTCCACACAGACGGACGCAGGACGCCCACCAAGCACTCAATCCGGTGCTTCCACACAGACGGACGCAGGGCGCCCACCAAGCACTCAATCTGGTGGTTCCACACAGACGGACGCAGGACGCCCACCAAGCACTCAATCCGGTGTTTCCACACAGACGGACGCAGGACGCCCACCAAGCACTCAATCCGGTGCTTCCACACATACGGACGCAGGACGCCCACCAAGCACTCAATCCGGTGCTTCCACACATACGGACGCAGGACGCCCACCACGCATTCAATCCGGTGCTTCCACACAGACGGACGCAGGATGCTCACCAAGCAATCAATCCGAAGCTTCCACACAGACGGACGCAGGACGCCCACCAAGCACCCAATCCGGTGCTTCCACACAGACGGACGCAGGACGCCCACCAAGCACTCAATCCGATGGTTCCACACAGACGGACGAAGGACGCCCACCAAGCACTCAATCCGGTGGTTCCACACAGACGGACGCAGGACGCCCACCAAGCACTCAATCCGGTGCTTCCACACAGACGGACGCAGGATGCTCACCAAGCAATCAATCCGAAGCTTCCACACAGACGGACGCAGGACGCCCACCAAGCACCCAATCCGGTGCTTCCACACAGACGGACGCAGGACGCCCACCAAGCACTCAATCCGATGATTCCACACAGACGGACGTAGGGCGCCCACCAAGCAATCAATCCGATGATCCCACTCACCATAGAAAGGTCACGTGGTGCACATCCCAAATGGTGGGGGGGGGGGGGAGCAAGAGCGGGATTCTGCGCGGTATAACCACTGGCACAGCTGGCCTACGACCTAATCGTTGATTTCGGAGGGCCAGCCTTGTCGATTCCTCTTTGCCCAGATCAACTCTGGCGTCGACGCCGATTTCACCCAGGGCTTGATTCAATCTCTGTTTTGCTTGCTGCTTCATTTCAGCGCGACATTTGCTTGCAGTTACCCAATTCTCGTTTGTGTTATGGTTGTGTTGCAAAAGGAAGCGCGGGTCCTCCAGGTTTATTGTTGTTTTTAGTATTGCTTTGCAGTCACTTGTGCGTTTAACACATCTATAACAATAAAATTCAAAATAATTTGCAACTTTTCCACTTTTTAACTTTGCCATTTTTTCCGTTGCCATAATTTGAAGTTCCATTTTGCGTTACCATATTTTCCGTTGCCATTTTATTCGTGCCTGTTCAAGCAAGCGTGGTAGTGCCTGTGAGTCAATCGTACATGGACCAATGGGCTAGATAACTCCGAGTTGCCTGTCACGTCTTTTTATGGCAGTGCATTCGTTATAATTTGCATCAGTTATATGTTTTAGACCAATCTAATTCAGTATCCACACATTTGGGCCAGAGACAGTGTGACA
The DNA here is from genome assembly GCA_949752745.1 of Protula sp. h YS-2021. Taxonomy (NCBI): domain Eukaryota; kingdom Metazoa; phylum Annelida; class Polychaeta; order Sabellida; family Serpulidae; genus Protula; species Protula sp. h YS-2021. The sequence continues at coordinate 43,727,965 of OX457025.1, forward strand.
TTTGGGCCACTTCATAAATTGCTCAAAGCTTTGATAATTAATGTTGTGATAATCTTAGTTTTGTGCAACTGTGTAATTTTGTCTCCCCGACCAAGTCATGTTTTGCACAGTTATGAAGAATGCCTTTCTTTTACGCTTTCGCCGATGGGATTGTGAGAGGACAAGGTATACATTATGGCTATAACTTCATTAAACTCGTATAGCTGTTGTTGTTTTGTTTTCACCGCAAACTTGATTTTCATTTGGTTACCAAGATGTTCCATATATGAGAGCTATTTTCGCTTTTAAAGTAGGTCATCTGGTATCCTTTGTCACAACGAGCAGCTCACCATTTTGGCACCAATATAGTATACATCATGGCTATAACTACACTTAGGGTACTGACCGTTACCGTAACCTTGGGTAAAAGGGTTAAGATTGCGTTTAGAGTCGCACTTACATTAGATTGGGAGGATGACGGTTAGCTAAAAAAATCCAGACCACCTTCAAGACCCGAATAAAAAGATGTAAAACAAAACCTGTTGTCATGACCCCTTCCAGATTCCGATAAAAAGACGTACAATAAACCTGCCTGTCTTGACCAACTTCCAGACCCGGGTAGAAACTAACGTACAGTAAAACTGCTGTAGTGACCAACTTCCAGACCTAAATCAAAAGGACGTACCGTAAAAACCGCTTTTGTGAATACCTTTCAGATTCGGATAAAAAAGACGTATAGTAATATCTGTTTTTGTAACCACTTTCTAGTTTTGTTTATTTCTGACTTTTGGGAATGAATCATGAGTATGTTTGCAGAAATGAATTTTTTATTTCAACAATAAGAAAAATAGGAAACTGGTTATTGGAGAATTATGGATTTGGTCGGGGAGATATTGGTTTTGTTTTACAAGAAATGGGTATCGATTGAAAGTGTATAGCATAAACCTGTATTCTTATGTTTTGTGTGCACTGATCGCTCTAGTTCAAGTGTTGTGTTTAAATTTAAGATAGGAAGTTGTCACCTTGATGAATATGGCCAAATCAGCTATAATATTTTATACAAAGTATATACAAAGTATATACAAATAATACTTTAACATGCAAATTTTAATCCCGGAACAGTTTCGCCAAAATTGCGATTTTGTCAAAATTTGAAGAAAAAAACAGAATTTTTTTCACAAATGGCAACAGATAGGAAAATATGTCTTCGTTTTCAAATTATTTTGTAAAATGTATTTATCACCAACTATCACTATCACTTGTGTGTGAGAACAGCCAGCAGAATAATGAGTGAATTGTAATTATCAACTTCCATGACTAATCGAAGTAATTGTTAAGTAAGGTTGGAGCTGATAACAAAATAACTCCGATAGGTGAAGATAAATAAGCATGAAAGCGCTTTGAGTAATTATCAAAGGACGTCAAAGCAAATTATGATTTGTAAAAAAATAAAACAATTTTTTAACGAGCGAAATATGGGAGTGAAACCCGGATGTTGGGGGAACATTTGGCCTAGTGTTGCAAGGTGGAGGGGCTTCTGTCTGGGGGACTTTTGACCGGGGTGGGGCTTTTTCCGCAGTGTTGCAAGATCTATCTGGTGGAGGGGGAGGGGTCGCTTTTATCCGAGGGGAGGGGGTTGATGATTGGGTTGGGGCTAGTCTCTACACTTTAGAAAAAAAATCCGTTATGCAAACCTCTTCCTTTATTTGCCAACAAAAAAGTACATTATTTAAACAGTGACGTTATTCCAGAATTATGTCGTTATACCTCTTGATTTTCGCGCCTACTCAGGAAAATAACGTTTTTCAGAGTACATGGAAAGCGAGAGTGAGAGCTAGAATTTTTTGTCCGGCACTATAGGTAAGGCGTGACCGCGCCGAGTGAAGCCAGAGCGAGACGAGTACGAGAGCGAGAGCATGAGATCCAGATTCAGCGTGCTGAATTTAGTCGCTCTCGGTTGCTGTGTGTCGCTGGATTTTGTACACCTTGTTTATGGAAGTTTTGCAAACACACAAGCGAGTTTCAACTGGAATCAGCAAAAATGGCGACAAAAAATGTACAAAGAAAAACGAAGAAAAAAAATAATTAAAGATGTCCGAAAAAATCCGGAGTTGTTTGATAAGGCCCATCCTGATTATAAACAAGTATCATATAATATTTTGAAAAAAAAGCCCTGAACACCAGCATTTAAGATGAGATCACCTTTTTTTCCTTTTAAACGTCTGTACACGTGCAAAGTCACAGTAGCCCAATACAAATCATAAAAAAGTAATCTCACAAAACCTCATCAATTAAAGCGAGAGCGAGATCTAGAACGAGAGCGAGAAATTACTCGCGCAAACCTACCAGTGCGAGAAAACAAGCGAAAGATTCTGCGAGTAGGAAGTGTACGGTATAAATGCACGCTGGTTTTTTATTCCCCACAGGGAATATTTGTGATTGACCGCGTGTCTGTCGGTCTGTCGGTCGGTCTGTCGGTCTGTCATCAAGAGCTTGTTAACACGATAACTTAAAACTCGTGCAAGGATTTTAATGAAACTTGGTATGTAGCTTCTATGGGAACAAACACAGATCGGTATTGTAAATTGGCCAGGTTTGTCCAAGGAAAATGGACCAGCTGGACGTGGAAAATTTCAACTATTGATGCCCGTGTTTAACTGATGGGGGGCCTGTGGGGAATATGTGGGCTTGCACACTGCTCTAGTTTTTTATGATTTGTGTTGGGCTACTGTGACTTTGCATGAGCCTTAGAAGGCAGTGAAATTTTAAAAGATAACCTCACCTTCAATGCCGTGTTCATGGCAGTTTGTCTCCAAATAGTATCTGATATTTATCTTTATAGTAAGAATGGGCCTTATCAAACAACTCCGGATGTTTTCGGACTTCTTTAACTATTTTTTCTTTTTCGTTCATACATCTTTATCGCCATTTTTTGCTGTTCTAGTTGACGGTCACTGGTATGTGTGCAAAAACTTCCGTAAACAAAGTGACAGCGAGTAAATTCCAGCCTGCCGGAGCTGGATATGGATCCCTCTCGCCCTGGCACTCGCTCCCGTTTCAGCCGCCACATTTATACTTTACCTATGCTGTTGGAAAAAAATTCTCGCTTTCGCTTTAGCGGGTTCGACCTTTTAAAGTCGGATAAATTGTTGCGTCTTCGTCTCTTCTTCTTTCTCTTTTGTAGCAAAAGGTCGTAAGATACGACTGTTCTCTCCAGTACTCGTCACATTAAATCACTTTGTGAAACATCTATCTTTTATATGTAAGACCCATGTGCCATAGAAGTTGATGGGAAAGTTGAGTAAATTTTTAGTACCAATTTTTACAGTATCAAAAACTGTAAAACGAATAAATTGATTGGCGTTTTACTTTCAAGTTTATTTTTGCAGGTAACAAAAGCAAGGTTTGAGGACTTGCGATACAATGTGGCGCTGGTATTGAAGGAAATGGAGGACATGGAGAAAAGAAGTGTTTTGAAAATAGAAGACAAATCTTGAATAGATTTAATGAAATATTCAGAAAAAAGTCGTATGGCTGCCGTTTAGACTTGATCACAAGGATGGAAGGGCAGTGCGTCAGTATTACCCAGGATAATTTACGGTTGTTGTTACTGGCGACCTTTATCGGCTGTTCTACGAAGTCGCCCTGACACTGAGAGGTGACTATTCTCTGGTTGGGAGTAATAGCAGTTTCGTGGTGTTCAAAGTGACATAAATAGTGATTTAATTGTTAAATAACATGATGTCGAAACGGTCAAAGATGGAATAAAAATAAAACAGGCGTCGTTTGATGGTTTCAACACACATTGGATCAGCCACATTGCAGTCCACCTATGAATGCCGAATGCACGACATATTACCGAGCGATATTATCCCGAAAAATATTTTGCCGAAATTGGCATATACAGCATTTATCCGAGATTTAGAATTGTGACTCTAACTCAAATGCTTCCAGTATCACTCCTCTTCTCCCGTGCTCTCCCCCGCCCTCTCTCCCCGTCTCTTCGCTACTGTAATCCCCTTCCTGCCCTCCGTCGCCGTCCCTTTGCTGCTCTAGTACCCTCCCCCCTCCCTCATATCAATATACGTTTTATTTTTAAATGTACTATATGACAGTATGTGCAGTGCGTGTCATAAGTCTGCAATATATTCGGCGGAGGGCAATTTGAACAGGAAAACGAATTCCGATAATGTTTTCCGTTACATGCGTCGAAATTTCGAGTAGCGAAAATTACACTTGGTGCCACAAAAAGTACGAACACTTAAAATTCAGAATTGCCCATGAACGAGGAGGTCGTCTCCGAGGTACCTCTTACATATCGCTGTTTAGGCTCAAAATGTCGAAAATAAGCTCAAATAGCTCTATCTCTAACCGTTTTCGAGATAATGATCAAATTTCAGGTTATGACATGCACGATGAATGAGGAGGTCAAAGTTACAGAGGTAGGTCGTACGTAACGTCTTTTAGACCCAAAGGGTGGAAGATAAGGTCAAAATAGCTCTATCTTTAGTCGTTGTTGAGATAATGATCAACTTTCGGTTTCTGATCTTGACTGAGATCAAGGCCTCGGTGGCCTCTTACATAACAGCTTTTAAACGCAAAGGGAAAGCTTAAAATCGCTGTCATACCGTTTTGGAGATAATGGCCAACTTTCGGTTTTTGACCTTGATCATAACCGATGAGGTCAAGGTGAACGAGGCCCAAAGGGTCGAAAATAAACTGATAATCATTGTCCCTAACCGTTTTCAAGATAATGGTCAACTTCCGGTTTTTGACGTTGACCACGACCCAGAAGGTCAAATTCACCGAGGTACCTCTTACATGACGGTTTTTAGATCCAAAGGGTCGAACATAAGCTCAAAATCGCTCTATCTACAACCGTTTTCAACATAATGGTCAACTTCCGGTTTTTGACCTTGACCATGACCTAGGAGGTCAGATTCTTACATAACGTCTTTTAGGCCAAAAGGGTCGAAGATCGCTCTATCTCTAACCGTTTTCGAGATCATGGTCAGTCATTCATTAAGTCATGGTAAAAAAACTTAAGGGTTTCCGACGTCTTATCATTCTCTCTATCTGTGAGCCAAATCTTCCTGCGTCAAATAGTGCAAACCAAAAAAATGTAAACTAGAACCGTATTTCGCTAGCGAAATGCTACACACTTGACAAAAATTAAAACGCAAAAATACTTCCTTCAATGGGTTATTTTTCGAATAATATAAAGTATTTTACAACACGCATACAGTGTGTTATGCAACTATGTACAGAGCTTGTGGCACAGCATGTGTGCGGCTTATAATATTATAAAAAAAAAATCGGACCACTGTCAAGAAAAAAATTCCTTAGGTTGATAACTTAATACCAGCTAAATATATTAGCAAACAACACAGCTTCAGTACGCCTTATAAACCGAGCAGTGTTTGCTTTTTGTTGACTAAAGGTTTGATTGATTGATTGATCTGTTTACGCTGTGATAGCTCGCACAAAGCTTAGCAACTGTGTGATGTTCTGTGCTGTACATTAAATGCTTCGCATTTACTTGCAAAAATACACTCTTTTCACATGGCGTTTTAACAAAGAAAACGAAATCGAAGACGAAAATAAAAAGCGACATGCACACGTTCAGACCAAGCTCTTCATAAATCCCAAGTTTCATGGTCCTAGGGCGCATAGTGTCAGAGAAGAAGACACAAAAAATCGGAAAAACTGTCAAGAAGAAAAAAAAAAGGACGAACGGCTTGTCGCACAAATTCATATAGAGTAAGGTGGGGCAAGAGGCCCCCCCTTAAGCGCGATTTGCTATAAAATTTTATTGAGTTGAGAGATGTTCCTTATCTTTTGGTTGGTGTTCAACCTAAAATCCCTCTACCTCCACAATAGTGAATCAGTTATTAAAACTTTTTACTTTTCACGAAAAACTGAATAAAAAATTTTGGCCCTTAGTGGGCTTTTTGCCCCATACCTGGGGCAAAAGGCCCACGGGTGCCCCCCGAACGGTAAAATGTGAATATCATCTAAAAAAATTACTATCGCCTATCATCGGTGACACTCTGTTATGTTTTTAGAAACAGCAAGGCCACTTACTAATTCGATGATATTACCCTAAAATCTGTAACCTATAAAAACTTCTATGGCTTCCCAAAAAATTCTGATTTTTATGAAATTGACCCCTTAAAATTAAATAATGTCTTTACTTGCAACATTGTGCCACTGTTGTGGTTTTAATTAGATTACATGTGCTTTCGTCATGTGGCGCTTCGATCAGTTTTGATTTTGAGTGAAAAAAGTAACACATTTCAAAATAACGTTGAGTGGGCCTTTAACCACGCGTGGGCGTCTTGCCCCACCTTACTCTAACTCTTGCAAGCCAAAGGCTTGTCAAGTGTTAAAAACAAACAATTCGCCAAACAGAATATGTATACTCTTTAGCTAATGGGAAAAACTGAAATGCTGCAGTCAACATACACACACATGCTATAATCGCTTTTGTTGCGGACATTTGGGCGATCAATATAGCCTATGCTCATACCATGTCATGGGACTTAACTGCCATATCCAATCGTTTGCCTGCCTCATAATATGCGCCCGTGACAAAATTTCAATTTCGTTCTTTGCATATTAAATGTTAATGAATCTCTAAAAAGACCGAGCTGGATCAACTACACATGCTATTATGTCTCTAAAAAATTTGGTCGTCCTAGCAATAGCCGTCTCGGAGGAGGTCGCGTGACAAGCTTTTCAAATTTCAATGTCCGTTTTTGTATATAAAATGTTAATGAATTTCTTTAAAAAATTGAGCTGGGCCAACTAGACATACTACATGACGTCTGTCAAATTTGGTCGTCCTAGCCCTAACCGTCTCAGAGGAGTTCGCATGACAAGGTTTTGGAGAAAAAAAGGAATCATACGGAAAGACTTTAACGAATCTTACGTATTCAATAAACTAGGGACTTGAAAATCCCCAGGTGTAATAGCTTCGAACAGAAAGCAGTGTGGAATTCTATCACGTACAATAGGTGATGTTGTTAGAAGTGGGCATCTGTGCCATGAAGAAGCAGAACTAGGGAATTGAAGATCCCCAAATGTAATAATTAAATAAGTAGTAAAGGGTAAGATACTGGTTAACCAAATATTCTTATCTTACACTTCAATTCGTTATAATTTGAAACCTTTAGTACCAGGTGAACTTAAAATCAATATCAGATGTGCTAAATAAGAAAAATCGACATAATGACGTCACAGCGACGTCACAGTTGAACAAGCGATCAATAAGTCTTTGCGAAAAGTAGTCTGATAAATTGTTTTACTCCGAAGCTGTAACTGCAACCGATATTTGACTTTAAAAACTTATGGCGTCACATGACGTCATACGTCAAACAGATTAACAGAAGGATCAACACCGACTCCTTGTGACATTCGTCCTAAATACAAACGATCAATTCCGCATTTTTTCCTTGTTCTCCTCAAATATGTGGCTTTAATTTAATCAGAAATCTGATTTTACCTCTGTCTTCCCGTATTTATAGTAATGAGAACGAAAAATTTTGAAAGAGTGGCACATGACATCCATTATTTGAAATAAACTAGAAGTAGCATTCCTATATCAATGAAAATACATTTACCTATAAATCAGTAAAATTTCAACCCTGTAGGACAAGATAATTCGTGCTAAGAAGCTGTGTGAAGATGAACAAATGTCCGTGGGCATTGTGTCCAGCCGTGAAAACGATGACATTACAAAGGAGAAACCGACCAGTTTTGATAAAATTTAGATTTGGTAGGAGGCGTCTCCGTCTGTCTGTCCGTCCGTCTGTCTGTGCGCGTTCAGTCTCACGCGCCTGGAGCATTTATTAGTGGATGGATTCGTCTCAAATTTTACCCAGGGATGGTTCCAATCCTTGTGCAGTGCAGTGACCAGGGATTTTTAAAATACGTCAGAAACTGACAAAATGGTGAATTTTTAAACATTAGCAAAGTGTGTTTTTGGAGTTTACATATATTGGAGTCAGTCTCACGCGCCTAGGGCATTTATTAAACTTGGCAAGCATAGCCTGCTCAAGTTAGTTGACTTTGTCTTGTCGAAAACAGTACAACTTAGGCTTCTTATCTCTTAGGCAGGCTTTTCAAATACACATACAGTGACCTGTTTGCCAATACATGCCTTTGGTCGTTCTGTTCGGCCCAAGAAGGGCGGTCGTGAACTGGCCTGCCACGATCAATAACGGCTGGTCATCTAGGTAAACCATACTGCGGCTCTAGGGTCAATCGGCGCATGACCGCCGTCATGTAGTAGAGTATTTCTGGTTTCCTAGCCCCGCTCGGGTAACCCCCGCTGCCAAATGCTTGGTCAGAGTAGGGCCAGGGTCCGGCAGACCTGGAAGAAACCATTTTTTTCCTATGGAGACAAAAAAAATAAACAAAGTGCAACGAGTACACCGCAAAACGAGGTCATATCGAAATAGAGTCATCGCCGACACCCTTCCTGGAATACGTTATCGTAAATCCAAGAGACGGACGCCTTCGCAATCGAAAGGGGGCTTTACAGTATTGTCGGCACAAAAAGACTTTGATCGGGCGACCTGTTAGTCTATATATACGAACGGCGACACAACAAAGCACTGCTTGAACTTACGACGTTCGTGAATGTTTCTGTACAGTGCACACCTGACCGTACATTAAACACCTCAAGAGTAGTCGCCCGGACATCAAATTCTGTTCGAACCACTCAGAGAACTGAAGCCCCAGGGTGTTATTGAAGCGCGAACCAAAAGGGCAATGTCGTCCTTACTTTTTGTAAAGCAACACTGTCAAGCACAGTGAAAATGGGCTGCCTAAACCTACGGACCATCACTTACATATCCAACCCCATGCGGTGTTTTCACTGCCAGAGATTTGGCCGCACCAAAAGTATAGCCAATCAACCAAGGTGAGCCAAGTGTGAAGAGACACAACTACGACACCTATGCCACTACAAAGTGCACACACTGGAAGAAAACCACTTGCCGTCCTCTATAGAGACTGCCCGCGCTGGAAGTTGGAGAAAAGGGTACAAGAAATTAAGTACCAACAGTCGATAACTTAACAGCAGGCCCGAAAACTGGCAACGCAAACTTCACCTGGGAGTAAAAGCCACACTAACGCGGTCAAACCGACACCACGGGACATGGCTTGCCAAAACGGAGACGACATGGTTGAAAGCCCAAAAAACTCTCAACATACCATCGCAAATCACAAAGGTGACACAATTGGTGCAAGATCCAAAGGGCCAATTTCACAACTGGTCTAGACCTAGTTTCGCCCAAACCAGGTCCAGACCTTCCTGAAACCTGGTTTGGAACTTTTATCGGTTTCACAGGTCCAGTCTAGTCTCGAACTGGTCTGAAACCTGACGCGAGATTGGGTCTAGACTACCAAAACGCCAAACCCAGTAGGGGATGGTTCTGCCAAGGTTTCAGTGTAAGATTCAAACACAAACATTATTGCATTTGGATATTTGGTCATGTTTATTGGTATAGTGCTATAGTCGTATAACCTTCACTCACATACATAGTCGAATACCTGATTAGATTTTACTTTCCTAATTATATTATTGGATTTGCAATAAAATATCTTAGAAATGAACATTGTTTAAGGTATTGCTGCATGTTGCATACTTTTCGATTAGTGCACGTATTAATTACATGATACACAAATCTTGATTGAACAGAAAAAGCTCTGTCTTTATGTACATAATGCATAATAGAAGGAAGACCTAAATATAGGTCTTGGACGGACTAACACCTTGAACAATCAAACAACCCGTCAGTGTTATGAAACCTCTGTGAAACCTGGTTTAGCCAAACCCGGTCCAGGCTGAAGTTTTGGGAATGGACTGGGACCAGATCTCGCGCAACCATGCTTTCAATGTGGTTTGTGGTTTGGGAAACCTGGTTGGAAACCGGCTCTAGGCTAGTAACCACAAGCAATCAACATTGCACATAACGCCCAAGAGTCCTAAACTCACCACCAAAGAAGAACGGCGCAGTGGCGGCTGCAGGCCCCACCCCTTCCCCACCAACACCGCAAAAAAGAACAATCCTCCATCTAATTTACCCAAGGAGGTGAAGGCCAACCTTAAAGAGAGCCAAAGAAAGATTGCGCTCCTTTTTAATCTGCAAGGTAGCGAATATGTTCTCTCTACTAATGGGAGAAGACGATAGGACACATCGTCAGAACCCCTCTCCTCCAAAACCACAAAGGAAAGTAGCCATAGGAAGAAGCAAATTTCAAGACCTAGTGTCGGAATACAGAGACCCCTAGGCATAACGAAATAAGACCATATGACAATAATTCAGTGGAATATACGAGTTTTTTTTACCAACCATCACAAAATTTTAACAATCATACTCCAAAATGACCCAGCAATTATTTGCCAACAAGAAACCTTCTGTAAAAAAATAACCATCCAATGCTGAAGGGATATATCGCCTACAACAAAGACAATGTTAGCGACAAAGCCTCCGGAGGAATTGCAACGTTTTTCCGAAAAGACATACCTCAAAGCAAAATAAATCTAAATCCCAATCTACAGGCCCAGGCTGTGAGGGTTACCTTGAACAAAGCAATCACTGCGTGCGACATCTACGTGCTACCACATTCAAAACCACAACCACACGAATTTTCAGATCTCATAAACTGCCAAAACCCGTACTCTTTGTCGGCGATTTCAACGCTCATAGTACAATGTGGGGCAACCATACAACAGATAAAAAAGGAAATATAATAGAAAACCTACTAAACCTTTGCAGCCTGTCTTTATTCAATGACAAAACACCAACATATTTTCATATGGGCACTGGCTCAAAAACCTCTGTCGATCTCTCTATAGTCTCTGCTAACTTGTACCTGGATTTTAGCTGGAATGTTATAGACCACCTACATGGAAGCGATCACTTTCCAATTTTAGTAAAACAATCTACTCCACCACGACGAGAAAGAGTAGACAAATGGAATTTTAACAAAACAGACTGGCTACAATTCCAAGAATTATGTCATCAGTCTTGCAGGCGATCGCCCGCAAGACTAAAATAAAGTAAAAAATGGTCATGGGAGGAGTTTGTCTTCAAGCTATTCCTGAAAACCTCATTAAAGAAAACCTTGGACATGCTTAGGAAAATAGCCGGCAAAGGCTGTCTGGTCCAGTGAGCCACTTGCAAACGAACAATATTAATCTAACAGGAACAAAAGAAATATCCGACGTCTTGGGAGAAACATTTGAACGTAACTCATCCTCTAAACACCATAGCGAAGACGGCATAAGGCATAAGAACGAAACAACATAAGCTTTTCTTCGAATCATATTGAATATTACAACTGCGATTTCTCACTGAATGAACTGCGATAGGCCTTAAACAAATCTCACGATTCCACGGCTGGCGCAGATATCGTACGCTTCCAAACCCCAATCACTTGCCAAATGAAAGCTTGGAAAAACTTTTGGGGCTGGTTAACCAAGCCTGGAAATCTGGCAACTTTCCGGAAATATGGAGAGAGGCCATTATCGTGTCAATAACAAAACCAAACAACGACCCCACAAGCCCACAAAACTATGACCCAATCTCCTTAAAAAATTCACTGTGTAACAACATTTGTACGCATGATAGCTGAGAGACTCACTTAGTACATAGAAAGCAACACTTTCTTTGCCGACATACAGATTGGTTTTAAGAAACAAAAAAATATCCTCAACCACTTGTAAGACTAGAATCGTTTGTAAGAGAAGCCGTTATCAGTAATGAACATGTCGTTACGGTTTTGTTTGACTTGGAAAAGGCCTATGACACAGCATTGAAGCACGGAGTACTACAAGACCTCTTTGACTTGGGGCTGCGAGGCCGCCTATCTAAATTTATTCAAGCTTTTTTGGAGGACCGGCGTTTTGAGGTTCGCCTTGGGGTCGTATTCTCAGACTTCTTCGAAGCACTCTTTTGTTCCTGATAAAGATAAATAGCATCCGACATACCGTGAAACACGGGATAGGCAGTTTACTCTTTGTTGACGATTTCGCAATATCTTGCAGAGGCAAGAATATGAACCTAATACAGCGACGCTTGCAGCAGAACATACACTCACTGTAAACTTGGGCTAACCAAAAGGTTTTGAATTATCACAAACCAAAAACAGTCTGCATGCGTTTCTGCAATATACGCAAACAACACGACATTTCCGTACTACACATTTTGGGCATTCAAATACCTGTTGTTAAAGAAAACAACCTTTTAGGCTTACTCCTCGACTCCAAGCTAAGCTTTATCCCACACATAAAAAATCTCAAAAAAAGTCAACAGGCACTCAACCTTCTAAGAGTAATATCTGCAAATGATTGAGGCGCAAATTGGGACACAAAACTTATACTGACCGAGCCTTGACACGGTCTAAATTAGACTATGGCAGCATTGTGTATGAATTAGCAAGACCGTCACACCTTAACATGCTTGACCGGATACAAAATCAGGATTAACGACTGTCTAAATGTTTTTAGAACATCACCAGAGGAAAGCCTGTATGTGGAGGCAAATGAGCAACCTCTTAGCGTTCGTCGAATTAAACTCGCCATGCACTACGCAACAAAGCTTTATGCAAATAAGAATCCCACGTACAACTCGATCTTTGGATCAGATTTTTCCTGCTTCCTGCTCGATAATTCAGGCATCACAATGGAGTCTAATTGCAACATACAGAGTACCAAAAGTACCACAGTTGAAACTTTCAGTCTGTGCAAATGAAACAACTAGCCCCTTTCTGTTTCGATCAAACTTTGCAGAACTCAAGGAAGAATTTAAAGACTATCATTTCGTCTACACTGACGACTCAAAGCTCGACGATACATCTCCTGCCTCCGTTCTAACTGAACACAACACCTTTAGAACAAGACTTCCAGATGCGACGTCTATTTTCTCAGCCGAAATTAGAGCTCTCCATCTTGCCATCCAGATAGTGAAAATCAGCCGATACAAAAAAAAATTATGTTATGCATGGATTCCATGTCGTCCTGCAATCAATAGTGAAACTACAAATATCAAACCCTGTTATCTTTAACCTGCTGGAAAGGCATGACGATGCCATCAAAGCTGGCAAAGACATAGTGTTCTTCTGGGTTCCAAGTCACTTTGAATCCAAGGAAACGAAATAGCCGACAAAGCTGAAAAAGAGGCTCTAAATGATAACTGTACTGATATGCTCATACCAGCCTCCAATTTTAAATAACACATCACAAGATACAAAAAAGACTGCGGCAAGAAAAATGGAATAAACAAAGAAACAACATGTTGTATCAATCTAATCCCTTAGTCGGACAAAAAACACTAAACAGTGTGCGAGATGAAATGGTTTATCACAGTGCCAGAATAGAACATGCATAATTCATCCAGAAGCGCCTTCTTAGAAACGAACCACCGCCCGAATGCCTTGGGTGTCAAGAACCTTTTACTGTACTCTGACATATTCTGATAGACTGCATTGATTTCGACGAGATACGCTCAAGGCATTTCAGAGCTGACTCTATGAAGCAGTTCTTCGACAAAACTAACCCAATTAAAATTATCTCGTGTTTTAAGATTTAAACCTATATCATTACTTTTAAGACCTAGATATTGCAAGAGTTTAGACGGTTTTAGTATCTACAAGGCTTTAAATCTATCATACACCTAATAACGGTTGCTGACACAATATGGGCCGCTAAGGTTAGGCCGTGTCGTTAAACAAATCATCTAACCTATGACTGGTGAAGAAGAATCAAGATGTAACACGTTGCGATTTTTTTGCAATTTAACCGTTTTATAATTTCACATGTGGTCCTTAAAATTCCGGACCACTAACATCACTTAAACAGAAAATGCACACAAATGCTCCGAAAAAACTAGAGCTAGGAAAATGAAGCTTGGCACACTGATGAATGGCAATCGGATCTTGATCCTCCAGAGTTTTTATACTTGTGACATTATTACCGCCGTCTTATGTCGTCATGAATCTGAATGTCTCGAAAACAGTTGCACTTACAGCTTCCAAGTAAAATACGATTTGAGACTACTTTTCTCCAAAAAAAAAAATTGGTGATCTACTTTTCACCTTTGACGTCACCATGACATTCTTATATAGATTTCTGTTATTTTGTCACTTCTTATGTTGATTTTAAGTTCATCTGATAAGGGAAAGTTTCAAATTACAGGGAACTGTATTTTGAGTTCCACTAGAGCGTTTGCAATTTTATTTACTTTGCCATTTTCCGGTTGATTAACTTTTCCTGAAAGCCTAAAGGGCTTAAAGTATAAGTCAAAGGGAAACGAAACACTTATTTTGTAAGACCAAAAACGACTTTACCTGATGACTTTAGGCCCTTAAAGCGTAAAAAACGCCTTAAGGAAAAGTCCTTGAGGAAAAGAAAAGTTAGTTAACAGATGTCAGTCACTCACTTTTATTTAACTATATTATTGTTATGCCATAAAAAGTGCATTACATTAAATGGAAGACACTGAAATGTATTAGTTACAAATACGCGTTCGTTTGCATAGTTGGGAACGCAATGGCGTAACCTGCATGGTTACCTGGAAGAAATTGCTCGGTAATATCTGTTAAACTATGATCTGCAGAATATTTAACTGTTTGGTACACAACAACTTTATCTTTTATTGTATGAGGAAATAGAAGAGTACATTGTGCGTATGATTTTCAATCCCCATAGCTTATTGAATTCATAATTTCTATAAGGCCTTTCCATATGATTACTTTTTCCTACATTACCTTGTCACGCGAACTGCCGTGAGACGGTAGGGCTAGGACGACCAAATATGGCAGAGATATACTGTAGCATGTCTAGTTGCTCCAACTCAGTTTGAATTTTGCCATTAAACCCCATGTATAAGGCTATGATAGCTATCAGTGCAGTATATTGACCTTCCCACATTAAGTGAACAAATATTCCATGTGTATGCCATGTGCTGTACTTGCCCTTAGGCTGAACAGCAAATATCTCAGCGGGGATGCTTATCTCCCATATTTGGGGATGCCCAGCTTCACACTTGCTATTAAGTTATATTGACATTATAAATGAGTGAAAGCTACGAATATTTGGTTTGTCGTTGAAGTCATTGAAAAGTTAATGTTCTTATACGCAAAGTGTGATCCGTCAGTTTGTAACAAGAATGTTACCATATGATATAACATTAATGTTTATGACGTTATCATGATTGAAACTTTTGACGTTTTACCAGCTTCAGGCTTTCGCTGAATATGGAACTATACAAAAATCTGAGAATGGCAAAAATTGGGGGATCTGCACATATCGTCCATTTTCCGATATTTATTTAAATTTTTTGCAAGCAAAATCAACGTTTACATATCGCTTCTTATGCCACGTCTGTTCAACGTTGTGTCTAAGACATTGATCTGTGGCCACTACCAGTCAAACCCAAATTACACCTGGATTTATTGTTGCCATTTGCAGAGTTTCCTGGAAGGTCGTGGAATTTTGATAGAGCCCCTGAAATTTCTGAATGACCACTCGGCAGGGGCAATTTCGGATAACTCAAATTTCGGTTAACTCAAAGTATTTTGCTTGGTCGCGACCACTTTGATTTATCGAGAGTTTACTGTAGTTCTGAAAATTATGACACACAACGAGTGACAGTGCACTCCCGTATAAAGGAATGATCAATAGATTCTGCGTATGTAACTGCGTACAAAAGTTTGTGAGTCACATTCACTCCATCGTAATAGGCGTAAACTGACAAAAGTTCCGTAAATGTGTCTCAAAAATATGGGAA
Source organism: Protula sp. h YS-2021 (assembly GCA_949752745.1). Taxonomy (NCBI): domain Eukaryota; kingdom Metazoa; phylum Annelida; class Polychaeta; order Sabellida; family Serpulidae; genus Protula; species Protula sp. h YS-2021. Next base: position 43,743,744 of record OX457025.1, read on the forward strand.
AGCGCTGAATATTTCTCTCAGGAGGTCCTGCAATTTTACCTCAAAAGTCCTGAAATTTTACCTCAAAAGTCCCGAAAAGACGTAATTTTTTAGCAAAAATTGGATCTAACCGGCTTCACTGATTCACGTTTTATCAAATTCAGAATGTTTACTGTGATATATTGTGTCAAAAGTTGTGATATATTGTGTCAAAAGTTGCTACTTGAAGTTGTGAGGCAATCGCCAATTTTGCATAACTTTGACAAAGATTTATTAATAGGTTTGAAATTTGGACTCTTCCTAATCCTGTCTTTGTGGAATTTTTTACTATCCCCTTACCAAAATGGTCTAATTCTTCACAGCTGTTCTCTTTGCTAAGGCGTGAGAGCCCATCCGAAATAAGTGTTGTTCCATTTAAATATCCAGCTGTAATGTGGAAGATAAAGAGACATAGTGACCTGCGGAGTCATTATAAAGAAACCGATTTAGACTAAAAGTTTAGACCTTATGTTCAACATGATATAACTAAACAGTCTGTCCAGTTGTATGGGACACACAGAGTGAGTGAGTGCGTGAGTGAGTGAGTGAGAGAGAAAGTAAATTAATAAGGGAGTAAATATTCGAGTGAGTAAAGGGCTATTCACGCTACTTAAGCAATAGTGCAAAAACTCTTAAGGACAAATTTCCTTAAGGAATTGTCGTCAAGAGCTTAAGCCGTTTTGCTTTAGGACAAAAGGCAAATGTTCCAAGTTTCATTAAGTTTACAGATACGTAAAACGAACGCGTAATTTTAAATAGTACATTTCGATGTCCATTCATTCCATTCAATGTTATGTAGGCAGGGTGGTCACTTCCTTAGTGGAATGACAATAACATGGTAAAATAGAAATGAATGATTGACATCTGATAAATAACTTTGCTTTGATAAATAAAAGGCATAAGTCAAAAGGAGAAAAAAAACTTATCTGTAAGATAAAAAGAAAACAACTTTGTCTCATGGCTTTTGGCTTGCGACATGAAGCAGTGACCTTAACCCTTTTCTATGTGTTTAAGTGTTTTTATTTTTATATAACGGTGTTCTCAATTTTCTTGAATCATTAATTTCTTTGCTGTAGTGACACGTTCTGCATTTTATCCTTGCTTATCCAATCTTAATTGTTTCAGCTTTTGTCAGAGAGTAAAAGTATAATATTGGGCTGGTGTTTGATGGACGATTGAGCCTCATGCACAGTTGATCCCGCACAATCGTACACGCACCTCGTGTGTGCACGATTGAGTCCCCTTTAAGAATGCTCCTCATTTCTTTCATGCTTGTGGGATGTTTGCATTGAGTAAACCTTTACGGTATGCAAGTTAATTCTTATACAAACAAGTCAAATCATCACGCTCTTTATTTTATATAAACACATTATATGAAATTGTGCTACATTGCTAATGAATGTGTAACGGAAATAACATCATAACAAAAATAATGAGGAAGCACACTGTTACCACACTGACCTACCGATATCTTGGTCTTGAACCCCTCCCCTTCACAAGTAGAAAACGCCTTCAAGAAATAAAGTCCATAAAACGCTTTACGAAATAAAGTTCCTCGTTTGTAAATTGCTTATGGAGAGTACAGTTCACACAAAAATCTGTCCGTTGGGCCTGTGACACAGGTCGGATGGAAACGTTCATTGCGCGTGATGCAAACGATAGTTGCGTCCCAGCTGTCTGGCTGGCGACACAAACAGATAATGGTAGTGTCGTACTAGGAATGGAAGAATGGCCTGTTGTTGGAAATACCTTAACAGGTGAACCCTCATCTTGTCCTGGTAAAAAGCAATTCTTGTCGCGTCGTGTGATTGATCGTTCATAAATTGCAATTCAATTTGGACTCGGAAATTTTAAAACTAATTACCATGCAATTCACTGAGATAAGTAATCTGTGTGATCTTTCTAATCTCAGTATTAAAAACGTTACTAACCTGTGCAAGTACCTGAGATCTTTACTGGTTGCGAATCCAGTAACCCATCCATTATATTGTACAATAAGATGTTCCTTTTGAAAGAGATCAAGGCTTGTTTAATGTCCAGTTATTTATGCAAACAGAACTGAAGAAAACTTTACAATAGCCTCGCTAAATAAAAAAAACTAGTGGTGAAATTTTACTCATACTTAACCCCTATTAATTCTCATTGTATAAAAAAGGTTTTATCCAATGATGATGGTGTGCTCCTGTTTAATTAAATGATTTCTCAATTTCCAACATATTTTCCCTATGCACAGTTGCGTCCTCAATGTTTGAGAACCCCTCTCCCGTTATAAAGGGATATATGGCAAAAGGACGCATCTGTGCATGGACTCAACTGTGCATACCACAACGGCTCATTCTAAAACACCAAATAATTGCCATATTGCAATTGTTTTTTAAGTGTGACAAACTTTATAATCTGGTCATATTGTGCTTTCGTGAGTTCTTCGCATTTCTGCTGGTATCTCCGACTCTGTTTCCCTATTTGCTCTATTGCCACCGCAAACAAACTTTTGATGCGGATTCCGGCCAGTTCAGTAGTCAAGAGTCAAGATGTTGTACCGCACTACACAATAACTTGTTTATTTCTTTTATTGTTTTGTTGGAAATACTGTTATTTATTCGATAGCTTGTCTCATCTAATATTCTTTATTTATTATATATTAATGTTAATTATTTATTGTTTACTTTTGTTGTTTCTTATTTCATCATTTGTTTATCATACCTTTGCCAATATTATTTATTATTTTGTTTAATTTGTTATTAATTTTAAAAAAATTTCAATCAGGATTTTATGCACTCTGATTATGGACCATGACACTTTGACTCACTCATTCACACTAGCAGCTCCGATAGAGGTTTATAAATCTATAATCATATATCCACCAGAGCCTTCATGCTGCCATCAGTGACTGCACAATCAAGCGCGTCGTAGGCTTTTATATGGTAATGACGCCCCGCCTCGACCAGATACATCCAGTAAGCGACGAGAACTGTCATTGTCACGGTTCCTGGCTGGCATTTTGATGAATTTTTCGTGGCGACTTTTCGTTATTGTTCTGGGGATAGTCTGGATGGTCTACACTGTATAAACAGTTGGGTGGAGGCCAAAAAAGAGTTCATTTGACTGGATAACAGAACAACAGTTAACTAGCATTGTAGAACTCAATATTATTTGTCAAATACACATAAGATAGCAAGGAATAATCTACAGTTTGCTACTGGTGACCTGTTGTGATAAAAAGCCATTACAAGAAACTTCTAAATTTGTGGAAAGGCCCCTATTTTATTTAACAATTATCATCGGCGTAGTTTACAGAATTAGATCAAGCCACAAAGTATACAAACAAGAACAACCTGGTGGAACATTAGACCTCTGTGAATATTTTTAAATATATATATTTTTTAATTTATAAAACATGTAATTTTTGTTTTAAAATAAATTGTGCACACCCGTTTAGAAAAGTATGTAAAATCTCAATTTTGTTTTCTTTTTAAAATGATTTTACGTCGGAATTTTGACAGGCAAACATGGAAGTATTTCGACAGATGAATATTACCAACTCCTTCCTATATTGCAGAATATAACGCAGCATAGGCTAACACACGAAACAGCATGGAAAAATCTATCAAATAAGTAAATATCAACTTCCATATTCAGTGAAAAATGCACATTAAGGGGATATTAATATATTATCGCCCTCCCCTTAACTTAGTGATTAAAGTATAAAATCAATATATATGCGCTTTATGTTAAGGCATACTTATTTTTTGTTGCAGCTAGTCATCATGGAAATATACACAGACAGGCGATATATCCAAGTGGAGTATAAAAGAACTGAAGGAATATTTAAAAGGCATCACTCAGTGTATAGGCAATTCAAGTAAACACGAACTTCAAAATATTGTCAGACTCTCTAAAACCACTCCGCTACGTCCAATAACTGACGGAAAAACTATAAAGGCCTTAATTTCATATCATCATCATATCATTTCATATCACATCTCACAGAGTTTTTATATCGCTCTTATTCAGCGAGACACCTAAGCGAGTTACAGAAATTACAGTCAAACAGTTAAGGTAATGTTCATTACTTTTTGAAGGCGACACATTGAACATTTCGGAAGACCTATGTAAAGAGTGTTACAATAGTCAAGGCGGCTTATGACTAGTGCGTGCACTAGCGACTTTGCGACATCAAGGTCCAAGAACCGTCGATTTTTTTATTCCTTGCTATGTAGAAACAGCATGTTTTACACACGTTTGTGGTCTGATTAACTATATCGAGTCTATTGTTACGCCGAGATTTTTTTGCCTTCTCACATCTCTCAACGACATCTCCGCATATTTTATTGGAGTCCATTTTAAAAACCTGTTGGTAACTTCGACTAGAAATTATTAAATTTAAGTTTTATCACAGTTTATTTTGAGATTATTGTCTTGCATCCACCCCGCTATATATTCAATTCTTATAGTCAGTTCCTCAATACAACCACGTAAGGTATGTTTCCTTTGGACGGGTTTAAGCAACTGCGTGTCATCGGCGTACATATGATAAAAGAGAAGCAGTAGGCAGTAATCTTGTGTGATTGGATCAGAAAACATGTTATCAACGGCAATTTGTATCGTACGCTCTGGCAATACGACTACAGCCAACGAAGAGCCGCACCCGATATTTCCTGAGTAGTTTTGAGGCGTTGCAGCAGAAGTGCAACCATGTCAAACGCAGCCGGTAAATCAAGCAATGCTACAGCTCGAAGTACAGCGTGGTTCTGGTCATGGTGAGTGAGAAAATTTTTGAAAATCTTGACGGTGCCGTTTCACAGCTATATCTAAGTTTTATGCCGATTGCAAAGGCTCGTTTACGTTACTGGCAATCATAAGTGCAGATATTTCCATTGTTTACTACTCGTCCGATGAGGTTACCTATAAAATTTACATTTGAGACTAGTCGATAGCTCTTCAGCGTGCGATCGAACGATGGCTTTTCAAAAAGCGGTTTTACAGTAGCTGTTTTGCAATTCCGAGGGAAATACGCTTGTTGAATTGATTGGTTTCCAATATGCTTTATCACTGGTATGTTTATTTGCGCATTGCGATATGCTTCATTACATACAGTCAATGGTGCTGATAGACTAAGCACAAAGCACACATGAACTCTCATTACTAAAACTAATAAATATCCTAAAATAAACATTTCTTATAAAACACTTTATTTTCAAAGAAGTTAGAAACTGAGAAAGGCCTTATTCGGTTACCACATCCATTACTAGAAGGGTTTGCAAGTATTCCCACTGTAACGTGGCCGAGTGCCACAGCATCGCGACTAGGGGGTCACCGTCTCTAACCCACTTACCAATCACCTTGACGCCTGGAAACGCCTCCTTGCGGACGACACTGACTACGGTTTTATCATCAATGGACCAGCAAACGGTTTTCACAAAGTGAACCTTGACACGCACAACATCGTACCCGTCGAGGTCTCTAATAGCCGCTCATCGGAGCTAAGTTTTAAAGACAAAGCTTAAGCCTAAATTAAAAAGGAACTAATCTAGGGTCGCTATCGCATCGTACACAAAAAAAACAACCATGGCTTCTCCAGTCTTTGCCGTTCCTAAAGGATAATGGTGACATACGGTTAATCCACGACTGCTCCCACCCAATGGTGGCGGCGATTAATGATCACATCTCGCCAGATAAGCACTCATTCACGTTGGTGGACAGAGCGGTGAAACTCGCCAAACCCAATACTTTTGTGACAAAGACCGAGCTAAACTCCGCATATAGGCAAGTTCCCTTAAGTTAATTTTTACAGAGGTTATCCCGTTTTAAATAGAAATTCACTGGCCACAAACGTTATATCTATCTCATTGTTACGCGTTTGTCTTTCTGGACCTTCCTAAGTGTCAGAATATTTTACAGGAACATGCAAAGCGTATGTAGGATGCTTTGGAAGCAAGGCATTGAGGCTGTAATTTGTTACCTGGACGACTTTCTTATCACCGCGGACACGTAGGAAGCCACTAGGGAAGCTATGCGCCTGTTCATCAGAATTCGTTAGGCCTTGCGATTAGCTCGTTAGGTCTTGCAATTACCTGGCAGAAGTGCGTCTCTCCAACGCGCCATCTAGCTTTCCGTGGGTGACCTTTGATACCGACAGTTGTACGCTTTCGATCCTGTCGGATAAGCCTCGTGAAACTCAGAACATACTCATCAAATATACTGAATCTGCCAATAAATGCGTGTCTAAACGCGATTTCCAGAGTTTACTAGGGAAACTCTACTGGGTGGCACGCATTGTCCATATTGTGCGCCCCATTACGTTAATGATGTCTCTTCGCAACGCCACACATCGCACTCGCATACCCGCAGTGACTTGACAACGCTCTATCTGCTTTGCGCCTCTTTCAATGGTACTCGCAGACTCGATATCGATTACTCTCGCGCTTTTCACATCGCTAATGACGCCAACACGCCCACTGCTGGTGCCGCTCTCGTGCATAATAGTAGACTGGTTGTACTGTAACTGGGTAATCGATTTGCCTATCCTTGACAAGCAACACATCAATATCAAAGAACTAGTCGCGGTGTATATCATACCACCAACCCAGAAACTCCCCCTTACCTTTGACAGTCTCCTAAAGATCCGCCAGGTGCTAGATCTCGAGAGGTGTGTGCATGTATGTTTTTGGTTTCACTCGAGCAAGTCACGATTGTGGATTCGATCTCAATAGAAAGGACTTTACTCTCTGTGCCGGTTGCGCGCTGGTGAGCGTTAAGCGCACGAATATCGTCCGCAATTTTTCATGCACTCTGGTTATACCGGTTCCGATGATTGCGAACTCTGTACTTTGCCCAGTAACTGCCAGGGTAACGCTTACTATAAAATGCGCGACCCCTGGTGACGCACAGCTGTTTTCGTTATTAGCCAACGGCAAGGTTGCACCATTGACCGACTCAGTGTTCTCGTCAGTCCTTAAGGTATCGCTGGACGCTACATTATATAGCGGTCACAGCTTACGAAGAGCAGGAGCAACGATTGCATTTGCGTGTGGCTTGCCAACTCAATTTATCAAGAGCCAGGGCGACTGAGCGTCAGAATGTTACTCGCGGTGCACAGACGTTCCAATGCAGCTTAGATGAAACTGTTCCAAGACGTTTGGAGAGAACGCGGCAAAGTTAACTACATCCCTGAAATAAATGGTTTCAAATGTTAAATCAAAGTTTCAAATGTAATTATTGCTAGGCGATGTAATGAAGAATAGAGACGCTGATTCAATAATATCGACACCTGGCTGTGAGTGCTTCTCCTTTTCAGTTTCGTATTCAAAAACAATTGATTCACTACACTATGGACTGGTACAACAAACTTAGCGAAATGAGGAATTGATACATTTTAACAGGTCAACGATTGCTGTCTAAGTGCCTCAGTTTCTTGACGTATGCTCTGTTTAGTAAATAGCCTCACAGGAATAAACGTGGCCAGCATTTTTTGCATTAAGGACTTTCCTCTACGATGAACATTATACAATATAAAACAGTTAGGAGGGTGACATGCAGTTTTATTCACCCGAGGGGTTGACTTTTACACGATTGGAAACCAAATGTAACATTCCAACCGATGGTTAACAAAAATATATGTCAAAATCCTAACTATATCATTATTGTTTTGTTGCATTTGTTATAGCCACATTTGTTATAGCGAACACTTGGCGTGTTGTCAATCATCCAGTGCTTGGCTGATGCGATGTGCACTATGTTATTGGCTTTTATCATGGCATTGAATACACTTGTGAACATCGCTGGAACGTACTCCATGTGCCGATCATGCGTTGTAAGCAATGCTGTTTTTATATTTTGATTTAATATTTTGGGGGGGGAAATTCAAAGAAAAAGAGCTTTGAAATTCACATTTTATTGTAAAAGAATATTTATGGGTATATTTAGCAATATCTCATATTTTTTTAAACTTTTAAGTGACCCAACACGTCATATTCAACTCATTTACAATAAAAATACGGAATGCTTGACCATGTAGCAGTTAGTTTTGTGAACTATGTCACAGTCAGATTGTTAAATAACTCTCGACCAATCAGAAAAGAGCTTTTTGTGATGAATGCAACCCATTCATTGCTTCCGTGTGGCTACTAACGACTCTTTTAATAAACCTGTTGCATTGGACTCTGTGACCGTAATAAATCATCTGTGTTAATTAATTATTTTCTTTTTCTTATTGATTAAAATCCCTTGTTGGCTGCTTTCTCAATGTGCCTTTATGCCTTTTTTATTTATGTAATTAATGATCGTTTATTGGTGTTATTGCAAAAAATGAGTCTTTGACGTTAATTTCAGTTATTTTGTTTATTTTGCGAGGTTTTCTACTTTATTAATCTTTTATTTATTTGTTATCTACACGTTATTAGTACCTAGTTAACGTGTTGAGACCAACTGGAACTACTTGAACGTGTATACCTAACACGTCGAGATCAACTGGTGTAAGTTCTTGATGCCTACGTGGTTAAGGTAATGATATAGGTAATTATATTCTTTCATTTGTTTATTTTGTTCCGCTGATTCATGTTTTAGAATTAGTGTTGTGAGATGTTAGTGGGGCAGTCATAATCAGTAATCCTCCTTTTCTGTAATAGGTAAATAATGTGTTATAACTGTTAAGCTCTTCTTGTCTTCTCTTGGCTATTATCACCTCTTTGTTACTCAGTCTTATCACAAGTATCTATGTTGGTACGCATGTGTATATGTGCTGCTGAAAATAATCTCTGCTAGTTTTCCGGAATATGCGAAAAGTTACGTACGCCATATTGTAGAAATTTACGAAGAATGTTCTACCTACTACGAATCAAGGAAAGGAATCAATGAAATCAATAACTTTAAGTCATTAATTCTAACAAATGGTTTCCAATAATAACACACAGTTTAATATTTAATAAGCATCCATTATTTTGAATTAATTTCATTCATATGTACACTTAACGTGTTGTGATCAACTGGCCTACTTGCAGAAAGTCTTGCATTTTGCACATTGCCTCATCAGTTTCGCACCAGAACACCTGTCGGGTGCATTATGAATCACCACGTCATGCATCAGATGTAGTGTGACTGTGACTCTGCACGCGGCTCTAGTAGTGGATATGATTACGCTGTAGCTCAAACACCTGTCTGGCCCGCCTAGGCCGTTTACGGAAGGAAGAGTCACTTTGACCCATTCTTCTCGGAGCAGCCGGCTTACGTCTTGCAGTTTATGGTGTGGAAGTTGACGTTCTGTAACGCGCTTCTTCATTATGGCCCACACATGTTCGATGGGACTGAGGTCTGGCGACTTGGCTGGCCACACCATACGTTCAATTCCATGTTGGTTCAGGTATTGATCAATCAACGACCGGCGCCAGCTGCCGCTGCTAAGGGCCGGACATGCTGCTCCAGGATTTCATCTCGGAATCATGGAGCTGTCAGCGAACCATCAATAATCACCAGCTAGATTTTAAATTGCGGGTAACGGCACCCCACACCATGACTGACCCGACAATGTACAGTTCTTGGCGCCTAAGAAACCTTTGACCGTATCGACTCCCAGCACGCCTTCGCCACACATGTGCACGGTTAACAGGATGTAGGTAAAAACGTGCCTCGTCAGCAAAAAGACATCAGTTCCACTGGGCCCTAGTCCAGTTAAGTTTTTGCTGTCCCCATGCTCGTTGGACGTCTTTATGGCGCTGTTCCAGGAACGGGTTTACTTGCAGCAATCTTAGACCTCATCCCATCGGCATGAAGTCTTCTTCTGATTGATGCGACACTGACTGCTCTTGCGCCAGCTCCTCTGGCAATGATGAACTGACGACGAATGGCATTAACTGAAAAAATGAACAAGATGGGTCAGCATGGGTCATGGTGAACCGGATGGGTCAGTATGAACAAGGTGGGCCAGGAAAGACAATATGACTCAGTACGAGCAGCGATGGTTTTTGAGGGGCCAAGATTGATCATTTTGGCTCAGCATGAACAGCGATAAGCCGGATGTGTCAATAAGGCCTATGATTGGTAAAGATTGGCCAGATGGGTAAAGATGGGTCAAGATGGGATACCATAACACAAAATGGGACACATGAGTCAAGATGGGCCATGTGGGGCTAGATAGGTCATAGTAGACCACAAGAGCCATAATGGGCCACATGGGTTCAGATTGATTAAAATGGATACATGGGACAAAATGGACCATGACTGGCAGCGACGGTGTTATATGGGCGGTGTGATGGGTCAACATGGGCCATAATGGATAAAGCTGGGCCATGGTGAGCAGGATGGAAAAAATGTGTCAGTTTTGGATCAAGATGGGCCAAACTCTGGTCCTCAAGACTAATCCTGTCCATATTAGCCCATTTTTGCCCATTTCAACATATCTGCCCATAATGTCCCATCTTGACTCATGTGTCCATTTTCACTCATCTCGGCCCATGTTAACCCATGTGGCCCATTTTGACCTGTGATCATGATCCATCTTGATCCATCGTGGTTCATGTTCACCCATTTGGTCCAACTTTACTTAACATGGCCCATTATGACCCATTTATGAGTCATCTGGATCATCGTGACAATCGTGGCCCATCTCGAAACACCACGGCCTAATTTGACCTGTGGCGGAATATGCTGACCCATTCCAATCATCTTGGTCCATCATGGCTTTTCTTAATCTTGACTCATCTCATCGTATCCCATCCCATGGACCTAATTAGCGACCCTAATGAACTTCATTCCATTGTACTGGACTTCACTGAACTTCAGTGGACTTCACTCAACCTCACTGAACTTCACACGTGCACATACGCATGCACTAAAACTCTCAGTTGGAATTTCTGCCGTAGACGAGTGATTGTCGACTTAGCAACTCCAAAGCGTCGTGCAATTGTAGCTGCTATCTGACCCGGTACGTCAATCTGACAAATAATTTGTGCTCTTTGCACGTTAGACAACCTCAACATTTTGAACTTGCTTGACAGAAGTGAACTTGCTTTATGGAGGGCAAAGTGATATGTGTGCTCAGTTTACATTGGGTACTCGGGTACCGAGGTATTGCTGGTTGACATATTAGTAACAGTGTACAGCGTATTGTGGCTTGTGCGGTGACATTTTCTTCTACAGCGTCGTGGCACTGAAATCTACAGGTCGCAGTCACACTACATCCCATACATGATATGGCAATTCACAACCTACCCGACAGGTGTCCTGGTGTGAAATTTATGACGCAATGTGTATTAAGATGACAAATAATTAGAGTGACCGAAAAAGATTATATTCACAAGAGTTTTAAAACTTTAATGAAGGGCGAAATCTTTGTCACATATTTGACCAAAAAGGACTTTTAATTAATAAAAGCGAAAATGTTATGCAAATGCCACAATTTATATAATTATCTTTATAATTAAAGAACAGCACACAAGTTATTTACCTAAAATGGCTTATTAATAACAGTAGAATTTTAAATGAAACCTGGAATAGGCTTTCATAACGTCGCTTTAATTTATTGGTGCAATTTAGCATAAGCAGTTGGTCAAAAATATGTGGGTATTGTACGAAGGGCCTATCAGCAGTTATAAATAAAATGTTTAAGTAGTCTCGTTCGCTTTTATTTAACGATCTCAGAATTTTCGATAAATGCTAGCGTTTATTAAATTGCTGAATTCTTTATTATTTTTACATTAACAGAAATTCTCTACGTTCAGTATGGTCTGATATAAGTCTATAAACTGTTTTCGTGAGTTCGTGTATAACTGAAGTATTTCCATTTAAAACTTTATCGAGTTCTATGCTGCTTTGCGACGTATTAATAGTTCTTGTGTCTCTAGGCGCACCGATAATGATGAACGGACGACATAGCAAAACAACTGGTTTGGGTACATATTTATTCGCACATTTAAAAACCTGCTTTTTAGAATCTTTATGAGTTCAAATTTTACATAATACATTAATACAATATTTCTGTCCACTAACAAAACTATATAAAGAAAAACAAAAACACATAACATTAAGTAGCTGTAATAGAGAAAAGTGGTGGAGGGGAGGTGGAGAGATGCTTTGCCGCTCTTTTCCAAGCGCTTGCTTGTGTTTTGCTCTTTACTGCTTTATGCTGAAATTGCTAATGAGCTCGAAGAGGGGTGCTGGCGTAAAACTTCCAGAAGGAAGTAAGCTAAGCTCCTGTCAATCAAAAGAAAATGGGCCAATTGTAGGGCTGCTTTTAGAGAAACTGTTGATAGGGCGAGAGTGAAGCTATCTTGTGGACTGATACAGAAGGCAAGTTGATTGCAATTAGCGAGTTGACACTAATCCCAGACGAGACACAACCAAAGGGGGCAAGTCGATTGCAATTAACAAGTTGACACTAATGCCAGACGAGACACAATGTCTGGCGCTGTTAACCCTTTTCTGTTAAGCTGCCACAAGTTGATTGCAATTAACAAGTTGACACTAAAACCCCAGACGAGACACTCTCTGGGGAACTGTTAACCCCATGGGGCGGCAATGTCTTCAAACTCTGAGTTTAAGCTAAAATAACAACTTATTTTCCTATAACTGAGAGTTAATTCTTGCCTATTGTTAACCGTGGTTAGCCAGTATTCACATTCTTTGTCACTTCCATTTATTAATCAGATTTACAGTGATCACTCAAACTAAAATCAGTAATCCTTTTTTGTTTTCTGTCATACTTTCTTCGAACAGCTCTGCTTTTATATTGCAGAGTAAAATACAAAAAAAGCTACTCAAACGTGCCAATTATGTGTGTATTTGCAAGCGATTGAGATATGTATTGGAGCTAGTTAACAATACTGACAAAGCCTTTAATAAAGCCGAAAACAAAGGTTATCAAAAATGAACAAATGAAGTTTGCTGATTTTCGTTAAAAGCGGTCGAGGGCGTATACTTTATGGCAAGTGTCAACTGTCTAAAGAGAGCGGAAATGTCCCTGACTTGTGATTGGTTGAAACAGCCTCTCAACTTCTGCAGTCTGGATTTTTCACAGTAAACACAAATGGTGCCCACTCCAGACATCTTGTTAGCCTTTGCCATGCAGCTACATGTGCTCATTTGCCAAGTGCCTACCCACGAAGGAGTCAGGAGTACTGCTATATACAAATCACCCGTCTTCATACTTGGGCAACAGCAACATGAGGTTCTTTCAACGACCAAAATTCTGCCCAACTCCATTCCCTTACTCCCTCTAATCGCTACAGAAGCGTATCTGTGCCATTTTTGCACGCCGAACTCCCCCCATACACACACACACTGGTATCGCATCTTAATGTCTAAGCTTTAGCCCTGCCGCCCCTTCCTTATCTTCCTCTGTCATATTAATGTCATACGAGTTCTATTGTTGTTATGTTTTGCTGCATTATCGCTCGAGTCCGAGTTATATTGTTGCTATGTTTATGTTGCACTGTCACCCCATCCACCTTTTATCTTATTTAATGTACAAGTTACACCGTTGCCATCCCTTTCCCGGTCTCCCTCCTAAAAGGACGGTTACGCGGGAGGTATGTTAAATGGTCATGCATCTTTGAGTCTACAGTGATGTCTCCGAATCAACACAATTGGATCTTACCAATTTGATTTCTTTAAATATTGTCATAATTCTTAAATATTGACATGAATAACTCAACGTTAGTGGCAAAAAGCGATGAAATGCCATTAGATTCACCCAAGGATGCATATGAAAAGGAATGCCCATGCTCTGACTACAACTGAGCACCTTAGATTACAGCGAAATGAACCGTGTTTCGATGGCACAGTGAGAAATCCGAGCCAGTGAAATACAGGAAAAACAAAGTATTTCATATGAAAAAAGCTTCATAAAAGTGGTAAAAATATTGATTTTACGCTAGATAATGCGATAATAGGAATAATAGAATCACACAAGATAATAACTACGACACTCAAAAATATAACAGCATCTATGACCAACCAAAAAGTTTCGAAAACGATTTCACTCATCTAAAAATATTTCGAGAACTGACTAATGAGGATATGTGAATGTTTGTACATGCTTCTTAAAATAAATACTGTGATCTCAATCTACTCACTTCTACGTCAGTGAAAGAGTGTGTACATGAGTTAGCTCCTGTGCTCAACAGATTAGTCAACCAATCTCTCAAACTTATCTACATTTCAAAATCTTGTAAGAAAACAATTGTAAAACCTATTAAAAGCCGAATCTCGAAGCTGCTTAAAGAATTATAGACTCCTGCAAATCTTAATTATGTAGGAAGGCTAATTGAAGACGCTGTTAGTACACAAGTATTAGAACACATGTATGAAATGGTAGAATCGGAGTATAAGTCCAACCATAGATGTGAAACAGTATTATTGCACATTTTCAACGACATGTTGACTCGACTAGACAAAAAATTAAGGCATCCTAGTGTTGCTTCTTGATCCATCGGACCGCACTTTTCCTTTAAAGGGACTCAAAACAATACAAGGAACATCAGACAAAGCATTACAGTGGTTCAAGCATTTTTTCCTGGTCGTACAGCGTGTTAATGTTGACGACAGTTATTCTTGCCCTGTGACACTTGACGTCTCTTTGCCCCAGGGATTCCAGTTTGGTCCATGGTTACGCAGCAACTACATACAGCCATAGCTTGACTCGTTCGCATACTGTTATTGTTGTTTTTCTTAAATGCTGAAAATTCGCAGCTGTTACGACCATAAACATGGCAACAAAGATCATATCCGATGAACGCAAGTATGAATCCACCTCGCATCCGTTTTATGAGTTACACTGATTACCTATTGCCAAGAGAATTTAAACTGTTGACAATGGCCTATAAATCCGTTAATAACGAAACTCTACAATTTCTATCGAAATTGCTCGTTTCATCCGCTACGTTACCGATGTTACGCTCCAGCAACCAGCTTTTTTTGCATAATATGTATAATAAGTTATGTTCTCGAGCACATGAAACAATGCGCTAAAGCTGTGGAATTCTTGGTTTTAAAAGTTTCATTCTAGTCCTTCGTTGTATTTATTCAAGAAAGATTTTAACATCTCATCCTTTTAGGAAGGCTTACTTTTAGATATCAAACAATAACATATATTAGCAGTATTATGTATTTATCTGGTCAGTATACTCTATTCGCTCGATGTACTAACTGTTACACTTATTTGTCTTGATTTAATGTTATCCACTCAGATTTATTTTTATAATTAAATAAGTGCATTATAAGGATGCTAATAATAATAATAATAATTATAATAATAATCATTGCGCTGCTGTAGTGTACTCTTTTCGAAATTTTTAATATGTCTCCATGATAACATTTAGACATGCAGTAAGTGTATATGAATTCTCTTTCCAAAAAGTTTCCATCAATCTGATCACCTTGGAAGTGATTAAATACATATATATTTATTCCACTCTGTCGAAAACGCTTTGCTGCGAGAAATATTTTTTGGTTCATTTTTTGGTAATCTGTTTGGAATGAGAAATGCGGATTTAAGTAACTTTTGTTTGAAGCTGAGCTTTCGTTTGTAACGTTTTCTGCATGTTCATGTACATATATTTATACTCTTTGGTTTGATCTAAGTCTGTCGTTTTAATTGGCAACAAGATCTTATGTTTGTTTCTGAAAAATAGCAATTAGTGAACCCTTTGTCGTGCGTGTGACACATGCTGCATAATGGACTGTAGTTTCATTTTCATTGTGCTGGGTGTGAATGATGTGTTTTATTGGTAAGTTATCTTTTCCAAAGGTTGATAAATTTACAAACTTTTTCAGACGTTGCGTTTGTTGAAAAATGTTTTCGAATCCTTGAATGATAGCACCATGCTGTTGCAGGCCAAATATGTTTCCAATAAATATTTGTGAAGACTGCATTCATATCAGCCATATCCTCGTCCTATAGGTCATCAACGCCTCGCTTGGTGAATTTGTATATTTCCATGTCTATGTAGCGGGTTGCAGCGAACTGTTAGTACTTGGTCTTTTAACGTGTTTTAGCCTTGCAACTGTTCACCTTAAACTTGCAGACTTGTTTAAAATTTAATATAACCTGTATTATCCCACTAAATGGTCCTTGGAAAGCACGATTAAGGTATATTTTCCAAAGGCACTATTATAACGTTATCAGCGAGTTGTCGTTTGTGGCAAATAAGTATCACATTGAGTAGAGTTTGAATAAACACACACATGGCTTTCACACATTACAGTGCTGATGACATAATCATAATCCTTATGATAAATTACCACTTAGTCCCCAGAAAGAAAGTCACTACTAATGCTTGGAGTTCACTGATCCACCCCCGATTTTTTAAACTGATGTCCAATCCAATACAACTAAATTCTGGATTGGAACACAGGTGAAACTTTTTAACCAGGTTTGTTTCATTAATATGTGCACAAATTAATATCAGTATCAACCAGTTGTCTTGCGTTTGATTTCATGCTTCCTTTTTAACCGTTACCCTGTCATTTGCTTCAACTCCCTACAGTTCTATCTTACTCGCAAATAATTTAGCATACATTATAAAGAAATGATAAGAAAAAAATCAAACTTCTAATTTTCTTTCTTCGCACTTTTAAATTTTATCGATCATCAGATGAGCTACTTGTCATTTGACTTTCATTTTAACTTGCTATTGTTTCATTAATATGTGCACAAATTAATGTTAGTATCAACCAATTGTCCTGCATTTGGTTTCATGCTTTCTTTTTGCCCGTTACTCTCTCATTGCTTCTGCCTCCCTACAGTTTTATCTTATTCGCAAATAAATTGACATATATTGTAAAGAACTGAAAAGGAAAACATCAGACTTCTAATTTTTTCTTCGCACTGTTAATTTTTATCAATCATCACATGAACTATTAAACAACTATTGTCAATATTATTATACACCTTTTGTGGCCCAGATGTGAACAGTGTTCTCCAAAATGGTATTTCGGTTTGCCGTTACCTTACACACCCATTACCACCTTTTCGTTGTGTTGAAAACTAACAGCAAACCTCCTGAAAGAGGTTAGTTTCTAATTAACAACGGTTCCAATTTTTTACCTTGACCCGACCTAAATGTTATAAAGTGCATTAGAACCAGTGCGATCTTACATAACCGTGGCCAAGTGAAGTTCAAGATCAACCAATCAGAAGCATTGTTTTCCTTCTGCGATGATTATACAACAACGGCACGTGTAGTGGTGATTTATATAAGTCCCGAAATAAGTTTTTAAAAATATAACGATGTACTCTCATCATTTCCAGTAAAAATTCCCGAAAATGGTAGACTTAGCCAGGCAAGCGTTTGAAACAAACAATTTCGTCCTCGCCGCGGAAATATATGAAAGATATATCGCTGAAAATGGACCGAATGTTGATGTTGTTTTAGGACTTGCGGATTCTTATGCTGGAGCAAAGCTACTGAGGAAGGCTTTTGATGCTTATATCCAAGCTCTAAGACTTGGAAATGTCAGTTCGAGCAGGTTAGACAATCTAGTGACAGCATTGTTGGATATCATGGCAAGCGAAAATGGATTCGAGGCTTCTAAATCAAAGAAGATAGAGGATCCTTTTACTTGTGGATTATGCGGGGCGATGTGGGACGACCCAGTCACAATTCAGTGTGGACACAGTTATTGCAGACCATGTTTGACCAAACTTAATGGAAAAAAGTGTAAAGTCTGCGGCGTGGTAACGCGTTATAGTAAAATACACACTATAAGGACGAATGTTTTACTTGCTCAGACTATTGAAAGTTGGTTTCCGGAAGAGCTTCTTGCCGTGAAATTAAAAGCACAGGGAAATGCGTATTTCGCAAAGAGTGAATTTGCAAAAGCTATTCAGTTATATTCTGAAGCGTTTGGCAAGGGTAGGTTTGGAATATTCATTGTAACGTTAGCTGCTATTCGAAGGACAGGGGGTAGAATTGGTTGTAGTAGATCATATTTCTTATTTTGCGTTATTGCACACATAAAAATGGTTCTTAGCCACGGAAAATGTTCCTTTCAATTTCACCAGTTTGGATCTACTCTAAGCATTGTCCACCTCCCTCCTTGTAAGTTACAAATTATGTATTTTATCGAATACCAGATACCTAGGAAAACACCGCCTCTACCGCTAGAGTCGCCATTTTCCAAAAACAACACTTATCCCGGAAATGGCTTTTCCCCATATTGTTTTAGCTAATTGCATACAGTCTGGAATCACTCAGTCAGGTCATGCTTCGTGAAGTGTTATGACATGGTAAAAATGGGTCTAGGACAGAACCCCCCCGACCAAACCCCCCGGGACCGAACCCCCCGCGCGCATAACCCCCCGTGCCAAAACCCCCCGATCGGACCAAACCCCCCTCTCAAAAAGCCAATATAATATGTCAAATTTAAACACACGTTTATTGAATCATGATTTTATAACTTGAGATGTAGTTCATTTGTACAACATTTTGCAAAAGCTGTTTTACTACGATGACTACAACTGACTTATGTCAACAGTCACTGTTGGTTTAAAACTGAATATTGTGAGCTATTCCTCTGAAAAAAACCAAGATGTTTCTGTTGCGAAAGTCACGAACAATCTGCGCTATCCTATTTCCTGTTTGGACACTTTGTTGTCGTCGTGGTTTTGGAAGGTGACCTCCTACAATTTGGTTTATGGTGACATTGTTTAGGCTCTGTTCTCGTCGAAGAATGTCATGTTCCACAATCCTCTAAAGGGGGGGGGGGGGGGGGGGGTTTGGTCCTCTCCATATGGGGGGGGGGGGGTTTGGCATGGGGGGTTCGGTCCCGGGGGGTTTTGTCCCGGGGGGTTCTGTCCGGAACCCGGTAAAAATAAACTTCCGTTTACATTTAATGACAGTTCCCCATGATATTATTGAAGATTGATAAAATGCAATAAATTTATGTGCAATTTTGTTGCACTGAGTGAATGACTTCCGGAATGATGGCAAGTTGCGGATGAAAAGATGCAGTAAGGAATCCTGACCGAAACAAAAGTCGCCCCATAAGTTCCTCTTCCTCTGATATACACAAATCCACAAAATTCGCAGTTATGACTTGGAAGTTATAATAAAAACAATCACTAAAACTCCAAGGTCACTGTTATGATATGTATGTAGAATCCGTTGCAGAGTAGTATTTCCAGATCTCTATCTTCTCAGGACACAGGACCGCAAGAGTCACATGGGACTAGACAACAGAGCTTTTACATTATTACGTGGGATGGGGGGGGGGGGGGAGTTTACTAATTGTTGTCGCAGTGAGAATCCCCTGGCGGGACCAATTTGGTCCAACTGAGGGCCGGAGGATCGTTGAGTCAGGTGCAGTCTATCAAAACACCACAAGGTCGACGAAGACATACGGATACACGGATGCTCTGATATACGGATACACTGGCAACTGTATTTTTGATTATCTTAATGAAGTTCGTACGATTAATCAAAACGAATGGAGAAAAATAATAATTTTTTAATTTTCCAGGCGGGAAGTTGTGGTGTTATGAGTTAGGAGGGGCGTGTTCTCAACTCCGGACTGAAAAGATCAATAAGTGGGAGCAGATGAAGGGAGACATCTCGCACATTTCTTTGTTCTCAACACGGTTGCCTAAAATAATGTGTTTTTAGAATACCAAGGAATAAGTCACATTTTACTATATGAATGGGCCATGTGGCTGCACTGGCTGGGTGCTTTGTATTGGATTCGTGCACCCGTGGGAAGCCTGTGAACAAACCAGCGGTGATTTTTTGGCGTTCCACAGGTCGTGAATCCAATACGTGCTGAAAAAGGTTTCGTCACAACGCCTTCGTCAACGTCATGCTATCATATCCCTTTATCCCAAGTCGAAGAATCCTTATATGACCCTTTCTATCTTATTTCAGTGAAAAGTGACCACATTTTAGCAAGCAATAGATCACTTGCTTACGCCTCATTGGAGAAGTACTCAGAAGCCTTAAAAGACGCCGAAAGATGCATTTCAATACGACCAGAATGGCCTAAGGTATGATACTGTGGGTTTAATATAAAGCTTGCAAGTCATTATGCTGACTGATCAATTGTTGTATCGTAATGTTAAAAAATGTAAAAACGTACCTTTTTCGGAGATCGTCTCTCCGGCTAGGTTTGTAGCCTGAATGTCTTGAAATTTTGTTTAAATGTATCAGCTATGAGTACCCATCTGGCCGTTACTTTTTTTTTGGT
Organism: Protula sp. h YS-2021; assembly: GCA_949752745.1. NCBI lineage: Eukaryota > Metazoa > Annelida > Polychaeta > Sabellida > Serpulidae > Protula > Protula sp. h YS-2021. The sequence goes on from OX457025.1 coordinate 43,763,931, forward strand.
AATTCTTCAAAAATTGGTGGAAATATTGGCCAAAACTTTTTTTTCAAAATCTTAACTGTGGCCTGGAAAATAGCCTTACTGTTCTGAAACTTTAAGCAAGTTTTGTTTCTTCCAGTCCAAAAGGTATTTCTTCCAGGCAGTGGAAGTATTTTTGTTATCGGTTAAGTAAATGGCTAGATGTAAGAGAAAAACAAAACATGCTGTTCGTCCCTGTCCCAGATTGCCTTTGGTAGGTTTCTCTTTTCATCTTTGTAATGTCGTTTACAACCGGCCACAGTGTCCACGGACATCGTTTTCTTTTTCTTCTTTTTTTTTATTTAAAAAATACATCTTCAATTTTCAGGGTTATTTCAGAAAAGGCGAGGCGCTTGTAGGACACTCCCGATACGATGAAGCATGCCTTTGTTATCTGAAATGTCTGTCTATAGATCCAACAATAACGGCTGCGCGAACTGCTTTGACTCGTGTGAGTAGAACGTCCTACTTCTACTTTTGTTGACGGATTTTAAATTTATTGCATTCCTCTTGTTAATAACATCAATTGGTTTATTTCTAAAACTTGACCTCGAGAATTACAATTCAGTAACAGTTACTGTTATAACCTCGGATTGCAGTCAGTCACTGTGTATCAACGGAATCTCTAGGAATACTCCCCCTGGAACCCCCCCCCCCCCTGGAAAAACCCCGTAAGAATATTATTCCCCTTGAATACTCGCCCCTCCCCCGCTGCATCCTTTTTTGTTAGGCCCCAACCCTTCGGATTGGGGCCTATAGGTTTGGTCTGTCCGTCCGTCTGTCCGTCATCGCTTTATACCCCTATGAATTTGGGGGGCGGTTGGGCCTGCTTGTGTTTCACAAATAGTTACTTGTTTGTGTTTTTTTTTCACCGTGGAGAACCTGGGGGTTTGGTCAAATCGGCACTTTACTAACTCGGCACCAAACAAACTGGGCACTTTTTGGTCGACTCGGCACCAAAAAGTTAAAAAAAATAGTTTTGACAACATACAAGATAGTTTACGCAAAATACAAGATAGTTAAGTAACATTATGCAAAATAGTTTTATATTGCCATACTGAGAGATGTTTTGACTTATTTTACACACCTTTTTCTGAGAACAAAGTGTCTTTCATCTCATAATTACAGAGTTGTTCAGATACCTTTCATGTCACAATTACAGGAGTTGTTTTCACAACTTTTGTGTGTTTATTATTATATAACGATCACAGGCTTCATTCCACTTCAACAATACTCAGGTTAAAATCTTTGATCAGTTCAATTGCAACTGTTGTGAAAAGAAATGCAATTACAAAATAACAATAGCGCATAAGTTTGAGTCTAACAGGAATTAATTGCAATCAGTACCAGGGTATAAGAACACGTGCACTGCGTTATTTCAATGGGAGCAGGGCATCTCGCCGACAGTCAAAGTCGCCGACACCCATTAAGACAAGTCTCGCCGTAAGTCAACCCACCGACAGTTAAAAATGGCAGAGACAAGTCGCCGTAATTTTTACACACCATAATCAGATTATATGAAATATATACGGGTGCTTGTGTGCTGGTACAGTGCACGTTTGCGTTTTTGATAAGAGGATTAGTGGCTTGGTACGGGATACACCACCCCTTTCGCTATTAATCCGTTATGAATAGCAAAATATTTTGCCAAGACTGCATTTACAGTTAAATAAAAAAATCAATTAAAAAAAGCTGGTTTGGCTCGACAGGCGAAGGAAACGAGCAGGACTCGTCGAGCGCGACTCGATTGCGAACCTTAACGGAAATAAAAAAAATGCAATTCTATAAACTTCTTGTAAGTACTCCATCACATCACAGTAGAAATCTAATTGCAATTAGGTTTTCAAACAAATATGCATCGCAATTAATTACATAGTGTAATTAGTCAACCACTACATTAAATTATATCCGAAAAATTAGGCTTTTTAAGTTCCGTTAAAAGGGTCTTATGTAAAACATCAATTGATTAGGTCACAAATTGGAAAACAAAGGCTTAGAGATCATAAACCGGAGTAAAAGGTGTCTATGGTACTCAAGGTTTCTGTTCCCATTAAAACAACTGTAAATCTGGTTGATTTTTAACGGAATTTCATTTATTTAGCATGGCTTACGTAAAAATGTACGCTTACTGGTTTCTGTAATGCGCTAAAATATTTTGCGTAAATTGTGCTGTGTAATGGACTGTAGGTAAATTAATAGAAGTTGTCTTAGACCGACTTTTTTTCACTTGTGCCTTACATCTCCAATTGTAAGACAAAATAGCACCTCAATGTAAAACATTAATTGTTGGTACCGAGTTTGTTTAGCTGAGTGCCTTGGTGAATGATACCTTGTTCTCAGAAAAAGGTGTGTAAAATAAGTCAAAATATCTCTCAGTATGGCAATATAAAACTATTTTGTATCATTTTCCTAAATTATCTTGTATTTTGCGTAAACTATCTTGTATGTTGTCAAAACTATTTTTTAAATTTTTGGTGCCGAGTTGACTAGGCTTGGTGCCGACTTGACCCCAAAAAAAAGTGCCGAGTCGACCAAAAAGTGCCGAGTTTGATTGGTGCCGAGTTAGTAAAGTGCCGATATGACCAAAGACCGAGAACCTGTACTGCTTTGTATTGCCTTTGACCAGATTTGCGGTGTTTCTCACATTTAAAAGAAACGGCTCCACTGACAAAGGTCTTTTGCTTCACATGCACACATGTCGCTCTAATAACAACTTCTGACTACCGCGTTCACTTTCTATAAACTGCATTTTTACTTTGAAAAAAAAGTTGAAAACCCACGAAGTTTTGTAGAACGAAACTGCGTTCTCCGGAGAAAGTAATCGACTCTGGAATTCAAAATCCTTCGACTCCGGAAAGTATTGTCGCGTAATAGAACCGATTTTGGTATTATTGTGATTGCATTTCCCAAAAAGTGCATCTTAGATTCCATTTATAGATTGTATTTAGAGTTGAAACATATCAGCTTTTCTATCATCTTTAATTGCAATTACAATGGAAAATCATATTGCAATTGTGGATGAAAGTGCTACTCATCTGAACTGATTACCACAGTACTTGAAAAGTAAATTTCCCTATCATTTGTGAATTCCAGTTGTGAAGCATTAATTTTAATTGCAGTGGTTTTTCATTTCTTCAGTAAATTCAAAAAGCAAGTACGAAATTACAACTAAAAAAAAAAACAAACAAAAAAATATGCAGCGGATGCGGGGGGGGGGGGATTTCTGAGGGGGAATAAACAAAAAAAGCGGTGGAAATATACCTCGGAGAAGTTTTCCTAGGGGGAGTATTCTTGTTCCCTTAAGGGGTCTGTGTTGCGGAGAAGAAATTTATCCTAAAACTTTTTAGCTCGCATTTCCAACCAGGAACAGTTCAAACGCTAAAAATGCATAATTGCTTGTTTTTATGGCCCTCCGGGCGATATCAAGAGGGCCACATAATAATTGACTTGTCCGTGCGTGCGTGACTGCGTGACCAAAATCGAAATTTCAGATAATGCCTGGAAACGTGTTTCTGTGATGAAATAAGGTGATTTTGAGGAAAAAATTTTTTCGCCCGTTGTGATTGCATGCACACTCATAGACTGAGTTTTATAGACTGAAGGTGTTCTAGGGTTTCGATCAATCTGAAACCTATATGGGTTGAAAGCTTATGAGACCTTGTTGTGCACCTCCCGTTGGGACCGGCGTGGGTCGGTCCATGAGAGAGTTCCGAACATAGGCCCAAAACGCATAATTAGCTTAATCTTTGAGTTTTTAGACTGAATTTGTCCTAGGGTTTTGCTTCGCTCAACGTGAAATCTATATGGATCGAAAGCTGATGGGACCTAGTTGTGCACCTACCCTTACGGCCGACGTCGGCCCATCCGTCTGCCCGTGAGAGAGGTCCGAACATAGTCCAAGAACACCTAGTATTAAGTTGAAATTCTTTTGCAACGAACACATTCTAGACCCAGATTAAGAACGGTGTAGAGTATAAGCCCAGTTTATAGTGACCACATTGGTACAACTGTACCTGGATGTATATAGAAACTGAGGATTAAGATACCCACAACTCAGGTTACTTCCCCTCTCCCTTTCAGAGATATATATAAACTCTGAAATAGTACACAATTGGAAAAATGAAACTTGATGGGGGATGCCAGTGAAAACATTTCTTCTGGTCTAATAACACACAAAATGACTTTATTTAACGATTTCTGATCCTTGTCTAGAGAGTGGATATGTTACAGGGAAACTGTGATTTCAGGGAAACTATAGTTTCCCTAGGGAAACTATACTTTCCCTGACCGAACCAGGGAAACTATAGTTTCCCTAAAAATTTTCAGGGAAACTATAGTTTCCCTGAATTTTACCACGCAAAACGTTAAAGATTCCCTGAAATAGCTGAACATCTGGAAACTGGGCAAGTATTAATAAAACACATTGCTCTAACTTCACTTTTTTTTCCTTCATATCTTTCGCTTCAATTACAATACGTTTATTCACTTGTGTGGCATTATATTTCGATTCAAATTAAAAAATGTTACAATGGAAAAAACGCAAACAACACATACACTTTGCATCATACAAACATCAGCTATTCATAATAATAATGATAATAATATAATATCAAATACACATTGACTCGCTCTTTACAGAAATGAAGGTTTTACTCGTGCTTGTTTCCACACGACAAGCTGGCATGGCAACGAGAGTTGCACATCACTCGTGCCTTAAAGCATTTACAACGACTGGTTCCGCACCGTTTGCTCCCAGAGCAATTGCACTTTACAAATCCTTGCCCCCCACATTTCGATTCAAATTTGACTGCCTGGCGCAGGGAAAGTTCACAATCCAAAGCTAAATCACTTTCAAACAATAACTTGTGCTTACAAATGTCAAACTGGTTTCTGGAAAATTTCCCTTTGAGAACCCCACCACGAACCGCCAAAACATACATGTCATTTTCATCGCGACTTCTAATAATTCCTAAAATGTTGCGGGGATCACATCGCCACTTGATCCATGTTGTACATTGACCAAGAGATCGTCCTCATTTTCAATTGTTTCCAGAATCTCGGCAGGTAAATTTGCAGATGCAAGACCGGTGACCTTCGTGTCGAAACCAAATAGAGCGGCAAAAGGCGAACATTTGATGCCACTGTGAAAACTGTAGTTCTTTTGGAATTGAACAAACTTAAGCCCCCAAAGCCCAATTTGTTGAATTGTTGTCTCCGAGCCATGCAATCAACATATCTTTGATGTCACAATTTGCTCTTTCAACGGACCCCTGACTCTGTGGGTGGCGAGGTTTTCCATGGACAATTTTCAGATCTTGCCAAAGAATTTTCAGTTCGGACACTACCTGGGCGGTAAACTCTGAACCGTTGTCAGACTGAAGTATTGCTGGAGAGTCAAAATTTAAAAACACATCCAAAAGTTGAAAAGCAACGCAAGCTGCTCTTTTGCTTGGCAAGGGACGAAGTACGCAAAATTTAGTCAAATGATCCTGATAGACCATAATAAACTTGAACTCGCCATGTGGCATGGACTGCATGTCGATGAGGTCCACTTGACCTCTTGAGCAAAATTCCGTGGTTAGAAGGGGACGTACCACAGTTCCTTTTGTAGTCGGACGCTTTTTCTTTCGTTCGCATTCAGTACAAAAGGATTTGAATAGAGCAATTGCATCTTCGGTAATATTTGCGTATTTTTTCCGAATTTCTTTTACCATTTTGTCTCTGCCACAATGGCCAGTGGCAATGTGAGCCCTTTTGATAACGTCATACATTTGCTCCACAGGCACGAAGTATTTTGGTTCATCGTTTTCTGAATTTTGTTTTTTGATAATTTTCTGAACGTCACCACATGCAAGCATATCGTACTTCCCAAGCACGTGTCGCTGTCTGCTGTTTCTTGAGTTTGCATTCTTGGCCTCCAGAATTTCAGTCAGAAAAATTTCGAAGTCATGCTTAGCCAGAAGCAGACTTTTTTTCGGGTCCACCTTGGCCGAAAGAGTTTGAAGAAGTTCTCCAGTAAAGCGGTTTTTTATGTCATCCATCTCCGATCAGTATTCTTGCAGGTAATTTCGAGTTATGCTTGATGAATATTTTTACTCTCTTATATAGCAAACGGCTTAATCCATCAAACACCAGAGTTAAGCTAGAATCCTGATGAAATGATCGTCTCCGGAGAATTCGTTGACAATGTATCACAGAAACTTAATTTAAAAAATGTAATTCAAATCGCCTGATCATTAGGCCATAAAAATCTTTCATGTATAATTGTAATTACTAATTTCATTTCCTGAAAGGTTAATAGTTTCTTTTATGTATAATTGCTATTTTGTAATCGTAAATCTTTGTGTTACAACGTCAATTGCTCTTGTTTCGATCACCTATGAAGTGCAATTCCAGCTTGTGATTGGCATTGATAAAGCAAAAACGTTGTCTTTTATGTCGAGATAAAAAAACCATTTGGATAAGTTTCAACTTCACCGAACTTTTATTTCAGGGAATATTTAACGTTTTGTGTGGTAAAATTCAGGGCAACTATAGTTTCCCTGAAAATTTTTAGGGAAACTATAGTTTCCCTGGTTCGGTCAGGGAAAGTATAGTTTCCCTAGGGAAACTATAGTTTCCCTGAAATCACAGTTTCCCTGTAACAGATACATCGCCAACATCCTGTTTTTTTTGTTTTTTTTTTGCAAAAGCCTCGCACCTTCTCCCCCTTTAATATGGGTGCGCACGCAAACTAATCCTTTTACCAAAATTTACCATCAGACCCTTTGCCTAAAACAGTTGCAGTCATATTATACTTTGTCTTGCTATGGTCTCCAGATCGTGGAAAATGGTCCGTACAGACAGGTTTTACTCGACCTCTCTCCTACACGTCCCAATCTTAGTGTGGCCGTTACAGAAGTTATTACTGTACGTCTTATTATTCGGGTCAGGAAGGCAGCACTACAAAGTATGTTTTTGAGACATTGAATGTGGTAAAGTTTTTAAAGTCGTTTTTACCCAAGTCTGGAAGGTAGTTATAACATACAGATGTTAATGTTATTCTTTTAATCCGGGCCTGGAAAGTGGTTATAAATAGTTTTAACTGAACGCCTTTATATCCGCGTCTGCAAAGATGGTCACTTCAAACACGTTTTTACCCCCCGTGTAAACGACTGATATAGTTATGATGAGTGGGTCCGTCTGTCTGTCTGCGTGTCCACTGAAATACATGGTTTTGTCCGCGGAAGTTCTGAAAACACGTTTAAGATACCGTTCTGAGTGTTACGCAGTGAAATATATATATTGTAGATGTGCATCGTCGTATTATTTTTGAAATCGGTGAAACATTGACAGAATCACAGCTTGTCAAAAATTGCTAAAATTACGTTGCAGTTGTGCGATGTTTTTTTCGCACCACTTCATTTATAACCATTTGTGAAAGTGGAATCCAAAAAAAGACGTCTCCGGCTATAAGGTCCTTGAGGAAACCAGAACCTCATTTCGCTATCGAAATGTTCAACACTTGACCAAAATTAAAAAAAATACTTCCTTCAGTGGGTTATTTCTTGAAAATTATATTGTAAACAACACAGCTTAAGTACGTCTTATAATTCGAGTAGTGTTTGGTTTTTGTTGACTTAAGGTTTTATTGACTGATCAGGCATACGCGGGTGTAGGACATTTGACCAACCGAAATTTGACCAACCGCAATTTGACCAACCTCTCAATGAAAAAACGGACATTTGACCAACTTCATAATTTATTGTTTTTCGTACCACTTATCAGTAAAACATTAGCAATGACGAATGTTCCGACAAAAGCAACATTTAAACAGTTATAACACTGCAAGTAAAAGTACTGTCCAAATGTACCGGGATGATAGTAAGATTATATCGTCTCAAAACTTCACGTAAAACACGTACCTGACTTGACACTAAAGCTTCCACCAGGTCATGGTTTGTTTGTATAACGCCTTTTATAACGCCAGATTACGGAGATTAACCGGGCACGTGGAGCTCAACCTTATGACACTCATTGACAGAGAGGGGATTAGCACAACATCTCTTTGATGCGAATGAGCACTTCTTTGAAATTGCTTTTTCTTACGAAACATCGAACTCCTAGATTTATAAGGTTATGTATATCTAAAACTGAAAGTTGGTTAAATGTCACTTTTTCCGTTAAGCGGTTGGTCAAATTGCAGTTGGTTAAATTTCTGTTGGTCAAATTGTGGTTGGTCAAATTGCGGTTGGTCAAATTGTATGTACCCCGGCATACGCCGTGTTATCTATTTACGCAGTGAGAGCTGGCACAAAGCTAAGCAACTGTGTGTTCTCCTGTGCTGTGCGATAAATGCTTCAAATTTGCTTGCAAAAAATACTCTCTTTTCACATGGCGTTTTAAACAAGAAAACGAAATCGAAGGAGAAAATAAAAAGTGTCATGCACATGTTTATATCAAGTTCTATCTAAGTCCCAAGTTTGGTGGCCCGAGGGCCCGTAGTGTCAGCTGAGTAGATGACACAAAATGTCCGTTCACTGATACTAGCGGCTGCTCGCACAAATTCAGAAACACCTTGCAAGCCAAAGGCTTGTCAAGTGTTAAATATATATATTGTAGATGTGCGTAGTGGTATTATTTTTGAAATCGGTGAAAAAGTGATTTGAGGGGCACCAAGTGGTTTGAGAGTAGTGTGACTGGAAAGCATTCATTTTTTCACCACTGTCTTTTCTTTTCAGTCGTTACAAAAGGTGCTGACGCCGAAGTATCCCGAAGATGTGAAACAGGCAGAGATGCACCTGCTGTTACATCCGAACCCGCTGCTACTTCTGCAAAAATTTCAACCTGAAACAGAGAGCGCTGCGTCGTGTGCACTAGCTAATAATGTAGAAACTATCAAAAATACACGGACGGGGTTCAACCAGCTTTCAAGTACAGTGCATCTGGACTCGAGCACTTCGCATGTGAGTATTTAAAAAACTTTTTTGGCTTGGTGTTTTTGGTTCGTATTTTTCGGTGTCTGGTCTATTCGTACCCAAGTCGTTTCGTACCCAAATTTAGATGATTCGTACCCAAATTAGGAATCTATTTTTCTTGTATTAGTGCAGCCCAATGTAGAACTGATTTATTAGTCCCTCGCCGCCGCGTAGCGCTAAGCGGAGGACTATAGGATTCGGGTCTGTCCATCCGTCGACACTTTTTTTGTAGTTGTACACCTCGTATTCAGTTTGTCCGACTTTTCATCTATTTAGCCAAATATTTTTCGACTATAAAGGCTGTATACTAAGTCTTGTATACACAACTCCTCCGAACGGGTAAGCACACACATTTCAAATCCTATACGGATCTACTCCTCTTATACTGTAGTTGTGCACCTCGCATTCAGTTTGTCCGACTTTTGATTTATTTAGCCAAAATTGAGGTAGCAACTTAGTATAATTTTCGAAAATAAAGGCTCTATGATCTAAGTCTTGTATGCACAACTCCAACGAACGGGTAGGCACACACATTTCAAATCCTATACAGATTTACTCCTCATGTAAAAACGTGCGAAGGGCGAGGAGATTTGCAGCGTTCCGGTGCTCTAGTTTTTGGTGTGGTGGAATTATTTTAGCACTCGACCCGCAGTCTGTAGGTAGATGTTGTTATGCCAAATTCACGTACCGTTTTCTTTCTTTGCCCACAGATACGTCGCAGACTTGTTAAACTGTTTGCAGCCGCTGTTGCGTACACTTGTACTATTTTAAGACTGTGACAATTTGTAGCGGTGTACTTGGTGACAGAGCGCGAGACGGTAAAAATGTTAGCTGCTGTCGTAGAGCTCCTCTGCTTACCGCAATAAGCTGACATTTTGTTCCCGGGCGAAGTTAATTGATCGATGGCAACATATAGGTCAGGTCCTCTCTATCACGTTTAAAAGCTGCCTCATGTTATGTAACAGGCTATTTCTTTCTTCTTACTGAAAAAAGCAGTCTTATGCAAATCAGGTCTGCGATTCCGAGATGGTTTGAGTACATAGGCCTATTGCACCGGGCTGACGACTTTGTGACACAAAGGCAGTCAGATGTAAACGAAAGTCTTCTCTGACTGCGGTGACAAGTTTGTAGGTGACAATGAAGCGCACTGAAAAGAGCCAATGCCCCGTTGGGCGACATCCTCAGTCTGTCCCCTTACGTTTGTAACGACGTGACTCACTTTTTGAACACTATTCACTGACGGCTTTGGGCCTGTCGGTGCCGTACGGAATTTTGGTCAACTCACCGACACAAGAAAATATATTTGGGTGCACCAAGGAAACTATAACACAAAACTATATGTACAAACGTAATAAAAGCATCTTAACTTAAAATCGAGTTTATTTACCATAACTATTTTTAACCTTGTATTTTATTCATATTCTATGTAAATTTATAATTGCAGTTTGATTGCAACCGTGCTATCAAGGTATATGATGACCGTTTCATACTCACCATGTATTTGAAATGCAAGTTTCCTGGGTGCAACCAATTATTGATAAGTAAATATCAATTTTCAAGTCGACTTTTCTCGTGTCAGCGAGTTGACCAAAATTTTTGCGGGCGAGTTGGTCGTTTTGTGGGCGAGTTGGTGTGTCGGCGAGTTGATTGGTGGGCGAGTTGACCTTTTACCGCACGGTGATTGGTTGTTTTTTCCTTACTTCTCCGCACAGGCTTCACATTTGGTTATTTGTTTGTTTGTGATACGTGTGCTTTTCATGATTTTTGTGATTATTTGTTTAAAGCACAATATTTCTGGCGATTTTTAACCGAAAATTCGAAATGGACTTGGATATAAGTAAATTTAAAACTTCTTTTTACAATGTCCCTTACAGTTTTCATGGAATTCACTTAAACATGCCACAGTGATCTTTCTCTGAAAGTCAACCTACGTTGTTAAATTTTTGTGGCCTTGCATCATATTTTGCTATGATGACGTTGTCAGAATAAAGACACCCAGATTTTGCGGTCTAAAACGAAAGTGATGTTGAAGATAATACGTGTGTAAATCAAGCGGTGTTTAAGAAAAGACCGGGGCCTGTTCTACTTTGCATTGGGTTTAGGCAGGCATGCGTGTGTGCAGAGAACCAAATGCAAAGCTTTCAATGGTCAAAAAATGATATTCATAAATAAACGAGAACCTATTTCTGTAATACGAAATGTCAAACAGTTGACCAAAAATAATATTATGAAATCAGTACTCCTTTCGAGCAGAATTTAAAAAACATTTTGGTGTTTGGTTTGATTTTTCTTTGCAAACATCCCAGTTATTTTATCAAACATTTCGTAACCTTCCTAAGAAACTTTTTTGCAAGTTCAGACCTTTTCCAGATAGAAGAACGCTGCTTTGCTACTACCTTTGTGAAAAGATGAAAAATGTCCGGTTTGAAAGTTTCCCGCTGACAGTTGTTGGTTGGAAAATGTGCTGTTGGGGGGAAGTGTCTGGATACCCTTACACCTGTTCTCAGAAGTCAGGGCACTGTTCAGCGTTTGAACAGTGCACGGTGTTGTATTTTACATCTTCCGGTGGCTGTCTCAAAGAAATGCCCTGTCGCAGTTTCATAGTGTTTGAATGCAATAAAAAGTGTTCATTTGTAATGTCATATCTTTATTAACAGCATCAAGAGGTCATTGCGAACTCGTTTCATAACGCAGCGGTGACGTGAACACGTGACTTCCAAGCATGCTTCCTTTGAAAGAGGATGTTAACAGATACATTATTATGTAAATTACCTCTGGGTTACTTTTGAATCATAAAGCGAGAAGTAATTTCGCAAAGGCGAAATATTAAACACCTGATCAAAATGAAACTAGCAAATCAGTTTCTGTTCTCAAGTAGTACTTTAAAGCTTTTTTGGTGGGCGTCTAGTTTGGTGTTCTTTTACAGACATGCAGGTTTTGAAAGGAACACATGTTTTGGCGAGTTCGAAACCTTTCTAAAAAAAAAAGAGAAGATAGCTTTGCTGCTAACGTTATGAAACGGAATCTTCCACTCGACTCTCCTACCCCTCCCCCCCCCCTCCAAATCCCTGAACTCCACGCTATTTGTATAAGGGGTTTAATTAACTGAGGCCTTATGATAGTTTTATACCCCGAAAGTTTCCATTTTATTCAATAGAACTTCCCAACTCGGCACTTTTTGGACAAATCGGCACCAATTTTTTTAGACATCTCGGCACCCGTAAGAGACGGTATCCAGACATCTCGCATCTGGACATCTCGCATCTGCCAACTCGCATCTGGACATCTCGCATCTGGACATCTCGCATCCAAATGAAAAAGTGGACATCTCGCATCCGTGATTTTTGTCTGCTTTTAAGGGGGAACTTTAACACTGTATTTGGGAAACTTCATACAGAAAATAAATTACAGGGGTTTCCAAAACGTAAGTTATTTGAGTAAAAATAAATTATAAGTGAGATTTTGTGCTTGACGATATTAACAGGGGTTTCCAAAACGTAAGTTATTCAAGTAAATCAACTGAAAAAACTCAGTTTACGGAGTAATTCAAGAGTTAGACTCACATTTGTACTCAGTGAATGCCATAGTGAGTAGTTCAGCATTCGGGGCAGCGCGAATCCACATACGCTAATCCGTCGAAAGAGGCACTTAAAAGCATGAAGGATTTAATGAACGTGCGGCGGATCAGTGTTAAGAATGAAACCACATCCACTAATCCCACTAATCTATTCAATTTTTAAAAAATTTATCTTTGATGCACGGTTTGGAAGGGAAACGTGCACAGGTTCGAAATGCGGCGGGTAAATTGTAGTCACGAATCCCCATCCCTTAAGGTAGGGTGTATAAAGGGAAGATATTGAAGTCCAAAATCATGGGTTTTGCTATTGAATGGTAAAATTAAAATGGAATTCATCGAAAGTATTCGGGGCAAACCTAAGCTTCGTCTCGATGGTTTCATATACACGAACAACAAAACGAACAAGTCTGGGCGAATTTACTGGAGATGCGTTCGTCGCCGGACGTGGTAGCATACAGTTTCAAAACACACTACATACAATTTTATGCCACCATCCAAAAAGACCATGACAAATCGCAGTAAAGTACAGTGTCAAAATACACTAAATAAAATGATTACCACCTACCCCCCCCCCCCCCCCCCCCCACACCGCCAACATACATAGCATACAGTTTCAAAACACACTACATAAAATTTTATGCCACCATCCAAAAAGACCATGACAAATCGTAGTAAAGTACAGTGTCAAAATACACTAAATAAAATGATTACCACCTACCCCTACCGCCAAAACACAATGATAAATCAAGCAAAAAATCACGGATGCGAGATGTCAACTTTTTCATTTGGATGCGAGATGTCCAGATGCGAGTTGTCGGATGCGGGATGTCCAGTTGCGAGATGTCCAGATACGAGATGTCGCGGATTCGTAAGAGACATCTCGGCACCCACCCTGCAGACTTGTACTCCGACTTGAAACCTTTCTAGAAAGAAAAACATAGCTTTTCTACCAAAATCTATTAAACAGCATCCCTGACGCCCATCCCCCCAACCCTGCCGACATTTATGCGCAATACAATTCATAATAGTTCATAATTTACAGGAGCATTGGGCGTATTTAAAATGACCAGGTTAGATTTTACAGCCGCGTGTCGTACTCATAAAACCAAACATTTCATTGAACTGATTGAAAAAGAAAATTGACGAGTATATGCCCTTTCTCTGTACTTCTCCACAACTAGCGCATGCAATGTGGCTGTGGGCGTATGGGAGAAGCTTTGTTGGCAATGCCTCTGCAGCGCCAATATATTGTATTTGTTGATAAACAATCACAGTTGTTTGCTTTGCGTTTTGATCATGAAAATAACAAATAAAAGGAAAACAATAGCAAGATGCTTAACTTAACATCAAGTACTACATGTGTGCGAAATTTGGTGGTCCTGCGGCACCTGTGAGAGGAGAAGCAAGGACAAAATGATAGACCACCGAGGAGAAGAAAAGGTGTGAAAAATTATCTGTACAATTTCGTTATAATCGTTTCGGGGGGAGGAAAAAATTAGGGGTGTAACGGTTCGCAAAGTACCCGAAACCCGACCGCGGTTTTTTTTTTTTTTTTTTTTTTTTTTGGTAATTAAGGTACTGCCTCGCACTGAAATATAGAACCGCAGCATGTTGCAATATTGCTCTTTTTATACCAGCTGACTTCATCGGGCTGGTATTATCAGTAGATGGGGTATCCGTCGTATCCTTTGAAAAGTTACCTTTTCTGGCAATTCATCAAAATTTGGCTAAATAGGGGCCATTTATTTTTTTTGTTGCTAATTTTCAAAATGCTTCTCACAGTTTTGATCAGATTGTCTTCAAATTTTACACCGTGTTCGCTAGATGGTGCTGTCTTGAAAATTACTTTTTTTTGCGATGAACTAAAAATTGGCCAGATGGGGGCATTTATAATTTGTTGGTTGCCAGTTTTCAAAATGCTTTTCTGCTACAATTTTGGTCACATTGCCTTTAAATTTTGCATGAATGTTCACTAATTACTTTTTTTGGGGGGGGGGGGGGGAGGGGGGGGGGGGTTCGCCAGAAATGGGAGGCATTTTTAAAAAAATAGAAACCAATTCTCAAAATGCTTTTTCTCCGAACATTCCTTTAAAATTTCGTACGAATTTTCAATTTTCAGCAACCGGTCTTTAAAATACGACCACGGCGTTTTGGCGACCATTCAAGCCTGTTGATGCTTGATTCACTAGATGTTGGCTGGTCGCAATGTTGCTGGATATTCTTGTTAAATATTTCATGAGAATTCAGGGACATTTGTTATTAAAAAATGAGCACCTTGTTACGAGAAGGAAAATAAATTTATGATTAATAAAATCATTATTAGATCCCCTCCTTTGAGGAGTATTGTTTTAGGTTCTTCATCACCAAATAAGTATTAAAGGAGTACTGCTTTATCTAAAAAGAAAAGTTATCCGTTTGAGCGTTATAGATATTATAAACTGGTGTCTTTATTTCAATTCACATAGCTAAGGCGTTATTGGCTGTTAATACGGTAAATATTTAGCTGTGTACAAATGCCATATCATTTCGGCAAAATTTTGACAACTTTTGCAAAATAGTACCCAGAAAAAAAATCGAACCGAACCGAATAATTGAAGCATACTGAACCGAACCGTGGGAAAATGGCGTACCGTCACACCCCTAGTAAAAATTGTAACAGAAATAATGCCAAACGGGAAAATGGCAAAGTATGTAAAAAAAGGGAAAAATGGCAATGTTCTCAGATGTTTAATGAAATTCAGTGAAAAAGGTACGATTTCAAGTACATGTCTTCAAAAGGTCGGCTGAAATCGCTTGCATCACGTCACGGGTTTGACTACCTCTTTGTAAATAAAGAAAGTTTGGTTTCTTAGCTAATGATTTTTTTTATTGAATGGGTAGACTGTAGGTCTAGTATATCTTTTTGTGTAGATTCTTTATTCCCCCCCCCCCCCCCCACCCCTGATAAAAACCAGCTGGTAAAGAGGCCGAGACTTATTTAGAAAATGGTCTGTTTCAACTAGAGGACTGCGGAATTCATGCATGTTTTTTTTTTTCACTCAGGCAAGCTCTGATATTTTGGCAATTTATTCTGGCAACTACCAACTACCAAGTTTTGCTTTGGTTTTCACCAGCAGATTACTTATTTATTTACTTATTCATTAAACAGACGAAAGGTTTGTCATTCAATACAAGGAAAACCTGATTCTAAGTGCATTGTTTGTGAACTTCATCTTGGCCTTGGCCGTCAGGGTTTCGGTTATGAAACCACAAGCCTGGTTCTTTCTGCATCGTGACAAGGCGACACGTGTGCGTTGGCCTGGCCTTCTTACTGATCAACGTTAATGGCCATTGTCCTGCAGATCGACTGGTTTTCCTTGCATTATATAAATATCGCATACTTTATGTCCTGATTTTCGTCAATTTTCAAAGCAACTGGTCTCAATTTCCTGTCACCCGCACATTTTTGAGACGAGCATTTTTTACGGCTTAAGAATGGGTCGTCAGTTTTCCGAAATATATTTAACATTGCGTCAAAGACTTTAATTCAGCTGGGTTTTCAGCAACAAAAATCGACGTCATGATTTTTTTTTTTTGCCCTTCATGGCAGATGTTGGAGCTCAAGTGTTGTCTTCTGTTCCCATCAGTCTGTAATCTGCTTAGCTGGTGTAACAAGGTATCTGGATCATTTAATCTGGAAAGTTCATCTCTCCATCGAATCCACGACAATTGATCTAGCTACATTTGATCTACCCACATTTGATCCAAGTCTGCAGAATACGATAATTGGTCTAGATTTTTTGTTTCGTGATTTTTTTATAGAAAGAAAAAAATAAAGCAATTGAACAGTTTTCCTGTTCTTATATAACGTCTTTCAGGTCAAATATGTGCTCAAAATCGCCCTGTCTAGCATTTTCCGCAATAATGGTCAGTTTCCGTTTTGGTTTTGACTGCGAATTTCAAAGTCACCAAGGTTTCTGTTATGTAACGTCTTTTAGGCACACAGGATCGAAAATCGTGTACCGTTTTCAAGGTAGATAATCTATCGCTAATGGTTCGCGCGACACAAAGGTCATGTGAACTTTGGCCTTAACCTTCAAGGTCAAGATTCAAGTTGCTAGGTTACTCTCTACTCAAACCGTATATGCGTTCGGACAGGGATTTTAGCCTAATTGCTAGTCATTTTTGGTGATAGATGGGGCGTTCTAAAATATTTTGACCTCGGTTTGTGCCGAATTTTATAGTCGTTGGAAGAAGTTGTCTTTAAACCATTTTGAGGTAAAAAAAAATCCTTTCACCTCAATTTGAACTTGGCGTTGAAGGTAAAGGTTGGAAAAAAATTGTGATTATGTGATCGAAAAGATCTTATCACCTTCTGTATGTGTATCAAATTTCATCTTCGTATATCGATCGTTCTGGGAGGAGTTGTTTGGACTCCATTTAAAGAAAAAAAGAAGAAAATTTTTTAAAATGGGAAATCTGTCTTTTTAGCCAGTTGGTTCTAAAATCAAAGCTTCTCAGATGCTGTTTTGATTGAAACATAGGCACGTTTGAGTGCTGTTGATTTAGACCTTTATATCTTTAACAGTTTTTAGCGAACGCAGAAACAATTCGTCTTGGCATAACCTGTTGGATTTGCAGCATATTTCTTGGTTCTCCGAGAAATATTCGACAAAATATACAAGCATTTCCATTTAATGATCTTCAGGAGATACTTTGGATGATTCGTTTAAAATAAAGAAATAGCATATACCGGTAATAAAGTACAGCAATAGATATTCCAGCATGTTGATTATTTTCACAATCTGTGTGCTCGGCACTTCGCTCGTGGTCACGCCGGGTCACAATGTCCTTAATATGCTGTTGTTATATCGTTATACAACACACCGCACAGGTCACTTGCATGCAGGGTTGCAGCATGGTTGATTCGTTTATGTAAGCGTGCTATCACCAACACACAGGGAAGCCGAGAGACGTGTGGCGTTCACGCAGCTGCTATTAAACTGCAGGTTATAGCGATCACCAAGTTTGATGTGATGATTCAATAATTACTGTCACCGCATCGGTATTGGTACATAGCGTTTTTATTGCGAGAACGCACAATGGGAGAC
Organism: Protula sp. h YS-2021; assembly: GCA_949752745.1. Taxonomy (NCBI): domain Eukaryota; kingdom Metazoa; phylum Annelida; class Polychaeta; order Sabellida; family Serpulidae; genus Protula; species Protula sp. h YS-2021. The sequence continues at coordinate 43,781,570 of OX457025.1, forward strand.
TCATCGTGGAAATCATACCATGTAACGAATCACTTTTTCAAGTTTTTTGTGGGGGGGGGGGGGGAGGGGGGAGGGGGCACATAGTGTCTCTCCCGTCAGTGGTTGGTCCATTGTCGGTCTGGGGAGATACAGACAGGCATGAGTCATCTGACCACACCGGTCCATCTAACCGGTATCACGACTTCAGTCACAGCCGTGTGACGTTACACCACTCATCCCCCCCACCCCATTATAACTTCTAATACATTTGCATTGTTTGACAGCCACTGTTATGTATTGCGAACGGAACACATGTTAAAAAATGCCCGAAAATCAAATAACAGTTGCAGGCATGAAAGCCATAGCGCTAAATGAGGCAGTAGGTCAAGCTGAAAAAGGGCTTATATAATCAAACATTTTTTGCTTAGTCATAATATGGAAATTCTGTTTGCACCAGTAAAAAGATTTCATAACCCAGCTGACGTGCTTTTTGGGCTAGTCATTTTCAATCTGTCCCTGTCTGTGTATGTACTTGTTAGCGCTAATTAAATATATTGGTGTATTGCGGTATGCCTATTTGCAAGATAATTAAAGCAATAGTTGGGAGGTACATTTTATTTTAATAATAAAACGAACGTGTTATGTAATAAATAACAAGAAGCGTTACATAATTAAAAAACCATATTTGACGAGACTGTAATTTAATAATGATTTTACTCATCACGAACCTTAAGTAAACGAACCAGTACTAGTGTAACGTACCGATATAAATGTTACAGAAATGTTACGCAACAAGTATTATTTAAACACACAGATATTGAAAATATGGAAACCTTATGTAACGAAACAATTGACCAAACCTCCCAACTAAATCAGATTCCCAGTAGGGGGTAGTTACTTGTGTCACGGCGAGAGACCAATGTCGAATTGCGTGACAATCTACATTGATGTAAACTATAACGTACTCTTACATACCTATGCTGACCAAAAGTTTTTACACACCATAATATGCCTTTATGAAATGTTATATATTCGACAAAGTTCATGTTGTAGGATAGGTCTGTGTGGAAAGAGGGCGGGGAGGAAGGTTGCTTTTAACAACACTGCCACCTTGCATCTCTCCTGACCCAAGCCTTGGCGTTATCGTGCGATTCAGTACTGGTCACTGGTGTTAAGGGTAGCAATATGGCGCTCGAACACTTCCACCAAAGGTCAAGAGGAGTCGTAAGGTAGCGCTCGAAAGCGTCCGAGCGCCAGTCGCCTTGCGTTTTGATGACGTAGGGTGAGATACCACAGGAGAAGGCGTAGGATGCACCTCCTCTCCTGAAAGAGTGTCCACTGTATGTTGCAGAGTCGTATTCAAGTTTTGTAAGCACAGATCTTAGACCTAACACAAACCAGCGGTGGCATAACGGCACTGTGGTCTGGTCGTTCTTGATGAAGGAAAACAGCGCGTCTTCCTGCTTGTGCTGAACGTGTGAAAACAGTGTCTCTAGAGCCGTCACGGGGCAAAGTGGGGAGCCAGGAATGCGGGGCAACGGAACACACAGCTTATGGCTGTAACTTTGCAGAGTTTTAGTGTGTTTACCTGCAATAACTGCACCGGCCGCTGTAATAGTGACATCGCGTCTGCAAAGGTCTTTTCTGCAATCGTGCGTGTCCGAAGATTTAGTAAGCAAGGTCTATTTCCTAAAATATGAGTAGAAAGCAACGAGACAGGCTGCCCAAAAACAACATACAAATGAATCAAAACGGGTTAGAGCGCGCCTTATTTGAAGCAAAATTTCGGGGGTTATGGGTAATTTCTGTCGTGGAGCTGTGCCATTCATGTGGGTTATGCCATTCAAGGTGGTGGAGAGCATCCAGTTACCGTCTGTTGGGCTAGGGTACCCTAGCTCTAGATGAAGCACCCTCACTCCCGCCATGTACACTTTTACTGACCGTGGCCTGAGCGTTCGAGCGAGGAAGGCTGCGTAGCGCGACAGTGTGAGAGAGCTAGCGGGAACAGGCTTAAATGAGAAAAAAACACAAAATTTTAGAAAGGTGTCCCTGTGGGTACGGTACGATGCTTTCGTATTTTCCGATAAGGTCGCGTTTCTGTACCGACGGAGTTCGCTGTCCAGTAAGGCCTCTTGCTGCACCACTCCTGGAACAGAAATCGGGAGACAGTTCACAAAGGATAGAGCTACCAAATGTGTTCTTAACAGAGCCTTTATTTTTTGCATGAAGAGTTGTCATGTTGTCGGTGAGCACTCTAACTTTACTGTTTAGGAGGAAATGTGCTCATCTGCGAGCTGCCAAAAGCACTGCTGCAAGCTCTTTAATGTTGATATGCGTAGGAGTCATTGCGGGAAAATTCAGCTTCCAATGCGCGTACAGCCAGTCGCGGGCTGTGGACCCCTCCATAAGGACGGCGCCCGCCCCTACAGAGGAGGAGTCTGTAAGGATGTATGCTGCTTCGGGCAACGCTTTTGCAAGAAAAATGACGTGCCATTGAAGGTTGTGCATAACGAGCTTATTGTGCGTAGCGTTGATTGCACGCCGCTCGGCATGCGTGTGTGGTGATTTGCATGTTTCAGCGCCGTCATACGGTCGATGAGCGCGCGTAAAGTTGGTCGAACAGCGTGTATTACTTGAGCTATCCAGTTTAGTGTGCCGACTAATGATTGCAACTCTCGTTTTGAAGCTTTTTACGAGTATAATCCCAATCAGCCAAGGTTATTTTAACCTGGTTTAGCTTATGTTGCGGGATAGCCAACGTACCGGCCACAGTATCGATAGCAATTCCTATAAATACAAGGCGCTGGGTTTGGGTAACATACTTGTCTTTGCTAACTGTAAAACCAAGGTCAAAAAGCAGTTGTAACAAAATATCCATGGCCTTCTGGCAATCGTGTTCGGTTGTTGCTGTTGTTGTTTCTGTTGTTTTTATTTTTATTTTATTATTATCATTTTTTTGGTCATTTTTCTCCTTTACTGACCGACCTCTGAATTGTCGCCCAGTAAACTTGGAAGTTTCAAGAGCACAGGATTTTTACTCCATCCAATGGTATTAGTCGGATTGCAGTTGAAACATTAAAAGTTTAGAATACACAGTTATGAATTTCGTTTCTTTTCCTTTTGTGTTTTGTCAGGTACATGCCGAGCAGTCTGATGGACAAAGTGATAGGCCTATCGTCAAGTGTAAGTGAAGTTTTTTTTCAGCACAGAGGGCCATTGGCCACATCTGCTATATCCACTGTGTGGGATCTCTGTTGTCTGTCCGTCCGTCCCGAAGAAAAAAATTTCTAGCTTGAGTGATCCCAGACTTCACAGAAAGTTTTGATAGAATCAGCCTAAAAATGCCACAGCCCTTTTTTCACCTGAAAATCAGCGTTCGCTGTTAAGTTTTGTTATGATGCAATAAAAAGAAAATGTCCGTCTCTAAACTTTTTTTTTTTTTGGCTTCTTCTAATTCTGTTTAGATCGGATCGCAGTAAAATTTTGTGAAAATATGGCCCACTCGTTTTAATTTTCACAATTCGCCAGTTTGGCGAACCGATCACCACCTTTGCGAAAAAGCCTACTTCTCCTACCGCGTTGTTATATATATATAAACTTTTATCAAGTTTAGTTGACTGCCGATCTGTCATTTTTAGACCCGTTACCAAATATGACGATATATATGATATATATGTTACAGGGAATCTGTGTAATTAGGAATTTCATGAAATCCCTAGGAATTCGTGTAATGAATAAGCTCATATTGATTATAAACTATTTTGAAAAACTAGACCGAAATTCGCACAGCGAATTAGACCTCACTTGGAATGATAGCTTAAAACGGAAGGCAGATGATATTGCTATTTGTTAACAATTTTTACATGTCTGAATGTAGAACATCCTCCTAAATACTACCAACTATACCGGTAAGGTCAAGGTCAAAATTTTTTATCAGGTACACCACTTCAGATGACCCTCCATAAATGTGCGAAGTTTGGTTGGTCTAGCTTCAGCGGTCTTGGAGGAGATGTCTGGAAATCGATTCGGCGGAAGAAGAAAAAAAATAAAAAAAGGAGGAAAAAGATAGGTGAAGAATTAGAGGCAATCCATCCCCATTTGGTATTTTCAATACCAAGTCGGAATTATCTATTCAGGAAGGCTGTTTAGTGGTTCTTCAAATCCCTTTTCACATCGAAAGGAATTGGAATTTATAACATTACCTTCCAAAAAAAAAAAACGGAATTCGGCGTGAAATGTGACATAAGTTACATAGGATTAAAAATCGCTAAATTCAGGTACTGAAGTATCTCATGAATGATAGTTTAACAATCGAGTGCTTTGAGTATATCAATTCAAAATCTGCTATTAATTTCGGTAAAATACTACATTGCAAACATGAAAATTCTCAATAAAAACATGGAATTTGATTGAGCAAGTTATAACACAAATTCACTCGGGATTTTATGAAATCCCTAATTTCACAGATTCCCTATAACATATATATGTTACAGTCAATGTTGGAAACCCGCCATTTCACGAAATGGCAAACCGTGTTTGGTAAATTCGTGTAATGCCTAAAATCTTTTGCCATTTCACGAAATAACCTAAAAGTTAGGTTATTTCACGAAATTACCTAAATTTTCGGTTTGCCATCGCGTGAAATGGCAAACTGTTATGTATAACAAGAGAATATCACAGAAAAAACAGTAGTTTGAAATTGTTTATTGATAAAAAGGGTAATGCAATCAATCCTACGAGAATGTTTCACACCACACGATGAACGATATGAATTTCACATCAACGCATTGCAGAATTTCGTACCTGAAAATTTAAAAAAAGGAAAATCTTTTAAGTTTTAACCAACATTTGAGACAAAAACATGAACAAAAATGCAGAATTTTAAAGACATCTAGTATTTTTTTATCTTTAAAACTCTAGTTAAGAGTAATATTAAAGCTGTTGTATCCCAATAACGTTATACTCCAATTCTATTTTAATAAACATTGAAATTTTCAAATATTATCCGAGTTATAATCACCAAAATTTATGTCAGTAATAATAATTTCATACTTGTTAATATAATATTCACGCCTGCTTTTTGTGCCTGTGTTCAAGGTGCATGCTTTTAATTTCTTCAGTCGAGTAACATTGGTCTTTTGGCATAAAGACCGATTTGTGCTGTTCAAATACTTTGTACAGCTCCTGTTTGTATTTATCTTCATTTGATTTTCCCATTTTTAGGAATTTGATAAAAACGTCCCGATTTCAGGTAAATTTATATCAAAATATATCTTCTTCGGAGGGCCAATATGGAGAAAGTTTCCTTATAATGTCCAGTCCGTGAAAACGGCTTAATTCCGGAGTAGATAAAAGCAGACGTTATAGGATGTTCTTTTTCAGAGTAGGTTAACGGCAAATCGGTGATTAGTTCCTGAGTACATCATCTTAACCTAGTTCAGCGTGATGTTCTGAAATTTATCCTAATAGCAATTAAATCAATCAAAAAGGAACACAAACACTTGAGTGCATTACCATGAATTACAATTAATATGATCGCGTTAAAAGGTTGTGATCAGTTGCAATCAACTGTGATGTATTAATTAAAGGAACAACCCAACAATGATGTATTAATTGTATTTGATAACTGAAGCAATCTTATTGCAATTATAAAGAAAAAAGACAATATTTGTCACGATTGTAAGTAATTTCGAGTAAAAAAAGCTTATTTCACAATTTTGCCTGATCTTGGTTTTAGGTTATTTCGTGAAACGGCAAAAGATTTTAGGTATTACGCGAATTTACCCAACACGGTTCGCCATTTCGTGAAATGGCGGGTTTCCAACATTGACTGTAACATGTATATATATGTTACCGGATATGTCTAGAATCAGGGTATTTGTAGATATCCTGAAAATTTCAGGGTATTTATAGATACCCTGGTTGTTTTAGGGTTTTTTGTAAATACCTTGAAAATTTTAGGGTATCTGCAGATATCCTGAAATTCAGCTCCGAAAATACAGATACCGTGAAATGAATATGTGGTATGGTTTGTATTAATCAATCAAAAGAGGTAAATGTAGTCTCGCTTGAGATGGAGGAGATTTATATAGCGCTGATAGGATTATGAGCCGAGATGATGGCAACAATATTGTACAGATATGTATAATTCCACCATTCGCTATTTTTCTTTTTCGAATTAAATTGTTCAAATAAAATTGCGGTAAACCCGCGCTTCTGTGTCATTGTGTCTCCCCGACCAAGGGTTGGTTGGTTGGTCCGAAAGAATCTGTAGAATTTTTCGCGTGTAGAACGAATGAATGCGGCGTATGACGTCATCACGTAAAATATGTATATATTATAAACAAGTTCTTGTGTGCATAATATCTCAACAACGGAAAGCCTTATCGACTTCAAATTTTATATGGATATTCCTTTGGTCAGTCGGACGGTTCTGTCAACATTTCACGCATATAACGTGATAAATGCAGGTATATGACGTCATTACGTAAAAATCTTGTGTGCGAAATTTCTCAGTCGCTGAGCATCGGAAAAAGTTGAAACTTGTTTGGGATTGTTGCTTGGTAGGTCCAAAAGAAACTTTAATTTTTTTTTCGCTAGTAGAACGAACGAATGCGGCGCATGATGTCATCGCGTAAAATATATATATATATTTTGAACCAGATCTTGTATGCATTATATCTCGCTAACGGACGAGTTCATTTCGGCTTAAAATTTTATATGAATATTCCTTGGTTCAGTCAGACGGCTGTTTCTACTTTTGATGCGTAAAGAAGTTATTTGTTGTTAAGCAAAATATCTCGACATCGGAAAGTCGGATCGACTTTAAATTTAGTGTAGTTATTCCTCGGATAAGTCGCAGGTTCTGGTTAAACATTATTAAACTCGTATAGAAAATCAAGAAAGGTGCATAACGTCAACACCCTCCCCCCGCCTCCCCATTTTTTGGCTCCTTTGTTAATTAAGCATAATTGTTAACTACGCTGGTGATTTCAGCGATTTCCGGAAGATTCTCGAGTGTTCCTGCATTCTTCAGAAAATTCAAAACAGTAACAGCATTACTGTCGCTCCATTGCTATTTGTTACTGCCTCAAATTGAGCCTTTTGGGCGTTTCTCATCTACGGCTGTTACGTAACATGCCACTCAGTCAGAGGTTAGTGTCAGTTGTGGTGCATGATTGAGTCGTCATCTGCGAGGTCATGGATTGCTATTGTCGTATTATAGGTCTAAGCAGGTCTAGCTATTGATTTTTTTTCGCCGCATACTTGATTCGGTTGCCAAGGCATTCTATATATATAGGAGCTATTTTGTATCGATTAGCATTGTTTGCAGAAGCATTTTTCGCTATTAAAGTGGTTCATCTGATATCTTGTGTTATGAGAAGCAGCTCACCATTTGCCACCGAAATGCCTCCCCCTTCTCCCACCAAGGTGCGTCATCTGATGCGCAGTTATGAAGAATGCCTTTCTTATGCTTTTTGGCCGATGGGAATGTGCGAAGACAAGGTAGTATATCATGGTTATAACTACATTTAGGGTACAGACCGTTACCGGTGCCTTGGGTAAAATGGTTAGAGTTCCGTTTATATTCGGACCTACATTAAATAGCTGGGGGAGGGGGGCGTGTGGAGGATGATGGTTAGCAAAAAAAAAAAATCCCGACCGCCTTCAAGACCTGGATAAAAAGATGTAAAGTAAGACCCGTTTGTCGTGACCCCTACCAGATTCGGGTAAAAAGACGTACGGTAAAACCTGCCTGCCTTGACCAACTTCCACACCTGGATAAAAATGCAACGTACAGTAAAACTACTGATTTGGCCAACTTCAGATCTGGATAAGAAGGGCCTACAGTAAAACCCATTTTAGTGACCACCTTCCAGACTCGGATGAAAAATGACGTCCATTTATATATCTATTTTAGTGACCACCATCTGTTTTGTTTATTTTGAATTTTTTACAATGAATTATCATAATTATAATCCCTTTTTTCAGTAATAAGAAAAAAGGAAAATGGTTGTTGCGGATTTATGGGCTTAGTTGGGGAGACAATTGTTTTCGTTTACAAAAACAAGAAACTAAATGGGTGTCGGTTGAAAGTATGTACTATAAGCCTGTACTCTTATGTTTTGTTTGCACTGGCCGCTATAGTTTAAATTTACGTGAGACTGGTCATTTGAACTTTGTCAAAAATAAAAAAAATGGAACACAATTTGCATAGAGACTTGGATTCATAAAAAAACGAGAACTTTTTTCTTAAAGGCGAAATGTTAAACATTTGGTCAAAAAATGATATTGAAAAATTACCTCCTTATTCCGGGTAGAATTTTAAAAACGTTTTAGCCTGATTTTGGTTTGCTTTTTTATTTACAGACAAAATAATATTCTTTTTTTAGATTCCAAAACTTTTCTAAGAAGTGTTTGTGCCAATTCTACACCTTTCTAGAAAAAAACATATATTTCGTACCTATTCTATGAAATGGCATACCCGCTTTGTCCTATCAAATCTCCCATAGAAATAAGTTCAGTTGCTATAAAACGTCTGGACAATACTTCCTCAGAAGTACGTCCATTTGCATTAATACGCCCAGACAGTACTTTGTTTTGTTTAATTTTATATCTTGAGAAATAAACGCAAAACTAATATCACATGGTATTATTCAGTTTTCAGCTTAAATTAATTCCTTTTGAAAAAAACGTTGCTTAATGATTTCCCTTGCTAGAACTCTCCTCAGGTTTAATGATTCTGTATTGAAATAAAAAGTAAATTCAGTTCCACACGTGCTTAGAGTAATTATCACTCCAGAACTGAGTGTTTGATTGTTTGTTTTTCACTGCAGGTTCCTCAGAACCATGTTTAAATAAGCAAAAGAACTGTGAAGAATCGCAGTTAGAAATGCCTGGATGTTCACAACTGAAGTGTTGCCAAAGCTGTGATAAGTTGTCGCGGAAGCGCACTAATACAAATCGCGTGGAGTCCTACGTCTCGCCGCCAAATAGTCCGGTCAAAAGGATGCCTTCCCTGCAGTCTTGTGAGTTTTTTGTTCCCCTGGATGAAGTTCCAAGGCATGCACTATGTTATGGGTTATAATAGTCTAGGTGATGAAAAAGAAACTTTAGGTTATTAACTTTAAGAATTATCAAGATGCCATATCTTGTAGTGGCATTGGAGTAAAGTGTTCCGACCTTTGGAAACAATTCCAAGACACGTAAAATATTTGCTTTACCGATATAATGTCACATTCTTCAAGTGAAATTACCCGGCGTATGCTAGATTTTAGGGTAGTTTCCGCGATAAAACGCCATTCTGCATTAACCGATTTCTCCTGTATTAAGTTGACGTAAATAATGTGGGTCATAAATCAGTGTCGTTTATCGAAGAAAGACATTACAATATTACATCCTGGAGAATTTGTGGCAGAGCAGACATAACACCGGAAGTATCATCAAGGCGTTTGAGCCGTGCTGGCCATGGACCACAATTAATTTTACACAGACTTTCTGTGTAACATTTTGAAATCTGGCACTCTCCACAACATTGTACGATCTATAACAACCACAAAATCAGATGTACTGGGCCTTTCGAAGAACAGAAATAGCTATAGGGCTTTTCGATTCGATTTTTTGCTCTGCTGATTGAAAAATAGCAACCGTGGGATTCCCCAGTTTTTCTTGTATTTTTCTCAGTTTTAAAAAATTGTTACGCATAGAACAATAACTATTTCACAGCAATTTTTTCCGAGATAAGCAAACCTACTGTAATTATTTTACAACAATAACTTTTACTTATTGGCGGCACATGCGTTGCATAATAATACAATTACCGCGGCTCTGCTGTTGTTTTCACACCTTGTGTGTTTTTGTTCTACCAGGAAATGTAATTGTGGTCCATGGCCAGCTTCGTTGCTCGTCAGCAGACGAAATCCCTTGTTTGATTGGGTTGTGGTTCATACTAAATAAACTCTGTCTTTAACAAAGGGTGAATAACCAGACCAGCTGGACGCTATGTCCACTAGTGTACTCTCACTCGAAGCTTTCCCAGTATGTCCCAGTGTCATACAAGTACGGTCTCTTCAAGACGAAGGATGCCTCTAGCGCAGTCTAGTAGGCGTCTAGTAATGACACAGTGAGGACTTCCGTTAAGAACAATAAGATAGAGACAGACAGTATTCAATGCTTAGAATCTTTATACCGAATTATTTTTCTTGGTTTCAGACCAAAGTGTCATGCAGGAAGAAAAGTCGCCGGCAGAAAGGATGCTGGAGGCTGAAAAACCAGCATCGGCTGTGAGGCGGCCGGTGGCTGCCAACAAACTCTCCGTGGACAACTTTGAATGCAGCCTCTGCATGCGGTACGTGTGAGGCTGCTACCCATCCTCCCCCCACCCCCCCCCCCCCCCCGCCCTTCCCCACGCTGTCGAACTCGCACCTGCCCTTCCCACGGTGAATATAGAAGAAGCTTTACGAGAAACAGAAAAAATGCTGTTCGTCCCACAGATCCTGCCCGATCAGCAGTGTTGCCCATCTTTAAAACTAGAATATCCATGATTTTAAAAACTACTTTACAACTATTTCAGCATTCATTATAAGCCGTGTGGGGTGTGGATTATATTTACTGCTCGTAATATGAATGAGGAAAATTATTTTTGAACAAATATAATGTTACATTAACTTTTAAGCGAAAAATATTTTTAAAAAATTGCATGACATATATTTGAATTTTGCTTCATGTCGCTGGAATTTTAAAAACCAATTCGAGTATGAATTTTTTGTTTGTGATTCGACCAAGTCTGGCAGCGTTTTACAGTTCAAGAGCAGTTTTCGAGTAACAGATTCACCCCACTACCCATGCTTCAGTAAAACTCAATAATATATCTACTCCTATTTTTGTTAGGATAAAAGTGCAATGGTAAATTCTAGCAAAAATCTGAAAATATAAGCTGAAAGACTGGTTGCTACGGTGATGGCGAATCTCAGTCCTGATTACGAGTTTGTGACAACGGTTATTATTATTTACAGACTGATATGTGAAGGAGTGACGACACCGTGCGGACATACATTCTGCCGTGTGTGCTTGGACAGGAGTCTCGATCACACGCCATCCTGTCCCCTGTGTAAAAGTTCCCTCGCCGAGGTAAACACAGCACGAATATCGATAGTTGTGGGATGGGTAGGAGGGCCGAGGGCGCTTTACATGCCAGGTTTGGGGCACTACCAATTCGGCCCTCCGCGTAAGACTTTTCGGCGCTTGTTTTAGGGCATTTCGGAACTTCCTTGAAGACAGTTCAGTCCTGGCATCCTTCAGATCAATTTGCAACGTGAAAAATTATCACTTCACACCTTTGTTTTTCACACAATGTTGTGGGGGGGGGGTGGGAATGCAACAAGTCCGAAATATTTAGTACGTACTTTGTGGATGGTCTGTGACCTTATAAGCAAATAAATTTGTTACTGGAAGGCCGTTTGTTTAAAATAATTATGGAAGCTCGAGGGAGCCAGCGGTAGAACTGAACAAAAGTACCAGTAATTAGCAGCGGTGAATTTTTCCTCAATGGCCTGTTTATACGTTTCGTGGAAAAAAGAGCGAAATTAGAAATAGCAAAATGACTGTAAATAGAAGAAAGATGAAAACAAAGTGACGTGTCTTCTCTTATCGATCATCGATCCTGTTGTACTTATCCGTTTTTCAGTATCTGGACAATCTTGTTTTCAGTATCTGGCCGAGCGGCGATCTTTGGCAACGGAAGCAATTTCAGAAATTCTGCGAATTTACTTTCCAAGGGAATATGCAGAAAGAAAGCAATTACACGAAGAGGAGCTGCTGGAGTTTCAGTAAGCGTTTGATGGCGACGCTGTGCAGATCATTCGCCGAGAAGATTGTTTATTTGGATGAGATTTTCAAACTACATTTCAAACGAGAACACATTTCTGTATCCTAAAATACCTACGCTAAAAACAGAAGCACATTGTCTGACCTAAATAACTACCCTAACTACAATAGAAAAGGAGATCGTGACAGTTTAAGTTTACCTTTAAATCAAACTGCTGTGTTTTATGAAGTAAAGAAAAGAAAATTACTCTTTTTTTGAAGTGAAAATTATAGTTGATATGGCATTTTGTTGTAGCTCGGGCGAAGAAATTCCCGTATTCGTGTGTACAGTGGCTTACCCGAAAATCCCATGCCCGCTGCATGTATTCGAGCCGCAGTATCGCCTCATGATCCGCCAGTGTATGGAGTCTGGATTCCGCCAGTTCGGCATGGCGATATGCCTTGAAGATAACGAGTAAGCATTTCAAAATGTGTAGCTTAAAACCGTGCCAATTGAATACCAAAATGCCGTAAAGTAAGTAATTGTTTCGTGCATCCGGGATACCGGACTGCTTTCTGGAGGTTATGGCGTTGTTTTTACTGTACACCTGGAAGTGTTTTGACGTAATGGAGAAGCTGTTCCATGGTGATTAATTCAACAACACCCTCCTGTTGCAGAGACAACTACGCCGACTATGGCACGATGCTTGAGATCCGCGACGTACAGTACTTCCCCGACGGCCGCTCTGTCGTCGATTGCATTGGCGGCCGAAGGTTCAAGGTCAAGAGCCGAGGTCACCGCCACGGTTATCACACGGCCAAGGTCGACTTTATCACCGATCAATCACTGACACCTGAACAAATGCAAGGTACATGCACATGCAAGCTGTGATCTGATTCCGCTCTGTTGCGTGCTTGTAATAACGATCACAGCAAAGCTTTTAACGACACACCACTCAGCAGGGAATTTGTGGCACCCCATTTGGTCAGTTATAGCCACACGTTTCCAGACCCCTCTCTAGTATCTGGTGTTATCAATTTTTGTCATTCTGTGATATTTGGCAAAGATTTTATAAACGAGAAATGTATGGGACTACATCTCGTATAGAATCTCAGCATTTATTGAGCTTGCTGGAAGCAGTGAACGTCGCCTGTTATAGTTACCATTTCAGTTTTACAGTTAGATTGTTTCATTATATAGATCTGTCCGTATTCAGTGCAAAGATAAATCGATTTCGTCTTTTGCACTGTATTACCGACTCATACTGAAGATATCGTGACACTGAACGAGTACACATTTTTCTGCAAACGTCATTTCAGTTTAACACTCGAGGTTTTTTCTTGAGCTTGCTTGCAGCATTCAGCTTCAAGTGCTGTGAGGTGTCTTCGGTCGTTTTCCGCAGTCAAGGACCTCTCTAGTTTTAGTTGTGTGTATTTAGTATGAGACTGCGTTTGCTCTAGATTTCCTACAAAAACGGCTTGTAAAGGTCTGCGATACGGTAACACATAATAATAATAATAATAATTCTTTTTTTTGATAACCTCCTTTTTATTCTTGTTTAAAAACAGTGCCCCAGTTGCAGCTTCAAATGCAGCTTTTAAATAGAAGCACGAATCGAGCCTGTGCTTTCAAATTTATGCTTTAAGAGCAAAAGATCCGTGTTGACTGTGCGCGTATACCTTAGACTGCCAAATCGGCCCCATAGTAGTGTGGCTGAGAATTTCAGGCAGATTGTTGAATGACCAGCTGTATTATAGTCTGCCTTAAAGAGTCAGCCATATTGCAATGTGCCTGATTTTAGAGCTGGAAAATTTAACGGTTTGCGTGAAATGGTGAATTGTATTTTATGACCCCCCCACCCCATCCCACCCCACCATCTCCCCCCCCCCCCCCAACCCGCAACCCACAGCTGCGGTTCCTGAGAATCGCTCCCGCTTTCCAGTCGTCTTGAGTGCCGTCTGTTTTCCTGTGTTCTCGTGTGTAGATTTGTGTGACAGTGTAGATAAAAGGATATTGGTGTGGCTGAATGCAATAAATAATTTGAACTTTCTGCCCAAGTTTTAATATTTGATCACGCGATTTGTGGGATTTGAGTGGCGTGAGGAGGGGAAGGGTGAGGCGGGGTTGGGGGGGGGGGTGGGGCTAGTTTGTTAGGTGTGGCTGCATTCATTATTCACTTCACTGCTTATTCGCTGTTCATTCTACAAAGTGGTGTGCAAAATGTAAATAAACTAATTCAGAATTAACACACAAAAATTTTTTCATGAAATGTGAAACATTTATAGTTTCTACTTTCTCGAAACTTCATTAAATTACAGGAGAAATATACTGTTAAACTTGCTTGTTATCCCCCGCCGTCCTAGCGGAGGGGGGGGGGGGGAGATATAGAAACGCCTCATGTCCGTCCTTCTGTCCATTATCATTTTTGTCCAGGCCACATCTTCGCAACCGTTGATCGCAGGCATACCGTACCTTGGGGAATGAAAGAATATATAATGTAGTTTTGCAACGTCAGGTTAATTTTTGATTTCATCGAAAAATGTCAAAAGTGTGGACTTTTGAAATGTTTGGATTTTGTCGTTTTCTTAGGGTACCTTGTCCAGGCCATATCTCCGTCCCCATTGATCGATGGCATACCGTACCTCGGAGAATGAGAGAACGTATAATTTGGTTTTGTAACGTTAGGTTAATTTTTGATTTCATGGACAAATGTCGAAGTTATGGACTTTCGAAATGTTTGGACTTTGTCGTTTTCTTAGGGTACCTTTTTCTTCTCTGTGACCATACGGCGCGGCGGGGGATGTGCAATCTACGATTGTCTTGTTAATCTTAAAATTTAATCCATTCCACTGGAGAATGGGTTCTAATGTGTGTATAGTTACATTTAAACACATAAATACACATGAAGAGAATCCCATGAAACGCGGTTGACACTGGAGAATGGGTTCTAATGTGTGTATAGTTACATTTAAACACATAAATACACATGAAGAGAATCCCATGAAACGCGGTTGACACTGGAGAATGGGTTCTAATGTGTGTATAGTTACATTTAAACACATAAATACACATGAAGAGAATCCCATGAAAGCGGTTGACACAATAAATCGCCTCTGTTTATTGTTTGTGGAAACAGAGAATCAGCCTTATCTGTATGGTGACGAACGAAAGTAAACATCATCTAAATAAACTCACGAAACTCGGTGAAGTAAACACAGCACATAACTTTGGGAAAACTCGCAATATTTGTGAATGTTTTCAGCAGATTGCAAGTGGAAGCAGTCATTTTGTATTCGGTCTCAAATGCTCAGCCACATTGCACTTTCGTTGATTTGAGAGATTGTCTAGCATATCTAATCGTACATTTCTATCTGTTTTTTATCTGTTTTTGTCTTGGAAAGAATCTGTTTTTGTATCTGTTTGTATCTGTTTTTGTTTTGGAAAGAATGTAAAAGCTTGTGATTTTATGGGTTATAAAAGTTCGCTGATTTGAAAATAGTCATTCCAAAGAATTCACGTGCAAGTGGCGGCGTGTTACAGTCAGAGTCTCATCATCTAGTTCAGGAAGCCCTCAAATTATCATATTTGGTGTTAAGTTTTGCTTTGCGTGAGTCAGTGACACATATTACACTTAAATCGGCAAAAAATCAGTTATGTAACAGCAGTTAAAATTCACTGATAATTGGCGGTCGTCATGGAATACACCGAAATGCCTTCATAGCTGGAAAACGTGGCGCGCTGTGACTATTATGTCGAACATTTCAAAGAAATTGGAAATGTGCCATGTATTTGCCAAGTATTTCGATGAGCGCTTCTGCCTTAGTGCAACGTTCTAGATTGTACACCCCCTGTTGTGGAGGGAGAAATCAATGGCCGAAACAAAAGGCCGCGAAGTACAGAAGGCTGAGCTGAAACGGTCGATGAGATGGGGCGCCGCTTTTTACTGGGAGAAGGGTGAAGGGGAGGGGGTAGGTGGGGGGGGGGGGGGGGGGATTCAGGAGCAACAAAAAATGAGTAAGGAAAATTGTGATTGTTAAATGGGGGTTCATTGTTGAGTTACAAGCTGAAGTTTTGCAGCAGAAGTCGACGTTAGATCCAGTGGCCCATAATTAGGTCCACTCACGAAGCTTCTCCTGTCAATATTTTAGAACACTTCTGAATAAGTCCAAATGCAGGCAAAAATTAAATAGGGTAGCCGCTGAAATAGAGTACCCTACCACCACCAACACCACCCCGCCTGCGCCTAGTGTCAATTAAGATACGGATGATAAATCAAGAATACCGAACATCGGTTATCCCGGGGATTTTATTTGGTACGATGGTTTCCATATACCTGGGTCAACTGAAGTTTCGAATGTGAATTCTGATTTCATGTTCGTCTTCATGTTTCCCTGCTGGTAATGAAAGAAGGCAAGCTATAACGTTAAGTGATGTTACTCTATGGTGTTGACTAGAATTTATTTCAGCTGTAGTATTAAAAGAAGAATATCCAGGCCACTGAATGAGCAGTTATGTGGAAAAGTGATGAAAACAAACGTTGAAATCTGTATTTTAGTTGTAACATCATATTATTTAAAATAAGAATTCTGAAGCAAATAGGAAACCAGGTATTTTCTGCTGGGCTGTTCCGGAATAGACTACCGATAAATCGAATGTCACAAAAATCGGATTTTTCACTATTTCATCACTTTATGTTGCGGATTATATAAACAATTTATTTTTTGTTTGTTTTATAAACAGAAAAATATAATAATTGAAATTACAAATAAAATTTAAAAAATTTTTGATTTCACTAGGTATTTCATGGAATGAGATTTTAACATTTAATGCTTATTTTTGATGTCAAAATATATTTAGAGATATCAATAAATCAATTTAGATCTCATTAATTTATATTTTGCTATCAATAATTGAATTTTAGATGGCAAAAATTTATTTTTGAGATCAAAAAAATCAATTTTACAAACCTAAAAAATCTTACGGGAGACACACATTCACATAAAATATAACGAATCGTCAATTAAATTTTGGAGGTGAAAATTTGAATTATTGAGATCAATAATAACAACATAAATTTTGATCTCAAGAATTGCTTCTTTTTTGTACAGTAAAAAATTAAAATAAAGATTCTGTATACAAGGAGAGCCATTAATTATTTACAGATGTACGTTTCTGAATTTTTTATTTAAAAAAATAGACTGATATTTTGATATCAAGAATCAGTTTTTGAGATCAAAAAATCGTTTGCAGATTTCAAAATACAAATTAAAAATGTATCAGTCTGAAATAATAATATCTTAAATAAATTCTTGATATCAATATATAGAAAATCAATTAGTGAGCTCAAAATAAATATTTTGCTCTCAAATATTTCATTTTTGCTATCAAGAATTGAATTTTTGATCTCAAAAAATCAATTTTAGATATCATTAAATCATTTTTGATATCAGTAACTATTTCTTGATATCTCTAAATATTTATTGATATCAAAAATTATTTTTTGAGATCAAGAATACGTTTAGAGATATCAAGAATACAATTACAGATAGCAAAAATGAATTCTTGATATCAAAATATGGATTTATTGAGATCAAAAATTAATTCTTGATATCAAAAAATAAATTTTTGAGATCAAAAATTAATTCTTGATATCAATAATTCACTAATAAATGTGAAAACGGCATTCCATAGTATTTCAATACTGAATTACCGACATTTTAATAAACAGTGACGTTAAATTAATTCACTATTTCAAGATTTTTGGTTTAGTTTAGCCAAAAGATAAGAATTTGCATTGTTCAACTTATTTTCACCCTTTGGTGTAAGAAAAATGGAATATCTAGTTTCTTATTTGCATCAGAATTCTTATTTTAAATAATACGATGTTTTGTTTAATTGTATTGTTTTATTTATTCATTATTTTATTTATTTGATTTATGTATTTATTTTTGCAGAAACTAGCAAGGTGCATGGGGAGACGCATGCCTTGGCCAAGCAGTGGTTCGAATCACTTCCGGCACCCAAGCAGACCCGCATCGTGTCGCACTTCGGGGCGCTGCCGAGCGTGGAGCAGGGCGCGCTCGGGCTGGCCAGCGGCCCGGCCTGGCACTGGTGGCTCATTGCCGTGCTGCCTCTGGAGCCCCGCGCGCAGCTCACCCTCCTCGCTATGACGTCACTGCGCGAGAGGCTGCTCGCCATACAGCGCGTAATCAGCTATATGGGCCGCCGATCATTGCAGTCTGTGTGACTGCGGCAGCTTGTGATTCAATACGCTGCTGATTCCGAATCGAATTGTGGGTTATGTGCAGTACTTGATGTATGAAAAGACTAAAGAAGAACTAAAAATAGACCTAATGACGCACTCAGATGATAAAAAGTGAGGTCGGCGGTAGAAAATTACTGTAACAAGCCTCGACTTAAGCAAGTGCCCACATGTCCGGGGCATGTAAAAATATTTGGACACCAGAAAATTGGGGTTAGGCCCACACGCATTTCTGAAGGAAGTAGTAACCTCAAGGACGCCGTCTTCAGACAGTGATGCAAATTATACGAAATTTAAAAAAAAAAACACATTTGGAGTCAACTCTGCACACGTATTTTTAGGGAACAGACACACACACAAAAGTACATAGCACAATATCCCCGTCAGCATTGAGCATTTTGGAGTTGGTTTGATCAGCTCTGAGACGTCATGAAATGTTCTTGGATTTTCCAATTACACATCGGCGCTTCACCATTTTCGACATGTAAAGACACAAGGATATTTATTTTTATGACATATTTCCATTATTGACTAAAATTTTGTTGCCTGCGCGTAACAAAATTGTAAACTTTTGGACACGTTCCCTCAGAACATCGAAAGAGAAGATAATGTCGAGTCTTGGTAATATGTATTGCCATAGCATATGTTTTTCTTCTGTATGTTTCAGCTTATCTGTCATATCTGATAGACTTTATCAGGCTTGCAGATTAATTTATTGCGGGGGTCCGAGCGAAAAGTTTGGTGCCTGATGTAAATAAATATACATATATATATTAACGAAAATTTTCGCGGGTCCTGAAACGCGGGGTGCCCCCGAGCCGAAATTAGGGGGCCTCGGGACAGTTGGCCCCAATTATTTCCAGCCTTGTGATATAAGTAATAGGCTGTTTTAAGGCGCATTAGTGTGCCCCCCGTCTGCCGCGCACGTGGAAAGACAAGTGAAACCACTATGGCAAAGTGACAACTTGTCAAATCATTGCAAATACAGGACGTGAATAAATACGAAGGCATCAGAGTGAGACCGATTATTCAGTTGTAACAGTTGTTTTTTTTTTTTCAAGAAAAACTTTATTGGCACAATTTTTTATACTGCAAAAAAAGTGCTAATCCTACATAAACATTGCAAACTATTTTATATGTAGTAGTCTGTTTAAGTATGCACATTGATTTTATGAGGCTATACTTATTTTGTTAAGTTTAAACTTCAAGATTTGACAGATCCGATAACATATTTGCAGCGACTTTTTCAAGCCAGTGATATGACAGTTTCACTATTCTGCTCTACTCTGAGCAATGGCGATATCGTTTTAATGGAGTACGTTATTCATGGAGCAAAATTATGGAGAACTCGAATATCGTTAATGTTGAACAATAGTGAGGCATTGATGTAAAATAACATTAGCTCTGCACATAGTCCTGCAAGGATAGTTTACGTTTGAAATGAAATTTAAAAAAAACACAAACAATTTGCTTTCTAAAACTAATTACAAAACTTTTGCTAAATTATTAAATAAAATAAAGTAAAAAATAAATAAATAATAAATAAAAAAGGGTATCTGAAATACAATTGCTACAAAATACATTGCTAATAACAATGCTAGCAGAAAAACACTGATGTGGATTGTATATTTTTGCCACAAGATTGGCATGCGTGCTATTCTAAAAAGAAGCATAACTTTGACCTCAGGAACATCCAAAGTTTCAATTGAAAATAATGTTCTTTATATTTTTATTAATGTTAGTATAGTTTTGAAAGAGGGTTTTGTGTGAGAAAGAGAGAAAGAGAGAGAGAGAGAGAGAGAGAGAGAGAGATTTGGCTATTTATAGCATTGATACCAAATCTATTTTTAAAATGACAGAAATATTATAATTTGTAGGTAATATACTAGTTGTACTTTGTGTATCTATATATGTTTTGATTCCAGCAGAGAACTGAACATGTGGATTCTCCAGAAAGTACTTTTTGCGCACCCCCCCCCCCCCCCAAAAAAAAAACAAAAAAAACTGGCCCTTATCGCCACTCCTGAAATGTGGAATGAATGGGGCTATTGTCGTTTGAATAGTGTTATGACTGAGCTTTCAGTGCGCTTTTCTGCACTCCACCCTTTCTTAATCCTCTATTTTATTACATGGGTATGGAATGTACTTTAAGAGCGGTTTAGATTTGAGCTATTTCTGTCTGGTGTTGGGACATGCTGTACTAGCGCTAGCCATCTGGGAGTAGTTGCGATGCCTGTGTTTCTGTTGCGCCTGCACCGCTCAAATTTTCCAAAGCAAACGAAAGCGAAATTCGATGTAAATACAATACAAAACATTTTATTACAAGAGAAGTTTATATGTGTGACCTGCATGGAGAACTGCAATTGTTTTAAATATAAAAACTTCAGGATTTCTTGAAACTCAAACCTGTTTATGTGGAAGCGATAAATAAATGCATTAGAAGTGAATGTCAGAGAAATGAGTAAGATTCCTTTTATTTAGAGTTGTGCGTTGAGAAATAAAACTATCCTTGCCAAAGGCTAGATGGAGCCACACTGGCCGCTATAAGCTCACAACCAAGTCCTTGTACCGTGGGCGAAAGCCAGATTGGGCCCTACTGGCCGCCATGAGCCCACAACTTAGAGCTTGCATCGTGCGTAAAGGCCAGATAATGCCATATTGATCGCCATGAGCTTTCAAACTTAATATCTGAGAAACGACACTTTTTTCTCCATTGTAAAATTTTCTACGTATATTTTGTGATGAAATGCCCATTTTTGTTCCTCATTAAAATGGGCTTTTGTTTTATACAAATGTTGTAGCTGTTTAGTTGGATGGAAACGATGCCCTGAAAATATCCTCCGATCTTTTCTGTGCCCGCCACACAGTTGAATTGTAATTTCTTATAAAATTTAGTATTAATTTCACTGGAGTACAAAACTTTATGATTAGCCCCAAGTACGTCATGAGTAGCCCCATGTTTACTAATACTGGGATTCGATGTTCACCTTTCATGCGATCCGGCGCCCCGAAAAGTGGGGGCCCAAGAAATGGTGTTAGGAAGTGGGAATGGCTGTTGTAAACATCGGTTCGATCCAATTAAACAGCTACAATATTTGTACAATACAAAAAAAAAACATTTTATTGGGGAATAAAAATGGACATTTTGTTCACACAAATGCCTTGGCAGCTGCCGTTGGATCAACCCGATGCTTTGAAATAGATTTAGCGAGTGGCCTGGCATTTCTTGGGTGCCACGCCCTTGGGGCGCGCATCCGTTTTGGTCAGCATGACAATCAATAAAACTTCCAACAGTTCCTTGTTTATTTCAGTCAGTTTCCCGACGACAGTATCCCCTTCATATCGATGTGCCTCTGCGCACATACGGAGAAACTTGCTCCCTCTTTTTTGTGCGGTATATATGCCATGTTCGGCTGTGTTTCGTCAAGACACCTAATACCGAAGCTCACACTGTCATAGAAATCATAAAAATTCGTAGAATCTCGAAATTTACCGTTTCTGCCTTTGTTACCGAACGTGCCCCCGATGGGCGCACTTGCTTTACTAGTGCTCTCAGAGTTTTGCCCTCCTTGGGGCCCCTTCTGGTGCTTTCAAGTCGCATTATTCGTGCGCCTCGAAGCGGCACCGTGTGCGTTCTTCGGTGCTGGTGAGCTGTCCACTGTTGCCCTTTCCCCTCGCACGTGAGCTCCCTGCTTAGTTCTCGATGCAAGCTGTTGTGACCTCGTGGGGGGGGGGGGGGGGCACATGAGTAACTCGCTGTCGATACTGCTGCTCCCCTACGTTACTCACGTCTAGCAATCTTAACTAAAATTAAAATACATAAACAAAACAGCCTAAAAATCTGCTCTATCATAGCCAGTTCGTTTGGGTAGTTGTTTCTCACTCCACTGTCGGAGGGTGTGGGCCTGCGACGCCGGCTGGACACACGTCTGCGTTTCCTTCGTCTGCGAGAAGAGTCCGGGGACTCGGAGCCGCTGGAGGATGAGGACGAGATCACACGTCTTCTTCCTCTACCCCGGATGCCCCCGGGTGGCGTTGATGCGCGCTCTGGACTGTGCCCCTCGCCTTCCGTCTGGGTCAGAGATTGAAGGCGAGGGGCACAGTCCTGAGGTGATGGCTCCGCTTTCATGCTGGCCGGCTTGAGCGAAGCGGCTGGAGAGGCAGCCCGCTGTGGTAGTGTAGGTGCGGGTGTGAGTTCCCTCACTTGCTCCGGCCTCGTAATTGTCGCGCTCGGTACCTACGCCTGCAGCCCTGCTAGCTGTTGCGAGATCACGGCTGCCTGCTGCTGTAGTACGTTGCGGAGGATCTCTTCGAGATCTCTGCTGCTCTTACAGGCAACGCCGATTTCTTCGCTGGTGGTTGCTATCCCACCCCCCACCCCCCAATACTCGATGTGTCGCCAGCGTTCGTGGTCGGACGTGTACGACAGCTACAAAGCATTTGACAAAAATGTTACTTCTTTATCTTTGAATGTTTTTCTTCAGCCAATTTTCCAGAAATTGGTTTTTGTGTGCAAGTTTTGTACCCAGCTTTTGACACGTGCTAACACAGTGCACGTGACTCTAACCTATTTCGTAGACTGTCTGTATTTGAGAAGAATGCAATTTGGACCAGAATTGGGGTACGGTGTAATGCTTCGCGACCTTCAAATAATACGTCCTTACAACAGAGCTTCTAACCCAGTTTTCAATTAATACAGTAAAACCCTGCTATTATGGACAGAATCTGCCAGACAATTACTGTATTTAATAGTGGGTTTTTATTTATCAACATCACAGAAAGTTTTTGTTTTCGGCTAGTAACTTGCATCTGCTTCAACGTCATTTATGCAGGCGTGCTGTTCGCTGTGCAGTATTAGAGTGACAGGGTTGGCTCACTGAGATAACTGGTACTACTATTTGCTTGTAAGGGTAATCTTATCTCCAGCACAGCTCCCCCCCCCCCCCCGATATAATAACTACCACAAACACACACCATATATTCCAGTATATTTTCTGGGATAAGTTAAAATGAAAACTACTCTTTTGCACGGATATTTTGCTTCAAACATATGTGGACTCCTTCGGGAGGAAATATAGGCGAAAAACCTTATTCTCGTAAATAACTGCAGGAAAATAGCTTTATTGAAATTTTAAGTAAAGCTAGAAGACATTACTTTTCTTGGTGTTTGACAAAAAATGGCAAAAACCAAAATATTTTCAGTAAAATCTTAACTCACACCAGAGAAATGACCTCACTGTCTTGAAATTTTGGTACAAGATGGCCAGTGGCACTTATCTGGCTATTCCTGTTTTCCCAATTCGGAAAACTGGCGAAAATACTGGCGGAAAAAAACACTTGCTTACAAAAAATCTCACATGAAGTTAGTCATAATCTTATCGTCTTAAAATTTTCAATTGGGGAGGTGGACATTCGTACCTTCTTGGCTATGCTTTTTTTTAGACCAGCCGACTATGTCGGGCTGGTCTTATCTTATCAATAGAGGGGTATCCGTCGTCCGTATGTGTGTATGTACGTGTGTAAACTTTGACTTAAAATGCTTCTTCTCCTTCAGTTTTGATCGGATTCCTCTCAAATTATACACGAATGTTTTCTAGGTAGGCCTCTCTTTAAAAAAATTTTTTTTTGGCGATCCGCCAAAAATTGGCTAAATGGGGGACATTTGAAATTTTTCGGTTGCCAATTTTCAAAATGCTTCTTCTCCCACAATTTTGATCAGATTTCTTAAAATTTTGCACGAATATTCCCTAGGTAGGCCTCTTTTGAAAAATTACTCATTTTGGCGATCCGCCAAAAATTGGCCAAATGGGGGACATTTTTTAATTTTTTGGTGTCAAATTTTCAAATTGCTTCTTCTCCCACAATTTTGATCGGATTCCTTTCCAATTTTGAATACTTGTTCTCTAGGTAGACCTCTCTTGAAAAATTACTTTTTTTGGCGATCCGCCAAAAATTGGCCAAATGGGGGACATTTTTTAATTTTTTGGTGTCAAATTTTCAAATTGCTTCTTCTCCCACAATTTTGATCGGATTCCTTTCCAATTTTGAATACTTGTTCTCTAGGTAGACCTCTCTTGAAAAATTACTTTTTTTGGCGATCCGCCAAAAATTGGCCAAATGGGGGACATTTGTAATTTTGTGGTTGCTCGTTTTTCTCCCACAATTTTGATCAGATTTTCTTCAAATTTTGCACCCATATTCCCTAGGTAGACCTCTTTTGAAAAATGACTTATTTTGGCGATCCGCTAAAAATTGGCCAAATGGGGGACATTTTCAAATTTTTTGATTTACAATTTTCAAAATGCTTCTTGCGCAATTTTGATCGGATTCCTTTTCAATTTTTGATAGTTGTTCTCAAGGTACATCTCTCTTGAAAAATTACTTTTTTTTTTTGGTGATCCGCCAAAAATTGGCCAAATGGAGGACATTTGTAATTTTGTGGTTGCCAATTTTCAAAATGCTTCTTCTCCCACAATTTTGATCACATTTTCGTCAAATTTTGCACCAATATTTCTTGGGTTGACCTCTTTTGAAAAATTACTCGTTTTGGCGATCCGCCTCAAATTGGCTAAATGGGGGACATTTTTTAATTTTTTGGTGTCAAATTTTCAAATTCCTTTTTCTCCTACAATTTTGATCGGATTCTTTTCCGATTTTGGATACTTGTTCTCTGGGTAGACCTCTCTTGAAAATTTGCTCTTTTTGATGATTCGCCCGAAATTGGCCGAATGGGGGACATTTGTAATTTTGTGGTTGCCAGTTTTCAAAATGCTTCTTCTCCCACAATTTTGATCATATTTTCTTCAAATTTTGCACCAATATTTCCTAGGTTAACCTCTTTTGAAAAATGACTCATTTTGGCGATCCGCCAAAAATTGGCGAAATGGGGGGCATTTTTTAATTTTTTCCCCTTATGAAAGAATTGAAAGAATGACTCCTCATCAGCCACAACTACACCGATCAAGTGAGCGAATATTTTCTCCATTCAGTTACGGCTTTTTTCGTAACCGCTGTCTGCGAATTTGATCATGATTTTGTCTGTGATTCTTGGATATATATTCTGTAGGTCACGGCTGGTCACCATGTCCCTGGACATGCTTGTTTGGTGTTTCACCAAAAGTTGGAGGAAATATTTGCAAAAACTTTTTTAGTAGAAGTTAAACTTACTCCAAGAAAATAGCGTTATTGTCTTGATATTTTACGCGTAGCGGGCATTGCTACCTACCTAGCTATTACCTTTTTGTGATTGGCAAAAAATTAATTATTGGCCAATTTTTTTTGCAAAAAATCCTCTACAAAATCTTCACTCACACGAGAGAAATGGTATCACTCTCTTGAATTTTAAAGATAGAGGTTATTAGCACTTACTTGGCTGTTACCGTTTTTCGTTATTCGGAAAAATAATGGCGGAAATATCGGCGAAAAACCTTTTTTTCCCGAAAAATCTTAGCTAACGCCAGGACAATAGCTTCATGCCCTTGAAATTTTAAGTGAGGCAGCAAACAATACTGCCCATTACTTTAGGCGACTGGCAAAAACCTGGCGGAAATTTTGACGAAAAACAAAAAAGCAGTAAAATCTTCACTCACACCAGAGAAATGGCCTTACTGTCTTCAAATTTTAGACAAAGGTAGCCCTTATTTGCACTTATCTGACTTTTAGTGTTTTTTCAGAATTCGGAAAAATTGGCGGAAATATTGGCGAAAAAAACAATTTCTCATTTATATCTTAGGCAACGTTGGTGATATATTCTTACACTCTTAAAATTTGGTATTATGAAAGCGGGCATTCGTAGCTGCCTCGTTATTATTATTATTATTATTATTATTATTATTATTATTATTATTATTATTATTATTATTATTATTATTATGGTGATTCGCTAAAAATTGGCCGAAATATTGTGGGAACAACTTTTTTTCAAAAAATAACAGCAGGAAAACAGTCCCATTGCCTTCTAATTTTAAGTAGTAGCAGCACAGATTACTATCTACCTACCAACATTTTTGGCAATTCGCCAGAAACTGGCCAAATATTGGCCAAAAACCAATTTTATTTAAAACGTATCTCTCCTTAGGGTTTTAAATGAAACGTTCCAAACTTTGGGTGGAAATTAGCTAGCATAAGTGCCCCCCTAGCTATTACTTTTTGGCGATGCGCCAAAAATTTGCGGAAAGAGTGTCGAAAAATTCTTTTTTTGTAACATTTTACTTTACTCCAAGTAAATAGACTTACTGTATTAACATTTTAAGTAAGGTAGTAGATATAACTTCGTATTGGGCCATAACTTTTTTTGGGTTGGTTGGTGTGGCCAGAAATCGGCGATAATATTGGCGAGAAATAAAAAAATAGTAAAATCTTAACTTGCACCAAAGAAAATAGCCTTTCTGTCTTGAAATTTTGGTTAAGGATAGCAGTCAGTGTTAGTTACCTGATGATAACTGTTTTCGTAATTGAAAAAAAAACATCGCCGAAATATTAACGAAAAACCAATTCTTACTAAAAGCGTAATAATCGCTAGGGATATGATCTAGCCCTCTTAAAATTTTAATTGAAGAAAGCGGACATTAGTACCTATCTATCTGTAATTTTTTCGCTGATTCACCAAAAAAACGTTATTGAAAACGCTATTGGCTCTAGGTATATGGCGTTAATCGCTTGAAATTTTGATTAAAGGCCATCCGTAGGATGGGTCCATCCAATAACCGCGAGGTATTGATTTAACCCATATTCCTTGTTTTGCCAAACTGTAGCTTTAGCACATATTTGGTATTGAAACAGCACATATTTCCTTCTCCCCTTAAAATGGGAACAACTTGCCTTGTGTTGTGAACAAGATGGGCTGTTTTAATGGTTGATGGGTGTAGGACGGGCCCATCCTGTAGCTGTAAGCCATAGAAACAGCACATATATCCATAGAAACAGCACATATAGAATCAGTATGTGCCAAATCTACAGACAGATGCATAGGAATACCCCATCCGTAGAAACAACACATCTGATCAAGAATATGGACCAAATCTACAGACACTTGCATAGGAATACCCCATCCATGGAAACTGCACATGCAAGGCCGGCAGAATTGTACCTAATATTTTGAAATGCTTTATATCACGCTGACACCTCCCCGCGGGGGGTTTGGGGGCACTTGTATCAAATATGGCGTACAAAACAACGCGGAAAAGCTTAAAACAAAAAATAGTTAGTGGGTAAAATTGTCGAATTTTCCGCGCTTTTCCTAAAATAAGGAGGGGGGTAAATGATTATTCCGTTGAAAACAAAAATTATATTGTAATTAATTGAAGAACTGCATCCATTTCAGGGTAATTGAATGAACATAACCTAAATCCCCAATACTCATTGCGAAATATGGTAATGCCATTTAGCAATCATGCAGATGTTCTTTTCCGCGTTTTTTTTTTCAAAATAGGGGGAAATTTAGAGAAATTCCGTGTTTAGGGGCTCTTTTTAAATTCGATTCACGCGCATGGTAGTCATTTAAAATGGAAATGCTCCCCCCTCCCTGGAACGAACCACACACTGAGTGCCATAATGCAACAGGGGGAGGCGAGAGAGAGAAGCTGTGCTGAGATTATAGCTGACTTTTCTATCAAATAATATTAAGTGTGGGTGTTAAAAGCAAAATGGTAAGTGGGTAATTAAATGTTATAAATGTTCTTCTCAGATTTTTATTTACATTATTTTCTACATTTTTTACAAAGAAATATAACGGCCCGAACCATTACACCATCCCAATACATCTGTTAGATTAAATCATATCAGCAATATAATCGTGTTTCATGGGGAGAAACTCTATGTCCTGTTTCAATAGCCTCTGTATTGATTTAGCCCAGCCATTGGATGGGCCCATACAATGATGTGGTGTTTCAATGCTGATATGTTTCAATGCTACAGGCATTAGTACCTATCTAGCTATTGTGTTTTTTCGTGATTAGCCTAAAAGTGGTGGAAATATCGGCCCAAAACCCATTTTCATGAAAACATATCACCTCCTAGAATCTAAATGGAAACGTCCTAAAATTTTGAAAGGTAGTGATATATGAGCCCACCTGGCTATTACATTTTTGACGATCGAAAAGAGCAGTCCGAAATATTGGCGAAAAATTTTTTTTAAGAAAATCGTAAATAATACAGAAAAATGATCCAGAAAAATTATCCAGAGAAATCCAGATAAATGGCATTGCTCTCTTAAAATTTGGTCTTACCTGGCTGTTAGTGTTTTTGGTGATCGGAAATTCTTTTCATAAAAACTTAACTGACGCCAGAAAAATAGCCTTACTGTCTTAAAATTTTAAGTAAATGTAGATGGCTTTACTACCTACCTGGCTATTACATCTTTGATTGCCAAAAATTGACGACAAAGTGTTTTTTGTTAAATCTTAACCGACTTCAGAAAAATAAATATTTGATACGATAGCGGCCGTTCATAATAAACTTGCCAAAACTTTTTTCGTGATTTGGAAATTTCTTAGCAAAAGCTAGGGATATAATATTTCTGTCAGAAAATTTGGAAGAATGGAAGCAGACACTAGCACTTACCAGGTTAGCAATAATTGTTGGTGGTTCTCCAAATTGTCTGAAATATTGGAGAAAGATAATTTTCTTATTGAAATCTTAAGTGATGCCAAGTATATAGCCTTACTCGGTTTTGAATGCAGGTAGCAATATATATATGTTACAGTCAATGTTGGAAATCCGCCATTTCAAGAAATGGCAAACCGTATTGGGTAAATTCGCGTAATGCCTAAAATCTTTTGCCGTTTCACGAAATAACCTAAAAGTTAGGTTATTTCACGAAATTACCTAAAAATCTTACATTTTATTTCACAAATTGGCAAACCTAGATCAGGTAAAATTGTGAAATAAGCTTTTTTTTGCTCGAAATTACTTACAATCGTGACAAATATTGTGTCCTCTATCTTTTATAATTGCAATAATTAATACATCACAGTTGATTGCAACTGATTACAAGCTGTTAACGCGATCATTGTAATTCATGGTAATGCACACAAGTGTTTGTGTTCCTTTTTGACTGATTTAATTGCAATTAGGACAAATTTCAGAACAACACACTGAACTAGGTTAAGATGATGTACTCAGGAACTAGTCACCGATTTGCCGTTAACCTACTCTGAAAAAGAACATCCTATAACGTCTGCTTTTACCCACTCTGGAATTAAGCCGTTTTCATGGACTGGTCATTATAAGGAAACTTTCTCCATATTGGCCCTCCGAAGAAGATATATTTTGATATAAATGTACCTGAAATCGGGACGTTTTTATCAAATTCCTAAAAATGGGACAATCAAATGAAGATAAATACAAACAGGAGCTCCGATAATATTTGAAAATTTCAATGTTTATTAAAATAGAATTGGAGTATAACGTTACTGAGATACAACAGCTTTAATATTACTGTTAACCGAAATTCTGCATTTTTGTTCATGTTTTTGTCTCAAATGTAGGTTAAAACTTAAAAGATTTTCCTTTTTTAATTTTCAGATACGAAATTCTGCAATGCGGTGATGTGATATTCATATTGTTCATTGTGTGGTGTTGATTTACTGTATTACCCATTTTTTATCAATAAACAATTCAAACTGATGTTTTTTTCTGATTCCTGTGATATTCTCTTGTTATAGATAGCAGTTTGCCATTTCACGTAATGGCAAACCGAAAATTTAGGTAATTTCGAAATAACCTAACTTTTAGGTTATTTCGTGAAACGGCCAAAAATTTTAGGCATTACGCGAATTTACCAAACACGATTTGCCATTTCGTGAAATGGCGGGTTTCCAACATTGACTGTAACATATATATATATATATATATATATATATATATATATATATATATATATATATATATATATATATATATATGTTGAGGACCGTTTTTTTTATAGTCTGACAACCATGACGACAACAATATGGGTGCCCATTTTAACCGGTTCAAGGAATACATACATTAGGAATACAGGCATTATCGGGACCAGACATATGTATATTGCATATATGGCATTTAGCGGAACCAAATATATTTTGCATATTTTTAATTTTCTATTTGAATTTTTGGTCGTTTTTGATTAAAAGTCAATTATAAATATATAACATCATTCAAAAAATAAAAAAATAAAAATATTTGGATATGTAATATTATTTGTACAGTCGAAATTTAAGGCGGTCTCGCTAATGCCTATTTTTTACAATGTATAATATGTACAAGACAAAATAATAAAACTAAAAATGTATCAAAAATAACAAAACTCGCAAAATATTGGATTGGAGATGATATTTTAATATTAATTCTGTACAACACCATTAAAATTGAATGCTTTCAATAGGCGAAAAATAGTAACATCCTGGTTAAAGGAAGCAGACTTAGGTATCTGCCTGGCTTTTACTTATGTTTGACGATCTACCAAAACTGGCCGAAATATTGGTCAAATCAAATTTCTTAAAAACATATCTCCTCCTGATTGAATGTGGGAGTACAATTGAAGGGTTCCGTGCACAAACCTGTTATGTTGAGATAACATGTTTGTGCACTGAGGTATATTTGAGTTCCTGGAGTCAAGATCTATCATCTGTAAAATTTCGACCGATGAAATATGCTTAGAAATGGTCATCAAGACATGTTAAGTCCACTTTGAAATGAGAAATCGGGTGCACAATAATGACATGCCGAGATACCAGGTCTTTTCCATTAAAATTTCGAAATTTTCCCGGTTGCACAATCCTGTTAAGTTGTGTTAACATGTAAATAATATCAGAGATAAAATGTAAACAATGCAGAATTCTCGGGTGCACAAAAATGTTATCCCTTGTTGAAATGTAAATATTTACATATAATACTTCAGCTGCTGATATTTTTCTGTTAAAAATTATCGAGCATTACACGTGTAACCATCATGGTTAAGGTCAAAAACCGGAAGTTGACAATTATCTTATATAAACGGTTAGAGAATGAGTGATTTTGAGCTTATTTTCGACCCTTTGAGCCTAAAAGACGTTACATAACAGGCACCGCGTGACCTTGACCTCCTCTGTCATGGCCAAGGTCAAAAACCGGAAGTTGACCAGTATCTCGTAAACGGTTAGAGATAGGACTATTTTGAGCTTATTTTCGACCCTTTGGGCCTAACAGACGTTATATAAGATGTACCTCGGTGATTTTGGCCTCCTCGGTCATGGTCAAGGTCAACAAGCATGTCCAAGGACATAACCCAGCCGAGTTACCAAACAAGGAAAGAAAAAAACTCTGAAACGAATACTGTTAGACCAAAAAATGAAGAACTTTGTTTCTGAGCGTAACTTTTTCATAATTTTAATATACAAAAACGAGTTTTCCCGGGTGGAAGCTACCCGAAAAGGGATGTTGGGCAGTTGGGTTTTGACGATTTACGTTTTTACCGACATCTACACAATTTCACAAATTTTTCAAATTTCCACCATTTCGGCATTGGAGTAAAACTGTAGGAGGAGTAGCATTTTAAAACTGAATCAAAACAGGCACAAAAAGTGCCGCCATTTTGTCAGTTTTTCGTCAATCGTCAAAAAAAATAATAGACAAGTGGGTGACTACCCAGGAAACATCCCTGCGTAATATCAAAATGATTGGAGCAAAACTGTAGGAGGAGTAGCATTTTAAAGAAAAAGTTTAACACACATACATTCAAGCCCCTATAGTGATACGACTAACCCAGTGCGACCGAGTCGGCTGGGTTAAAACCGGAAGTTGACCATTATCTCGAAAACTATTAGAAAACTGAATTTGATTATTTGTACCCAAAACAGATTACATTGTATTTACTTCGATGTACTCGTTCAAGATAATAATTCGGAAGCTGATAATTAAAGACAAACAATGATTTATCTTGAAAACGGCAAGAGATATAACAATTTTGACCTCATTTTCGACCTCCACCCCTATACGGCGATACGGGTGTCCTTGACGTATAGATGTCCTTGACGTATAGGTCACTTTCGAGCCCCAAACCGCAAGTTGGACTTTATCTCAAAAACGGTAAGACATAGAGCAATTCTGACCCCATTTTCGACCTCCACCCCCTGTACGACGTTACGTAAGGTATAACTTCCGGTGTCCTTGACCTCCAGGTCACTTTCGAGCCCCAAACCGGAACTTCGCCCTTATCTCGAAAACGGTAAGAGATAGAGCAATCGGTTTCCAGACATCTCCTCCAAGACCGATAAAGCTAGACCAATCAAACTTGGCACATGTATGGAGGGTCATCTGAAGTGGTGCGTCTGATAAAAATTTTTTACCTTGACCTTACCGGTAGAGTTGGTAGTATTTAGGAGGATGTTCTACATTCAGACATGTGAAAATTGTTAACAAATAGCAATATCATCTACCTCCCGTTTTAAGTTATCATTCGAAGTGGGGTCTAATTCGCTGTGCGAATTTCGGTCTAGTTTTGCATTAAAATTCTGTTGAACAAACCAACGTAACTTGATCCTTCCCACGATGTCGGCTTAAAGGGTTCCACTGTATTAGAATTAACTATAAGAATTAATTGTTTGTCGGTCCTTGGTTCTGGTCAGTGATGTGGGGGGGGGGGGGAGGGGGGCTGTACGCATTAAAACTCCGGAAAAGATATAACAAGCCATCGTAGAAGGCGCAGACCCCATCCGGACACAACAAGTCCAGGTTTGAGATTTCGCGGTCGCCCGGTCGCCCGTGGCGACCAACTTTTTCGAGTTGGTCGCCCGAGTGGCGACTAACTTTTTTCTGAGTATTTTCAGGTAAATTTTGCAAAAATTGCGCCGGGCGACTAACTTTTGTGCCGGGCAACCAGAAAATTGTACGAAGTTATACCTAAGGGACCAATTCTCACGACTTATTTAACTTTGATTACAAGATAATTACCATTAATTCCAATTTAAACTCATGAACAATACAAAGAAGCTCAATGCGACACATGAAAAGGACAAAAACACTTTAATTGCAATTTAAAATCATGCGAACCCGATACGACCGATCCCTATAAACAAAACACTTTTAATTGCACTTGTATTTGTAATTGCAATTTATCAGCGAGTGATCAGTGCATTTGATATCTTACACAATCTCATTTCAGCGGATCTGTCAATTTTTTTAGGCGTAAAACCAGCGACTTTACAAAGCTGCTAGAAAATTTAGCGTCTTTACAAAGTCGCTGTGTGAACCAGCAATTTAACAAAGTCGCTGAAATTTTCAGCAGCTTTGTAAAGCTGCTGATTTGACAGATCCGCTGTAACATATATATATTTTTATGGTTTTTCACCTGAAAAATTATACAGATTCGCTGAAATTGCCTGATCGGCCATCTTTACACAAATCTTGCACAATTGTGAATCGTTGGTAAACAGGTGAAAACAATATCCAAACTTCACTGTCATAAATCTAAGTCACACATTTAGTGCTTATACATCCTCGTACCCATGGCTGAGCCTTGTGAAAATCCGATTGACATCACAGTGGCGTATGAATACGAGTCTTCTAGTCGAACTTTCTGCGTGCGATCACTGAGATCAGGGGCAAAGCACTGTAAGGCGGTGCTAATTATGCCGAAACCTCTCTCCTGGCGCTTCATTGCAAGGACAACTATATTCTGTTGCCATCAAAATGTCATTTTGAGTTTTGATAAGAACACTTTTTGTGCAGTGGTATAATTTGCAAGCTTATTGAGCAGTTCGCCTATACTGTAGATCTTACTGCGATATGAAATCTGCTCGGCAAGTGCCTTTTCTACTATTTTAGATATGAAAGAAAGGTTCCCCAACAGGCATGTAAATTCTAAATTCGGGTTTTTTTAACGACGGAATAACTGTTGCTTGCTTCTACGCTTCTTGAACGGAGCTACTTCGAAGTGATTTACTCACAGTTTCGGCGATGGTAGGGGCCAGAATGTCAACACAAATTTTCACCGCTGTACGGGAACTGGATCTAAAGCGTTGTTGTTCAACAGCCAACCTCTACCGCGGTTCGGTCTGTTGTGACCTTTTTACTCTACAGACCACCTAGTGATTCCGCCATAAAGTACTCATAATGTAAGGGACTACTTTTTACAATACCCATCCTCTCTGTGTTTATGCATAATAAATAGATCTCTCAGAGGCCATCTACTTCATAACAACAGATATAAAGTGCATTATATTGTTGAAGATTTTAAAATTAGACGGTTAAAATTAACTACTGATAGTTATGGGAATTACGCTAGGGATTCAAGAGGACCATTTCTACGACCTTTTCCTTCGAAAAAATAAAATGCACCGTCGAATGCATGGTCGAATTTTTCTGTTGTTGTTACAAGTTGTGCATGTTTTTTCCAACAGATATTTCAAGGCAGTGTTGTACTGGTTCACGAGAGATTCGAGGTTTCCAGTTGTATTGTTAATTACATTTAGTCTGAGTAAATTATCTTTTAAACATTGATATTTATTTCATCCATACGGCGAAGAGATATTCTTTTCCATCCTGGAATGGAACGTTGCCATGGCAATTAGGTAATTAAGCTCAAAGTGATCCGATATTAAGAAATTTTCTCCCGGTTTAGGCCTTGGATCAAAGCCCTTTTCTGGTAACAAGTAATTATTGCTGAATATATCAATTTTCTATCAACAAGTTCGTGACTGGTTTCAATATTCCTTGACAGTCTCACTATTTTGAACTGCTTTATTCTCTAAAAAATATTACTTAACGTTGTCAACAAGTCGTGACTGGTTTCAATATCCCTTGACAGTCTCACTATTTTGAACTGCTTTATTCTCTAAAAAATATTACTTAACGTTGTCGTCCCTTTCTTGTGGTGTAGGTGATAAGGCGCCGGCCATGACGCTGCATCTAGCAATGAGGTGCAGCCATCGACAGTCGTACTGGGATCCTCACAGCCTCTGTTCCCGCTGCCGTGCCATAGAATCCATAGGATCATCCTTGTGTACACCAGAGAAGACGTTTTCGCCATTTGTCGCCAGGTAGCGGAGCAGGTTATTGTCCATATGGAAACACAAAGCAAACTAACACAATTTCGACCCCGGGATTTATTCCAATATGGCAAATCTGGGTGTGGTATCATGAGGAAGCGGATCATGCTCATACGGCAGCTTTCAGCAACACTCCTCAATGATGATTATACGTACTCATTACGTACGCGCGCCACTAAAGAGCCCAGGAAACAATTTCAAGCAAGGTCAAAGACGAGCAAAACTGTCGTCCACATCAGCAATGAAGTCCAAGTCACGTGAGGCAAGATCAAACCAGCGAAGGGCACCCATCAACACCACCGTAAATGGAGATCTGGGGCTTCGGTGCCCCCATCCCTCCAACGGCAAGCGAGGGAAAACGCCAGACAGCTTGACACGTTCAAACAAGACCAAATTATTGTGGCATACAATAAACCATTTCCAAACCTTTACCACTGGATATGATCCCAACAAGGTTGCACTCTAGGAGACTTGTCCAGAGGTCCTCGAAGGCATGCCTAGCATGGTCGCCCATTTATTCATCTGGGGAGGAAGAGGGAACAATCTACAGCCCAGTATGCGGGCCTCTGAATCACCCGACCCTCCGATTCTTACCATTCTGTCAGTGTCGAGAAAGAAGAATGCTATTCCGATAAAGCCTCCTTTGACTGGAAAGACTACGTCATACCGCGGTACAGATAATCAACGTCTGAGGAACACACCCGCACCTGCATGCCACAAATCTGCGAACTTAAGCTAGGCTGACAGACAGACAAGCTGACAGACTTACCAGGATTTCGCCGCGCGCTGTACAGCCCGCACCCCTTCGCCTCCCCGCCTCCGCATGGACCACTGCGATACAGTGTATGAAAACGCGTCGACATTCCGCAGTTCGTCAGGGACTAATAATTGCGTGTCAGAGTACTGCCTCTGTTGACGGTGGACACAAAACAGGCTATTTCATTTGCCTTTTGCATAACTGTGTTTATTTTTTTCCAAATAATTGCTACAAGGACTACGTCAAGGTTAGAAGATTATAAATACGGTCCGTAGTCGGAAAACAAGAGTCCGAAAACAGGAAATGACGTCATAATGACGTCATAGGGTGTTTTCGGACTCTCACGAGAGTTTTACGTCATGATCACGTGACAAATGAAAAGCCAATTCAATCAATGAAGGCAATGAAGCCCTGCCCAGATTCTGTCAATCACCTGTCAATCATCGTGAGGTCATAAACCACGTGACCAATGAAAAAGCCAGTGAAATCCACGAAGGCAATGAAACCCCGCCCACTTTCTGTCAATCATCGTCAGACGTCAGACCCCCCCCCCCGACCGGCCCTAGGACATACTATGTTAGGACCCCCCCCCCCCCCGAGGAGCGCAAAATTCAGTCAAATCGGCAAAAAAGTGGTATGTTTAATGTTTAACCGATTTAAATGAAAAGTTTACTATTTGATTCAGTTTAGTATCTAATTTTGACATAAAGTGGTCACACGCTATTTGCACATGTGGCTGTATGCATAATTTTTTCACCTCAAAATTTTAAGTTAAAAAAAAACTAAAAAATTAGATAACTTCCGTCATGTTTAACCGATTTGAATGGAAATTTTACCGTTTGATACAGTTTTGTATATAATTTTGACATAAAGTGGTCACAGACTATTTGCAAATGTGGCTGTATGCATAATTTTTTTCACCTCAAAATTTTAACTTTTAAAAACCAAACAAAAAGTAGATAACTTCCGTCATGTTCATGTTTTTCGAAGAACTTCACCACGTGATTTTCCGATATGTCCTGTATGTACCGCGCGCAGTCAAGTTGTCTTTGATAATCACAAGCGGGTCTTATGGCAAAAAGATATCCTTCCCCATTCCCAAACACTCTCACCACCCCAAACGGACGCACGCATCAATCGGCGTATCTCTTGCCGCATCGTCGCCATCGCTGCTGTCCGACCTGTCTGCACAAAATCGAGATGCATCTGAGAACAACACTTCGTTTCATCGCCTTTGATTTGACGTTGTTCACTCAGGATTCGTCCGTTTTGACGTCTGATCGGCCTTAAAAATTCCCATTAATCAATCTGCCCGCTTCCGGTCCGTGTTGGCGTATGCTTTTCTTTCGAATTTACTGAGTGTTTACATGAATTGAATTGAGCCGGAGTAACGCTTTCATTGTATAAATCTGAAAATGTCCACAAATCAACATCATCTACGGATATTTGACGAAATCGAAGTTGCGTGAGTGGGATCATGTGATATCTTAACCTAATCCACTAATCCGTCGAGCTAAATCTGTAATTAATCACAACTTGCGTGTGCTTGTGCAAAGGCACAATATAAAAAAATTCATTGCATAAATTTAAAAATAACCACGAATCCACATCATCTCTGTTTTTGTTTTTTGATAAAATCGAAATTGCGGCAAAAATACGTGAATCCACATCCTGGGATTATGACGAATGTGGGCAAAGCCCTATATATACCACCGTTTTTTTACCATGGTTAAAACCCAACTGAATTGCAATTATGGAAGTTATACCAACAGCTAAAGGATGAGTTAAATTATGCTACAATGGATACACACACACCAAAAATAATTATTCTTAGGCCACAATCAGATGGGAGTGTTCCCAAAGAGTGGCCTTAAAATGCAAAGGCGCTACTGTTACAGAACTCTGTGCAGTGATCGCGCGAAAAGGTCGAAAAACGATCGCCGAGTGTCTCCAAGGACTTGGACAGAATATTAGGCTAGGCTAGCTGTAGGTGTCCAGCAGACTGATGATGTAGAGAAAAAACACACAAAGATAAATTGTAAACTAAGGGGGTCATATCTGTCTACAATAAAAATAGCAAGGGGGTTGTGGTTGTAGCAGTGAAAAAAGGCACTTCAATCCGGAGGGTGTTCTGTCCGAAGGGTGTTCGGTCCGTCCGCCGGGCACGGCCGATCGCTTAAAGAACTGGTTTCGTGGTATCGCTGAACCAGTTTTCGTATTATTTGAGAACAAATGAAAAATCGCGCAAACGTTCTATGATTCTGACCCGCGTCTAATATGCTGAGTGCTCACTTGCGTTCGTTCTTGGATAAACGTGGCACGCAGTAATATTGAAAGAAGGATTTCAATTTCGGATTTTCCGTCAGTATCGGTTGTTAAAAGAGATGAAAGTGGGTTAATATTGCTGTGGGTTGAGTTGTTAACGCCACTACAGTGTTTGTGACCGATATCCGTACCAATGCACAGTGAAGCATGATTTGAGCGACTGGAACCTTTTTATTGAATTCTGCATACAATGTTGGATTGGCATATGTAACAAGAAAAATCGTCCTCAACATGTTTCCCAGTTAAGGCAAGAGAAACACCAAAAATTAATTGATACTTTTATTGACCGTCAGTATAGCTAAGTATCGCCAATGTCTGGGGTACGGAAAAATGGTAACGAAAAAATGGCGACAGAAATAAAGGTTAACGGAAATAACCGTAAACGCAACAAAGGTAAAGTGCTAAAACGGAAAATATGGTAAATCATCTAATCACAATATATCAGGGTTAATTTTTATTGACGCAACTAACCTGCAAGCTTACTCAACATCAAAGAAAGGCCACTCCGCGTCTGAAATGCTACAAGATGCCAGGCTTCGCGTCCATACCAAGTGTACTGTCCCACGAATTCAAAGACGATTGAACGGGTTTGGGTGGTTTTTTCACGCGATTTTATTCGATTTATTCGGTGAAACTGTAATACATAAATTACAAAATACACTAAATAATAATATTAATTATAATACGATATAAAATTATAACATAATAACAGCTCACAGTTATAGGAACACCTAATTTACACGGAAATTATGGCAGAAAAGCGATACGAAAATACCGCCATAATTTAATTATTTTGTGTCCCTTTCAGGAAAAAAAATGCCTGATATTTAATACCCATACAAAATACTGGCATAAACCAGTAGTCAATGCATGTGTCTTACAAACTATTTACAATGAAAAATATGCATAATCTACTGCCTTAATCTCAGTTAAATTAAACGACACTTTACTTGTATTTATAAATTAAATTACTAACCAACTGTCCCACCCTAAACGCCACATTCATGGAACAGTCGCTCGATGACAGCAAGAATTCGGAACGTCAACACACACAGCGCCATGTCAACACACAAAATACCATAAAATTTAGTCGCAGAAGACAGAAAACTGGCCTTATTTCATATACTCTATTTTACTTACATTCTAAGTAAATCCCTATTACGACTTCTTGAATTCAATTTCAATAACATTTTATCTCCAATAAAGTCCATAAACTCCCGTCAAGATTAATAAAACTCACCGTTTAATGTGCCTAGTTCCTTTAATTTTTCCAGTCTCTCTCGCTTCAAACGCCAACGAAAAGTGAAATTTATTCCTCATTTCAAAGTATTTATGCAATTAAGAAGCTACGGATGAAATCACAACACAAACGGTTCACAAGCTACGCATGGAATCACAGCACAAACGTTTCACAATTACTCCATGTTTGACATGAAAAAATTATTTTAATTCTCCTCAGTTACCGTCAAACCTCACAGAAAATACAATAACGACCACCTATTAGTCGCCAAAATATAACGAACAGCCTTAAAAATGCATGGCCGCATATAGTGGAGATGTACTGCATAACGAAGAAGTACACGTCTGCACACAAAACGTCATATTGCTCGTCAAGCGCACATTATACAATGGGAGGCGCATTCACAAAGATAGAACTTTGCAGACCAGGTTACATTCACACTACAAACAAGAATGAACATTCGCAACATGGCTCCTCGAAATTAGAAATTTCTAATTTCAATATCCGAACATATGCTATAAATATCTTTGTACATTTACAATAAAGCTGGCTC
The DNA here is from genome assembly GCA_949752745.1 of Protula sp. h YS-2021. NCBI lineage: Eukaryota > Metazoa > Annelida > Polychaeta > Sabellida > Serpulidae > Protula > Protula sp. h YS-2021. Next base: position 43,821,498 of record OX457025.1, read on the forward strand.
CTCGAAGGGGAATCCCTGGACTATTCGTCCCCATTTTTGCCTTCTACGAGTAGAACAAGTTTGTGTATTGGGCGAACCAAATACGATTTTTGCTTCAACCGTTTTCCATTAGCAGCTAAAGCAGAGTCACCAGTCAAGATTTTTACACTACGAACTCTGTTATCCTTGGAGGGGTATGTTTCTACAACTTTTCCCAATTTCCATTCATTACGAACTGCATTTTCATCCTTAATAAGTACAATATCATTCTTTGCTAAATTTCTCTGCACTCCGTGCCACTTGTTTCTCGCTTGCAAGTGTTGAACGTATTCTTTCTTCCATCGCGACCAGAACTGGTCTATCAAATATTGCACACATTTCCACCTTTTCACACTGTAAACATCATCTCTCATAAACTCACCCGGGGGAGGGAGCACTATTTTGGATTTCATCATGAGAAGATGGTTTGGGGAAAGAGGTTCTGAATGACAAGCATCATTGATATGATCGAGAGACAGAGGGCGGGTATTAATTATGGCTGCAATTTCGTACATGAATGTTCTGAGAGATTCGTCATCTAATCGGGATCCATGTTGATCTAAAATCACATTAAGAATGGTCCTAACCGTTCTTATCATCCGTTCCCAAGAACCTCCCATGTGACTTGCTGCAGGTGGATTCATACAGAATTCAAAATCCGAATTGGAATCTAAAAGGAAATTGCGGACTTTCTCTGAAGTGACTGAAGCTAAGGCTTGTTTCAACTCATTGTTTGCACCGACGAAATTGGTTCCATTGTCGCACCTGAGCAACCGTACCGGACCTCGTAGGGCCAAAAATCTTCTCAATGCATTGATAAACGAGTCTGTAGAAAGTGAGAATGTGACCTCAATATGAACTGCGCGAGATACTAAGCATGTAAACAGAACAGCGTATCTCTTCACTTCTCTTCGCTTGTCCTTGATTATGAATGGTCCGAAAAAATCCGCACCACAGCAATGAAAAGGGGGTGAAGGTTGAATTCTATCTGGAGGTAGATCACTCATTTTCTGTGTTTGAAGAGATGATCGTACTTTTCGACAAACAACACAAGACCGAATATAACTCTTAACCAAAGATGACATGGAAATTATCCAAAATCCTTGCGACCTGATTTCATTTATGGTCATTCCTCGACCTTGGTGTTTTACTAAGCTATGACAATACCGAACTACCAACATAGAGACATGGCAATTTTTTGGCAAAATCACTGGATGTTTCTCTGTCTCTTTCAAACTTGAAAACTTAAGTCTACCACCGACGCGTAGAACACCCATTCGGTCGACATAACAATCCAATTTGAACAGTGGACTAGACCTTGGCACGATTTCTTCCGTATTTTGACTCGACAAAATTTTGATTTCTTTAGAAAATGCATCATGTTGCACTGCTTTAATAATCTCTCGCTCTGCTGTACACAAATCTTCTACAGAGAGCGAATTGGCAGGTCGACGATTTTGGAAAGGTAGTTCAGAATGCCTGACACGAGATACCAACAACCTCTTGTACTTCAAGCAAAGAGCAATTGCACGCTTCAATCTTTGATAATCCGAGAAGTAGGCGAACCTTTCAACCTCAAGACCCAAAGCACTAACTTTTGACACGTGAGATACTGCAACCTTTACCTCTGGATCAGAATCGCTTAAGACCAAACTCAAGTTTGAAATAGGCAAAGTTGTCTCGTACAAAAATTCAGGACCACTGAACCAGTTGGATTGAAGCAGTTGAGAAGGAGTCATGCCACGAGATGCTATATCTGCTACATTAAGGCTTCCTTTAACATGATTCCATTGACTGGCGGACGAGTGCGATTGGATAAATCCTACACGATTCGAAACAAAGACATGAAACCTCCTGCTTTCATTCGAAATATAGCTCAAGACCACTTGGCTATCTGTCCAGAAGAAATGATTTGCATCTTCATAGCCAAACTGAGACTCTAAGAGGAGCGAAACACGAACTGCCAACACCGCTGAGGTCAATTCTAATCTTGGTATTGTGACAGGTTTTACTGGCGTTACTCTTGACTTTCCAAAGACCAAAGTTACGTGGCACTTTCCTTCCGGATCGACTAATCGAAGGTAGGAACTAACACCGTAACCGACACAACTGGCGTCGCAGAAGTGATGGAACTCTACCTTGGAGATTTGAAAATTCGCAGGCATGACACAACGACTAATGTGGATTTGTCCTAGCTCTCCAAGGTTAGACAACCACTTTCTCCAATCAATCAGAAGTTCTTCTGGAATTTCCTCATCCCACGAGTAGCTCAGAATGCAGAGTTTCTGAAGAATTCTTTTCCCTAACAGCACAAACGGGGAAATAAAACCCAAAGGATCGTACACTGAGGCTATTGTGGAAAGCAATCCTCTTCTTGTAAATGGCTTGTCATGCACAATGATGCGAAACTGAAATTCGTCTGAAGCTACACACCACTCCACACCCAAAACTCTTTCAACTGGGAGATCCTCGAAATGTAAGCTAACCTCCTGCACAGATTTAGCAGTTTCTTCCTCTGGAAGACTTTGAAGGACTTCCTTAGAATTAATCACGAATTTGTGTAAACGAACACCACCTTTCTGGCAAAGACGTCTAGCTCTGGCTATCAAATCGGAAGCTCTTTGAATAGTTTCGAATGATTTAAGACCATCATCAACATAAAAGTCTCGACATATGAACTCGCGAACATCTTGACCAAATTCGTCAGCGTAGTCTTCAGCAATTTGCCGAAAAGCAAAATTGGAGCACGAAGGTGACGACACAGCCCCAAAGATATGCACAGTCATACGATAGGATTTGATAGGCACCCTATAATTTCCATCTTGCCACCAGAAGAACCTCAAAAAGTCTCTATGCTCTGGATTGACTTTAAAGTTGTAGAACATTTTCTCTACATCACAAGTGAAAGCAACACGTTCTCTTCGGAACCTACACAGAACACCAACAAGTTGATTCGCAAGATCTGGGCCTTGTAACAGCGTATTGTTGAGAGAAATGCCATGATATTTTGCACTACAGTCAAACACCACTCGGAGTTTTTTCTTAACCTTATGGTATATCCCAAAATGTGGAATATACCACACATCTTTCCTATCAATTTCTGATGCAGGAATCTCTTCCGCGAAACCGTTTGTCAACATTTCTTCCATAAAACTGCGATACTCCGAATGAAAGTCTGGGTCCTTCTCAAATTTTGACCTAAGTTGGTTGGTTCTTTTAAGAACGGAATCTTTGTTGTCAAAGAGCTTGTTTGCGTTCTCTCTAAAAGGTAATGGAAGCTGATAATGACCATCAGGAAGTTGAGTGATGCCATTTTCTAATATGCTCAGAAAACGCCTATCGCCTACCGACATACCAACACCTTCGGCAACATCCGAAAAATCAGATTCCAAAACCTTCAATGCATCTCTCGGAAAAATAATCTCTTTTGCTTGAACTTTGAAAGCGATATTCACAGACTTGCCCTGCTCAAGCGACTCAAAAGCGAAAACTCGATGGCATAGATGAAATTCATCTCTGTCCGACCTAACACTATGATCGACTACACCAACTATACTCCATCCCAAATCGGTTCGCAACGCATAAGGGCCGTTATCGACTGGAGGTATTACCTCTCTTGGAACAAGAGCTCGCGGGCAGTCATACCCAATTAGCAACCCAACTTCACAATCACTTCGAGGCATTAGACGATGACTAAGACTTTGCAGATGAGGCCAGTTTTGAACCATTTCTTTGGAAGGTATGTGATTTCTATTGACGGGCATAATGTCCCTGGAGAACACTACCGGCAGATCAACTTTGGTACTGGAATTGAACCCTCTCACCGATAAACCAGAGATCTTTTCACACTGGATAACCTGATTCGCTGTCGACATTGTAGAAAGGTTAAGACTGGTCTGAATTCCAGAGATACCTAATTCACGACTGGTGCTTGACAGAATGAAGGATGTATCAGACTGAGTGTCCAACAAAGCATATATAAGGCGTTCGGAGTTTGGATTGGAATTGTGAGATATCCAGACCGGCACTATCATAGAACTTTTTGCAACACCGTTAACACCACTCAAATGCGATACCCCAGAAACGGAAACACTAGGCGAATCAATTTGTATGTTTGTAAGAGCCGGAACAGAAGACCTACGTTTTTCATCGTGTAAGGACGTGGGGTGGGGTTTGAAACAAATGCTGCATAGCCTTTTGTTTTTGCAATCCTTAGACCTGTGACCATGTATCAAACAACTGAAGCAGAGACCATTCTTGAGAATGAATTCTTTCTTATCAGCCATTGTCTTTTCTCGGAATTGTGGACAATCATCTAAGAAGTGTTCACCTTTACACAAAACGCAGGAGTATTCTTTTGACTTTGTACAGAACGATTTTCCAGAACCGACTGCAACTTTGCCCTTCTGAGTTTTAGAATCACCATCTAAGTTCCTTAATGACTGCAGAGAGATAACTGGATCATTTGCGATATCAGATTCCTGAACCAAAAATGCAACAAAATCCTTGAAAGGCGGAAAGCATCCATTGTTGGACCTATACTCACTAACTTTCCTACCCCATCTGGTGATCAACCATTCAGGAAGCTTGGACAGACATTTCCTATTTTCATGATCATCGTTCAAAATCTTTAGACTAGGTACCACATGCATTGCTGTTTCACACTGCCGAAGAAAATCCGAGTATTTTCGCAGCCCTAAAGTGTCTTTGGAATGTATTTTAGGCCAACTTTCAATCTTTTTCCTAAAGGCGTCGGAAATGACAAACGAATCCCCGTACCGTTTATCTAAGAGAGCTACTGCCTCATCGTAAGCTTCAGGACTAGACAATAGAAAATAATCCTCAATGCAAGCCTTTGCTTCACCTCCTAAGTACCTTTTCAGATGGTACAATCTTTCATCCGAAGGAATCGCTTTGTTGGAAATCAGTGCTTTGAAGGAACTTTTCCAGCTCATGTAAAGCAAGGGATCCCCAGAGAAAACACCGGGCTCTGGAACTGGTAAGCGATTCGTCACTAAGTTATCACAGACAGACTGCGTTAGTTTTACCAACTCTCTGGTGGGATCTAAGTTTTCGCTATGAACTGACCGATTGGGAACAACCCGAGAATCAATTGGTTGGTGAATTCTAAAATCAGTTGGACCTACATCAGGATTTATTTCAACTGGTTGGGGCTGAGCAGATAGCAAGTATTTATTGACTACCTCATCTTTAGTAAATGGTTCTTCAGGCAATATGTCGCCTCTCAAAGACCTAACGTCTCCCCCATCGACTTGTTGCATTTGTTCAAGTATGGAATTAGCGACAGCTAAATCTTTTTGTAGGTTTATTTTTTCTTGCTCTTTTTTAAGCCGTGATTCCTCCTCAACAAAACGCAATTGCGCTTTTATTTTAGCCACCTCAGAAACTGCCTTCATCATTTCGGAATCCACCGAAGGACCTCTACTGACTTTTGATTGGGCCTTCCTAACACTCGATCTAGCAATAGACTTGGCTTCAGAACACAAGTCCTGACACAATGCACTCATTCTACTCAATAATGCACGCGTTTCGGATTCTACGCTCTCAAACTTCGAATGCACAGACTCTCCAGGCATTTCTTCAAACTGATCACACAGTGATTCTATTTTTTCATATGCCTCTAATACCTCATCAAAAGCGAATTGAACTTTGCTCATCACTCTTCGTAAACTGTCTACATTTGCCTCTTGAGACATAACACTTTCAGCTTCCATCACTCTTTTCCCCCACACTCGCACATTTGACTTAAAGTTTTTAGTCAGGAGGGTAATGGTATATGAAGCACCCTTTTCTGTCATTTTTTTGAGACGTGGTTTGACGCCTGTGGTGGAGGGGATTTCTGGTGCTGTTGCACCTTCTCCAAGCATCTCTTGCTCAGCTATGATCTCTAGTTTAGGATTTTCAGTTTCAGACATGATTGGGAGCGACACTCTACAGTTCACATTCACAACAAACTAATCCTAACGGGACCTCCCCAAACTTACGAATGACGCTTACTCTGAAATACACTAGAATGATTGGGATCTCGCGACAGTTAAACATATACTTCGTAACGCGTGTTACGTCTCCTCATATTTTGTTCAGTAAGCAGTTCAGGCTAAAATCGTTACCGCAAACGGGGGACGGTATGGCAATTGCCCGCTACAAAACCCTTAGGTTAAGTAGACCTTTAAGTCAGATCATCGGTTCATAATCAGCAGCACAACAAAATGCAACAGACACTAATATAAATACGTTGTGCTACCAGCAGTTATGCCCTCACCTGCGCACTTATGAACCGAAAAAATAGAATCTGACCTACTGAATGCGGATAAATTTCTGCCTGAACTACTACCCTGACTGAGAAACACTTAAAACAACAGCTGTTGTGATAATTATTCAGTTCTAGATTACAAAATTACCAGCTGAAATGCTTTGAGCAACCACAACAAACAAAGTGCTCACAACAAATGAACAATATAAACAATTACTTATATAAAAAGTTCCTTATATAAAAAATTGACGTTGGCATTCACGGCAGCTTGAAACTGAAAACAGTACCAGACACCGAGCTGCGCCTCGTGGTTTGTCACTTGCTGCTCCCCGTGATCATGGTTCGCTGCGCCCACGAGCCTCGGTCACCGCTCAGTCCGATGGCACCACGTGACCGCGCTTGGCTGCGCCCACATGACCATGACCACTACGACCGCTGCCACGAACCACGACTGCCCCCTCTAGAATCGCGCGAAAAGGTCGAAAAACGATCGCCGAGTGTCTCCAAGGACTTGGACAGAATATTAGGCTAGGCTAGCTCTAGGTGTCCAGCAGACTGATGATGTAGAGAAAAAACACACAAAGATAAATTGTAAACTAAGGGGGTCATATCTGTCTACAATAAAAATAGCAAGGGGGTTGTGGTTGTAGCAGTGAAAAAAGGCACTTCAATCCGGAGGGTGTTCTGTCCGAAGGGTGTTCGGTCCGTCCGCCGGGCACGGCCGATCGCTTAAAGAACTGGTTTCGTGGTATCGCTGAACCAGTTTTCGTATTATTTGAGAACAAATGAAAAATCGCGCAAACGTTCTATGATTCTGACCCGCGTCTAATATGCTGAGTGCTCACTTGCGTTCGTTCTTGGATAAACGTGGCACGCAGTAATATTGAAAGAAGGATTTCAATTTCGGATTTTCCGTCAGTATCGGTTGTTAAAAGAGATGAAAGTGGGTTAATATTGCTGTGGGTTGAGTTGTTAACGCCACTACAGTGTTTGTGACCGATATCCGTACCAATGCACAGTGAAGCATGATTTGAGCGACTGGAACCTTTTTATTGAATTCTGCATACAATGTTGGATTGGCATATGTAACAAGAAAAATCGTCCTCAACATGTTTCCCAGTTAAGGCAAGAGAAACACCAAAAATTAATTGATACTTTTATTGACCGTCAGTATAGCTAAGTATCGCCAATGTCTGGGGTACGGAAAAATGGTAACGAAAAAATGGCGACAGAAATAAAGGTTAACGGAAATAACCGTAAACGCAACAAAGGTAAAGTGCTAAAACGGAAAATATGGTAAATCATCTAATCACAATATATCAGGGTTAATTTTTATTGACGCAACTAACCTGCAAGCTTACTCAACATCAAAGAAAGGCCACTCCGCGTCTGAAATGCTACAAGATGCCAGGCTTCGCGTCCATACCAAGTGTACTGTCCCACGAATTCAAAGACGATTGAACGGGTTTGGGTGGTTTTTTCACGCGATTTTATTCGATTTATTCGGTGAAACTGTAATACATAAATTACAAAATACACTAAATAATAATATTAATTATAATACGATATAAAATTATAACATAATAACAGCTCACAGTTATAGGAACACCTAATTTACACGGAAATTATGGCAGAAAAGCGATACGAAAATACCGCCATAATTTAATTATTTTGTGTCCCTTTCAGGAAAAAAAATGCCTGATATTTAATACCCATACAAAATACTGGCATAAACCAGTAGTCAATGCATGTGTCTTACAAACTATTTACAATGAAAAATATGCATAATCTACTGCCTTAATCTCAGTTAAATTAAACGACACTTTACTTGTATTTATAAATTAAATTACTAACCAACTGTCCCACCCTAAACGCCACATTCATGGAACAGTCGCTCGATGACAGCAAGAATTCGGAACGTCAACACACACAGCGCCATGTCAACACACAAAATACCATAAAATTTAGTCGCAGAAGACAGAAAACTGGCCTTATTTCATATACTCTATTTTACTTACATTCTAAGTAAATCCCTATTACGACTTCTTGAATTCAATTTCAATTACATTTTATCTCCAATAAAGTCCATAAACTCCCGTCAAGATTAATAAAACTCACCGTTTAATGTGCCTAGTTCCTTTAATTTTTCCAGTCTCTCTCGCTTCAAACGCCAACGAAAAGTGAAATTTATTCCTCATTTCAAAGTATTTATGCAATTAAGAAGCTACGGATGAAATCACAACACAAACGGTTCACAAGCTACGCATGGAATCACAGCACAAACGTTTCACAATTACTCCATGTTTGACATGAAAAAATTATTTTAATTCTCCTCAGTTACCGTCAAACCTCACAGAAAATACAATAACGCCAAAATATAACGAACAGCCTTAAAAATGCATGGCCGCATATAGTGGAGATGTACTGCATAACGAAGAAGTACACGTCTGCACACAAAACGTCATATTGCTCGTCAAGCGCACATTATACAATGGGAGGCGCATTCACAAAGATAGAACTTTGCAGACCAGGTTACATTCACACTACAAACAAGAATGAACATTCGCAACACCAAGAGTTCTTACAATCCCGTTTTTTACGTTGCTACTGGAGTAGCAGCTCCTTACCACTTCGTGTAGTTCATCCCTAGACTATTCAAGTGTCGCCAGAACATTATACTCAGGTGTGGCCAGAACATTATAAAAGCCCAGAGAAAGTAGAAATTTTCTCATAAACAATGGAAATTATTACAAACAACAAAGGAGAACAACAGCTTTGCCTTGTTGGTAAATGTATACCAAGCATGTAACTGAAGCTGGGCACATTCGCTGGAGTTACGTCAAGAGGACCATTGACTGCCACGGGGCACTTAAAACAACAATAAATATTTGGTTATGAATCACAATCACGACCCAACTGGTCATATTATAATAAGTTCAATAAAATTCTTATTTTTTTTTATTCCGTTTTTTATTGTTGCCATATTTTTAACACTTTTCCTTTTCCATTTACCTTTTTTTCCGTTTTACATTGTTTCCGTGACCATTTTTTCCGATACTATTATTCCTTATACCCTCAATGTATAAAATTCGAGTCTCCCTAAACGAAGAAGAAAACTGAGTATTCAAACAAACTCAACTTTATAACTACGGTAAAACTGTCATTGTAAAATGTCTAACAATTTTCTGTTTATTTACAATTACAACACCTGTAATTTGTAATTCCGATAGCTTACCAAACGAACAACAAAGCATAATTTGTAATTGCATTTTAAACACTAATGTAAAATTTTCCTACAATTAAGCAAGATTGTGTGCAAGATCGCAAAGACGATTTTATCGCTACTAACAACAATCAGTTGCTCGTGTTTATATCAGCAGAGAAATTAGCAATGACCAAGTTAACTGAAAAAGACTAAACGTAAATAGAAACATCTGAATTGCATGTTAAAATTATCAATTTTTTCTAACTTTTAGACCACTGGTACCGCAGTAGCTCCTTGAGACTTTCAGTCCCTACAGAACAGCCAAACTTACATTGAAGTGCACAAAATTATAATTTTGAAAGCTTCAAAACATAAGATCACACAAAGGACCTAGCCGACTATAAAACCAAGATGCCACATCCATCAAAATTTGACACATTAGAGTACTCATGTGATGTCATAGCGCAATAGTTTTGCAAGTAGATCCTTTCATTAAAATGGTGCAAAGATCAAGACTGTTGCAAGATTTTTATTACAAAATTTTATCAACAGTGCTATTGATCTTAATTTTTATTCATGTAGTATGTCAAAAAAAATGATCAACTTCAGCTTTCATCAGTGCTATTGATCTTAATTTTTATTCATGTAGTATGTCAAAAAAAATGATCAACTTCAGCTTTCATGCAATTAGAATCGTAACATTATTAAACAATTTTATGCGGAATCCTATATATTCCAAACCTTTGGAATCTCGATTTGGTGCCATTAAGTGTTAGTGTCGCTGCTCTGTACCCAAATGAGTATAATGGTTGATATTACATGACAAAAATCGCGTTAAGTATTTTATTTCGATAATGTCTAAATTGCTAAAAGAACCGCTGCATTTTTAGTTAAGCCATGGTTAATTGAAGTGACCAAAACTTCTAAAATATATTGAGGCGTTCGAAGAGTTGAACATAATGGATTTATTTAATAAGCCAGATTTGTTACCTACAATCTAATTCGATCTAGTGTAAAGGTATTAACATTCCATATTTTGTTGCTGGAGCCATTGCGCATTAATATGTTTTATTATATACTACACATATAAAGTTTCATATTTATTTTATTTTTCTGACCCCTATCCTCATGAAATGACTTTTCACTTTTCTAAAAACAGAAGTAACAGGTCTCTTAAAAATTAGTACACACAGTTATAAGGCGAACATTTACTTTTGTGCTTCATTTCATTAAACATTTCATTGATTCAATAAAGAAGTATAAAATTTCGGAAAATGCTGATTGGTTTTACACATGATTAAATAAACCCTTCCAGTGAACTTTTTTAGAAAATATTGAATGCCTGGGTCAAAGATAGAAGTTTACGAAATATAACGTTATAGTATTCTTTACCCCTAAACTTTTGTAGTCAGAATCTCTAAACGTATTTTCCGACGTTTGCACATGTTCAAAGCCAGCCAAAGCTATTAAATGAAATAATTTTATGTTCAACTTTTTTAAATTAATTTAAGCAGAGATAACTATGACATACATATTATGAAATGGGGGACTGTGTTAGTTTAGAAATGATAGCATTACAGTTAAGAATAATATGCGCTCGAATAAACAATTCACGTGGCACAAACTAACGCTTTGCGTATTTTGTTGGGGTTTTCTAACTCTTCGTATCGAAAATGATTCAAATCACAGGCAGACTGACTGTTGCTATTTTTCCATGATGTTAACACGTGACTTAGTTGTTGGTTTGAATGTTTGGCGTTTTTAGGGTTTTTAGTATTGTATAAGGGGAAAACGGCAAAAATGTGCATTGAAAGCACGTGGCAAAACACTATGACTTTTAACGTTGGCAGCATAATGATTTTTTCAAAGGATGCTGCACCTGGTTTCATAAGTTTGATTACATAACAGTGTTTTGGTTGCACCGATGAATTTTTAACAAATACCCTACATTTGACTAATTTTCGCATGTTAGATGATATTTATATGTACAGACGTCATTCAGTCAATTAAAATGTATATCATTCTTAAGAACATTTCAATATTTTCACGCTACCTGGTAGATCTAAGAAAATTGTTTAATTGTAATTGCGTACTATGTATTGAACAAAAATACAAAGATTTGTCATTTTTTGTGTTCTCTATGTATTGAATACTGCAGTTTGAATATTCTTTTGAAGGATTATATATATATATATATATATATATATATATATATATATATATATATATATATATATATATATATATATATATATATATATATATATATATATAAATAAATATATATATATATAAATAAATAAATATATATAAATAAATATATATATATAAATAATATATATATATATATATATATATATATATATATATATATATATATATATATATATATATATATATATATATATATATATAACTTCAATAGTGTTGAAATTACACCTAGATTAAAACAGACACAAAGAGATAACAAGAACCACGCATTGTGATATATTACGTGGATTTTAAATTAATAAATACCAGTTAGAACACGCGTCTGATGATACACAGGATACACAGGATACACAGGAAAATTCATAGGGTGGTGGGGGGAATTAAAACAATAAACTTAAAATATAAAATATAAGAAATGGTAAATAATTTAAGAGAAAAAGGCATTGAGCGATAAAATACAGCTGGAGAACCACTGAATGCCTGAACCACTGAAATTTTGTAGAGTCAACGGATAGACCGATTAACGTGAGAACACATATTTCTTCAATTAACACTTTCACAGATAGTGACATTATGAAATTTGAATGTAAAGTTATATGCGGGTAACTAATATTTACACCACTGATTACAGTAGAGAGCAATCGTTAGAGAGAAACATGGTAATTTCAGAACGCTAAGACAAAAGTTAAAATCCGGATCTTCTTAAGCAGCAGATTGTTAAATATCAAAACTAAAAAAAAAAGGTATATCAGAGTTCCACTACTTGAGCTTAAAAATTAATTTTTAATCACCATACAGTAGAACCTCATTTACTCGAATTCCCGATTAACTCGAACTCTTCTTCAAGTCCCGACTTTTTTTACTTATATACGTCTTATAAATTCCCGATTAACTCGAAGTTTTTAACTCGAACTAATTTTGAAGGAGAAAGAAATTTTTGTCCTCAAAATGAGTGACAAAACACGCACGATTCAAGTCTTTGTGGAGTTGAAAACTTCTGATGATCATGCAAATCCTCAAATAACTTCTCCAGCTTTGTTATCGTGATTGAGTCAAACCAAAAGCTATCAATACTCTTTCATGGGGGAAAACTCCGTGCAAATCTGAGTTCCTTTAAAGTAATCCGATGCAAACTCAAATGTAATTCTGAGGACTATGCCTGCGGTCAATCGAAAAAAGCTGCTCTTTGGTTTAAAGGTAATTTGTGCTTCAGAACTTATTCATAGTACTTTGCCACTTTGAGTACAAATCATTAGGGACTATTGAGACGCATTTCTCTAAATCAATTGCAATTGCGAATGTTTTAGAAACCGGCAATTGAAAGACAGTCTTTGATTTAAAATGGACGATATGGACGATTATTTCGTTTTGAAGTGCGTAAATAGTGAGAAATTATATTAACCATAGTAAATGAATTTGAATCGTTCCAAAGCGATATACCGGTTATTGCATGCATTGGCTAGTATACTAACGTACGTTGATTATTTTTTCATGATACACACTTTGTTTTATTTGACAGATAATTGAAGTTCATTTTAGTGACTTTGTATCCTGTTTATATCTTGTTTCTGGTATTGAATAATATTTTAAAGTTTTATCGTTTGCTTCATAATTGCCAGTTATAATTACCTTTACTTGATCGCTCAGTTTAAATTCCATTTTTATCCATATATAACATAGCGACTTCCAATGCTTATACATCGTATGCGACGGTTACACAACGTACACGATGAACTCGAAATGGTTTCAAAATACCAAGCAGTTCGAGTAAACGAGGTTCTGCTGTTGATTATTAAAATCATGCGATGTGTTTGTGTTCCATCTCAGTCTTATTTCGCCATCAAGTTGTCCGGCTAACTAGTCTGAGACTGTCAGGTCTAGGATTTGGCACAAACATACTGCAGCATATCTGGTTGATCCTCTTCCAATTTGTTTTGAAATTCATTTCTATTTTATATGCGAAACCGGACCATATACAAGGCGCTAGCGGTGACAGCTTACAGTACAGCCTCAGTACAAGCACGTTGGTCTTTCCATTGGGCACAGCGAGTGCACAATTATGGCTTGTTTGCTGTAGGCGGCTTGTGGGCAGTCAGCGGTTCTAAACACCTTAGTGTACCTGCTGTGTTGTGTCCTCAACATGACAAAAAAAGTTTTGCGAGTCACGTATCGAGCTCATGTTAATTGGTGATTTAATATCCAATACACGTCAGCTATATACTTACTGAACTACAAAATCTTTAGATATAAAATCCAGTGCACCTCGAGTATATGTTCACTAAACCATAAACTTTAGACGTAATTGCACTAAATATAAATTAAAGATAACCCTTATTGTAATAAATACTGAGCGGGAATTGCGTTTCAAAATAAAGCAGATGATATAGAAAGCGATGGATTGGCTGAGGCGTTTGTCAGTCCTGAGATATCCATGAATTGGTAAACCAATAACATTTCGTTATATGCAATAATTGCGATAACAGCAATTAGCCATTTTTAGGAGAGCAAAAAATGACGAAAAATATTGCGAGTAACACTTGTGAGATTTCTAAAGCTATGAAAATGAAGCATATAAAAATATAACTTCAACTTTTTTACAAGTGTCAGTGAACGACGTATTTAAGAGGACTATAACACAATGAATTAAACATGCAGTAATTCTATAAAGCTGGATTCACAATACAAGTCACTGCAAGCTTAGAATATTTTCTTCACCAACTCGCTGTCTCTTCATCCCTTATTAAGTTATTGTTACCATGTTGCTCAACTCCATCTTACCGTTTTCTGCGATGCCAAAGTGAAAGTGACGTTGCAAAAAAATCAGTTTTCATAACCATATTAAAGCTAGAGAACTCAAGGTTATAGTGCGGATAGGTCTTGCAAATAGGATAAACCTGACAATTTGTAGACAAAGTTTGAATGGAATGTGATCACGAGATTAAATTAAAATATACGAGTTGTTTAGTTCGTATCTTAAAACAGTGTAACAGCACGTATTTTAAACTGCATCTAGTGTGATTTTCATTTAGATCCAGAGTAGCGTTTTGTAAGCATTTTAAACTTAATAAAAATAACAAATTAAAAATATCATTTATATCGAAAACGGTGATTTGTAGCCCCTTTTTACAAAATTATTATTCCCCCTTTCTTTGGGACGGAGGGGATCAAAGCTTTGAAGCTGGCTCCGATCTACAAATGTTTTGTTATCGCAGGGCTAAGCGATATGGATTTGCAGTTGCGAAAAGGCGAGGCGCCATGCAGCAGCGGTGCAAGCTCAAGCCTGACGGCTAAAACCAAAGAAAATAACACATCAGATAGTTTTTATAGAACTTATGTATTTTGAATTCAGTTTTGTATGACATACGTTTTTCATGTTTATTTGTATTTAATGTTATTATTAAGTATGTTGCCGTCTTGGATATTGTTGCTGGGGATTATGGTAACAAGTGTGTAACCAGAAAGGGGCTTTATTTTGTTATCTATTGTCTAAACAATAGCACCTGACAACATACAAATTCATTGCCTTTCCTCTGAGTACTTCTTGTAATCCTTAAGCCACTGTTACCGCCCCCGCTAATTCTTTGAAACATGGTGTTTAAAACTTTTCCAGAGTTCAGACAGTCTAGCATGGATAATTTTTGAAGCTATATGCAATGGAATCGTTTGCTAAATATAGTCTCAGAAGCATGCAAAGTTGTGTGTGTCTATAACACATAGATTGTTGATCAGTTGAGATCAGTAATAGATATTATTGTAAACGAATATTACTTTCGTTGTGTTTGGACATCAAGTTGAATCTATGGTCAACCCACAACATTTTACTCCAGAATGACCAAACTTCCCAAATGGGACCACCTCTGAAATAGGGCACATTTTTTCCATTCCCAAGGGTGGTCCGATTTCAGAGGTTCCGCTGTATCAGAAATTAAATTTTTGGCATAAAAAATTCAATAGTTGATGTTTCTAATTGTCTTATTCTATTAAAAAATTGAATTTATGATATCAATAATCCAGTCAATAACATCAATAAATCAATTGTTAATTCAATTATGAAAAAATAAACTAATAACACCGAATAAAATCAAGAAGACAAAGTTATTTTGTGATGATTTTCGATGTAAATGATTTCGACAAACATTTCATAACTGATATTTTTTATGCCCAAAATTAATCATTAATATCATTAATCCAATTTTTGAAATTATGTGATACCAGGATTATTGCCATCAATAAAGAAGTTTTGCTATCAAAACAATCAGTTACTTACATTATAAATAGAGTCACATTTACGATATCAGCTAGAACCTCATTTCGCTAGCGAAATGTTAAACACTGGACAAAAATTAAAGCGCAAAAATACTTCCTTCTTTGGGTTATTTCTTGAATAATATATTGCAAACACCACAGCATGAATACGTCTTATAAGCCGAGTAGTGTTTGGTTTTTGTTGACTTAAGGTTTTATTGAATGATCAGGCAACTGTGTGTTCTGCAAATGCACCGCATTTACTTGCAAAAACACACTCTTTTCACATGGCATTTTAAACAAGAAAACGAAATCGAAGGCGAAAAGTGTCATGCACACGTTGATATCAAGTTCTACCTAAATCCCAAGTTTCGTGGCCCTAGGGCCCGTAGTGCCAGTGGAGGAGACGACACAAGAAATCTTATCACTGTCAAGAAAAAAAGATATCAACGGCTGCTCGCACAAATTCAAATAGCCGTTGCAAGCCAAAGGCTTGTCAAGTGCTAAATTAACCGGTATCCAGACAGAAGGGCCTTGGTACAACCCATAACGGCCTTTCCCGAAAAGGCCTTTTCCAAAACGGCCCTAAATGAAAAGTTGGACAAAAGGACCTTGAGAATTTTTTCTAGGATTTTGGGTTTTAATTAAATATTTAATAGAATAACAAGTCAAAAACAAACTTCATTGTGTTTTTACAGATAACCGCATTGATGTTTTGTTTCAATTACTCCCCATCACTCTCTTCAGATTTCAGAAGCACTGGGCCACAGGATAATCCCTGTCTGTACCAATCACTGCCTTGATGTTTTTAATTAGTCAGTGCAAAGACTCTTTCAATTCCTTCCCATCACTGTCTTTAGATGCCAGATTTCGGAGTCAATTGTGCCACAAAAGATAATCTCTGTCCTTTGTTTCGTTCCTCTTCACTGTGCTGTTTAAACACACGAGCTAATCCGGATGATGTTGGCGTGTCAGTGTCCTGCCGATATGTGAGAACTTCTGAATTCGAGGTCTTTACTTAAACTGTGACCAACAGCAATGGATATAATACAAAGGACAGCTAAAAATTTGTCTCGATGGCTTCCTGTACGTTGAAAAACGTGTGTGAACACTATATAAAAAATTCGCAAGGCCCTCTGTCCAACTTTTCATTTAAGGCCGTTTTGGGAAAGGCCCTTTTAGAAAAGGCCATTTTGGGAAAGGCTCTTATGTCCAGGGCCCTTCTGTCCCGGATTCAAATAAACCATCTCTTCCTGTCATTAAAACAATTTCGAAGGTCAAAGTGTTCCGGTAGGAAATGAGACACTCACAGCCATGCTTACCAATAATCTATCGTTTTATTTTCGTAAAACGCGCTTTTACTTCGTAAAAGCTTTGAATTTGCTTATCTCCACTTTTAGATGGGACTAAAGTCCGGAGTAGGGGAGCCTGCCATTCTGTTGAAAAATTGCTAAAAAGTTTCTCGAATCACGCTGAATACTTGACAGAGTGCATTGTCCTTGTACATTTTAGGAGTAGTAGTAAGAGGCAAATAAAAGACTCACACTATGTTCCGCTTTTTAATGTTCTTCCAAACCATTGGTCGAGGGGAACACTCCCGATCCATTGACAATGAATAACAAAAAAGGTAACACTAGAGACCGAAGGACTACAATGTAGTACTGTGCCATGTCTGGTGACCGTCAAACCGACTGTTCGAATGAGTATCCTATCCATCCCCCACCTGCCTCCCACTGGATGGAGCCCAACCGGGGACACTCCGATGCTATGTATCATCATGTAAAAGATACAAAGTAAATAAACTTTATTGACCTTAAAAGTCTATCTAAATCTAAAATCTGATTTACGTAAAATAAAAGTTTGACACAGGGGAAATTAGCTCAGCTTGTGTTAAAAATGCATGCCGGCCTTAAAGCCTGAACACATAAATGGGACTCGAACTGGAGGATTGACACGACTTATGACATTAAGTGAAAATACTGGAAATAAATGCTTCATTCGTGACATTATAATTATTACGCATTCACAGAGTGAAAATATAATCACAGAAACTATAAAATTGTTGAGAAAATTCACAATTTTGCACTCGGGATAAGTCCCATAAAACGGTACCCAGGGTACCCATAGTATGGTCACTGCAGGATGGGATCCCTTTCTCATGGGCTCAGACGATGGCAAGACTATGCCGAACCGGGTAAGGAGGAGAGGTGTTTGTCTCCACCCCCCCCCCCTCTTTTTTCTAGGAGTGACTACAGTCCTTACTACAGTGACGGTGCCTCTTGGACAACAGTCTCTTGGATATGGTACGAAAAAAAAACTGTCTTATGGACCCAAATGCATGGGCTCGAAAGAAACTCAGCCGTCGATCCTGGGCAAATGTCTCTGGTAACGGCTCTGATCCCTTAGGAGGTGTGGTTATTCTTGAACTTGTGTTGATAGCCGCCACGACCCTTGGATGCTCCACTTTTTTGTTTGCCCTTGCTTTTCGGTCTGGGTGTAACCGGCCTGTCAACATAACAAAACTTAAGCTTTAAATGTTGATTCTGCCGCTATAAAAGGGGCTACAGAATAAATCCCCGAGATTTCATCTTGCCAGAAATCCTTTAGGTAATATTTGATTAATGATTATTTGGAGAAGCCCAACGTCCCGTTTTGAGAATCTCAGAAAAGGACACATTGCGTAGAGCCCTGAGTCAATTTGCTACTTGTCTTACTTGATGGGCTTTTACATTCAATTCTGATAGAAGCTTGGTGTCTGATTGTGCCTTTTCATAGGCTGTAATAATGACCTCTTTTATGTAACGAGAAATCGTTTGTTTGGAAAGGTCTTTGTTGAAATTCGGCATGTAGGAAATAATCAATGCTTTCTAAATACTGACGCAGCGCTTTAACAGGACACAATGGCACCAAGCCCTACGGGGTGTGTTCCTTAGGAAGGGATGGTAGGCCTATATGATCGAATGTACCCATCCCGTGAGTACTGATATGTGTCTTTCCCATAAACCTGCCCTTGGAACGAGAAATACTTTATCCCAAGTCCCATTTTCTTTGCTCACTGTTTATTTCCTTTTTGAATGGCTAATGTCGTATATAAGTATAATTACAGCATTTGCTGTAATTTGTCTAAGGCGTGTATTTCGCTTCTTCGCTTGCCTGATGCCAACGCCAATAGAAAAGTAAACCTTAAGGTTGCATTTTTGCTGATATTATGCTTTCTTCGAAAATGTCAGGCTGTTGAAGGAAGCGGAGTACTAATGACAGATCCCATTTTGCCACTGTGGGCATGTTAGGAGGGGAGTTCACCTTAAAGTGTCTGATCAATTGTGATAAGGCTGAATCTTCCCCTGGATCGTAACCCATGGATGCTTTAATTTTGGAGCATATGGCTGCCCTGTATCCCTCTATAGAACCCACTTTTAGATGTTCGTCCGTAAATATGTAATTCAGGAAAGCTGCCGCGACCGGTGGGGAGGCCTGGAATGGGTCTATTTTCGATATAGCGCACCAAGAGGCAAATTTATTCCATTGGGCTCTGTACACCTTACCTGTGGACTGTTTGTGGCTACTAACAATTTTATCCACTACCGTATCTGAGAAGCTTTTTTTCTTTAAGAAGGATTCGTCAGGCACCAAAGGGGCAGGTTCAGAAGGTGAGGTTCCGGTTGGAGATGATGCCAATGTGGCTGGGACAACAGTTCTCTGTGGCATGGGATCGGGATTGATTTGATCACCTTGCACTGTAATAGTAGGGCGAACCATGGGACTTCCGGCATCTACGGGGCCACTAACAGGAGGGATCGTGGCTTCAGTTTGATTACTCTCTGGAGAACTTGAAGAAGTATTGCCTGCGGAAGAAAGGCATACAACACTTCTTGGGTCGGCCATGGGCAATTGAGAGCGTCCACAGCCCATGCGCATGGGTCTGGGCAAGGGGAGACAAACCTGGGCAGTTGGGTTGTCATGGAGTTGGCAAACAGGTCTATGGAGGGTGGGCCCCATGGTGATTGACCTGTTACCCATCGGAAGGAGGTGCGTGCTAGGCACCATCCCGTGTGAACTACCTGTCCTTCCCTGGAGGCCAGATCTGCCAGCACATTGAGTTTTCCAGCCAAATGATGGGCTGTTAGGGTGAGGTGACATTGATGGGCAAAATAAAGGATTTTGAACGCCAGTTTCGAAAGAGCGAGTGATCTGGTAACCCCTTGTCTGTTTATGTAAGCCACTGCCGTGGAATTGTCCAGTAAGAACAGAACTGATTTGCCCTTGAGAAGATGGTTCAGCTTGTTTAGGGCTATCCACACTACCCGTAATTCCAACCAATTGATATGGTAGCTGTTTAGGGGGGAGCCCATATCCCTTTCCATATCTGATCCTGACAGTGTATACCCCAGCCCTTCTGGGACGAATCAGTCTGGAGTTCTATTTCAGGGGATGGGGGTGAAAGGGGACACCCTCAGTCATCACGATGGGATCGCACCACCATTGCAGAGGAATTTGAGATTTCCTGGGTATTTTTGTTTTGGCCAGGGGGAATCTCCCTTTTCTTAGAGCAAACTTGACCCGTCTTTGAAATGGTCTGTAGTGCAACCGGCCTAAAGGGACCGTTTTTTGGTTGCTACTAAGAGGCCTAGCAGGGATTCCATTGCCTGTAAGCTCACGTTTCTGTCTATCGAGATTGCTTTTATTGCTTGGAATATTTTTAGATGCCTCTCCTTGGTAGGAAAGGCTCTTGCATTTTTTAGATCCCATCTTTCCCCGAGAGTTCCGATTTGGGTACATTGACTACGAGCCCTACTTGGACGGCCTTTCGAACTAGAGTTATAGTTTGGAGGCGGGTCATTTCTTTGTCTTGATGGGCTAGTAACCAATCGTCTAGATACTGGAATACCAGCATGACTTATAGACGGGCCCAAGACTTCAGAACCTTCATTACCTTCGAAAACACATACGGGGCGGTGGAGAGGCCGAAAGGGAGTGCCCGAAACCAGAAGCGTTCTGGACCTACTTGGAAGCTTACAAATTTTCGGGCTGAGTGGTGTAACGGGATATGGAGGTAAGCGTCGGACAGATCTATCGAAGTGCCCCACATCCCTGCCTGAAGACCTTATTATAATTTGGGCTGTGTCCATTTGAAATGTCGTCATTAGAAATTCGTTGAGGGAGGAGAGGTCTATTACTAATCTCCACCCGCCCGATTTCTTGGGAACCAGAAAGACCCTGCTGAAAAAGGCTGTTTGGGCTTCGGGCATTTCCTCTACGGCCTCTTTTTCTTTTAAGGATGTCAGCATTTCCTGAAGGGCTATATCTTTGTCTGATCCTTTTGGGTAGGAGGTGACTAAGTTTTCTGGTGCCCTGGCTGTTAGGGGAATAGGAAGCTTGTGACCCTGTGGCGACTAAAGAAGACAACGAGGTAGTGAAGACTCTTTTATTAAAAAAACGTAGAACTCGGGAACAAAAGGTCGTCTGAAACATCATGAAAATAAAATTAAATCTTTTGTCCGAAACTCATGTTAAACTAATGGACAAAAATCAACAAAATTATTACACTGGTTTAAAGGCATTCTACTTATATAAATAATATAGAGCAAAAATACCAATACACGACTTCGCATTACATGGCTGCTCGTGCAGCATGATTACGCAGTACATGAAAAGTACAAGATCAACATATTTACCAACTACCAACCATGATCCTCAAAGCAGCATGGCACTGAATACTGCCGTGAACTAACAAACAACTGAGGCCAAGCATGAAAAATCATGGCTTTTAATACGAGATCACACGTGGGTTGTAGGCTCGGGCCAAAAGAACACTTGATTAATAACCCCGCATAAGGTGGGAACACTTGTTGAATGATCCCGTATCAAAAAGTAAACACAACCTAAAATCGCGTTTTCAAGAAACTTCGGTATGGGCATCAAAGACATTTGTGTTCGTTACAGACCCCTTTGATCCCGTTTGAATGGTAGAGAGTACCCGTTTTTGAGCCACCAGACCCCCCGACGAGGAGCACCCATTTCTGCCCAGGCTTTCCAGAATTTGCCTAGCCTTCCTCCTACGGGCCAGCAGGTGATGTAAGATTGTAAATTTTTTGGACTTTCTGCATTTATTAAAGTATCGCCAAGAGATCAAGGAGTCTCTGGGCGGTACTTTGGTTGGCTGCTACTTGCTCTGCTGTGGCGATTGGCCCTCCTGTCGATTGCTGTAGCTTGGCTTGGGCTTCTTGGCAGGGGGCGACTGCGACTGGGTGGTAGGGTTTTGCCTGCTCCGAATTTTGCCGTTGCGGCCTTTTGCGTTTGAGTGGGCGCCGAAACGATGCACGGGACATTCTAGACATCAGGGCAAAGTCTTTCGATAAGGAGCGACTTTCTTGATTAACCCTCTCTATTTCGGTGGGTGGAAATAACTCTTTTTCCCCCAGGATGAGAGCGTGGTGCAGCTCTCTTCGCCCTTTCACGCTCGACCAACAGTGCTGTAAGAACGCATCCCGTCTGAGAAAGACCATGGGCGTCATAAGGAAAGTGGACAGCTTGACTACGTCCCTGGTCGCTAGAGCTAGACATTCCAATAGTTTGGACTTGACCGGATCATTGAGGCGCAGATTCTCCCAACGCGTTTTTAACGCTTTCAAAGTATGATCCTGAAAGGATATGACGGGAGGATGCCTCAATGGTCTTGGCGTCTTTCTCCACTAGTGGAATATCCGAATCGTTGCGAAACGACGGCATCAAAACTGTGCGTTTCGATGGTTGTTCCAATGGCTCTGACGGTATTACATCATCCGATGGTCGATACGGGCCTAGTCTCGCAGCACAATGTCGCGAGGTATGAAAACGGGATGAGGTACCCCCTTCGGCATTGTCCATCTTTTTTAATTCTCTTGATCGCACTGCTACGGCATTAGCGATACCTTCGCTGGTAGGCAGAGCGATGAAAGGATCCTGATGTAATGGAGCTGTTTGAAAGGTCATCCGGATAGGAGGGTCCTCTTTGTCGAGCGTTGGGGAACTGTCAGTCACCTTCGCCAGACGGGCAATTTCTTGAATCGCATCTCAAAAAGGCACCTCTTCTGGATGAGGTGATTGATGGCGTGGCATTCTCACTCTGTGGTGTGAAATCCGGTGGGGAAGGGGTCCTGATTGGGCGTCTCCCCGCTGCCGCCGGATCCTTCCAGAGTTTTTGGCCACTACGTGGGGATCTGATATAATCCGTCTCCCTGAGGGGAAGGCGAAATTGAGAAGAAGGGGGTGTGTCCCCTGTTTCTTCGCCTGACTCTTCGCCCTCTGAATCCTGTTCCTCTGACTCCTGCTCGGGTTCCTGTCTGTGATCTGTGTCTCCCGAGCGCGATGGGACGTCGCCTGACGGAGTATAGATCTCCTGTTCACGATTAAGCGGAATAGAAGATAGTTGGGATGCTACTGACTGGATCAACTCTTCTTCTACCTCGCCCATTAAACCTGATTCCCGTCCCGTTGGAGGGAGCATCGAAGATTCGACGTCACTAATGACCTCCACTTCCGGCGGTTGCGTGCTGAAACTCAAACGAGGAGGAGACTGAGCGGTGGGTGACCTTGTATCCGGCGGTGGGCGAGAGACCGTGCCGGAAGGTTTACGTTTACGGCGGGATTCTATGCCTTGCCTATCGACTTGTTGCTGGAGATCCTGCAGTTGTTTTTGCAATTGGCTTTACATTGACAAGAAAGCCGAAAACTCCTCAGGCAATCGTGGAATCAATGGGGGGGGGAGTGATAGTTCCGTTTGCGACGGGATACCTAACTGACCGGCTAACGTCGAAAAATTTGAACCTGAAGCCGTATGGGTAACTGTCACTGGCTCTAGAGCGGTGTCTGTCTTTGGTGCCGTTTCAGTTTTATCCGCATCCGAGGGCGTAATAGCCCAAGCCCTCCTGAGGGTTTCTAATTCCTTGCCCTCTGGAATATCCAAGTCGGCCACCGTTTCAGCGTATGCTTTGCGTTTGCAAGATTTCTTGTTTCTCTTCTCCACCGCAAATGCATCTGACTCCGATCCCGTATCCATCACAGGCGAAGAAACTTGTTCCAATATCAAAGAGCTAGCTTTACGCATCGTAACTTGCTCGAAATCTGAAGTAATACACGGGGATAGTGACAAGGCTTTACGTCTATCCCGTCTGCGATCGTTGCGTATCCTGTTTCTGAGAATGAGTTTCCACTGTCTGGGTGATAGATGATAACATTCGGAACAAGTATTCCACGCGTCGCAGAGGGATACACGGTTCTTCCGTTTACAACGGTCACAGATCGAGTGAGGTTTAGAGGCTGACGGGGGGGGGGGGTGTGCACTGCGGAAGTATAGGTGGATCCCGCAGGCTGGCTTCTGTCATATCTGAAATACAAGCAGAAATGAGAAAGGTAATTTATCTGTTCATGTCACCGTAGACTAGACAGATAAATTTACTAGCGAAAAGTAAGTGCTATACCAGCCTTAGGAGTGTAGCAAATGGTACCATTACGCACTCTGGTTGAATAGGCGCTAATATGATGCTTATAGGTCTTGTTGGGGCCTTCACTGAAAGAAAAAATCGAAATGGGCCTCCGACGGGTCCATTTTCGGGTTTGCGGGGGGATCCCATAAATTGGATCTGCCCATGGGCCCGAAAATGGGATCTCCCTATGGGACTCCAAACGGTACCACCTAGCCCATCTGTGGGTCTCCTCCGATTGAGCCCATAAATGGGATTCGGACCTGATCGCACAGGCAAAGGAGGTGCCATAAATGGGCTTCTTGGTGCCGAAAAATAACACCCTGGTGACATTTATGGGGCATCGTAGTCCCATAAATGGGCTTCTAGCAGAAAATTCGCGAAAAATAGCCCGAAACGCCTAAAAGCATAATTTTGCCTGAACCAGGGCTAGTAGAGTCTGGAGCAAACCTGACAAAACTAGAAGGTTCCGTAGGAGTGTCTATTACAGCAAAAACTGGCCATTCACGTAATGGTACCGTAAGCTGTGGCTGACTAGAAATCAAAGCAGGCACGGTGGGCTGCAAGGATTCAACCAACTCCAAGGCGGTGTGTGCATGAACTAGAACAAGATTCCGGTCCTGTAGCTTCCGTGTGGAGAAGAGAGGCACACTTCCCGGGAAGAAAAAAGTGTCTCCGTAACGTGTAAACTACCAGACCGAAGTAAACAGTGCCGAAAAATTGCTTCAGTCCTGAGGAACATTATCCAAACGATTCACCGAATCAAATAGTAATCCAAGAAATGTAATAAAAGTATATTTAAAGCAAAATCGCACCTTGCCTAGTTCCCTTTTTAGATAAAAAAAGCGGAGCACACAGAAAGGCGTGTGTTGTCATCACCACGCTTGAAGGGAATGATTGATGTCTTCGAATGACGTAATTCTTATCATTCTCGCATGCTGATTGGTTGGATGGAGGAAAGACAGGATGGAGAGTAAAGGGGCCATTCTATACACAAGGAAAAATTTCATTTCTATTGCGTGGTATTAAATAACCGGAAGGGAACCCATCTAAAAGTGGAGATAAGCGAATTCAAAGCTTTTACGAAGTAAAAACGTCATCTTTAACTCAAGGTCAGTGTTAGGCATCACTAAACTGCCCTTGTCTTAGTTTGCATGGGTTGAACTACGGCAAGCGTGTTCGAGGCCGAAATGAGCTGATAATTTCAAACCTAACGCTTTCCGAAATAACACAGACCACACAGTCTTTAGTCTTGGAAACGAGATTTGAAGCCCCGTTCACTACGTTAAACCTTATGTAACACCGAGTAAGTATCCAGTGAGCTTTGGCATTGAAAATCTAGGTCAAAGCTCAGATCACGAAGATACCCCAGTGTGCAACTTCAAAGTGAAGATTGTTGAGTTCGAAAATGAAGTCAAAATCTATCTAATTCTAGCGGTTTTCGAGATGACAAGTTGCGTGACCTTTGATTTGAAAAACTAGCTCAAAGATTGAGGTTACCCCTGATGTAGTTCTGCGTAAAAGTCCACAAATGAAGTCAAAACCAATCTCTGGTAGTTTCAAAAGCATACAGGTCACCTGACCAGTCATTATTCCCACTGGCAAACTTCGTTTACAATTTGGTACAACTTTGTAGTTTTTCTCGAAGTTTCTGCCCTTTTTTCCTTTTTTCCTTCTGTTTTTCCGTTTGGATGTTTCCAAAAAACTCTTCCTACAGTTTTTGAAAGAGGGAGATGAAATTTGGCATAAGTGTGGGGGGTGACGAGGTCTCGGTGAATCCGCAAATCTCAAAGGTCAAGGTCAAAGTGAGGTCAAAATATTTTTTGAAACGCATAGTTTTCACGAAAACTAGCCGTTAAGGTGCTCATATCCCAGTTTAAACATATAAAACGCACTCAGTAGGGGGGTAAATTTTAATCATGAATCTTCACCTTGAGGGTCAAGGTCATAGGTCACGTGACTTCACGTGCCCTAACTTAACTCGAAAACGGTTAGAGGTAAAGCGATTCTGAGCTCATTTTCGACCACTTGGACCTAAGCAACGTTGCATAAGAGGTACCTCGGTGACCTTGACCTTCTGGGTCACGGTCAAGGTCACAACCGGAAAATGACTATTATCTCGAGAACGGTTAGAGATGGGGCGATTTTGAGCTCATTTTCGAGCTTTTGAGCCTAAACAACGTTACATAGGTGAGCAAACAGCTCCTCACAAGAACTATATAAACAACCAATCCTGTAAACTCTCGTTAGTAGTATTGTTTCAACATTTCAACCAATTTCTTCCTTTGTTTATGTGGATATTTGTCTCAAGAAAAAAAGTCTTCCTCCAAATTTGTTCTAATACTAAGTAAATGAATCAAAATTTAACATTTCGTTCTTTTGGTACTCTTTTTTTATTGCGTAGGCCACTCATGAAATATGTAAATATATTTTCCCAAAGAATATTCATTCCTCGAGCAACTAAGTCAACAATAACGATTATGTATATGTTTACACCATACAAGCTTATCCCGTGAACTACGAGGAGGGAGAGAGGGGGCACTCATTTTTCACATATCCAACAGCAATTTTGAGTTTTATATGGAACAAATAAAATTAGAAGCCCAATAACGGGAAAAGAAAAGGCAAGAGTAACAGACCCAAGATCATACCAAAAGAAATAGCTGCTGCCAATCATATAACTGCTAAAAATAAAAAAGGAACCTCGTTCACACCACCACAACCACCCGTACTACCACTGCTATTACCCCTACTATTAACTATCACAACTACTGATACTATAGCTGCTACTACTACTCTTGCTATTGCTATTGATACCAGTATTATTATTATTATTATTATTATTATTATTATTATTAGTAGTAGTAGTAGTAGTAGTAGTATTAATATGTTAACATTATTATTGTTATTATTATTGTTATTATTGTTCAATCTCTCTCACCAAATATATGGCAGTACCCTCCCTTGTGAACAATGCAACTTAGTGAATTTTATTCCTTATGGACTGCATTCCACATTAGAAAGCAGAGTATACGCTTGTGCTTATCTGTAACAATAAATTAAAGAGTGTATAAATGTTTTGCGTGGATAACGAATAAAAAGACAATTTCCGTTTTTCTTTGGGATAAACATCGTGATAACACGCGTATGCGTTTCATTATATGGAGGGCCATTGGTTGGGAGAAATAAGTAATTATCTCGTTTAATATTAAAATGGACTCAATGTGGAAAAGATATGGGATTGAAGCGGACTCGTAATATATATTTGTTTAATTTATCACGTGGCAAGTATGCAAAGAAAGCATGACGTTAAGGCAATAAAAATGGCATTTTGGCCGCATTCATTGGCAAACAGTGATCATTTAACATTCCTTCGGGATACGACACTCGAAAGGAGGGCGGAAAACACTGTGGTAAAATTTCCCAGTTTAACGATTTTTTCTCGAAAGGGCCCTTGGGAGCGTTTTGATAAACTGCGATCAGGCGATACAAACACAGACCTTTCCAGTGTTGTCAAGCGAGACACAGCAATGCGTTCTAAATATTTCAACCATGCACTCAACAGGGCTACTCGGTGAGGGGGGGGGGGGGGGGTCTCTAAATCCATTGATTGACGTAGTGTTTATGCAACAAGCCAACTATTTCGCACGAGTTTGAATAATTTACAGTATAATGCCTTATTTCTTCAGCTTATCCACAGCACGGGTAACACCGGTTTGTTGACAGTTATTCAGATAACAACCAACCGAGACTCAAAATTCCTGCAAGAAAAATAACGAACTGAATATGGATCTCGACCCAACAAATCCTAATTTAGACGGTGATTATAAAGCCTTTCTGAAAATTGAGGTAATATTTCCACATTTTTAAACACTTTAATTTTACTCGTTTAGAAAAGCAGAAAGTATTTTTCTGCTCCCCGGCTCGTAAGGTCTTTGCCCTGGTGTAAGAAATATCAGAAATTATTACTGTAGTTTAAGTTTAGTTTTTTCTTCATAAGATCTGCCACAATTATGAATCAAAAGACCCGAATCTGTACTGTCTCTCCTACAAAAGTGTTTGAATCAAATATTTATATCACATTTCCAACTGATGCCATGAAAATAAAAATACTTAAATTATTGACAGTAAAATATTATTCGTACTAGAATCCTTCCTGTGAGTGAAGCTGTTATATTAATGAATATTTTTGTAATATATAGAAGTGTCAAAATACAGGAGAAAATTGAAAACACGAATGCAAATTTGGCCTGCAGTTTTTACTGCACTTTATTTTGTAATACGCAGAGCTTCTTTACATGTTCGTCGCTTCAGCTCAGTTTATTAAGTTCTGATAAAAGTTTACTCTTATTGAGTCTACCATTTAAGATGTGGTAGTTTCTATGATGGATAGCAATTCAATTCAAGAAGTTCATTTATAGTCATAAGTTAATTGCAAATATCATCCATTTAGTTGCAAATATCTAAACGCAGACAATGGGATATGTCTACCTTTCCTTTTCACACACATTTTTTATTTGACGATAATTCTAATTGAGGAGTAAATGTTAACTATTGAAATTACTTTAAAATGACTTAATCATTTCAATATTAAAAATTGACATAAAAAGTCGTGCGTTTTCTAAATCTCTCCGCTGGAACGTTATTATATTTTTTACCGCTTTGGGTGGGGGGGGGGGGGGGGGGCAACAACAGACTCATCCTATAATGTAAATAATTTGCGGCTTGTTCTTAGAATCAAAGACAAGAAAGAGGCGATGATATCGACACTGGACACGGGAAAGACACTGCTGTCGACTTGACTGACACTTTCTCCGAGACCACCGCGGCAGACGTAACTGTGTCGTTCAAGGATGTCAATCATTCTGATGTCATAGAACTTAGGAACCTATTGTTTCAAGCAATAAAATATGGAAATGTAGAAAAATGTAGGAATTTGACCCAGAAGCTACCCACCTATGTGGGTGGTGTTTCTCTTTCTCATCCATTGATGAGAGAAGCGTCCGATAAAACAGTCTTACATTACGCCCTGGAAATAAAGCAGCTAAATATAGCTAGGTTCTTCATTGGGCTAGCAGATAAAGACTTGCTTACTTCATCGTTTAAAGTTAAAACAGAGAAGACTGAATCCACAAAAACATGTCTGCATTTACTAGTAGAACTGGATGATTTAGATCTTCTGGAGTTCTTTTTAAAATCAATAGACAAAAACGAGAAAAAGGACGAGTTTATGAGACTAGCTACCATGAAGGTAATACCTGGCCAGCGGCCCCGTCATTTGGCTGCCATACACCTCGCCGCCCTGGAGGGAAAGACGGAAATGATCACTCTTATTTACAAATATCACCCAGATTCAATAAATATGAAGAACAATAAGAAAGACACTCCTATACTATGGGCAGCCAGATGGAATCATTTCAATACCGTTCTTAAACTTCTTGAGCTTGGAGCTAAACCCAATGTACCAAACGATAAGGGATCCACAGCGCTCTACTGGGCTGTGAGGTATGGTTACCCAAAATTGGTGTCCAAAATACTGGAGTGTGCAAAAAACGACAAAGAAAGAGACGCATTAGTCAATTACCGGCGAAGCCTTGGGTTTGAAATACCACTTATTCTTGCATCAGCATTGGGTTACATTGATATTTTAACAATTCTTTTACAAAATGGTGCCGACGCAAGCTTAAAAAGAGCCGGAGGAAGTACAGCACTGCACATCGCTGCCATGATCGGCCGAGTCAAGGTCGTGGATATTCTTTTGGATCATGACGCAGATAAAGAAGCCGAAGATGACCTTGGCAACACGCCACTGTTGATTGCTGTTAAAAACAATCATTTAGGAGTCGCTAAAGAACTGATAGCCAATGGAGCTAATTTTAACACAGTCAACAAACTCGGGGAGTCAATCTGGGACATGGCCATTGATTCTCCAAGTTGCCACATGCTCGTGACGATCCTGAATATGTACAGACAATGGCACAGCCGCGGAAGAAAGGTTTCCAAAGTGAACCAACTGGGCTTTAAAGAAGGAAGGTCTCCCCTGCATGTGGCGGCGAAGAAAGGTGACGTGGAGAAGGTCAAGGTTATTCTGTCTGTGGGCATCGATCCCGACCTTCGCAATCAGCACGGGAATACATTTCTTCATATTGCTGCCAGAGAAAATAACATGAACGTATGTTTTTCCCTTTTATTGTTTTGGAAACATTTCTTAAGCACAGTACTGAAGAAAACAATACTGCAGTAGAGCGTACGATATACTGTATGTAATTGCTAACAATTTTAAATTTCGGTGGGATCTCTTCGTTTGTGATTTTAGTGACCCGGCCGTATGAGAAACTGTCCCTTTTTGCTCGCAGCTAAAAATAACACATGGTGCATAATGACGAAATTCGCATCACTAAAAAGATAGCCGCGTATGTGTAAATCTGGTCTAGAACACCCCCACCGAAAAATACCAGATTGGAAAATGCCCGACAGCACAATGCCCGACTTGAAAAAATGAAACTGTACAAATTGGTGATTTATATCTTTTTTTACCCCCACCTCCTTCTGACGGCATGATGTTACTTAATGCCGACATTAAATTTCACACTTCATGGGTGAGCATCGAATCTGTGGACAACGAGCTTGTAATTTCTGTTGTTCTGTGTCAGGTGCTTAAGGAGTTTGTGGACAGTCCCGGAGTTGATATCGACAGTCAGAATGTTCAAGGAGATACTCCAATGCATCTTGCAGCCCACGAGGGGAATCATGATGTGGTTGAAGCCTTGCTGACCAAATCCAGCCTAAATAAACTGAACAATATGAAAGAAACCGCGCTACATACATGTGTTCGGAGCCCCAAATCTACGCCAAAAATCGTCGGTATGCATGAATTACTGTCTTGTTACTGTCTTGCCGGGAATGGTCTTTCGTCACCTTAATTTTAAAATGCACTTGATTAATCAGCTATACCAGAAATTAAAGTGAATATTTTGAGTTTACATAACAGGCGGATGGAGAAGATTATTTGCTCCTCACCCACCTTCGTGAATTGTGTTGATAATAACACGGTTATCTGATCCACAAACTACCAATAACCAAACCCAAAAAAATAGAAAGGGTGGCGGTTGGTTCAGTTGGTTAGAGTCTTGATCTGGTAATTCCAGGGTCCCTGGTTGAATCTGGCCTGGGGTGGAAAGCAGGGGACTGATTTTGGTTCTGACTTTCTGAGCTAGGCGAGTACCATGGATAACTCTACCACCTATCACAGAACTCAACATTATCGCCCGTTGAGTCTTTCGGCCTCCCCTTGAAAAAAAGTCGGAGTTAACAGCCGATACACATTAATAGTTTTTGAGTAAAGCGTCTTAATCAGTTATGTGTAGTTAACAATTCTTCTTCTTTTTATATGAACACATAAGGCAAAAGATGTTATTTTAGTAGGCCTTTTCTGAAATATTCAGATTTTTTTTAACTTGTCTGTTTTCCTAATCCGAACTTATAAGGCCTGATACAATACAGGCCTAGAGTAAAAGTAGGATGAGGTCAGCCCGAGAATGAAGCTGTGCACACCTATGGGAAAACAAGTTTTTCTTTGTAACGGCTGGGTTACCGTTGCTCTTTTAGTAGTATGATAATGGCGGTTCTGCTGCAGTCAATCATCGTGACGTCATCGATCACGTGATCAATTAAGTCAATAAAGCCAATTAAGTCAATTAAGTCAATGAAGTTCCGCCCGGTTTCACCTGTCAATCATTGTGACATGAGACGCCATAATGACGTCATAATAGGCGTTGCCATGGTAACAAAGTGTTGAAAAAAAATGTTTGCACAGATGGTTGTATGCATAATTGTAACATGCCGCCATTTTAACTTTGTAAAAAGTGAAAAATTGGGATATCTTTCGCTATACTTGGTCGATTTACATGGAAATTTCACTGTTTGATTCAGTTTTGTATTTAGTTTTGTTATAAAGTGGTCACAGGCTATTTGCGGAGCTGGCTGTATGCATTTTTAGCCCAGCTTACGTTACACGTAAGCTGGGGTATTCCTATCGGTTTGCGGTGGCGTCCGTTAGTTAGTTAGTTAGTTAGGTAGTTAGTTAGTTGTTTATTTAGTAAACTTTGTTTCAAAATGCATCTCCTCCTACAATTTTGATCCGATGTCATTTATTTTTGGTGTGAGGCATCCCTAAGGGGTCTTGCATACGGCTTGTGCTTTTCTAGTCGATCGGATAATTTTTGATTTTTTTGCGAATTTTTGAAGAAAATTTTTTAAAATATATCTCCTCCTGCATTTTTGACCCGATGTCATTTATTTTTGGTATGAGGCACCCCTAAGGGGTCGTGCATACGGCTTGTGCTTTTTTAGTCGATCGAACAATTTTTGTATTTTTGGGGAACTTTTGAAGCAAAAATCTCGAAAATAATTCAAAATGTATCTACTCCTACAATTTTGAGTCGATGTCGTTTATTTTTGGTATGAGGCATTTCTAAGCGGTCATGCATACGGCTTGTGCTTTTTTAGTCGATCGGGTGATTTTTGAATTTTTGGCGAATTTTTGAAGAAAAAATTTTAAAATGTATCTCCTTCTACATTTTTTATCCAATGTCATTTATTTTTAGTGTGAGGCATCCCTAAGGGGTCATGCATACGGCTTGTACTTTTCTAGGCGATCGAATAATTTTTGAATTTTTGGCGAATTTTTGAAGAAAAAAATTTAAAATGTATCCCCTCTTGCATTATTGACCCGATGTCAGGTATTTTTGGTATGAGGCACCCCTAAAGGGTCATGCATACGGCTTGTGCTTTTTTAGTCGATGGAACAATTTTTGTATTTTGGGGGAATTTTTGAAGCAAAAATTTCGAAAATAATTCAAAATGCGTCAACTCCTACAGTTTTGATTCGATGTCAATTATTTTTGGTGTGAGGCATCCCTAAGCGGTCTTGGATACGGCGTGTACTTTTTTAGTCGATCGGGTGATTTTTGAATTTTTGGCGAATTTTTGAAGAAAAAATTTTAAAATGTATCCCCTCTTGCATTTTTGACCCGATGTCATTTATTGTTTGTAAGAGGCACCCCCAAAGGGTCATGCATACGGCTTGTGCTTTTTTAGCCCAGTTGGCTTTTCAGCCAACAGGGCTATACAGACAGGGACAAGTGTCGTCCGTCCGTCTGTCTTGCCGTCCGTCTGTCCGTCCCGCGACCGTTAAAAGTGGAATAACTTTATTTTTTATCCGATTCTTACCAAATTTTAAACACGAGTTTCTAACCCTTTACTGCATTAGGAAATTTTTTTTATTTTTTGGTTTAACTATTTTTGGCGATTTTATTGCCAATTTGGGCAAAATACGAAAAAAACCTATCTAGTCCCTCATTTTCATCGGAAGATTCCGAAATTTTTTATGAAGAAACTAGAACTAAGGAGTCAAAAAAGTACTTTTTTCGAATTTTGAATTTCGCCTTATTTTTTAATCTACTGAGCTTCAAAGTTTGCAACATCTAAAAATTTGCAAATTTCCAAAAAATTTTCTAAACAAAGTAGTTAAAGTAGAATATCTTTTTTATTTGTTATCCGATTCTTACCAAATTTTAAACACGAGATTTTAACCTTCTACTGCATAAGGAATTTCTTTATTTTTTGGTTTTAACCATGTTTGGCGATTTCATTGCCAATTTGGGCAAAATACGAAAAACCTGTATAGTCCCTCATTTTTCGTCGGAAGATTCCGAAATTTTTTATGAAGAAACTAGAACTAAGGGGTCAAAAAAGGACTTTTTTCCATTTTTGAATTTCGACTTGTTTTTTTAATCTACTGAGCTTCGAAATTTGCAGGTTTTAAAAATTGGGAAATTTCCATTTTTCTTCTTAAAAAAGCAAAGTTTCAGTTTGCAGAGGGGCACAATATGTTACATGCAAGTACTTCTGGTTGGTCTTTTCAGTAATTTTGTTATCAGTGGGTCAGTTCTATGGTATTTTCAAGTGGGTGATAATAGGCAACATTGGGCGATAATGCAAGAAAGTTGTAATTTTCGCTTTAAAAGTGCAGGAATCAATTCTATGACCAGAAAATATGATAAATGTGACATTTTCGGGTGGGCGATAATAGGGAACATTGGGTGATAATGGAAAAAAAAATTGTAATTTTCACATTAAAAGTGCAGGAATCAATTCTATGACCCGAAAATATGATAAATATGATATTTTTCGGGTGGGCGATAATGGGGAACATTTGGCGATAATGTAAGAAAATTGTAATTTTCGCTTTAAAAGTGCAGGAATAAATGTATTATCGGAAAATATGATAAATATGATATTTTTCGGGTGGGCGATAATGGGGAACATTGGGCAATAATACAAGAAAATTGTAATTTTCGCTTTTAAAGTGCAGGAATCAATTGTGTGATCCGAAAATATGATAAATGTGGTATTTTTCGGGTGGGCGATAATGGGGAACAATTGTGCGATATCACAAGAAAATTGTAATTTTCGCTTTTAAAGAGCAGGAATCAATTGTATAACCCGAAAATATGATAAACATGGTATTTTTTGGGTGGGCGATAATAGGCAACATTGGGCGATAATGGAAGAAAATTGTAATTTTCGCTTTAAAAGTGCAGGAATCACTTCTATGACCCGAAAATATGATAATTATGATGTTTTATGGGTGGGCGATAATAGGTAACATTGGGCGATAATGCAACAAATTGTAATTTTCGCATTAAAAGCGCAGAAATCAATTCGATGACACGAAAATATGATAAATGTGATATTTTTTCCGGTGAACGATAGTAGGGAACATTGGGCGATAATGTAAGAAAATTGTAATTTTCGCTTTAAAAGTGCAGGAATCAATTCTATGACCCGAAAATATGATAAATGTGACATTTCACGGGTGGGCGATAATAGGGAACATTGGGCGATAATGCAAGAAAGTTGTAATTTTCGCTTTAAAATTGCAGGAATCAATTGTATTATCCGAAAATATGATAAATATGATATTTTTCGGGTGGGCGATAATAGCGAATATTGAGCATAATGCAAGAAAGATGTAATTTTTATTTTAAAGGTGCAGGAAGCAATTATATGACCCGAAAATATGATAGATATGATATTTTTCGGGTGGGCGATAATAGGGAACATTGCGTGATGATGCAAGAAAGTTGCAGTTTTCGCTTTTAAAGTGCAGGAATCAATCCTATGACCCGAAAATATGATAAATATGATATTTTTCGGCCAGGCGATAATAGAGAACATTGATCGATAATGCGACAAAGTTGTAATTTTCGCCTTAAAAGTGCAGTAATCACTTCTATGACCCTAAAATATGATAAATGTGGGTGGGTGATAATAATTCTGTGACCCGAAAATATGATAATTGTGATATTTTTCGGGTGGCCGATAATAGGGAACATTGGGCGATAATGCAATAGAGTTGTAATTTTCGTTGTAAAAGTACAGGAATTGATTCTGTGACCCGGAAATATGATAAATATGATACTTTTCAAGTAGGTGATATTAGGGAACATTGGGCCATATAGAAAGTTGTAATTTTCGCTTAAAAACGCAGGAATCAAATCTGTGCCCCGAAAATATAATAAATATGATACTTTTCAAGTAAGCGATAATAGGGAACATTGGGCGATAATGCAAGAAAATTGTAATTTTCGCTTGAAAAGTGCAGGAATCAATTATATGACCTGAAAATATGATAAATGTGATATTTTTCGGGTGGACGATAATAGGGAAATTTGGGCGATAATGCAAGAAAGTTGTAATTTTTGCTTTTAAAGTGCAGGAATCAATCCTGTGATTTGGAAACATGATAAATATGATATTTTTTCTTGTAAGGAGCATTGGGCGATAATAGGGAACATAGTGCAAAACATTCCTTTTGGTAATGCAACCGGTTTGAATATTAGTTATGGGTGCCTCCGATCATTTATAAGTGGGCGATAATGCAAGAATGTTGTAATTTGTGCAGAAGTGCAGAAATCAATTCTCTGACCGTAAAATATGATATTTTTCGGGTCGGTGATAAGATGGTATCATTAATAGATGCTGAATACTAGCCACCACAGAATTCCAAAGGTCCAGAAAACACTGCCAATGCCAAAGATCAAAACCTCTCAAACTCTTAACGTTGCACGTTTTTGTGTCATAGTTACTGTACCAAATGTTGTGATGCTACTGTAAATAATGGTGAGTACTGTCTCAGACAAAACCTCAAAGGAACAAATGACTGAGACACGATCCCGTCACTAGCCTCTTTTTCATTTTTCCCACGCAAATTAGAATTAATTAGGGTCCACATGTTTTTGATGAAGCCCCCGCTTTGAAGTTTACCAGGGCATTTGGAGTACGCCTGTCAGGGTAGACTATCCAGGGTCTGGATATTCCTCACCCGATCATTTATTGATTTTTAATTAAACGCTGGCCTAGTACCACCCTGGATAGGAATTTCCAAAAGCTGTATCCACGTTTAAATAATCGTATGCAACTATAGGCTCGAAATAAGTGTATATAAGAAAGGACGTTATTTAAATTTTGGAGTTCCACTTCTCTTTGATCTCAAAAACAAATTGGAGAAAAATTCCTGTTTTTACATATATATTTTTATTTGACAAATATCGTACCGTGTTCTGGATAGGATGTTCCAAAACTGTATGCACATTTTTGTGAACTGTGCATTAACACAACTTAAATAACATGCGCACTATTCAAAATAAGAACTACGCATCAACACAACTTAAATAAACATGTGCACTGGTCCAGAATAAGAACCGCGCATCAACTCAAGTTAAAGGAATACGCGCATTGGCCTGAAATAAGAACCGCGCATCGACGCACGTTAAATAAATATTTGCACTGGTCCAAAATAAGCAACGCGCATCAACGCAAGTTAAATAATATGCGCACTGGTCCGAAATTCGAAGCGCGCATCAACGCAAGTTAAATAAAGATTCGGAATGGTCTAAAATTCGAACTGCTCATCAACGCAAGTTGAATAAACATGTGCACTGGTTCGAAATGCAAACTGCCCACCAACGCAAGTTAAATAAACATATGTACAGGTCCAGAATAAGCACCGTGCATCGGCGCAAGTTAAATAAACATACAAACTGGTCCGAAATGCGAACTGCGCATCAAGGCAACCTAAGGAAACTTGTGCACTTGTCCAAAATAAGTACCGCTCATCAACGCAAGTAAAATAAACATGTGCATTTGTCTGAAGTAGGAACCGCGCATCGACGCAAGTTAAATAAACTTGCGCACTGGTATGAAATAAGAACGGCACATCAACACAAGGTGAACAAACATGAAATAAGAACGGCACATCAACACAAGGTAAATAAACATGGGCACTGATCCGAAATAAGAACCGCTCATCAAAAAAAGGTAAATAAACATGCGTGCTAGTCCGAAATGCGAATCGCGCATCAACGCAAGTTAAATAAACATGCGCACTGTTCCAAAATGAGAGTCGCACTTCAACGCAAATTAAATAAACATGCGCACTTGTCTGAATAAGAACCGAGGCAAGTTACATACATATGCGCACTGGTCCGAAACGCGAGCGTTGTTCGAAGGTATCTAGGGCAGACTATCCAGTCTACCAGAGATACAAAAATCTGTTTCCCATTTTTCTGGGAAACAAATCTTTGTATGTATTTATCGGTCTAATTATTGAGCTAGCCTTTTGCCGTCTCATCTTTTGAAGCCCAAATTTTCAGGGACATTCCCTCGCTCATGAACGCTGGAATCGGTCTTATTGCTTTTCGTAAGCTGGGACTTTGTCCTTGGACAAACTTGTTGTAACATGTCGCCATTTTAACTTTGTAAAAAGTTAAAAATTGGGATAGCTTCCGTTATAGTTGACCAATTTACATAAAAATTTCACCATTGGATTCATTTTTGTATAACGTTTTACCATAAAGTAGTCATGGGCTATTTACACCGGTGGCTGTATGCATAATGTGACATGCCGCCATTTTAATTTTGTATAAAAAAAGTGAAAAATTGAGATAACTTTCGCTATAGTTGGTCGATTTGCATGAAACTTTCACTGTTTGATTCAGTTTTATATCTAATTTTGTTATAATGTAGTCATGGGCTATTTGCGGAGCTGGCTGTATGCATTTTTGTAACATGCCGCCATTTAAACTTTGTAAAAAGTGAAAAATTGGGATAACTTCCGTTATAGTTGACCGATTTACATGGAAATTTCACCATTGGATTCAGTTTGATGTCTTAGTTTACAGTAGTTTGCATAGGTGGGTGTTGGAATGGCGCGCGCCACCCCCCATTCAAACATGTGTTTGAATCATTTTTTAGGAAAATATTACGTCAAACTATTGTTCAACAAGTTGTTTAACAATTGTACAACAATTGTTCAACAAGCTGTTGTTCAACATGTTGTTGAACAGGTTGAACATGTTAAACATGTTGTTGAACAAGTTGAACATGTTGAACATGTTCAACATGTTGTTGAACAAGTT
Source organism: Protula sp. h YS-2021 (assembly GCA_949752745.1). NCBI lineage: Eukaryota > Metazoa > Annelida > Polychaeta > Sabellida > Serpulidae > Protula > Protula sp. h YS-2021. The sequence goes on from OX457025.1 coordinate 43,860,396, forward strand.
GAACATGTTCAACATGTTCAACATATTCAACATGTTGTTTAACATGTTGTTCAACATGTTGTTTAACAAGTTGTTGTTCAACATGTTGTAGTTCAAGCAAAAAAAAAACAAGACATATGTTGAATAGTTTTATTAATACACTTAAATACACACAGCTTAAATCTATAACAATATTACAACATTTGTTGATTTACAAAGTCTTTATTATAAAGTTTAGTCAAATAAGTCTATTTTTCTTCATCTGCTTCACTCTGTTCACTGTCATCCATGTCACTTTCTTCGTCGCTGCTTTCATCTTCCTCCTCCTCGTCTAGAAGCTCTTCAAAGAATGCATCATTTCTTCTTATAGCCGCCTTTAGTGCCTTTGAATACTCGTAATGTTTTTCATCAACAAAGTAATTAAAGTCTTCTAAAATGGTTTGATAATGTTCGTTTTGTTGTAGACGTTGGGCATATTTGAATAGTCTCATAAACAGTTGTTTAAGTCGACGCTTATAAATGGGTCGGAAGTCATCACTTGCTATTTCACGCGCATCTTCAAGCCCTTGTTCTTCATATTCTGAAACCTTTTCTTGAAATTTGGTATGATATTCATCGTAGACTTCTTGAACCATATCATACCAAACAGAGTCTGTCTCTGACTCACTTTCAGAGTCTGTTTCTGACTCACTTTCAGAGCTGCTGTCATCATCAACCTCACCACAATGTTCCATATGTTTGAACAAAGCTTCTTGACTGTTGTATAACGCACCACATTCTGTACAAGCATGTGCATTCTTTTCAGTCATGTTGACGCTTTGACTTTCCATAGAAGACTCATCTAAAGTTTCAGTGATAGGTGGTTTTACAGGGTTTTCCATATCTATCTCCAATTCTTCTTCTGAAGTGTGAGCATCCTTTAAGTGTCTTTTAAGACTTTGTGGCCAGTTGTAAGATTTCAAACAAATGTTGCATTTATACATCCTTTCGGTTCAACATACACTTTTCAAATGATGAAAAAGCCTTTAAACATAGCCTTATATACAACTTGTTCAAAAATGCCAAACTTGTTAAAATTGCTGAGTCAGCAATTTTAGCAATTTTAACAAGTTTGGCATTTTTGACGAGTTACACACCATTTTCTGATTATATCTAAGTAGCATAAAAGGAAGAGTGAGACATGCATTTCATCCATATCAAACAGCAATAGATTCTGTTGAGTCAGTTTTTTGGATAAAGCGCGCGCCTTTTCGAATGACGTTATTATGACGTCATAATGATGACGTGATGACGTCATAATGACGTCATGATGATGTTATAAAGACGTTATGACGTTAGACTCCCCTAAGCGGCATAACCCTAACCCTAGGCGTAGACAACATGTTCAACAACATGTTGAACATGTTGAACTTGTTGAACATGTTGTTCAACATGTTCTTCAACAGGTTGTTGAACAAGTTGTATATAAGGCTATGTTTAAAGGCTTTTTCATCATTTGAAAAGTGTATGTTGAACCGAAAGGATGTATAAATGCAACATTTGTTTGAAATCTTACAACTGGCCACAAAGTCTTAAAAGACACTTAAAGGATGCTCACACTTCAGAAGAAGAATTGGAGATAGATATGGAAAACCCTGTAAAACCACCTATCACTGAAACTTTAGATGAGTCTTCTATGGAAAGTCAAAGCGTCAACATGACTGAAAAGAATGCACATGCTTGTACAGAATGTGGTGCGTTATACAACAGTCAAGAAGCTTTGTTCAAACATATGGAACATTGTGGTGAGGTTGATGATGACAGCAGCTCTGAAAGTGAGTCAGAAACAGACTCTGAAAGTGAGTCAGAGACAGACTCTGTTTGGTATGATATGGTTCAAGAAGTCTACGATGAATATCATACCAAATTTCAAGAAAAGGTTTCAGAATATGAAGAACAAGGGCTTGAAGATGCGCGTGAAATAGCAAGTGATGACTTCCGACCCATTTATAAGCGTCGACTTAAACAACTGTTTATGAGACTATTCAAATATGCCCAACGTCTACAACAAAACGAACATTATCAAACCGTTTTAGAAGACTTTAATTACTGTGTTGACGAAAAACATTACGAGTATTCAAAGGCACTAAAGGCGGCTATAAGAAGAAATGATGCATTCTTTGAAGAGCTTCTAGACGAGGAGGAGGAACGTCTACAACAAAACGAACATTATCAAACCGTTTTAGAAGACTTTAATTACTGTGTTGATGAAAAACATTACGAGTATTCAAAGGCACTAAAGGCGGCTATAAGAAGAAATGATGCATTCTTTGAAGAGCTTCTAGACGAGGAGGAGGAAGATGAAAGCAGCGACGAAGAAAGTGACATGGATGACAGTGAACAGAGTGAAGCAGATGAAGAAAAATAGACTTATTTGACTTAACTTTATAATAAAGACTTTGTAAATCAACAAATGTTGTAATATTGTTATAGATTTAAGCTGTGTGTATTTAAGTGTATTAATAAAACTATTCAACATATGTCTTGTTTTTTTTTTTGCTTGAACTACAACATGTTGAACAACAACTTGTTAAACAACATGTTGAACAACATGTTAAACAACATGTTGAATATGTTGAACATGTTGAACATGTTCAACTTGTTCAACAACATGTTGAACATGTTCAACATGTTCAACCTGTTCAACAACATGTTGAACAACAGCTTGTTGAACAATTGTTGTACAATTGTTAAACAACTTGTTGAACAATAGTTTGACGTAATATGTTCCTAAAAAATGATTCAAACACATGTTTGAATGGGGGGGGCGCCATTCCAACACCCACCTATGCAAACTACTGTAAACTAAGACGTCAAACTGAATCCAATGGTGAAATTTTCATGTAAATCGGTCAACTATAACGGAAGTTATCCCAATTTTTCACTTTTTACAAAGTTAAAATGGCGGCATGTTACAAAAATGCATACAGCCAGCTCCGCAAATAGCCCATGACTACATTATAACAAAATTAGATATAAAACTGAATCAAACAGTGAAAGTTTCATGCAAATCGACTAAATATAGCGAAAGTTATCTCAATTTTTCACCTTTTTTTTACAAAATTAAAATGGCGGCATGTCACATTATGCATACAGCCACCGGTGTAAATAGCCCATGACTACTTCATGGTAAAACGTTATACAAACATGAATGCAAAGGTGAATTTTTTTGTAAATCGGTCAACTATAACGGAAGTTATCCCAATTTTTAACTTTTTACAAAGTTAAAATGGCGGCATGTTAAAAAAATGCATACAGCCAGCTCCGCAAATAGCCTGTGACCACTTTATAACAAAACTAAATACAAAACTGAATCAAACAGTGAAATTTTCATGTAAATCGACCAAGTATAGCGAAAGATATCCCAATTTTTCACTTTTTACAAAGTTAAAATGGCGGCATGTTACAATTATGCATACAACCATCTGTGCAAATATTTTTTTTCAACACTTTGTTGCCTTGGCAACGCCTATTATGACGTCATTATGGCGTCTCATGTCACAATGATTGACAGGTGAAACCGGGCGGAACTTCATTGACTTAATTGACTTAATTGGCTTAATTGACTTAATTGATCACGTGATCGATGACGTCACGATGATTGACTGCAGCAGAACCGCCACTATCATACTACTTCTTTTCACACTGCGGATTGGCTTAGGATAAGCTTAACTAATCTTGAGCAAATCTGCAATATGAAAAGCACACATGCGTGATTAACTAATTCTGTCAGGATTAATACGTCGTAAGCATAACCACACTAGAAGTTGCTTAGCTTAAAATACTGAATAGTGTTAAGACGTAATGCTGAGGAGTAACGTCACGTTCTGATACACTAAATCCTAAGCACACCCGCAGTATGGGAAGGCGAGGATTTAAGCATTTCAGTGTAGGTAAGTCGGGTTTTAATACCCAGTATAAAAAGAACATCGCCGGATTAGCTGTGCACAATTGAAAAACTTAAGCAAATCCTAAGCTAATCCACAATATGAGAAGAACATAATAAGATTTGAAAAAGAATCTAAGCAACATAGAAAACAGCTAAACAGACCATTTATGTTTTATGTCCACAGAGACAAATAAATGGTTAAATTAACAATATTATTTTCCTCTTTACCTTCATATTTATTGCTTTTAGTTAATCGAATAGACGAAAAGCACATCTTATATAATTGTCTTGTCAAATTAAAAAAAATAACTGAATGCTGGTCTGTTTATCTCGAGAAGGAAATCGCAGGTTAAGACGGATTTTCGAGTTAACCAAAATCTTTTTCTGAAGTTAAGATTTGCAACATGCTTCACAACTGGGTAATGCACAACTAATCATAAGGAATATATTTATAACTTCACTTTTATAGTTTGTTATATTTTTTATTGATTTCAGAAATGTTGGTTGACGCGATAGTGAAGACTCAGAGCTGGGACGTGATTGACGCAGTGGACGAGCACGGTAACACGGCGCTGCACATCGCGGCAAGGACCGGAAGATGCGACATTCTCAAGGTACTTTACACGTTAAGTACCCCGTAAAATACTCGCAAAGTAAAATACCAACAGAGAAGATTTTCAGATAAGTCCTCCCTGTCGTGTATGGAATGCCATTTTAACATTTAAAGCTAATATTTGATGTCAAAATACAATTAAAGATATCACTAAACCAATGTAGATCTCATTAATTTGCATTTGGCTATAAATAATTGTATTTTAGATTGCAAAATTTCATTTTTCAGATCAACAAATCAATTTTACAAACTTAAAAATCTTCAGGGAGGGGCATAAATTTATGTAAAATTTTACGTCTTGTTAATTACATTACGGAGATAAAAATGAATTGTTAATACAAATAATAACAACACATTCTTGAGCTCAATAATTCCTTTTATGTGCCGTAAAAAATAGAAAGAAAGATACGTAGGTACCAGTCATTCTTTATTCACACAAGATTACTTCTGCAATTGAGACATAAAGATAGACTGATATTTTGATATCAAAATTAATTTTTAAGATAAAAATCATTTGAAGATTTCGAAATTTAAAAGGTGCGATTCTAAAATAATATCATCAAAAACAAATTCTTCATATGAATAAAAAGAAAATAAACTACGGAGCTCAAACATTAGATTCTACTATCAAATATTTCATTGTTACTATCAGGAATTGAACTTTTAATTCTAAAAATAAATTTTAGAGATCATTAAATCATTTTTAATATCAAAAATATTTTTTGATAAATCCAAATATTTATTGATATCAAGAATGACCCTTTTGAGACCAAGTATACATTTAGAGATGTCAAAAACATAATAACAAATAGCAAAAATTAATTCTTGATATAAAAAAATGAATGTTTGAAATCAAAAATTAATTTTTGATATGAATAATTGCCTGATAAATGTGAAAATGGTATTCCATACTTGTGTGGTTATATTTTTATTTCATAATTTGCGGTACAAATATATTCTCATATAAATTAGATATTCTGCACTCCTCTGCGATATTTTCTGTCGCGTACTTATGCTGTTATGACGATATTGTGCGTTACGTGACGTTTTCGATGCTGCAAAAGCGGTCGACATTACTGTGCGCATTTATCGGGCTTATTTGCCAGCCAAAATATTACTGTTTTCTTTGTATACGCGTACTGGCAATCATGAACTAAATGATAGTATTCATAAAGTAAAGTCTTTTATTTTAATGACTGCCGGTGTGACATTAAATATTCACCCCCCATGAAATGTTCACCGCTGGATGAAAATTTCATTATGAAATCTTCACTTCCTCTATGAAATATGCACCCCGATAGAATACTGTCTGAAATAACATAAAAAAACACCTTTTGTTTTAGAAAACCCACACTTTTATTTCTGTTATGCATACATTTGCATAATCTGCGCCAACTGAAGAGTATCTAATCATACAACTGCCAATTTTACTACCAACAACAGCTTTAATCATGTAGCAACATTCACTTTTTTTACTTGCTTCTCCTTATGAACAACTGGCTAAGCATGAACAACCGGCTGGAAATGGGCACACATATTTGAAAGATAAGTGTTTTTATCGCTTAAATCGCTTAAATGGCATCCATGCACTGGTCCTGTTCGTATCTCAACCACTTAAACTTTTGTAACCCATCAGGGTGTGTACCACACGGACCGAACACATGAACGGGGGTACCCGCTAAGTAAGGAAATGCCAAAACTTCCACTTCGGTTCCCCACTCCTCGATTCTTTTCATGTCACTGTTCTCCGAATAATCCTCCTTCTGGGCTATGATGCTAACCCTGTTGGAATTAGAGCGCATGCAATCATCTGATGGGTGTCATCTAGACAGGTCTGGGCAGGATGGATCCGGTGAGGGTAGTTTCGTGCGGACACGTACGTAGGTGGGCTGCTGCAGCACGGCTTTTCTGCCAATCTGGTTCCATGAGGTTGAAGTTCATTGCATCTGCTTATTCTTCCCTTGTTTCCACTATATGGGAGTCTTCCATGCGATCCTTTGTAGCGTCTCCGAAGGTCCCTGGGGGTGTTGTCGAAGACCTTAGGTCATCCATGGCTGCAGCAGCCAGATCTTCTCCTCCTGTCCTCTTCTTTACCTTCACCGTCTGCGGCGTGGTACGGTTTCACAAGGCAAATGCTCACAAGTGCTTTTCGCCCTCAAGTCTTAGGGTCCCGTTATTCTTTACAAGAACAATCTTGTGGGGACCCGTCCACATGGGAGACAGCTTGTCACCCTTCCGGCGGGCGTTGTTCATGAGTACGAGGTCGTTTTCCTTGTAGTCGCGGGCCTGGTGCGTTTGGTCGTAGTTCTTCTTTTGCTTAACCTGGGCTGCCGTGAAGTTACTGCAGGCCACTCTTTCAAAGTACAGCACATCAGCCACAGCTGCTATTCTGTCGTCAAGGTCATTTCGCTGGCTTCCTTCTTTTTGGGTCATACCTATAGGAAAGGTAGACTCTATAAGAAGACGGGGTTTTTCCCAAACGTCAGAAAATGTGGTATTTCCTTTGTAGAGCTGTGCATACTTGTCCCGTATGCAAGAAGGACTGGGTCAATAAACTTGTCCAGATCGGGTTGTCTTTCATTGATGTACTTGACCAAGGAATTATCAGGCTCTGGTTGTAGCGTTTTGTCTGGTCGTTTGACTGAGCATGATACGCCGTTGTGACGCGGTGTTCAATCTGGAGTCAGTAGAATAGTTCCTCATTAAGTCTGTTGCGGAACTCTTTTCCCTGATCGGTTATGATTGTCGTTATGCCACTGTAACGACAAACGAGTAGAACTAGAAAGTTGGCCACAACATTTGCTTCTTTCGTCAGCCATTTCGTAAGATAATCTGCAGCCACAATAATGTAGCAATTGCCTGAATCTGTCTCCGTCAGTGGCCCAACGAGATCCAGGCCAAACTGAACGAATCTGCTGTCTGGTGGAGATATGGGATGCAGCACTGAAGGGGTTTTTCGAAGATGGTTGCTGCGTTGGCAAGGATCACATTTAGCGATATGTGCTTTCACACATTCGCTAACGGAACCAAGCCAATAATATCGAAATGCAACCTTTTCAACAGTTTTATTTATGCCAAGATAATCTCCAGCAGGATCGGAGTGGCACGCCTTCAGAATCTGGTTGACTTCTGTCTTCAAAATTACCTGCATTAGTCCAAATTTCTTGTGATAGTAGTGCAATGTCCCATTCAGAATGCTGTATTTGGAGCATTTAGCCCGGAAATTTCGTTTTGCTGTTTTGACATCTTTGCTGGATGAAACGCTATCCTGCCAGGCCTTTTGACTTTCACATGAAACCAAAAAGACTCTAGAGAAAAACATCTGTTATGTATAACCACAAAGCGGACGGATTTTTTTAAAGTTTCTCCTTTTCATGCGTGCTATTTTATCAATCCCCAATAGGTCTAACATACAACAGACGAACCGCCGTGAATAATTTTTATTAAGAATCATATTACTTTTTACCATTCGGGTGTTACTATGTTTTATAAAACAATGTTTGTTGTAGATCGCATAACCCACTTTACATCAGTTAACTTCTTAATGTTGGCCCTGCGTTGTCTTTGTTATCAATTCAGGCACTTTCACAATTAAATCCCAAAGTTTTGAACAAGGATGGGGAATCCCCTCTCCATATTGCTGCTGCCTTGGGAGACGAACAGGTACTCAGATCCATGCTCGTTTTATTCAGCAATCCCGAAAAAGGTAAAGTACTTAATAATAACTCGTGAAATTGTTTGAGTAACATGATTTATAGTTTTGTAATATACCTTAAGTGATAAGATTTCATGAAACCAGTGGCATTCGGTTGTTTATTGCAATATCTCTTTTCAAGAATGATAGATTTTAATAGATGTCCAATATGTGTGCAATATCTGTTTTCAAGAAGGATAGATTTTAACAACACACCCTGGCGTTCTTCTTGTCCAGTTTCAGTTTCCTTTTCTGGCAACCTTTGATTTGTTACATTAAGTGAAAGAGTTTGCTTTGAAAGACGCATGAATTCAAAATATTTTTGAAGGCTTCAACATTGACATGGCGAGCAGTGACGGGGAGACTATGCTTCATATCTGCGCCAAGAAAGGAAATGATGACTTAGTTTATCTTCTTATCAAGTAAGATCTTATCTAATACATTACGTGTTCACTTCGAGAATCTAGGATGCCAAAAGTTTGCCAAGGGAAGATTTCGCTCTCTTTTGCTCAGATAGTGAGCTTTCCATAAAGCGTTCGTCCGCCACTGTTATAAATGAAAATAAACAAACTTTATTTTATTCATTAAACATCTTCAAGTTCGAGACTTTAATGAAACAATTTCACAAAACAATCACAAACGCAATAAAGTAAATAGAGATGGCCAATTAAAACCATAATTGCCTAGGAATCAAGAAATCGCTCCCAACAAATATCTCAAAAAGGAAAATCTACATCTTCGGAGCCAATTAAAATACAACTGTCTAGGAATTTAAAAATCGCTCCCGACAAATATCTCAAAACCATCGAATTTACATCTTGGGAGCAATGTGACTCCCATAACATAATTTCTTTTGGCATAACTGGGTGGCGTTGTAGCAGCAGCTCGTTACTTGTTTGCTAAACAGTCTTTAAGTATACAGAATGAAATGTGTAGTGTAAATGTAACCGTGTATCCTTTTCCAGAGCCGGCTCTAGTTTGTCAATCAGAAATCAATCGGGAAATACTGTGCTTCACGAACTAGTCCTACAAATTGTCAATTGCCCAACACTTACTGCTTCTCTGATCAATGTAAGTTATGTTATGGCTGTGAAAGAAAGTTAATTTTATATTGTTTAGTTGGTTTAAAAAGCAGACTAAGACTTTGGTTCCTCGTCACCCTTCAGTTAGTCTTCACTTTGGATTCCTAGCTCAAGCTTGAAAGTCAGAGGGAAAATGACAACTGACTTCAAAATAATGCTATTTAAGATATGTAAACGATTAAATCTTAGTGGTTGCACTTTTTTACTTCTTGCTAAGAAAGACAACATGCACGTAATTATATTTGGGTTTTTGTATGTCTAGGTTTCTTAATATATGGCACAGCTACAAAATTATTTACTCTTAGTGGACTTGTATTTTTTTCGTTGTAGGTGTTTGAAGTGATTCTTGACAACGCGGCGTGGTGGTGGTGTACTTCTCATTTGGAGTATCCGCCAGATGAAGGATCTGATCTGTATGTTAAAAAGTCACAACAGGCTGTGCGGTATCTTTTAGAAAGCATACCAAACAGAATGGGACATAGCGTTATCCAATATGCCACATCATGCGGCGCAATTGATGTTCTGGAGAGTGTATTCTCAATGGAAAATATATACCAGTTTCGCGAGAGAGAATGTATTAAATTTGACGTAACTTACCTTTCGCCTGAAACTTTAGACGCCACATCCCCAAGAAAAAAGAAAACGTCTCTTACCCGTTTTAGTCAGGCATCTGTTGCTCCCGTAGAATCGTCAAAAGTAGACTCTTCGCAAGTCTTAAAAGAACAACAAGTATTAGAAACCTCCTGTCTGGATATAGTAGTCGATATAACGGATGAAGTTGTGGCCACAAGTGTCCTGGACGTTAGCCCAATCAGTTATCTGATCATGGATTATTGGTCAGCTTACAGGTTTATCTATCTATCGCTGATGGTGATCCACCTGCTAAATATGAGCCTATTTAGCGCCTATACGATACCTCTAGCCAAGCAGGCGTGGAAGAAAAACGGAACTAATGATGACTACGAAACCAATGGGGCTTATGGTTGCTTCTTGATTTGGCCTTTCACAATCTTACTTTTTGCATTTGCTTACATTGTATCCGGACTAATATCTCATTTCTTGAATCAAATTAAGAATGTAGAACAGGTACCTTATGAAAAACCAAAAGAACCTTTTAGTTTGATATATGTCATCTTTGAATGGGTTATGTCGCACATCAGCATGATTACCGCAATTGCTTTTAGTGCTATGACCTTGACTTGGTTTATTATGTACTACAACAAAGATCGCGATCAAGTCTATGCTCTGGCTGTAGCTCTTATTCTTGGTTGGTTATACAGTATATATTTTACAAAAGGGTTCCAAACAGTGCATGCGTTTTCTATCATGCTTAAGTTTATCATCATCAGGGACATAACACGGTTTCTTTTTATATACTCCTTTGTGCTTATCGGATTCGCCTTTGCCATGCATGCTTTGTTCCAAATATCACAACCAATGATTGACTCTTTCCCAACTAGTTTACACTCCATATTTACAACTTTCAACATGATGATTGGAATGGATGAAATTTTTGACGAACGAACAGACGATTACTATAACTCTGTAAGGAGCAACAGTGTATATCTCAGGGTAACCTATTTGTTCTATATCATACTGGCTACTGTTGTTCTTCTCAACCTACTTATTGCAATGATGAGCGATACATATAAAGAAATAAAACAACGAGAGGGCACCACTTGGAGGATTGGGAGCATACGAATGGCCATACGCATTGAAAGGACCTTGCCTTTGCTTTCTAAATTCCTCAGAACATTACGCAACTGCCAGTCAACTTTTTCTGTAGCATATGATTTAGATGACAAACGATACTACCTCTCAATTCCAATTGAAAAAATACAGATAAAAGCCTCTGTTGTCGATTCAGAAACTAAACAAGCCATAACGAAGCTGGAAAGCCGGTTAAATTTAATGAACAATCAAATTATAGAGATCACTGATAAACTTGATGACATCTTAGCTGCTGTTAGCAAAAATTACTTAAATGAGAACTCCCTACAGACTCCAAGATCTAGAAGACGCAAACTCACACACAGAGTGTCTGTTATTCAATAGACGCTTTCCGGTCGTTCACTCTATGTTATGTTATTACTAAGCTATTACTGCGTTCAAAAATAACACAACTGTTCTTAGTAGCTTCAAACCAACAAGACTTGAATATTTAATTTAACATTTTTTGTTACATTGAACAATATTAATTTTGTGCGATTATGCCTGTCTCATTGTATTATCATCTATACTCCACATCATAGTTCATATTACAAGAGATGCACAAATGACTTCCTTTAGAACGCGCACATTTCGATCGTTACTTATGCGAATTTTTTAAATCTTTTGGGGCTGTCATATTCTTAACTATATTTACATTGAATAATGCTGTTATATAAATGTTCTAAATGGTTTTAGTGCAAAATTGGCATCAATTACTGACTAACTGATAACTGACAGTGATAGCGAATGGTGGTAAACATTGTACAATTATTGGATTCATCGGTGCTCCTTCATTTCAATTGATTTAAAAGGATGATTTTGCATATTTTTGTATATGCCATCGTATGCAAACTTGCTCTTATATTTTTTATTATTTTCTTAAGAATGAGTGTACTTTTTCTAATTAATTATATCTAAAATCTGTAATAAATTTGTTGTAAATACTAATATTTTTATTTTTATCAAGGTGTGATACAGATATATCGAGCTTTGTAACGGAATAATCTGGAAAAGTTAACCAGAAATCGTGTGTTGTTTTATTCGTTATTTGTGAGTCTATTATCTAAACATTTTTCAGTCTGCTACATAAGATTGCTATATGTTTACAGTTGAGTCCCTAGGAGTTACTGAATTGTTGAAATTTTTCTTTATTTTTTTCCTCTATCATCGCCTCTTATGACGTTATGAAGTTTTCAAAATTAAATATCTCAAAAACGGTTGCATTAACAGCTTCGGAATAAAATACGGTATGAGACTACTTTCCGCCAAAAAGTATTTGATGACCTACTTTTCAGCTGTGACGTCATTATCGCATCATTTTATCGATTTTTTATTTTGGCCCTTAGGTTGATTGTAAATGCATTTGAAATTTCAAATTATGAAATAAGTTAAGTTCCTAAATCGTTCTCCTCCACCCACTCTTCCTTCAATCGACGGTACCACAAAGTCCCCTGTTAAACACAACAAAGAAAAGGCTTAATGGTTTTTAAGCACACATTCGGTGTGCAGTGAGCAGATAGCAGGGCAATGGCATGCCAATAGGACAATGTTCCCCAGTGTATTAGCTAACGCGTGGACTCTTTGGGAGTACAAAGGATTGTGAGAATGGTTAAAGCTATAGAAGTGAAACAGCTTCAATTTTTGGCAAATGTCAGTGGCCAAACTACTTAACAAGGGAGCAAAATATTTGATTTTATATGCATAAAGAGTATTAAGTCATATTCAAAATTTAATTGATTGTAAGTTAAGAATATTCAGGTTAATCAGCTATCTTATCTTTTGTAGATTATTATTTATCAACCCTTTGGATTTTGGGTTTCGGCTTTATTTATTAAATCTTTCGCTAGAAGATAAAAACTTAAATACAGAAAAGAGGTAACCCTCCATTTGTCATAAAATCAACTCACACTAATATTTATAGTGCGTATAATTTATTCATCCCAGCAAACAGCATTATGTTCCATTAACGTTTGAGAGACGTCGCACTTGATATCGGACTAAAATCGGCGTCTGGTTTATTTTGAAAATCAAAACCTCTAGCTATAGGCCTTTATAGGAATCGATTATGTTAAGTCTACTACACATTGCGAATGGTTTGGAAATGAATGTCGAAGCAATGTCCATCTCCTGAAGTCGCAAAGACGAGTTTACGACTTCTCATCAACGTTGCACCACAGACGTTGAAAGACGCTGAAGAAAGTGATGTTTCGCCTGCAGCCAACAGAAACAGCTAAGTAACTTCCAAAAAGACTTCCATTAGACATTAATCTCTGATCGTGACAAGTCACAACCACATTGGAACAATATTTAATGTTGCGGTATGGCACCATTAATAGCAATAGAGCCGTCAATAAGCAAATAAAGAAAGAAAATGAAAGGGTGATAAGAAAGCTACATAGTGACTACATTGATCTCTAACATGTCCATTTCAAAGCTGCTCTCTGAGGAAGCTGTTCGAGGAAAGGGAACCAAGAATAATTATATAGTTGTTTAAAGATACTAACTGTTATCAGTATTTCTAACGCCAATGCTTATTTTTATATTTTTAGAATATATACGGTTTTACTGTAAAACATATGTTGATAGACTGTATTGATTTCGAAGAGATACGCTCCAGACAGATCAAAGCTGACTCTATGTGGCAGCTCTTTGGCAAAATTTACGCAATTATCTCGTTATTTTAAGATATAAACCTGTATCATTATTTAAGTCCTAGACATGGCAAGATTTTAGAAGATTTTAGTACCTACAAGAGTTTAAATCTATCTCACTCCCAATAAATCTTGTTGACACGATATGACCCACCAATGGTAAGCCGTCTCGTTAAGCAAATCATCTAACTGACAACTGCGGTATGGTCAGGTCGGCGTGGTAATCTGAAATCAAAACCTGTGTTTCGTACAGTTTAAATACATTTGGCATCATGACATTATTTTTAAAGACATTATTTTTTCGCTACTTTGTAGCGAACACGGTCTATTTTGTTTCGTTAGTTTTTGGTTTGTTTGTTTTTTTTGTGTTTTTTTTTTGTTTTTGTTTTTTATTATTGTTTTCTTCGTCGCTTTGAAGTAAAATACGTTATGAATACACTATATTTTTATGCTTTTATATTTAAAATTTAAAACGTTTATGAACAAGCAAATGAAAAATGGGAACTACCACGACATCCACAAGGCAGGGATGAACGATCAAGGATACACAAAAATCTCTGAATCCCAGGTGCGCTTCTACGGGTTCGTGTCAACATTCAGTAATTTTTAAAGCGAAATGTTGAGACTGAAGGCCTGAAGTTTCTGTGCGTTGAGCAAGCTTATCAGTTTCTCAGGGAACGTCAATGCGGAGATTAAAACAAATTTTGTCAAAATCTAGAGACTTGGTAAACAATGGCGTTTACTTACTCCTAAAAGTGATGAGCAAAACTTGCAAATTATGAAGAAGGCAGTATTTGCAAAAATTTGCAAATAATCAGGAGTTAAAGCCGCAACTGCTTGAGACTGGTAAAAGTCGAATACTAAAGTGCAACAGCTACGATCGCTTTTTCGATACTGATCACTTCATGACGTCAGAGAAGACTGGCACACTTGATTATGGTGGGAAAAATCACACGGTTATGATTCTGTAAAGTACTCGTGAAGAACTATCTGGAGAATGAAACTAGACAACTTCTAGGCGATCTTGAAAATGTTATTGAGATGTACCCTGTGTTTTATGTTTTCTGTACATTATGCGAAGCATGGCTGTGGGTACTGATGTGTTTTGTGTATTGATGTGTCTTGACAGGAATAAGTAGAAAAATTTCAAGAAGGCCTGTGCACACATATATTGTTTAATTGTGGGTGGGGATAATTGTCCATGGCCAAGGTGTAAAAGAATGTGCCGGCAGATAGTGGAATGGCTTATTGATAAACAACTCAGTCATGGAAATTGCCCCTGAAACCATTGGTAGTATTATGAAATGAGTTGTTCCACGGAATTCAACATTTATTATTCTATATTTATATTAAATTCAATTATTAAATTTATAATTCCATATTAACCCAATGTTTATAAAATCAGCTTTGCTTTGGAATAAATTCTTTCCCGACATTTTTTGCTGGCCAAAGAGTTAGATGGGAAGTGGAAAGAAGGATAAGAGCTTTAAAAAAACTTGGCCTCGGGAATTAGCCTATTTAAATCTAATATGTGAAGGAATTCAAGTTTGTTAATTAATGCACCTTGGTAAAGCGTATATGTGATTGAATACATGTATATGTACAGCTACAAGTGTGTACATGTACGTATGTGTATATTTTTGTATAAGTATGTGTTCATATAACGTGGGTAACCTTGGAAACTTACTGAGTTTCAAACGCGGTTAACTTACCCCCCTCCCCACCGCACATCATATGAACTGACTTTATATTAATTCAATACTGTTGATACAGAACCCCCATCTTTTGTTCTATACAAATGACACACGAAGCTCCAAAAAAACTATATTTGTGTTTACAACATAAAAAAGAACTAGACGCATAACAACTCACTCTTTATATTTGGAAATGTTCTGTAGTTTTAATTATGCTTTTATATGTTTTTGTTATAACATAAAAGTTGTTGGTACAGTTAAATCAAATCTTCAAAATTTAACATAGAATTTTTCACAAAATAGTAGATGATTACCCAATTGGATTCGGTATCATCCTAAAGAAAACTCTAGTGGGATTATGCTTCAAGAACTACATTCAAAAAGTAGTGAAGAAACTTCTTGAAATGACCAATGGGAATCATTTAGGAGATGCGATAATCTTTTCCCATGGCAACCCTTTCAAGTAGGGCAGTAATTACTATTATTAAAAAAATATTGTTTCATATATTGCTAAAATATTTCTGATGAGACAGGGGACATGTCATTTGTGATATACATATAGATGATGTTAAATATTGTATACTTAATGTGTATGCCCGGAATTCCGAATTTCAAAACGACCAAGTATGTTTCTAAGATACAATTGTTTCTCTACTGTAAGAACGCATGGACTCGAAAATAATTATAGGTCGCAATATGAATGCGATATTTAATGGACTACTGGATAAATCACCCCTAGCAACCAAATTTGTAAAGGAGTAGAAAAATTACTGGCATTATGTGATACATTTAGACTGGTTTACTTGTACGGGATAAAAATTCCAAAGAGCTCACCATACACCTGGCAACGACATAAACCAAATCTAACTCAATCTAGGCTTGATTATTGGCTCGTATCATCCTGCATTAATTATGATCTAATAAACACTGAGATTTCTCCTGGTTTTAGAACAGAACATGGCGCAATTTGAATTAAAGTCAACATCCAAGTCTCAAACTCTAAGAGAGACTCAGGATGCTGCTGGAAGACAAAAAATATACGTAGCAAGTACAAGTTAGACAAGTAATGCAAAAATCAAGTTCCTACACTGATAAATACTTAAAACACCTAATACGAAATAAATCCACATGTAAATACTTAAAACACATAATAAATAAATCCATTGAATACTCAAAATCCATTGAATACTCAAACTCTCTAAAGCAAAAACACCTAAAATTAAATCTACTCAATAAAATCACAGAGTTAGAAATGGAACTATCTTGCAATAACAAATACTTGGCGAGTATGAAATAGTCTTTGATTTGGAAAGCACTTGAATGCCTCTGAAACAAATTGAACGTACGGAATGGTATGGATATTATATCAGAAGTAAGGCCTGTTTTCTTGAACATGATCAAAGAAATTCAAAACTATTCTTTAATTTAGAAAAGCTATGAGCAAAAAAAACATTTAAAAATTACAAGGCTTGGTTAATATATGTAAATGGGTAAAAATATTTACAAAAACATTGAAGCTGTATCATTAATAATGGTATACCAGTAGACATTTCAAAATATTAAATGAGGTACGGCAAGGAGACCCACTCTTGTCTTATTGTTTATTATTGCAGTAGAAGTACTTGCACTTGCAATTAAAGAAAACCAAATATAAAAGGAATAACCGTTTATAACTCTCAATCCAAAACAAGTCTCATAGCGGATGATACGACTCTACTGTTGGAGGATACTTTATGTCTCAGATGTGGTCACTCTTTTTTTAACTTTCTGGATTAAAGATCAACGTAGATAAGTCAGAATATTTACAAATAGGAAACATCAAAATTAAACATTCTAAGTAGAAGCCTTTTGGGTTAAAATGGGTAGATGGCGACATGTTATCACTCGGGGTAAGATATTTTAATGATGTAGATCTTATTGTTGTAACTGATATAAATGACAAACTGCTAGACTTAAATAGATGTTTAAGGAATTGGACAAATTCAGTTCAACACCCACTGAAAAAATAACAGTAATAAAAAGTCTAGGTATCCCAAGAATATTCTACGCAGCCAACACTATGTTGATTCCTGAATGGTTTGGAAATGAAATCCAGAAATCTATTTTGAATTTTATATGGGAAGGTAAACCCCCGCGGGTCTAACATCTTGCACTAATTCAAGATTATGGGCAAGGGGGATTACGACATCTGGATTATTACTCTTTTTTAAAAGCACAAAAGACCATATAGATTAAAAGAGCGTTAGATAATAGAAATTTGTTAAGCTTTACCTTCTTGCGCGTTTATCTTCTCTATATGGACTTTGAAGATAACAATGGACCCCAAAAGGCTTCACATAGGAATACCTAGATTTTGTCAAGAAATGTTCTATCATTGGTTTTCTATAAAATGCGAACTGAAACCATGTTGTTATATAAGGATACTGCATATTTGGTATAAAAGATTTATTCTTGTGCAAAACTCCGCTATCTTCTACAGTGAATTATACCAAACGACCATAAAATTTTTGGCGATATTCCAAACAAGGAGAGAAACTTAATGACTCGAAAATGGAAATAAAAAGTACATTCAAGCTTAACTTAATCATATTAAAACTTACTAGCTGAACAGGTGCAATTTCAGTAGTCCGGAAGCAAGTAATCAACTTAAATATCCAAATACATATAAAAAGTGTAGAAACAACATCGTCACTCAAAAAAACAACATTCTGTGAATCACCAGTACCCAGTACTTAAAATGAATTCTAAAAATATATGTCGCAGCTTTATACGAGAGCAATACGTGATTCTGTCCGTGTGGAATGATGGCAAATTGACGGAATACACTTGGAAAAATGGAAGACTACAATCAGATATTCATTAAAACTAAATCTTACTAGAGTTGCTAGAGTGTGTGTTCTCAACTATAAAATCATCCACAAAACTTATGCGTCTAAATATATTGTTTCAAAATTTGACAGCTCAGTTAACCCTCCTTGTAACAACTGTAAAATAAAAAATATATATCACTCATATGCTCATACATCGCGCATTTGCAAAATTATATTGGACTCTAATGAAAATTTTTATTAAAAAATAATTTTAAATGAATTTGCCTTTGACACAAGGAGAAAGATGTTTGGATTAGTAAATTGAGATTACGTTGGAAAAGACTTTTCATGTATATTCATACATAGATACCATTCTAAAAATGGGAAATTTTTTTACTGAAATTTTAATATTTCTTAAATCTAAACTGCAAATTGAAAAACTATTAAGAAAAAAAAGAAAAAGGAGATACCGATACTTTAAATAAAATTGATTCCTTGTTATGACGAACTGGGTACATGCATATTTATGGTTGTTAGAACATTTTAGTACATGATTATTATACCAACAAAAACGTCAGTAACTATCACTTTGTTTAAGTGTTGTTGAATATGTCCCGGTTATATCTGAAATGAAAAAAAACAAGCAAATCAATTGGAAAGGTTTCTTATTACATTTTCAAATATTTAAATTAATGGCATGGATATATGCATTTTATTTCTCGCCCCAAATCTTGTTATTTCCAACTTCTAAAACTTTAAAAAATAGGTGGTCTTTTTGTATACTTGCTGTACACTTTTTTATTTTGTTGTATATTCTAGCCATTCCATTTATTTACTGAAATGGGTGTTTTATTGACAACACTTCGATTAACACATTGCAAATATTAGAAATAAGTGCATTTGTGGTAATACGCTGGTGCTGATGGTGTCGTTCTTCTTGGGGGTCGTTGGTGTAGCGATGGCGGTGGTAGGTGCGGTGGCGGTTGTAGTTGTTGTGATAGCGATGATAACGCTGATATGACGATGACGAAAAGGATGCATGCATATATGCAAGTTAATAAGACAAGGTGTATGTTTTATTATAAAGCAGTTTATTTTTAACTACACAGAATTTATATCACGTTTTATGAAGATAAATTTGTTTCAATTAAAAAAGCATGCATTCAAATGTAATGCTAAGTTATTTTTATAAATGCAAGTAATGATTTAGTTGAATCTTTTAAGCAAAGAAAAATTATTAGCAACTATTGACTTATTTTGAATTAGCATGGAGTATTATTGACCAGTGACCGGTCATAATATCTTCACACTGAACCAAAATAAGTCAATAATTGTTTTGTTGCGTGACTTGGGGTTGTTATGTGACGATGGGGTTGTCATTACAAATAACAATACTATCTATCAACATTTGAGTTCCGGTCAACATTGATAATTTGTTGACCTGGAAAATGACCAATCAGAGTACAGTTTTACAAGTCATATGATAAAAGCATTTAACTTACCAAAACCATTTATTAGTGTATATTCTGTTACTTAAGACGGGTTCCGCACCATACCCCTGGGACAATACCCCCCGGATGATACCCCCAGACAATACTCCTCAGACCATACCCCCCTAAGACCATACCCCACCTAACAACCGGAATATTTCCAATTTTCGACGTTACAACAAAATGAAAAGAAAAAGTAAAGCGACATGTTTTATTTACAGCAGCATGTTTTATTTCTCTCCAACACTATGTTTGATCTTTAAACCGATATATCGAGTCTGCGTCTCATTCATAGTCAAATCTACAAGTTCATAGTCCACATCTTTCAAAACTGAATATTGTGCGCTATTCCACGAAGGTAGTCAAGCATATTATGTGCAATAGCTTTTATCAATGCGCAAAAACCATGGCCAATAATTTAGTGACTCCGGACAGACCGTAACCAAAAAATTTTGTGACTCCGGTTACGTTAACCAATAAATTACTAATTGCAACACCTCGAATTGATAATTGCAATTATTGAACGTATGCATTAAATTCATAGAGGATCATAGAGGATTTTTTATGTACAATGGCTTTTATCAATGGATCACATGGGATGAGTTGTAAGCCTTGTTGAACTGCAATTATACCCCTTTCAACTAGGTCGTAGATTTTAACTACAGATCACAGATCTGCAATTATACCCTTTCAACTAGATCATAGCGAAATGGCTTAGCTTTTAACTGCAGAACTGTATTAGTTTGTTATTAATGAAAATCTTTAAAATGAAAATTGCAAAAAAAATTGATGTTTGGAGGTATTGGCTGGGGGAGGGTATGGTTCTAGGGGGGTATTGTCGGGGGTTTCCCGGGGGTATTGTCTGGGGGTATTGTTCTAGACCCATTAAAACCGCTTTTAAATACAAAAATAACACGATATTTACTTCTTAATAATTACTGACAAGATGAGTAAGCAATATTAGTGCTTTATATCACAGAGGTAAGCATACCAATCAGCAGTATTCGTTATCAATAGACTCTTTCAACAACACTAAGAAGTGTAAATATTTAATAATTCATAAATGCGAAGATAAATAAAAATTTAAGTACCTTTAATATTTAAGACATTTCACTGTGGGAAGTCTTAAGTATCGATATGTTATTCTTACTCATTGTAAATTATTGTGAATTATAAAAACAACATATTTTAAATAAACATAAAATTTATAAGGCTAGTAAAACAGGATACCAATATCACACCTTAATTCTTTTTCACATCATTATACAGTATCATTGATTCTGGTACATATGAATGAACAGGCAGTTAATATGTCAAAATAAAGAATATTGGTAAAGTAAGCAAAGTAATTGATCAATAATGCAGAAATATTATTGAAAGAATTCGTGACACAGAAGTCTTACAAAACAGCTTTAAAATAGTTTTAAAAATATATTGCAAAAATAAAAACTAAAACGTTAAAGTACAAAAATATTGAGCAAGTAAAAAGTAAAGTATTAGAATACAGAGATCTTGCGTGCTAGTTTACGAAATCTGTGACGAGCAGTTTTTGGTCTCGCTGTTTCCGGTATATTAT
Source organism: Protula sp. h YS-2021 (assembly GCA_949752745.1). Classification (NCBI taxonomy): domain Eukaryota; kingdom Metazoa; phylum Annelida; class Polychaeta; order Sabellida; family Serpulidae; genus Protula; species Protula sp. h YS-2021. The sequence continues at coordinate 43,881,623 of OX457025.1, forward strand.
TATTTTCAGCATTTCTATTAACAGTCGCTAAAATTTCATCAACTCTCTTGTTTAAGTCTGTAAACTGATTATTCATCAGGTTTAATCTGCTTTCTAACTTTGTCATAGCTTGTTTGATTTCAGAATCTGCAGCAGAGGCTTTAACTTGTAATTTTTCAGTTGGTATGTTTAAGAAAAACCTCTTTTGTTCTGCGTCAAACACAACAGGAAAGCTTGACTGACAATTACGCAGAGCACGCAGCAATTTAGCTAAAAGTGGTAAGGATTTCTCGATGCGGATTGCCATGCCTATGCTACCTATTCTCCATGTGGTGCCTTCTCTTTGCTTTATTTCGTTATACGTATCACTCATCATTGCAATTAGAAGATTGAGTAGTACAATGGTGGAAAGGATTATATAGAACAGATAAGTAACTCTTAGATATGCACTTGTGCTCTTTACTGAACTATAGTTATCATCCGTATCTTCGTCAAATATTTCATCCATCCCAATCATCATGTTAAATGTGGTAAATATAGAATGAATGCTAGTAGGAAATGAGTCTGTCATTGACTTTGAAATTTGAAACAACGCGTGCATAGCAAATGCAAATCCAAGAAGAACAAAAGAATAAATAAAAAGAAATCTGGTTATATCTCTGATAATGATGTATTTAAGCATTATAGAAAATGCGTGCACTGTTTGAAATCCTTTTGTGAAATAGATACTATAAAGCCATCCAAGAATGAGAGCAGCAGCCAGGACATATACCTGTTCACGCTCTTTATAATAATATAAAACATACCAAACTATAGTCAATATGCTAAAGGCAAATGCTGTAATTATACTTATATACGACATTAGCCATTCAAAGAGGAAATACGCCAAACCAAACAATCCTTCAGGTCTTTCGTGAGTAGAGGGTACCTTGTTTTTCTTTTGCTGCGAGCAATGGGATATAGTTCCAGAGATGATATAAGTAACGGCAAAAAGTAATATTACCGATGGCCAAAACAAAAACAACCCATAAACGCCATCCGTGTTGTAACTGTTTGTCGCATTTTTCTCCCAAGCTTCCTTGGCCAAAGGTATCGAGTAAACACTAAAAAGACTCATGTTAGCAATATGTACTACCATCAAAGTGAGGTAAATAAACCTATATGCCGTCCAGTAATCTAAAATTAGATAATTAAAGGGGTGAACATCTAGAACACTTGTGGCCACCACTTCGTCTGTCATACTTACAACTATATCCAAACAGGACGTCTCAAGGACAACCAGGTCTTGTGTTGTCTCCGTCGACTTTACTTTAGATGTTTCTTGTCCAGTAGAAGCAGTCGGGGATACAGAAGATTGGTTTACTCGCATTCTTTTTTTCTTTCTATTTAACTCATCCGTTTTGACGGTTAGTGTCTCTGGTGAAAGGTACGTCACATCAAATCTTAAGCGGTCTCTTTCATGAAACTGATATATGTTCTCTAAAGAGAACACACACTCCAAAACATCAATGGCACCTAATGATGTAGCATATTGGATAACACTGTGTCCTGCTGAGTTTGGTATTTCTTCCAAGAGATATCTCACAGCTATTTGTGATTTTCTTACGTATAAATCTGATCCTTCATCGGGCGGATATTCTAAGCGAGACGTGCACCACCACCATGCTGCGTTATCCACGATCATCTCAAACACCTGTGTATTGGACATACATATTACAAATACAAAAAAATTAATAAGATTAATAATATTTTTGTTCATAATTGCTTAAGCAGATGCTTTAAGAATTTTATGTAGAATTTGGTGGTAAAGAATTCTTTGACATGAACAACCTAACATATTACATTCTTTGGTAAACAGAATGTTATAATTTCGAATTTGCCAATAAGTATTATTTCTATCAAGAATATTTAAAAAGTGAATTGACTTAAATATAAGACATACGTTGATGAGTGATGCCGTGAGAGTAGGGCAATTCACAATTTGTTCTACTAGATCATGCAGCACTGTGTTGCCTGTTTCGTCTCTTGTTGTTAAGCTAGCACCTGATCTGTTGCAACAACAGGAAAGAAACATGTTTGAGTTGAAATAAGCCAGGTCATAAGCAGCTTCAATGCGGAATGTAATCCCCTTGCATTCAGTATTCGCTTTTTCGAAAGAAAATAAAGAAAACATCAATATGAACAGGCATGGGAGTGTTTCTAGCTTTTGGCATGTTGCAGTCACAGCCGTTTTATCGGGATTTCAAGAGATAGGAGCTGTCCTTGTTACTTTTAGCCAGAAGCCTCTAACATGAACTACACCTATTCCAGTATTGGCTATTTAAATATGCAGATGCTTAGAGTTCTCAAAATTACTCTGCGTTCTATTCATCGCTCGCATGTTTTTTTTATGTATATTGTTCATTGATATTTTGTTGGATATTACTCCATTGCTTATTTAGATTAATTTTAATTGATTTAGTAGAACAATCGACCAAGAATGTTGATAATTTCAGTTATATTCGAAAAACTATTACAGAAGGGTTTAAGTTAGCTCAGTTGGTTCAATTGTTAGTCTGGTAATCCCAAGTTGCCGATTTAAAATCTGGCTTGACTTTCGCTCCAAATGCCTTATCCAATGCAGTGGGTTAGGTCACCTACCGCTGAATTTAAAAACTCTAACACCCATTCAGTAATTAGGCCATCCCTTTAAGAATTATTCTACAATACGTTGATATCATACCTGATCAGAAGACTGACTAACACATCATTCCCTTTCTTTGCGCAAATATGAAGCATTGTTTCTCCATCAGAGGTAGGCATATCGATATTGAAACCTTTAAAATGCAAAAATTTATGTATATTAAGAATTGTTTTTTAAAAGAATTGCTGCATGAACAGAGCTCAGTGTAAGGTGGCTTGGTTTTTAAGTCGCTGTATAAACAAACGCAATCCGGCTAAAATAAACCCAGCTTAATCTAGGTGACTCGGCTAAATGTTTTAAACCTGTTTCAGCCGTTTTATGAAAGAAGTATAATACACTTTTCCTTGGCAAAAACGCATAATAAATGTTTAAGAACTGTATCACTGTTAGAATATTTGAACTCCAGAATACAAACCTTTCTCGGGGTTGCTAAATAACGTCAGCATTGTTCGTAACACTTGCTCATCTCCCAGTGATGCGGCCACGTGGAGTGGAGATTCTCCGTCCTTGTTCAAAATTTTTGGGTTTAAATGTGACAGCGCCTATAAATATATCGAATATAAATATTACACAGCAGAAGTACTCAGATCTCTTAATTTTTTCATATTTCTCAAACCTGTACAATATTGTGAAAAATATGTATTTTTTACTCGTCATGTTTATAGTTTCGATTCAGTTTTATAAGTGGTGTCTCATTAAAGTGGCTCGTGTTGTGCCCTCTAACTCATGCTGCTGACTCTAAATCAGTAACTTATGCCTTTTTTGTATTTTTTTCACATAACACACCTTGAGGATGTCGCATCTTCCGGTCCGGGCGGCGATGTGCAGCGCCGTGTTACCGTGCTCGTCCACCGCGTCAATCACGTCCCAGCTCTGAGTCTTCACTATCGCGTCAACCAACATTTCTACGAAGGTGTGAAATAAACTATTATACTGTTATATTTATAGATCATCAACTGTAGTTATAGTGCTTGCGGTTTCTTAGATGCCAATCCAAAGTTTTTGTAGCAAAGTTGAAAAGACGTCGAAAAATCGACGTCTATCTAATTTATGAAGGTACTATTTATTTCGAATACATAAACAACCAAATCCGACGTTAACCTGACGTCTTGTCGCAACGTCTTTCGATCATTTTCAATCTGTTCGAAAAGTTTTCCTTCCCTGGCAAATCGCAACGTTGTATAGATGCCGGGGTAATAGAAGGAAAATTATAAAAAAAAACGCACCAACGATTTCGGGAATGCATTTCGGGCTTCGCACACAGGTGTGTAGTACTGTTTCTTTCATGTTGTTTGGTTTATTGAGACTGGATTTGGTGAGGAGAGCGGCGACTACATCCTGATGCCCTTCGTGTGCTGCCAAGTGCATAGATGTGTCACCCTGGGAGTTCTGGCTGTTGATATCTACTCCTGCGTGATCCATGAAATCTCTGAGAACCTGAAGAAAAACAACATGTAAACGGTTGGTGAAAGAAGAAAGCGTATTATTCGAATTTAAGAATCGATAGTTATAAAGAGCTGTTGCTGATGGATTTAATTTTGGCTGATGCATATCAGATATTTTTTTTACTGGGCTTGAAATTTTAAGTTCGCCATGAAATTTTCAATATAAGGTTGAATTTTAATTTTCAGTGCTTTTATTACTTATGAAAACTCTCAGCTTCCGAAAATCACTGTCGACTATGACATCTAAAATCTATGTTATGAATTAATACCATGTAACTGTTTATTGGTACGGTATATGAACTTAATAAAACATGCTTACGCTCATATTGTTATCTCTTGCAGCAATATGGAGAAAGGTATTTCCGTGCTGATCTCTGAGGTCTGCGCTGACCCCCATGGACAGAACGACCTTGATCTTTTCAACGTCCCCTTTTGTCGCAGCCACATGAAGGGGTGACCGACCTTCTGTGAAACTAAAGTGACTTACTCTGGAAACCCTCCTGCCACGGCAGTGCCATTGTCGATACATGTTCAAAATTGTCACCAGCATATCGGCATTGGGAGAATCAATGGCCATATCCCAGATCGATTCTCCGAGTTTATTGGCGGTGTTAAAGTTTGCCCCGTTGGCTATTAGTTCTTTGGCGACTCCTAAATGATTGTTTTTAACAGCAGTCAACAGTGGGGTGTTGCCAAGGTCATCTTCGGCTTCTTTATCTGCGTCATGATCCAAAAGAATATCCACGACCTTGACTCGGCCGATCATGGCAGCGATGTGCAGTGCTGTACTTCCTCCGGCTCTTTTTAAGCTCGTGTCAGCACCATTTTGTAAAAGTATTTTCAAAACCTCCACGTACCCCAAAGCAGAGGCGAGAATAATTGGGACTTCAAACCCAAGTCTTCTTCGGTAATTCACGATCGCATCTCGTTCTTTGTCGTCCTTTGCAAATTTGAGAATTTTCGACGCCAGCTCTGGGTAACCGTACCTGACGGCCCAGTAAAGAGCGGTTGATCCTTTATCGTTTGGTACATTGGGTTTTGCTCCAAGCTCAAGAAGTTTCAGCACTGTGTTGATATGATTCCACCTGGCTGCCCATAATATAGGAGTGTCTTTTTTGTTGTTCTTCATGTTTATTGAATCCGGGTGGTACTTGAAAAACAGACTTATTATATCAGTTTTACCATCTAAGGCCGCTAGGTGAATGGCAGCCAGATGGCGGGGTCTTTGTCCCGGAATAATTTTCATAGTTGCTAATTTCATAAACTCCTCTTTCTTTTGGTAATTTTGGATCAATTTTAAAAAAACCTCAAGAAGATCTAAATCGTTCGTTTCTACCAGCAAATGAAGGCATGTTTTAGATGACTCTGTCTTCTCTGTTTTGACTTTAAATGATGACGCAAGCAATTCGTGGTCTCCCAGATTCATGTAGAAATGAGCAACTTCTCTCTTTTTGATTTCCAAGGCATAGTGCAGCGCTGTTTTTCCCGAATCTTCCCTCATTGCCGAGTGAGCAAGGGTAATGTTGCCTACGTACGATGGCAACTTTTTAACCAAATTCTTACATTTTTCAAGATTTCCTTCACTTGTGGATTTGAATATGGAGTCCCTAAGATTTAAGAGCTCGGATTCATTGACATTGGTTAATGATACGGAGATATCGGCAGCCGTGGCTTCAGAATGGGTTTCTACAATATCAAGCACCGTGTCTTTTGTGATTACAGATTCGATGTCGTCTCCAGTTTCTTTTCGCTTTTCCTGTGCAAAGAATGTGATCAATTTTAAGTATATAAATCTCAAGTTTTATTATAGCATTATATTTCATGTTTAGATATACAGACAAATCATGATATAATAAATTTATTGCCATTGGCATCGTCCCAATGCCTGCACAGTGGCATCTCGGACCGCTTCAAAAAAATAAGCGGTCCTAGACTTTTCAACAAAGCCAAAAATTAAGTTATATGCATCACAAAAATCGGGGAAAGGATGAGGTTCCGTTTAGATCCTTGGATGGTCCTATTTCTGAGGTTTTACTTCAGTTTTCTCGGCACAACTGTCTACCTATACTACAACCGGTTATGGTTGCAACTGCTCATTTGATTCTGAATTCAGCTACTCTTTAACTGAAGTTTCTTCCAATTACAATTACACTTTGGCTCCTCAGCAGCCATTTTTGCTTCTTGGTTGTTTTTCATATCTTACTTATGTTATTGGTTATCTTTTTAAAACATATTAGATAAAAAGATAGTTGTAAAGACACCCAGAGAAACATGAACTACTTGTAATAATTTTTTTCGCAAAAAATGACTAAATTGTTTTAGTCATTTTTTTATTATAACCAAAAATGACATCAGTTAAATAAATTACTTTTTAAAAACTAGTTTATTTTTAGTCAGTTCTTTATTCAGACCTAAAAGGATTATAACTTGGTTAAGCCCCTCCTCCCACCCCTCTCCAAAGTCCGTGTCTTTTATGTGCGCAGTTATATGAAGGGTGTAAACTACACTTGTCTTGATTTCACAACTAGTCCCATCGGAATGGGGTAGAACTGAGGCTTGGGTGAATCACAAATAAAGTGGCAGAAGAAAAACGTAATACGTGAGATAACAGCATGCGGTTCTTGTTTTCACATTGCACATGCCATTCCATGTCAACAGTTTTCAATGCCCTGCCCCAAAACATATTATTTCAGCTTTCAAGTATGAAATGCAACTTTACTATAACAGGAAATTTTGTTTCGTTTTTAATGCTATTTTCTTCTGTGTTTTGTGAGCTCGAAATGAACCTGATCTAAGACTTTTAAGTTAACAAGTTGTACAATCATCAGTAGATTTTGAATCACGACAAATGCTGTAAAAACTTTCTAGGTATAAAATTGGCTGTAAATTGAACTTGCTTTTAAAACCCCATTCTTTCACTTTGAAGTTGTGTTGAAAACAAGCCTATTTTGAAATAAAGAATCCAACAATCGAGCCCCTGAATCAGTAAATGAAAAAGAACTCCCCTGAGACCAGATCACTCTGGGACAAAAAGGTCCAGGTTAAAATGCGGTGTTTTAATGCATAAACAAGACCTGCACCTCCCCCCACCCCCCGTTTTTTTATTAGACTTTGTGAATAAACAGCAATGTACTCCCCCTTATGGTTTCTAGGATAACTTCTTGTTTTATCCCTGTTCAAATTTGAGATATTTCTCTCGCTATGAATTTGAAAGGGTAAATATTGCATTGTGTTTAAGTGTACTTCTAAACATCGGCGCAGCTTGGGTAATTTTTACCCTTTATCAGTTTTAAAATATTGCCATAATAGGCTGTACCTTTTATCGCAAAAAAAGAATATAATAAAAATAAATAAATAATAATTGCGCTTTTGTCAAAGTCATCTGTACACACTCTCCATAACAACCGGTGTACCTACTGTACATTTGGTACTTCTGTTTTTCTCGAATATAAATAAAAAATCTTACCTCAGTTTTAAGAAAAGCTTTATAATCACCGTCTAAGTTCGGATTTGTGGGGTCGAGATCCATAACTGTCAGTGGTCAGCAGAAAATCCGCCTAAATCGTTCCTTCTTTATCTGGTTAATTGGAAATAAATCCCGCCGAAATACAGAGAATTGTTTACAACATTTGCTTAACCACAGAAGCTTCCTTTGCCACATGCAAGTTAAGTTATTTATGAATAATGCACGCCCTTGGATAATTACATCAAAATTATACATTGGTTTACAGTACCGCGGGCATGTTTAGGCTGAATCGAAACCCCCTGAAATTGACATGCTATGAAAGTATCAAATCACGACCTGTGCGACTTGTTTTTTTTCTGTGACCAACTCAATAGTTTCTTCTAAGTCAAGAAAAGTACTTTCTTCCGCATTTCATTTAATATTTATTTATTAATAATTTGATTTCACCAACCTACACACAGTAACAAGCACATAAGCAATTTGGGTGGTTGTGACTGGACCGTTTTCGCTGACGAGTAGCGAAAATTAACTTGGGCCACTTTGAAATTCACAGTCCTTTTTAAAAATTGTTAAAAACCATTCTAAATTCCCGGCTGCATCAAAACTCTAAGTAACGCAGCTCTGGTAACCGATATCCCATTCAACATCCTGACGCCAATAAAACTTCGGTTTGAGGTTGTTACAGTGACCGGGCCAAATCGCAACACTACATCCGGTTGTAATTTGGTTTTGATTTGTCGTAGCCATAGATCAACGTCTTTGACACAACATTGAATATACTCTGGATAAGAAATCATGTGAAGACGTTAATTTTGGTTGATTTTTTGCCATACCCGAATTTTTATCATGTAGATTTCCATAATCAAAGTCAACCCGACGTCAATGGAACGTCAAAATGTTTACTGGGATGGACAAATTATAATAACGTGATAAGCATTAATAACAAACCTTTGGGGTATAGAAAAATTGAATTCGTTTGGCGAGTGCATTTTTAAGTGGAAATAAATAAAATAAATAAATAAAATAATATGTAAACGATTAAAGAGAAATAGCTAGTGTGTCAAATATTCATAATTTACATCGCCAATTCCCTACTTCATTGTTTTTTTTTTTTTTTTTTTGCCGTCACCTCCCCCTCCCCCTCCTTCTCCCATATACAACACGCGAAGAATGACCCTGCTGCTGTTGGTACAAGATCGTTACGACATTAAGTCAATTAAAGATAATGACGCTATTAAAATTTATTAATTATGAAAGTCTACATGACTAAAAGCCGGGGATGGCTAAAATGGCGTCCATACCAAATGACCACCAGTTAAAACACCACCGGTCATATGACCACGGGACAAATAAAAAAAAAACGACCATTTGTCCACCACAGGTCAAAAGTTAACAACTTTTCAATGCTGATCAGAACGCAGCGGCGATAGATGTTGCAGTTGTTTGTTACCTAAACGCCGGTTAATGTCCTGAGACCAAGCATACTTTGACTTATTCGAGTAAGCATGAAGACATTTTCTTACTGGTAAACAGCACTTGTGAATATGTTTATATTTAATGCCCATGATGTATTCACCCTCAAATATACTTGAAGTAGGGGTCAGGTATTGATTTGCTGATACATTTATTTTGATAAGTGGAAAATGAAGCATTTATACGCAGTGTATTTGTCTACATTATTCTCACAAAATCAGGGATCCAAGATGCCGTGGCACTTATTACATACACCACTGTTTAAAAACTGAAGTCTTGTTTTTTTTTTCAACAGCACATATTTTACAAAGCATGACTTTGCACTACAACGCCCCCTCCCCCTCCAAAAAAAACCCCTTTTGTTTTATTCGTTAAAAGGCATACGTTCATTTACCTTTAATAATTTCCATAGCAACCACGTATCCAGTCCTTTTATTTTGTTAGATTCTGCACGTACTAAAATCCTTTTATTTTCTGTTCACTTATTCCTGAAAAATTTGTTACTGTTTAGTCTTGATTCAAAATATCTGGAGGCATAAACAGTACTGTTCTGACATTTATCTGCTAAACCCACAACAAACAAGCCCTCCATACCTCATTCGTTTCTTTTATTATTGTCCTTTTATGCATCGAATTATTTCAACAGGTCTACATAATCAGTCAATAAATATCCATAGCCATTGATCCTCAATCATTGATCCTACTGCACCTGCTTGTCCAGATTTGGAGTAATGAATAAATCTATCCCACATATAGGAGTGCGCAAGGGATCAGGGTTCAGTTTTACTCAATAAATGAATGCGTAATGTTAATGTCTTTGTTTAGAATGATCCACTGTAAAATTTGAAATATTATTAACACCATTATTTATGATAGTCTGAAACTGTGCTTTGGACTGCATTTTCCCAAAATATTTCGTTTCTTAACTTCAAGCAAGGCTAGGAAAATAATATCAACTACTAAAATTGTCTCAACTCATAACCATTTAAAATTTTAAAAACATTTGTTTCGGTCTTTGTGAAATGTTGTTTTAATGTTTATTGCTGAATTAAGGTGTCGTTATTATTTTAAAAATTCTAAATTGCAGTTTTATATACATATCTACCAGAAAATTTTAATTCAGTCTAATTCTCATGGTTCAATCAAAGAATTATAAATTGAAGTCTTCTCTTTCTGGTATTAAGCATTAAGATTTGACATTGTGATTAAGTGAGGACAAAAATCTATTGACCAATTGGCATGTTTCTATGACAACTCAAATTCCAACATTCTGCCAAATAATAATGGAAATACAATGGTGTAAGAATGCGCAGTGAGGAACGCCAAAAACAAATTAAGTCCTGCCTGATTTTTCGAGTAGTAATGATCAAAGCTACTAAGTGCTCGATTCCCAGCCGAAGGAGTGTGACTTTCGGCCCAACTAACCAAGTGCACTTTTCTTACTTGGCTGATTATGAACTACCGTTTCCTCTTTTATTCCTTCATTTTTTCATGTCAATAAATAATGCATAGTGATATCAAAATTAAACTGGTGATATCAGAAATGGAAATAATTGCATCAAAAATTAATAAATTATTTGATTACATATCACATATTTAATTCTTTTATACCAAATATTGTTTCAATGATATCAAGGGCTTATGTCTCGGTAGCACATAGTCGGGGTCATTAATCAAATCTCTATGTCAATAACAATATAAATATTTCTTATATTAAATACTTTGCCCATTCTTTATATCAGGAAGTAATTTTTGATATAAGCAATTCGTTTTTAAATACAAAAAAGTAAAATGGAAGTTTTACGTAATGGGCAAGTGTATTTTCCTTTGAAGTACTTATTTATTCAATAATTAAATCAAAATAAAAATTAATTTATCGGTTTAAAAACTCTCATTCATTGAATTATTGTTATTCTAAATAGACTTTTATTGATATTAGAAAATATTTATATTTTCAAGAATTCATCTATGGCTATTAGAAATTCGATTTCTGATATCACTAATTGAATTATTGATATCAAATATTCAATTCACGATATCATTGAAGCTTCTGAACGTATTTTCAGATGTGTGAATATAAAACAAAGCCACAATTTTGGAAGTTATTATAAAGGAAACAATACCGGTAGGATGGGTGGGTCAGGTAATTTTCAAATATCACAATTAAAATCTTCAGCAAAATTTTAGCACATTTTATTTCCAACTGAACTACCTTTTTTCAAACCTGACTGAGAGTAACTGCATGCAAGAGAGGGATATTGTATTGAGTCAAATTCAGCAGTGGTGTAGGATTGGATGTGGTCTTATCCAATCACATCATAAAGACTGCTTTAAAGTGCTGATCACCATTCAACCGTTTTTATCATTTCGTAAAAATGCCATCATTACAGTATCCACAAATAAATGTGACAACGACATTCCATCGAAATGAAAATAGCTTACAGTAGTATTTCTTGAAACCAAGGATGTTTTTTGGAAGCAACCAGTATTTTTTAGGCAAGGACTTTCTTTTGGTTTATTTTTTTCCTTTTACGATAATTTGAGATATTCAGCCAAACAGAGAAAAGAGGATTGTTAAGTCCTCTCCTTGACTTGATGAGTGAAATTTATTACTTGTTGTTTAAACTTCGTTCTAATGTCAAAAATGCTGAATTATCTATTTACATAAATATAAAACATCTTGAATTTTATTTAAATCATTGAACTGCAAAATTAGGACTTAACGTTCAACACTGCCTATTTAACAACACAGTTGTTATTATGTCCGGTGTAACAGGCTATCTTACCTTACCCCGTGAACAGTCCCTCCCCCTCCTTTGAGGAAGCTATACAAGGATATCTCCCCCTCTAGTATATTTAGCACACACCCCCAATCCCTCCCCAGGAACATTTTTGCACGTATACGTATTTTGAAAGTATTTGTTCGTGTGAATAAATCGACTCAGTTAAACTGTATAAACCTTCTTAACTATTTATTGGCTAAATTCAACATAATACAAACAAACATACAAAAAGGCATCATTGATAAGAAAATGCTTATTTTCCTCTCAACATCCTTTTAAGCATTTTATAGAGCCCTGGTGGATACTCCTGATCGCTAAGATTATCATAAATAACATCCAAATTATCCAGGAAGCCTTTCTTGTATGTTCAACTTTACCTTCCTTTTAGAAAGTGATACCAATGGGGGAAGGGGGGGGGGGGCAAAACATACCAGGTGGTGGGGGGGTGAGGGTAGATAGACTAGTCTAGTTTCCACCACCCCCCCCCCCCCCCCGTGATGACTACTATGATTGAAACAAGGTGGTAGTTGAACGCAGCAAGCGATTTATTGGCTGACATATTAAGTAATGACTTGCTGTGTCGTTCTTATGTAAGAAGTTAACCATAAATAATCGTTAAAGTTTAAAATAAAATAAAATAAACAACTGGTCTATTTATGGTCGGTGCATTGCCGTTTATTATCCCCCGCCGCCCTAGCCGGGGGCGGGGGATATAGAAACGCCTCATGCCCGTCCGTCCGTCGGTCCGTCCGTTAGCAATCCTCTTTGTCCAGGCTGTATCCTTGTTACTATTGACTGTAGACCAATAACACCCTACAGGTAGAAAGTATATAAAGTGTAGCTATGTAATATTAGGTTATTTTTTATTTTTTAAAAATGTAATTTTGGCGATTTTTTTTTTGAAAGTTTGGACTTTGTCTTTTTTAGAACAAGTTTTTCCAGGCTGTATCTTTGTTACTATTCATCGTAGACAAATAAAACGCTAAGATAGAAAGTTTATAAAGTGTAGTTGTGCAATGTTGGATTATGTTTTTTATTTCTTTAAAAAAGTGTAATTATGGCGATTTTTCTCAATTTAGACTTTGTTGTATTTCAGACAAGTTTGTCCAGGCTGTATCTTTGTTACTATTCACCGTAGACCAATAAAACACTACAGGTAGAAAGCATATAATGTGTAGTTGTGCAATGTCAGGTTGTTATTTTTTTTCGTTTTTATTTAAATGTAATTTTGGCGATTTTTTGAAAATTTGGACTTTGCTGTTTTTCCAGGCTGTATCTTTGTTACTAGTCACCGTAGACCAATAAAACTCTACAGCTGTAGTGAAGTTGTGCAAAGTCGGGTTATACGTCTGTTCTGTGATAAAGTTCGAGAGCTTACCAGCTTAAATTCCCTTCTGTCATTTGTGGTGACTTCAACCTAGATATAGTGCAACGGGAAAAACTTTCTCAAATGATGTCAACGTTCAATCTAAAGCACCGAGACTTTGGTCCGACTCATGAGCACGGCGGCTATCTTGATTTAATTTTCAGTTCACGTCCTGTGGCCGATATTGCTACCTTCCCCGTATGTTATACAGACCAACAGTACCTCTACATGTTGATATAAACTAGTCCACAAGCTATGACTTTGCCATGGTAGGAAATGCTTCGTATTTATTAACTTCCATTTCTGTTAAATTACCCTTCTTACTCAAAGTAACAAGTTTGTTGCGAACAAAGCAAGGCGTAAGCATGCAAAAGAAGAAAATACTTGTTGTAACTGTGTTTATCCAGGCCATATATCTTTGGAACTATTCATCGTTCACTATGCCTTAAGGGAAGAAAATATATATAGCGTAGATGGGCGCGGCGGGGGATGTGCAATTCACGATTGTCTTGTGTGATATGTATAAAACTGCTGATCTACTCCCCAGTAGAAACAACACTTTTGCGTATATCTTGAAATTTTAGAAAGGACATAGCCAAGTGAATCAGCAAAGCTGTTATATTTAAAAATATAACTGACGTTACTGGTAAATGAACACGATAAGACAGTTCAAATTTATGCAGAAGTGGACTACAGAGACGCTGGAGTGGCGTCAGTTAAATTCTGGGCACACTATCCGATCATTCACACCTCTGTATGACTGCTGTCGCTCTTTGTGGTAACTTAAATGTTGGATTCTTTTTCTACCCTTACATCTACATACATTGGGGTACATATCAATTAATTACATTTTTCTCCTAACATTATAGCGTTGCCATAGCGTATTTGCTGTTAAGCGATCTCTTTTTTAATACTTCTGGGATATCTCTTTCTACTTTTGCCCTACTCAAATTACGGTTATATATATCTCACATACAAAACGCACGGCATCTCGAAGATCAGATAAATTGGACCTGATATGACTGAAGGGCGCTGCTCTGGTCATGTTGAAACGGTTTGTTCTTTCTCAGAGAACATGTAGCTTAAAGCAAGGTATTGCCGTCCAAGCTAACCTGGAACACATAATATTTGTATTTGAGGATGCCACAAAATGGTGCTAGTATCGAGGAAGTAAAACGCTTCAAAGACTTCTGACTGAAATTGTTGACGCGGCATGCAAGAAGGTTAGTATGTTTTGGCCAACAAGGTACTGGCTCTGACAACAAATAAAAACAGATTAGTGGCTACATCCCGTTTCAAGTTAAGAACTGCCACTGCTACTAAGGCAGTTGAAAGCAAAAGCACCCGTAGGGATACGGAAGAGCTGCAGTCAATTGCGAAAGGTAATCATCTCAACAAATAGACAGTGATTCCAAACAAGCCAGTATATCACCAGGAGCAGACACGACCAAAAAGGATAGACAAGGAGTAACAGATTATCAGTTTTATACCTTTAGCAAACAAAAGGCATCCCAGAGAGATGGAAATGGCTGATGTTTTAAAAGTCTTACTTACCCAGCTCATGAAGCTCCTTTAGACTTCAGCTCTGTGAAAAAACGGTCTGTGGTGACATGGTTACAGACTTGTTGGATATGTAATTAGTCGACAAGATGAGTCGAAATTTCTAAATGCGGTCCTTTCGCGTGGGCAACTCACGTATACTAAAAAGGCTACAGCGCCTCTTAACCTCTTCTGTTCATCCTAGACTTTTTTCTTTTGGAAGCAGCAAAAAAAATTCTTAGTACTAGGTAGATTGCAAATTTTACCCTTTTTAGCTCCTATTTAACAGAAGCCTGCAACTGGCAATCTCACCGCACTCAGTGGATGAGGTAAGATCAACATGTAACAAACTGGAGTCCGTCGCGAAGAAATGTGTTATTGAGTTCGACTGCAGTTTACTACCCTTGCAGATCCGTCATTACAGACAACAGTGCATCACCAGTGGTAGTCATTCTTCTTCCACCGTAGTGTAACGGACTGCATAGTGAGGTACGGGGTCAAAATGAGATAAGGCCAGATCTTAATTTTGTTCCATGGCCGGATACAAATACATATCTGAATAGGCAACTAACCTGCAGCGTCTTCCTTATCCAAGCCAGGGAACACCAGCTTGAACGCAACGGAGGTACTTTGTTTGCTGTGCCTCATTGTTTCAGATAGTTCAAACCAGGGCAACTCAGTGGAATATGCAGAACATGCAAAGTGGACCTTCTAAGCATCAATCCCGAGTGGCCACGGGGTCGCCATGCGTTTCCGTGACTCTTTAACATGACCCCTACCAGCGGAGAGCTAAATAATAGCCCCTTTTTTAATCAAACTCGAGGTGAAAAATTCTGAAACAACCCTCTTTTCCGGAAAACGCAGAACACTGAACGAAAATTACCCCCCCCCTTATTAGCGAAATTTCTCCTCGTTTTTTTTTTCTTTTTTGGACAGGCATGGAACTACATTTTATACCAAGTGGCCCGGGGCATCAGTGCTCCAAAAGTAATAGATTTATCCCCTTCATATCATCATGTAGTATGACACAGTAAGAACTACAGAAACATCCACCCGTTCCTCGATCTATCAGTGTTTGAGATGGATTCAAATGTGTACAATTAAATGAAAGAGATATAACCAAAAACGAATCTAAGATACCGTTAATCCTTTCAGTTGTAGTTATCTTAGGTGTTTATTTTCTTAACACTCATTTTTATGAGTAAAATATCCTGTAGACATAGAAGCCATCACTATAGGTTTTCCATTGTGTTTAACTTTGGTTATCCTGATTCATAATAGACATTTTGCGGGAAATTCCCGCAAAGTAAATCTTGAACGGGTTCCCCTGTTAGTATATGTACAGTGCGTTGTCAACCAACCGACCAATCAGTGTCGTTGAAGTGCCAGTCATGTGATCGAACCGTACCCAACTTATCGGGCACCACTATCCCAATTGATTGGGAGGTGGGTGGGTACAATTCAAGTGATGGCCCCTACGTCTACAAGATATTTTATTAATAAAAATGAGTATTAAGAAATGAAAAACTTCAGCTTGTAGACTACGAAGCCATCACAATGAGAGACTAGAACTAGCAGTGGGAATTGAACACCAAATGCACACGAAGTGGTTGACACGCTGTCCACAAGACAGTGTTCCGGAAAGGCAGAAATAAAAGAACTTGAATTTAGTTCAGTGGGGTCTCACCGGGAACCGCAAATTCCATAACAAATAACAACATCATTAATAACGTTATATGCTCGAACCCAAGTACCGACAGAATGATACGAGCTTATGTCCGCCCTTTTTCATCTCAAAAGAGGCGATATGTGTCACTAGTAGCTGAATGCGGCTTTAATAATGTGCACCGACCCGTCACATTGCACTCTGAACCATGTGCAAAACGGCACTCTCAAAACACAACCATGGTACACGACGCAAATGTACCGGGCCGACACAACGCCATTCATGTGACGAAAATAATAACACCGAAGCCGATGTACTGATGATCAAACAACAACTAGAAGAGAGTCTTTTTGGTTGTCTTCTTCTTCTTCTTGAAGCTCTTCTTCCAGCCAGATTGCTGCAAGAAGAGGGACTCACATGAATCAGTGATTCAGCAGCAAAGAACTGACCAAGACTACGTAAATTAGTTAACGTATCAGTTGTGTACTCTTATAAATAGTTTTTAATAAAGGTGTTTGGAGAGGTCCAACAGCCTACTCGCAGCAAATCTCACACTGACACACCATTGCACTTCGCAAAGAGTGTACTGCGTAGGCTTTAACTGACAACCTCTTTTACCCAGAAAAGACGGTAATGGTTTAGAACCACCTCCTCAAATGAACCATTAACTTGACTGATGCAGTTTTTCAACGCATGTATTTCCCCTCGGCGCTTACCCGACGCCAGCGCGACGAGCAAAACACACTTCAATGTAAGTAGCTTGTCTGAAATAATAGAGTGGAAAAGTGTGATATTTCAAAACCAGGGACAAGAACTGTTCTGTCGGCCCGCGGATGCTCCAGTTGAAAGGACCTGAGCAAAACCGCCAATACATCACAGCCAGCAAATCTTAATCAGAAGAGCGCTTTAGGATAAACGTGAGAGCTGAGTGGAGTGTCAAACTAGATCTGGTCTGAAAAAGGCTAAGAAAGAAATCAGCCACTGCCACCGCCTTGACCGCCACAGGATCGATGCCTCTATCATCACACCATGCCTCAAAAATTCGCCAGTGCGACAAATTGACTTTATACGTGGAATTTTTGTAAACCTCTCAATCTTATAAATCGCTCTCTGAGAAAAGCGCTTGTTCTTCGTGAAGAAAGTGACCCACCACAAATTGAGCTGAAACAATTTGGGTGAGAATAATCTAAATGAGGCTGCCACAGACTGCCATACTCCAGGGGAATTGGAAAACTCTTGACGCACGGTTATCGCATCAGCAAAGGAAACAACACCAGTCCTGAAAGAGCGGGGGCCACAAGCAAAAGATGTCTTGGTCTCTTCTTCTTCATGAGCACTTTCAACATTAGTGAGACAGTGGAAACGCGAACAACACTGCTGCAAACGGCAAACCAACGCCTCGATCGCTAATGTTGCTAAGTCCGGATGCGGAGAAATGTACACAGGGAGGCGATGACTGAGCAGGTTCGCGAAGACGTCAACCTGAGGCAGTCCCTGAGCCGGCTGTCTAACGACTCCTTTCAGCCTTTTCACCTGGGGAGTGGATGCCGGTGAAGATCCCGGTCGCTTCTTGGTCGCAGGCGTGGGAGGCACGGCGGACGCTCTCTCTCTCTCTCTCTCTCTCTCTCTCTCTCTCTCTCTCTCTCTCTCTCTCTGCCTGAGTCTGCTGCTGTGCGGGGTTAAAGCTTTTCGCATCTTGGAACTTCACCCTGGCTGCCTTGATTGCCTCTTTTAACAAATCGGGAGGAGATCTAATTGGCCGTCCATTTGCGCAAATTGAACTTTCCGAACATCTTCTGTATTTGAATGCAAAAACGCTTGGTTACGTCTCAGTACGACTAACGAGGTTGGCAGATAAGCATTCACTTTAAGCAGAGCGGATGATGCTGCCACCACAGAATCAAAAACACGAGCAAACAGTGAATATGTCTCTGGTTAATAAAATTTCGCATAGTTTGGAAGGTCGCATCCTGGAACGAATCTACAGTCCCGTTCGCCAGAGGTACGCTTGACTCCTGTTTAATATTGGGTAGCCATGCCCCATGTTTGGCAGGATAGGCCAGAGGTTGCATCTGCAACACCCCGTGCATGCATTGGTCGCCACGTTTGCCCAAGTTACAGGGCTACAGTTGTTACCTTAGAAGGTGGTTAAAATACCAGACGAGACTTTTTAAATACTTAACATTGTATAAAAGTATTGAAAACAGTGAAAATCCGGTTAGCTACGTTAACACGTGATCGAGACCCGTCACAAGCGATCCGTGAGGCGCATCACCCAACAGTGTCACCGCAGCGAGTAACAGGTGATCGAGTCGCTGCACACATGACATAACACTGTGCTGATCCGTCACAGCCACGGGTCATAACAGAAACGACCAGTCATGTGGACACCCCCCCCCGCAGTGACGGCCCTACAGTGACGAGTCGCCACAATCACAACTCGGCACTTGCAGGACACGTGTCAGCAGCGCTCTGTCGCATGATCGACACGTCACTTTCCTGGCGGTAGCATCGAGCATCTGTTACATGCCGAACATCAAGTGACTGATTGGGAACTGCCATGGTCGTGACAGTGGCGAGCCGAGATGAGTGAGCCAGTGTCATCGTCACAGCCCACGTGATCGCGACATGCCAGATCGACACAGCATGATACTGCCGTAGTCATGACAGCAGCGTATAAGCAACAGACACTGCAGTGTGGCAGGTCGCTGGTGTTATGACACTGACATGCACTTGACCATGTGATCGTACGTGTGAGGTAACAGGTGTGTTTCACGCAAGAAATGATACAAAAACAACGCTTGCAAGATTAATACAAATAGCGAGAGTGTTTGTAATTTTGCAAGGAAATTTGCCACAATACCGGCCATGTGTATAATTTAACTGCGTGCCAAACAACCCTACAATGCCCTAATGCTAACAGAAGGGTTGGAGGAAAGTTGAAGCTTTCCTGTTATCAGAGCCGACTTGATGCAGGCTATTTGCTGACCATGAGAGAAACCTTCAAGATAGGATTTTTGAGCAAATCGCTCGAAAATCACATCACTGTAAATTACCTGTAACCCACACTTAAGTTCTTGATCACCAGGAAGCATTTACCGAACAAAACCCGGTTTGATAAATCTCAGAACTACCACGTGTAGGAATCAACAAAGTCAGCAAACTTAATCCATAAACCAGTCAATATGAAACTTACAGTATACATTACGATACTATCTAAGATAAATGCATTTCAAACAAAGTAACAGGGGGAACCCTTTCAAGATTTACTTTGTGGTAATGCCCCTAAATTCCTATTGTGGATCGTTAAACAGAATGGAAAGCCCATAGTGATGGTTTCTACGTCTACAAGCCGATATTTTCTAAATTAAAATTTTCAAAATGTAAGCCAGCAGCTTTAAAAATACGTTGAGGAGCAGAGTTCCCCAGTTCTTTGTAGCTATTCTAGAATCTGAGCCGTCTATTCTAACTATTTTTGTTTCTCTTTCTATTTAGTTTCATCAGTAAATGTTAATGAACTTTTTGAAATTCGCTTGAATATGCTAGTATGAAAAGTCAACTTTTAGATTTTTGCAAAATTATCCAAGTCTTAGATTTTCTGTTCCTTCCGCTTGCTTGCTAGCTAGCAGTATTTTATCAAGTAGCATATATATCAAATAATAATATATACTTTAAGCTGAGAAAGGTAGCTAGCTGGACCTCACATGACCCGTTGTTAGACTTTTTACAGATTGTCTGCTTGTCCGACTTGCTAACTAAATGACAAAAATATTATCTGTTTAATCTGTTCATCAACTGTTTCTTTTGTTGGTCAACTTGATCTGATCACAGAAAAGATATTTCAAGCAATATATCGAATAGATCGTTATACTAGTTCATGAAACTTTGCTATTTCGCTCCGGCGTTCGGGGCATGTGATGAGATATGTTGCGGAATTAAAGAAGAAAGCAGCATGAAACTCTTTCAGTTTGGATATGTAGCTTCTCCCAATTCGGCTTTCTATTAAACTCCTTGTCCTCCTTGTACGAAATCATCGACAAAGACAGTTACACGTGCGCAAAGCCTTCTAGGCTTCCGGATGATATATATAAGTAGCATCTTAAGGTCTATTCACTCAGCCTGGGTCAATACTCAAAAGGAAAAGTCTTTTTGATTTTACAAACAAGTTTTTTCCTTTGACGTATAAGGGAAATGTCTTAAGATCTTAACGAAAAGTCCTTAAGGAACGAGAAAAATTACTTATCAGATAACCAACCCTTATTTTTATTTGCCATATTATTGTTGTGCCATAAACTAAACATTCTTCCTGCCTGTATTACATTGAATGCAGGATATTAAAATGCTCTAGTTAAAAAATAATTGCTCGTTTACGTAGTTTCGAGCATTAAAGCATTTGAGTTCTGTCCATTCGGAAAACGCCTTGAGCTTTCAAGGATAATTCCGTGAGCAAGATTTATCCTTAAGCTTTTTTCCCTTATGACTTTAACTTATCGAGACCTCTGCTGGTGAAGAAGCCGGTGCCCATTTTTTCTTTTTTTTTTCTTTTTTAAACATTCGCTGGAGATCAGCGTTCAACGGGGAAAGATGTTGCCATACATCAACGAATTTTAAACAAAACTAGGTTGTTGTTCTACAGCCAGTCTCATTAGAGGTCAGCTGCTTTACAACAAGGAAGAAAACCGGGCATGCTCACCAGCAAGCCTCGTTGACAAACCACCGGCCCCGAGTAATCCATGAGTCCTTGATCTTTGGACTGTCTCCGCAGAATTTTGTGTTCTGTAACTTCGGTCCCAGTTTCGACTTTAACGTTGGAGAGGAAACACAAAAATAGTTATATCTTTTTCTCTTCTAAAGAACTTAAAGTGTACATCATAATTTCTTTTAAAATTTAGAAGACATAGAAGCAATATTGCAGGAGGCACCGCATTTTGGATTATGTGGCTATATGTTTTGTTTGTAAGTCATATAACCATGAGGTTATGAGAATTTCTATAGTATTGTTATGACTGGACAGCGTACTAACAATAAACTTGCGTTAATGCTCCTCTCGGATATCTACAAATATTTTTCAAATTATACGATTGCTCTCTGCGACACTTTTCCAATATTGCATGACTGTGTAAAGAAGTGCCAAGATACCTGGATTATTTACGTAATCCTGGCAAAAACACGTAAGCCGTATTCCGTGTGGTCACTGATTATAAGACGCCCTCACCATTCTAGTGGCTGCCTACTATGCCTATTTACATGTGGCACTGCACTTGCCTCTCGTTTCTTATCATGCAATCTGACAAGGAAGATTAAATCCGGATTTTGTTTGTACAAGTACTGTGTATGCTGAGAGGGGGTGGACTCTCTAATACCACACAGGCCGTATAGAATGTAACCGTTGTTAATGGAATGCCCTACCCATTGCTTGATACAAATTTTGACCCTGATGAAAAGGGTCACTTGTCATTCCAGTTAAAAGTATGCGATATCGAAAAGAGGGGTATTTCTTAGAATCCCCATTTCATGTGGACACTCACAAGATGATTAAACAGATACACGAGGGAAGTGATAAGGAAATGGCACAGCAATATCCTGTGCGTTAAATGGCAAACGGTCTATATAGTTCCAGGCTCCTTCCTCCACAGAGTCCGGTTTGGAGAGGTGGCGGGACTAAAGTCACTCGGGACTAAAGGTTATGAGCTTTGCTTGTGCGATAATGTAACTTTTTGCTGTTCTGTAAAAACTGTAAAAGATAAACTTACAGTGATGCATACACCAACGGGCTAGACCTGACTTTTAATATTGATAATTGATAATATAAATATTTTTTATAAGTGAAACAGAAACACTGTTTTCGTGTTAGCTTTTCAACTGTTTAAACTTGACACTGGTTACAGAACACATTTGCGGGGTACGGTCTAATGGTGAAGGACGCATGGATTCCTTGAGCCGGTCGTTCAAAAGCCACTTTCTTCGATGGCTCAGTCTGTTGTGTATAACTTTTTGCTCCTCATATCCAATGGGATTCCTCGAAAATAATATTCATAAAAGAGTAAATTCTTTATAAATATATTCAACAGCCGATTTCTACGGCGGTTCGGTCTGTTGCGTATAACAATTTTTACCCAGAGACCAACTGGTGTATCCTCGAAAATAGTACTTATGAACTGAGTGACCACACTTTTTAAATTATCCATCCGCTCCGTGTTAAGACATCACAGATTTAGTCCCTTGGAGGTCTGCTATTTTATAACAACGCTCTTACCGGTCTTTTTTGTGGTTTCTCAATTTGTATAGCCTCTCGAAACTGTTAAGACATCTGACAGCTTAAAAGATAAATGCCGACAACAAAAATGTTTTTATTTAAGTCTCTTTACTTCTACATCCTAATTTGCGTTATCATATGTTTTCTTAATCTGGAGAAAGTGTCAAGTGCCGAACCAATAACAACTGGCATAGCCGTTGGTGCAGCGATCACTTTCTCTGCATTGTTGGCCAGTTACGATGTCGTAAAGTGCAGTATTTACGAATGTTGCGACAAAACTTGGTTATCCCCTAATATTACTGGTGAGAAAAGATTTTTCATACCCACCTTTCCAAAGGCCCACAACTGCTTTTTCCGTGCCAATTAGAAATACCAGAGGGTGTAATACCTTTTTGGACAAAGCTGTAAGCGGATTTGCACTTAGACTTTTGGCGAAAAATTTTTGCGTTACGACCGACGTCTAAATGATAAAAACAAAACAAAAAAAAGTGGCAAAAAAAATTAGCAAAATTCCCTTCTGCCAGAAAAGTATTCACAAATTTTAAAAATAAAAATGTCTGTTAACAGGGTTCGCGTTGGCGAGGTTTTTGTCCACCTTTTGGGCATTTTTTTTTTCGAAATGACTCACTTTTTCGGAACCCACCGAGTTTTTGTGGACCTAACTGAGTCACACTTTCCCTTTTTGACTCACTTTCCCGAGAACCCAGCGCGAACCTTGCCTGTTAACGAGCCTTTGTATTTTATTCTTAAACGTTAATGTATTGTTTTGTAATACTTTTTAATGTTTTTGGTTGTCTGCATTGCATTTTAATGACCCTGTGGCCCATTTCCAGTAACGAACCGCTCTTTGTTTTCTTCCACCATGCTATATGATTTTCTTTCCAGCCGCATGCATCGGCACTTGACTAGTCGAGCGTGCTCTGTAATATCTGTGCTATGCAATTCCTGCCAAAAATTGCAGTCCAAAACAAACCTCACCCGCCGTATTCATAGAAGTTAATTGCACAGTTAATTGTACCTCCAAAAGCGTAATTCAGTTGAGTCCTGATAATTTGATCATACTTTAACCTAGCAAACTTCTGTCGAAACACAGCTACATTGGAATTGCAAACTGGCCGCTGGCCTTTACTAGTTAGAAACACTAGAATTCCTCATGTGCTCATGAGTGGCCAAGGTAATAAAAGTCTCTATTAATAGGTCTATCGCCTCGGTAGTTTATTCTTAGCCCTTTATGTATTGTTTTGTAGTACTTTTTGAGCGGCTTTTAGTCCAGTCGACTATCTTCGGTGGGCTATACTAATCACTTGTAGGTGTCGGTCGTCCGGTATGTGTGTATAAACAATTTTTAGGCCCCAACCGTTCGGACTGGGGCCTATATGTTGGGGGGGGGGGGTCCGTCTGTCCGTCATCGCCTTATACCCCTTTGAATTTGGGGCGGTTGGGGCCTGCTCGTGTTTCACAAATACTTACTTGTTCAAAATGCTTCTCTTCCTGCATCAGCCTTTTGTTTTGTTTGGCAATTTGACCAAAGTATTGACCAAAAAACAGTCAAATTGTAAAAAAGCGTAATTTGCTCCCACTTGATTGTTCACCAGTCGCTTCACCAGTTGCCTCGGTAATTCCAGTGGTAATGCGTTGGACAGATAATCGGTTGAGAATTGGTTTGCGTTGTCCCTTGCGTTGAAGCAAGAGTTTGAGAGTGATTTCAAGTCCCATTCAGGAGTCAATGTATTTTTTGTGTGTGTTTTGCTTACCTGGGTTTTCAGCTGAGCCCCGACCGAAGACATCGAGCCACGGCCTGGAACTTCAGGCATTTCTGTTATTTTTACCCCGTTTGAGTTTCTCAGGAAAAGTGTACGTCAAATGTTCAGTAGCAACATGCACCTAGCTTATATTGTGCTCTCATCCATTCATTACTTGAGTTAAAAAAAAAACAAATCCATATTGCTTTTCACAATATGCGTCACGCATAATAAGTATCTCAACCACTTGCTATTCACTTGGGTTCAAAATGTACATGGATTAAGGGAGTTGTGGAAGGTGCAGTGGGGGAGGTAAAAACTGCGACTGGTCCATTGCATGTGTGCTATCCAGGGTAGGTATTATACATTGCCGTACTGAGTAACACACCTCTTGAAAAGTTTTGTCAATTGGTTGTTTATGTTTTTGTTAGTTTTACATTTTGGTTATGATTGACATTTCACCGAAAAGGCTTGCAGATAAAGACCAATCTTTGATTTGAAAAAAGTGTCACTCACTGAACTGACATTTTGTTTGTTGCTTTTGAGACTGGATGGGCTTTTTGAAAAAAATCCAAACGAAAAAGAGGAATTCATTTTGACGGCAAACTAAAATAAATTCACATGCCTCCGATGGCTATAGTCTCCCTCCGGGCCTAACGCCCCAGTTGGGGTTAAAAATATGCTGTTTCGGTGACAAAATTATCTGTCATACTTATCTAAAGTTAGATGAAGCAATCAATACAAAGCAGTGGCTTGATCTGAATTCTGAGATCATGATAAATTGTAGGCTTAAAATAAAAAGTGAAATCATATCTTCAAACTCATTGTGATTCTTTTTTTCTGCTTCAGCTTTGCAAGACCGTCTTGATTCTGAGTTACATGGTCAGCACCTTGTACGTGATGTGGTCGTGCGAACGCTGAAGGGCCATGCATTCAATTCAGACCCCAGTAAATCGCTCGTGTTATCCTTTCATGGCTGGACGGGTAGGTGAACACAAGACCACCTCGGTGATGTAATGCAGGATCTGTTTCCTGTGGCCTACAGTATAAACAAACGTTATGGTACACCAAATTTTAATGATGTTAAACAACTTTTCTTAGTCTTTTCTTGATATCTGCTCTTGCATTTTACTCTTGCATAATGTTCAGTTGCTGAATGCATATTAATTCTTTAACAGATGTGACCTAATTGTCAGCAATGTGTATTTTATCACAGAGGAAATTGGTAAATGGCATAAACCATTCATAGGATTTTCCCCTTTTCCTTTGTTTACCGTTTAAACTACATCGGATAATTGCATAAACCTGATAAACATGTAATTTTTTTTTTTTTTTTTTTTTGGAAAGTGGGCCATGCAGTTAACCGGTTTCGATTGTACTTCGCATACACAAGTCCATACAAATTCCAATCTCGAGAAAATTGAACCAATGACTGTGTTGAATTTCGATTATTTTACACCAAGTCCAAGTTCACCTGGATTCAAGGCTCTTTGATGACTGTGAGTCATACGACAGACAAAAATACTATGTAATCAGTTACAAGCGCTGGACATGAGTCGAATTGGCTATACTGCCAAAAGATATTTGTGAAAGTGTCATAATTAAATGCAGTAATATAGCATTGGCGGCATGGAAAGTGTATCTTTTGATGAGAACAAACCTGTATCTTTGGGGATATGGAAGAGATTTTATTGACATGAAATAAAAACAATAACCAAGATGAATCCTCCATTTTTGGTCCAACAAGATTTTGTCTAGTAAGTGCATCGCTCCTTTAGTGGTTCAGTACACCAACAACAGAAGAACATTTTCTAAGCCACAAAGCATCTATTTATGTTTTTTTTTGTATTTTCTAACAGGCGGTGGCAAAAATTTTGTGAGCAGACTAATAGTGAACAGTTTGTTCAAGAAAGGATTCGAGAGTCAGTATGTGCATTTGTTCGTCGCACCCCTGCACTTTCCCCATGTGTCCAAAATTGAGACTTACAAGGTAAGTACTGTATGTCTAGGAAGTAATTTGCAAACCGTTGTCGTGGTAAAAAGAGTTACACATTTAGCTATTTTTGTGCCGTGTGCATTTGTAATGTTTACGCTTTTTAAGTGATATGGAAGAGATTGAACAAGTGGTGGATTTCCTTCCCACATTAAATTCAAAATAGATTTTGGGATTTCATTTCCAAACCATTCAGGAATCCACCTGGTACAAGTTATGTACAGTATTCTAGGAAAAGTCAGACTTTTTACTATTGCCATGTTAAACTGAGCTTTTTTTGCCCAGTTCCATAAACATTTTTCCAAGTCTAGGAGCTTGTCTTGTAAGTTAGTGTCAGCAGTTAGATGTACATCATTAAAATATCTAATACCGAATGATAGCACGTCACCATCCACCCATTATAATCCGAAAGGTTTCCAGTTAGAATATCTAATTTTAAAATCTCTGATTATCTGTGTTACTTTTTGATCCAAAAACTAAACAGACGAGAGTGAACACGTGTAAGATATTTCTAAGTGATAAAATATCTTCTAATAACAGTGTGGTATCCTCTGCTCGTAGACTTATTATTGGTTGAGTCATTAACTGTTACTCCTTTTGTATTTGCTTTGATTGTAAGTACAAGTACCTCCACTGCAATAATAACAATAAAAACGGCAGTGGATTTCCTTGCCGTACTACATTTAATGTCGTAAAATATTGGTTGATATATCGAGTATTTATGATACAGCAATATCATTGAATTCGTTAGCACGTTGGGTTTTAGCCTACCAATTCCTGCGGCCAAATTCTTTTCTTAAATGCCTGTAAACATAATGCTTATTTTCAACACTTAACAGGATCAGCTACGAGAATGGATCAAAGGTAACGTGTCCTTGTGTCCAAGATCCATGTTCATATTTGATGAAATGGACAAAATGCCCGACGGTCTGCTTGACGTCATCAAGCCGTTCCTGGATCATTATCCAGAAATAAATGGTGTGGATTACAGGAAATCCACCTTCGTTTTCTTAAGGTAACTCTATACTTTAATGATTTTCCTAATTTCCGGCTACAGTATAACTCTAATCATGTCTGACTTGTTTGATGTTACGAGGGCTAGTCAGATAGCGGTAGTCTAATCTCATTCGCAGTCATTCAAGTAAAAAATTGAGCATTAAAAATATACAGCAATTTAAAATGCAGCGTTTAAGACATGTAACCGGGTTTGCAAATCTGCCGTAAATAATAATAATAATAATAATAATAATAACAACACTGATAAATGAATAAAAACAAATTTTAAAATATAATAATAATTAGATCAAACTTATTAGTTTGTGTCTCTAGCAATACCGCAGGAACGGCAATTAACGAGAGAGCATTGCAGCACTGGCACTCTGGGAAAAAGAGAGAGGATATGACGTATAAAGAAATGGAAGAGCTAATTATTTTAAGCGCTTATAACGAAAAAGGTAGGCTCTGCCAGTTTCAAACTGTTCAGGCACTAATACACAGTTCTGATTCGTTATCTGGAAGGTTTTGAACTGGTGTGTAACAGTATGCAATAAGAACATATCTTTTTCCGTAGAAGAGTGTTGTTTTCCTCAAAGAAAGCGCAGAACAACCTGAAAAAAACCTATAGGTTTGGGCTGTCCGTTCGTCTGTCGGTCTGTCTGTCCGTCCGTCTGTCCGTCGTCGCTTTATACCCCTATGAATTTGGGGGCGGTTGGGGCCTGCTTGTGTTTCACAAATACTTACTGGTTATTTATTTTGCTTTATAAATGTGTATTTAGAAGTCTTTTAAAATTGTTGGAAGTTTCGTTAAACTCCATACTCTCTGAAAAAGTGTATTCGTTGTTAATGGCAAAGATTAAAGGAAAGCTACTATGAACGTCATCTTCTGTTTGCATTTTCAGGTGGCCTTTGGCACAGCGCATTAATACAAAGCAATCTCATCAGTGCCTTTGTTCCCTTCCTTCCGCTTGAGCGCTCGCATATAAAAAAGTGCGTGGCGGATGAATTGCGTCGTAAAGGCCACTACGAGACGGAGGCCATGAAGGACAGTGTCGCGGACGAACTGCACTACTTTCCAGCGGATACGAAACTGTTTTCAAAATCTGGCTGCAAGAAAGTGTCGGAGAAAGTTGATCTCTTGTACGAGGAGTTGTGATAATGGTGTGGACCGGAGTGTAGGAATAAGTTATAATCTTTGAAGCATTTAGAGTTTATTTTTGTTCCATTGTTTCTGTGTTGTTTCTGGGAGGCCGTGTGCAGTCTCCTGAATGGTGACTGCCCAAGCTGGCATACGGCTCATAAAGCCTACGGCTCATAATGCCTACAGCTCATAACGCGAGTTGTTTGGAAGAACTTCTGTATTTTCTGCACATCATAACTCCAGAGCAGGTCACTTCTCGGGATTGTTTCGTCATAGGTCCACGGGGTATATAATTAGGAATGATTTATTTGAGTAAATACTCTGGATATAGTTTCACTCTAAAAAGATGACACTTCGATTTTTTAACTGCTTTGTAAGAGTGCCAGGTTTTAAGCGCAATTGAGAAACTTTATATTAATAAGAATTTCTAAGGGTTAAGGTTCAGTTTTGTGAGTGCAGTGTCAGTTTTATGCTCATGAAAAAATAAGGGAATTGGAAAAAGATGAATTTGCTGCCTGCTGTTCTTTTCATTTCAAGTTACTTTGAAATCATAGGCGTTATGAGCGGTAGGTATTATGACCATAGGTGTTATGAGCCGTAGGCCTTATGAGCCGTAGGCGTTATAAGCCGTAGGCGTTATGAGCCATAGGTGTTTTGGGCCGTAGGCGTTATGAGCCGTCAGTATTATTAGGCGTAGGCATTATGAGCCGTAGGCTTTATGAGCCGTAGGTGTTTTGGGCCGTAGGCGTTATGAGACGTCGGTATTATTAGGCGTAGGCGTTATGAACCGTAGGCATTGTGAGCCGTAGGTATTATGTCCATAGGTGTTATGAGCCGTAGGCCTTATGAGCCGTAGGCGTTATGAACCAATGGCACTGTGAGCCGTAGGTGCAGCATATCTTTTTTTTATTGTTCTATAACAGCCATCGGCAGCAAAATGGGAATTACCCTTGGATACATGTAGATGCAGTCCTTCGACAGGCGTTTTGGTAAATAGCATCACATATTCCTTCGTTTTTCTGCAGCACAATGGAGCACCCATAATGCTGTGTTGATCTGTTATTTAAAGCAACAGTATTGTTTTATTATTCGCACTGTCTTCTAGGTTTAACTAAAATGCTAAATTAGAAATTGAACATTTCTGATTCTATGTGTTGTAACAATGCACTTGCTGATATCTTTTGTTGTGTGTGCTGAACTTTATTACCACGATGTGCTTAATTGACAGTTGTTAAGCCCAAGGACTATCCTGTCGACGGAGTTGCCTGCATTTAGTGTTGCTCTGCAATTCAGTGCGGAAAAGAAGTCGGCGGGTACCGTGGGCGGAGGGAGGGTGGGGGGGGGGGGGGCACCTCTGTGTTGTTATAGTTCAGTCTGTTTGGGAAAGTAGCCTGCTGATTGCCAAATGACAAAAGTTGCACCAAAACCGATGAAAAAAAAGGAGCCAAGCGGAAATACAGACATATTAGCTCAACAAATATCCATAAAAAAACAAACAAAATATGTTGAACTAGCTAGTATAACTTGCTGTAAGAATGCGTATGGCTATTCCTGTTCTGGTGCAGCCCCGTTGTTGGAAACCTACACACTTTGCATGCTCTGTCTCCAGAACAAATAAAGAGTTTTTGTATCAGAATGGAGGTAAATTCATGGAATTATGCTTTAGGTATATGAATAAAAAATAAGAATTTGAAATAAAAATGCAACTGAATGAGACTCGGCTTACAACGAGCCACGAGAGTAAAAAAAAACGGCCACAAGAGTCAAATATTAACAACTGCCACAGTCTCCGTTTACAGTCCAACACATTGATATATAGATAGTAAAAGTGAGATGTCTAGTTTCGAAAATATAACCGGTCAAACGCAGCTGGTCCAGTGTCCCAGACGATATAGTCTGAACGTTACGAAATGTTTCAGTGCTTCAAAAACGTAAACATGTGGCAAGACGCGGAAGCGCCACATAACGTAACTATAAACAGGGGCGTCTTTGGATGACGAAACGTGGAAGGAACAGTGTTAAAGACCAGCCTATGTATTATACCGTCCTCGTTAATTGGTCGTAACGTACTTTTTAGACCCCAACCGGGCGAGCCTGGGGGGGGGGGTCTATAGGATTGCCCTCCGTCCGTCCGTGTGTCACACTTTGGATGCTGTTTTGTTTCCACGCAAGTTCTCCGAAACTATTTACCCTAGGCATATGCAACCTTGCACAGTGAAAATACATATATTGAATTTATGCAATGTCGTGTTATTTTTCAAATCGGTAAAAAATTGTCATACTGGCGACTTGTCAAAAATTGCCAATTTTTTAGATAACTGTAATGTGAGACTTAGGTGCTTTCCACGCGATTCTCCGAAACTATTTACCCTAGGCATATGCAAACTTGTAGAGGGAAAATATATATATTGAAGTTGTGCAACTGCGTATTATTTTTCAAATTGGTCAGAAATTGCCAAAATGGCGACTTGTTGTGTCCGGTTGGGGTCTGCGCCTTCGACGATGGCTTGTATATTTTGCTCCCATTAAAGCGATCCAAAATTTGTGGGCGGACGCACCTAGATATTTTATAAAAAATACCTAATAAATAATGTCTATGTATGGACCTGTAATGCAGATGCAGTTGCGAGAGGCTGAAGGGAGGGAGAGAGTTCTCAATGTTAGTCGGCCATAATTGGCACCGTTAATGTCGGTAACTGCGGTCACCGACCCACAGAAATTCCACTGGTAACCCACAACGAAAATTTTCTAAGATTGTGAACCCTAGCAATAAATAGTTTCAGGTTACTATGACAATCACTCCTATGAGAAGTCGGCTGGACAAAACATCGTGTCACGGCTAAGTTCAAGTAAAAAATTCACCATTTTTGACAATTTCCCACGACGTCAATTTTTGGCCGATTTTGACAATAATGCAACGCTGCACATGTTCAATATATATATTTTCACAATGCAAGGTTTCAGTTTCCTATGACATACTCTACTATGAGAAGTCGGCCGGACGAAACTTAGTACTTTTTGCGGACGGCACATGCGGGGACGGACCAGCTCAAAACTACATCCCTGCGTTTCACGGGGCATAATAACTGAAATATATATTATTCCACTCTGTGAAGTTACAAAACTGTGCGGTGAAAACTTAATGGCAAAGAGGCGCAGCCAAAGGTTTGACAGATTGACATGGCGATAGTGATAGCCCATAGACCAGTTTAGTCAACGCTCAAAATTAGCAACATTAAAAAAAAAAAACTAGAGGTGTGTAACTGCAGTAAAATTGCCTAAGTTCAAAGGCCAATTTCGACCGAATAAACGCTTCGTCGACGTCCTACACTTCAGTATAATAGAAACAATAATCTATAAACAAATAAATCGCCAAACAAATATGTTGAGTGAGGTGCGATCCACAAAACTTGCTAAGTACACTGGACTACGTCTCGAGGAGTACGTCCATCCCCCGTGGGCAATATGGTGTGTGTAAGGCTGTTGCGTGTTGGTTACGCAAAATACAAAAAATGGAAGGATAGGTAAGCGTAGTGTCTAACATTTAAACGAATCGATCCATTAACAAGTGGGCGCTTGAGACTGCCGTAGGTACGCTAAGTACAGCGCCTTTCTAAAAAATCCGCCATTTTGTCAATTTTTTTCGATCCGGAAAATTCTTGGTCACTGCAATGCGAAAGGGTCCAGAGAAGCCGTGTGCAAAACTTGAAAGGAATTCATGTATCAATGCGGCCTGCTGGAGCGTGAGACTGCCGCATATACGCGAAGTCCAGTGCCGATTTTCAAAAGTCCACCATTTTGTCCACTTGTTCCGATCCCGAAAATTCTTAGTCACTGCACTGTGGAAGGGTCCAGAGAAGCCGTGTACAAAATTTGAAACGAATCCATCTATCAATGAGGCCTGTAGGCGCTCGAGACTGCCGTATATGCGCTAAGTCCAGTGCCTATTTTCAAAAGTGTGCCATTTTATCAAGTTTTTTCCGATCCGGAAAATTCTTAGTCACTGCACTGCGGAAGGGTCCAGAGAAGCTGTGTACAAAATTTGAAACGAATCCATCTATTAATGTGGCCTGTAGGGGCGTGAGACTGAAGCGTGACAGACGGACAGACAGACCGAAAAGTTCAAAACTATATCCCTCCGTTCCACGGGGGATAATAAAGCATCGAACTACAGTAAAATTGCCTAAGTTGAAATTCAAATTCCGACCGAATAAACGCTTAGTCTGATAAAAGAACGACGTCCTGCACAACTTCAATATATTAGGAACAATATTGCAAAAACACAAAAGTTGCCGGCCAAATAGCTATGCTACAGTGCGATCCACAAAACTTGGTACCTAAAGCGTAACGTGCACACAGGGAGACGGACGGACAGACGCACAAGTCAAAACACTGTGCCCCGCGGACATTTGTCAGGCGGGGCATAAAAAGAGGCCCTCTTATGAATCCAATTTTCATACACCTTGGCAATGCAGTTCCGCAGAAATCCAGGTATTCTGCCTTATTGGGAAGTTTCTCCTGAAACAATACGTATGTGATTTATGGAGCTCACACAATAAAACACATAATGATATCTTTCTCTTTAGTTTTATTTGTGTCATACTTGAGAGCTTGCCAGTAATGAAAAATTGCAAGCCTCAAAAAAAAAAAAAAAAAGGCCCTAAACAAGTTGAATATCTTTGCAAGGTCATGATAAAAGTTCGTATAAACTTAATTTATGGAGTACAAAACACATGTCCTGGATGCTATGTACAATTATTATACACAACAAAGCAACAATGCAACTTGGAATCAGTCACGTGGTTTTAAAAAACAAGTAGCTGACATGCCGACCGATGAAGGATACTGTTAAACTGCACACGGTGCCTGCTGAATTAACCCTTTCAGGAAAGGAATAGAACAACTCACGGCCAACAGCTGAGCTGCGGTACCGCCAGAATCAAAGTTA
The DNA here is from genome assembly GCA_949752745.1 of Protula sp. h YS-2021. NCBI lineage: Eukaryota > Metazoa > Annelida > Polychaeta > Sabellida > Serpulidae > Protula > Protula sp. h YS-2021. Next base: position 43,915,099 of record OX457025.1, read on the forward strand.
TAATTCCACTGGAGAAAATATAATTTTGTATATAGATCCTACGAAAACGCGAGCAAATCTAAGCGTGAAATTTCTATTCAAAGCTAGGACTGGGGACTTGTGAACACATGTTGCATTTCATACAATTTCTCACAACCGCTACATGAAACTAAATACCCCATCCAGAAGTCAAGCTAAGAAAAAAAACAGAGCGGCCAGTGCAAACCAACATCAGTGTACCCGAACATGTCAAACATTTTTATTAGTCAGCCTCTGCCGTTTTGTTTTTGTAAATAAAAAAAGCAAATGTTTCCTCCCCCCCCCCCCCCACCTACCTCATCCTTTTTCACCTCTGTCACTTCTGTACTGTTTGAGAATTGCATGACTATTTATCTTACACAAATATATCTGAATACACACGTGATGTGCCCAGAAGTCCGGCTACGGAACACCTTTATCACTTTCTTGAAGAGTGGGGGGGGGGGGGGGGGGGGGGCTATTTAACCTGACTTAGGGGTATCTTAATCCTTAATATCTATAAATTTGTGGAATGTGGTCACTATAAACTGGGACTATGAATGCTTGTCATAGAAGAAGATACCAGAGGACCAACTTAAATAGTGAAGATAATGCAAGCACATGTTGCACACCGCTCCCATATATGGAATAGTTTGACAGTGAAAACAGAGTCCTGCATAAGCGTGCAAATACCACCATAACAGAAAAGACCCACAGAAAATGCTGTGTCATGCTATGGCCAGCCAGCCGCGAAAACTCGTCCACAGGTTAACAAAGGTATAGCCTACACCCCCCCCCCCCCCCAGCAGACATCCAGCGCCACTTGCTCACCCCCGAAGGCTCTGCACTCGCACTGCCCTCCCCAACATCAATCTGTGCTACCGAACCTCCCCTAAAATTCCCACCAAATTTGACGCTTTGTCGACTTATCATTCTCGAGTTATCCAGTTAACAAAATCTAGTGTCTACAACATACAGCAACGTTATATGACGTCATACGACCCACCCAATGCATTATCCTACCAAATTTGAAATTGACCTGACGCTTCGTTTTACACTTAGTGATGACGTATTTTTTACGCCCTGACGTTTTCTGACGTGTTATTTTGCTTAATATGCACCGAATACAAAAGCAACCAGCGAAACCACCCAATGCTTAAGCCAAGTTTGAGGCTGACACGATTTTTTTTTTGTTCTCAAGTTATCGTGTTAACAAAGTCCACTGACCAAAACACGTGATGACGTCATATGACGTCACATTAAGAACCATCGCGTCCACCCAAGGTATTATTCTACCACGTTTGAAGCCAATCCGATGTTTCGATATGCAGTTACATTAATAGCGCAACTGTCACATTTTGACGTCCTATGATGTCACACGTTGTCCAGTTTACGTCAAATACAATCCCAACCGGCGGACCAACCCAAGGCAGAATCCAGCCAAGTTTGATGCTGATCCCACGTTTCGTTCGAGACAAAATCTGGTGTCTACAACAGACACAACCACACACACACAGAACGCACCAAAACAAATGTTTCCCCTCCACGGGGAAAACATACGCAATGTACGCCCTTGGCCCGAAACAAACTGATCAAATACAATTTGTATCCAACAATCCCACGGCTTTCATTTTTTCAGCAATTCTGTCACTGTCCCTTTTTTCAGTGCGTTAGGAGTCAAGTGAAATGACAATGAAATGACAGTTACACTTGAATATTCAAACCTCAAATTTCTGCGTGCAGATTAGAAAAGACTTACCACAATTTATGTCTGCATATACCACATCCACCACGATATGATTAAACTTAATTCGACTCAGTTGGGGGAGGAAAGGGAGAGTACAGGCCGACGACTGATTTTCAAAGGAAAACAAAGCCCATTTCAATATCGCAAACACACTGTTTGATTATGCCATAGCTAAACAATCTACTAGTCCACACACTGCACCAAATCGTCTTGTAGAACGCCTTATTAAACGACGCAACAAAAGTTCACATGGAATATTCTAAACTTATCTTGAACATATGAAATATCCTCCAAGCTTCCGCCCTGATGTTTTGATCCAAGCAAATACAGGAAAACCTGTATTTTTCACTATTTTTATTTATGTATTTATTTGGAAAACGATGAGGTATGACAACTCCCCTCATTCTGTCCCCGTTCTTCCTTTCCCCTTCAATTTCTCCCACCATTTACATGCATGTCGGATTTCTATATTTGCTTTTTCCTACCCTTAAAAATTTTTTATGCATTAATCTATTCGCCAAATGCCTACACTCCTACCGTAGGCACACACTTCTATAACACGAGTGTTGTGATTGCATAGAATACTTTCGTTCTTACAGCCAGCTGTTTCAATTCATTTTTAAGAACGACAAATTTAACTGCTATTAACTTCAGAACTTTAAAATATATATTTATCTAACAAGACCATCCATACTTGAATTCAATTAATTTACAGTTCTCACATACTCACTGCAAATACCTAAATTTTAACTCAAATAAATTAATGTTCGGCATAAAACGTCAATTCATTTCGTAAAAAATGGATAATATTTATCACAAAAGCGAACGCTGATACCCGAAGCACAAGCTATTGCTAGGCACCGATTCGCAACCTGGGCCTTCCGAACAGACAACAATGCACACTGCCCATCAAACTGCTTTACGTAAGGGCCGGATCGGTGTTGTATTTGAGACCAGTTCGCGAGAATGGTCAACAATGTCGGGTGTCACTGTATGATGGCTATTTCGCTGTACACTGTATAGCGCAAAACACAGACGACAAACATGAGACTTTCCACCACATCTCCATCACAATAGACTCCGCAAAGTCCTTGCCGTTATTAGAGACCACGGAAACTACATGAGATCACGTGTGCACTTCTATTCTTTACGTGTCTACTTTATGCCTTATCCACGATACCTCCACGTGACTGTTACGTCATTATCAAATAACCACCGTGATAAAAAGCCCAACATGCAAAATGACGTTACCGAACATTTTAAAACCAATACTGACCAAGCGGCTCGACCCACACTGTTTTGAAATGGCCTAATAACCAAGCACTCTGGGCAGTGCCAACATTTCTATGAATACATGAATGCCGGCATCACTGCACCCATTCATTTCATAGCGGTTGATCGGGGAGAACGGGGATGGCGGGGGAAGGGGGGGGGGGAGTGGAGGGGTTCATGGCGACGCATCGCCGTTAGGTAAAGATGGGCAGGCGTCCGTGTTCGCGCAGTCACCTCGCGCGTCGCCGTCGGCGCGCGTCTGCGGGGCCTGCTTGACGAAGGCACGGTGGAGCGGGTATAGGTTGTGGCACTGGGACATGTACGATTCTATGCTGGCGTCGTCGTATTTGCCAAAGGCGCCTCCGCGCAGTAGTTGTAGTATTTCTTCGCAGATCTACAACACACCATAATAATACGGGTCCACATACAGGAATGCTTCATTTGTAGAGTATTAGCCGATGCAGACGATCTATTTCTGGTACACATCCTTTCCCACTGTCACCTAAATCTTATGCAAATCTTATGATTGTTGTTTAAGTCTGATTCTATTACTTGTCACTTTTTATGACGATGCAATTTTCCGAGGTTCTGATACACAGTCGTTCGATTTTACAGATTCGAAATTTGTACCTCGTGTTGTGAACCTAGTAAATCACTGGACAGAGTCGTGACGATAGAAATAGCCTTCTCTTGCTGTGAGCTGTCTAAATAATACATCATCTTAGCACCTGAAAAAAAAAAATCACAGTAAAGACTCGCTCATAAGACCCAGGTCCAGGTCAGTCAGTCTTTACACATCTAGCCTGACATTAAATCGCCTAGTTTGACGTAAAATCCTGTTTGCAGAAAGCTAGCGAGGTGTGTCTTTTAGCATCAGATTAGCAAAATCTCCACATGACCTCCAAGAGCATTAATTGAGCACAGCTCGTTGAAGTTCAGCAGGATCTATTGTTCTCAGCATCATTTGCAAACAAAAGACACACCTTTTTCAGTTCTTTCACATTCGACGCACCGAAAGAGTCTTAAAAAAATAAACTCAAGAAAGATAAGTTGGGCAATATATCGATGCCAAGTGACAAGATAACCTCCTATTTCGAATTTCATGATAGCAGTGAATATCAACTGTTGTCTGTTCGTTTCGAAATCTACTGCTTTACATCCTCCCCAATGTGGCGGTTTTGCCATTCATTGTTTACAAACAGCCTACATGGACTCCTCACGAGATATTATTTGTTATTTATTATACGCATTCTATTATATTTTTATACGGGTGTACACGCAATAAGAAATGATTCGAAACGTTGTTTGCATGAGATCAGCTAGATTTCGAACTTGTTCATGCAGGAGTCCTATTTTTGAGCACGACTCCTCGCATTTTCAGCAGGATCTAGTGTTCATAACATGATCTGTACGCACCTATTAAAACACCATTTTACTGTCAACTCTACGTTCGCTGTTAAGAATTACAAATCGTTCTCAGTGCAGTTAAGGTATAATAAGATTTTTCCGTTCAATAAATCCCTTTATTATCCTCTTCCGGAAACTTCCGGACGCCAATCCGTACCCCCGGTTTCCACATCACATAATTCACCTACTCGAAAGATAAGTGCCCTTGGTTCGTAGAACTGACCGTGTTCAACCTACCCCTACCACTAAAACAACCGGCATTTTGAAAAATCGACTATATTCTTTCTGTTGTGTTGGATAATCTGTGCTGATACAAATACTCAACCACAGATCTGCAGGGGGACTGGACATCTCGGCACCTGTCAAACTCGGCACCTACAAAGTCGGCACTTTTTGGACAACTCGGCACCTAAAATTTTGGATAACTAGGCACCTCATTTTCAATCTCGGCACTTTTTGGACAACTCGGCACCCAATTTTTTTTAAAGTTTTTATAGTCTTAATGCTTCAACAACAGTTTATTATTATTGAAGTGGCTCATTTTATACTTTTTCTTATTGGATTTATCCCTTATGGCGTGAACAAAGTGTTTCAGCTCACAATTTCAGAGCAATCTGGACACCACAATTCATTGCAATCACCATGAAAAAGAGCCTTTTATGTCAGTGTACTTTGAAACCTATTGTGTATTTATTATTGGTTTGTTCCCTGTGATTTTGCTCTCAAAGAGCCTTTCATTTGACATCACTCGTTGTATGTACTCAACTGTACAATTGAATTTTACGTGTCATGACACCAAAATGTAAAAGTTACCTCTGCTTTCATAATTGAATTCCTACTACTTATTTCCTGCTCTTTGTTTATGATCCGTTTCCTTTTTTATTTAATTTGTGGGGGTGATTTGATTTCAATTTTATATTCAATCTTCGAGAGAGATCAGAACGAGGTGACTTTTGAGTTAGGCGCCTCCTGGGGCAAATAAAATTAAAACAACCACGCAATTCGCCCAAGCTTAGTTTCATAATTGCTATTAAAGTAATATAGTGCCCCGTGCTTTCGCACTGTGGGGCTAATTGGAATTTATGATACTCTGAAACATTGATTACAACAATGGCAATTAGCATGTGCAATCCAACCTATGATAGCAGAATCACAGGGAACAAAACAATAATAAATACACAAAAGGTTTCAGAGTACACTGACACAAAAGGCTCTTTTTCATAGTGATTGCAATAAATTGTGGTGTCCAGAGTGCTCTGGAACTGTGAAATAAACCACTTTGTTCAAGCCACAAGGGATAAATCTAAAAAGAAAAAGTATAAAAATCAGCCACTTTAATAAAACTAAACTGTTGTTGAAGCATTAAGACCATGAAAATAAAAAAAAATAAATTAAAAATTAAAAAAAAAAAAAAAAAACAAAAAGTGCCGAGTTTGAAAGTGAGGTGCCGAGTTGTCCAAAATTTTAGGTGCCGAGTTGTCCAAAAAGTGCCGACTTTGTAGGTGCCGAGTTTGACAGGTGCCGAGTTGTCCAGAGACCATCTGCAGCATCGAGAGTTCGAATGGAGGCCCTGGACTTTGCCCATCACAAATGTCAGTCCAACAGAAAAGATGTTTACAATCCCAGTCCAACAGAAAAGAATTTTACAGTAATTATGATAATAAGCCTGTAATTGAATCCTGTTGACTGCAAGTTTACGAAGTGTATCTTTTGGCATCAGATTAGCAAAATCTCCACATGACCTCCCCAAGAGCATTAATTGAGCACGGCTCGTTGAAGTTCAGCAGGATCTATTGTTCTCAGCATCATTTGCAAACAAAAGACACATCTTCTTTTTTCACGCGTGTTCTTGCGCACTCAAAGCACGGAAAGAAAGCCTTTTACGAGAAATCCATCCCTCAACTGGCAAAGCATGGCTGAGTGAAATAGATTCCAGATAACAGTGGCCAAAACAAGAAATCAACATCTAAAATCACAATCGCCATTCACATTCACATTCTGCGCCATTCACATTCTTAAACGCACTTGTAAATCGAAAAACAAACAAACAAACAAACAAAACAAAACAAAATGCAACTTAAGAAATAATCTCAATAACCATGTTAAAAAAACCCATCTTATTTCACTTCCAAATCTAACACCGATGATAAAGCGTAAGGTGTTTGTATCAGATTAGCTGAATTTCGAACTTGCCCATGTAAGAGTCTTATTTTTTGAGCACGACTCTCCACATGTTCAGCAGGATCTATTGTTTACAGCATCATTTACAAACATCACATAAAAACTGCTTGACACTTAATGGTTCAAAACTTCAATAACATATATATATAGCCAATGTTACAGTGAATCTGTAAAACCAGCGAATCTACAGATTCGCTGAAATTTTCAGCGAATCTATAGATTCGCTGGTTTTACAGATTCGCTCTAACATATACAGTATACAGTGGACCAAAAGCCTATCACTCAGACCTCTGTCGAGACAGAAGGCAATTTCAGGGAATTAGAACGCCGTAAACTCACTTCTCATACTCAGAGATATAAACGCTCGTGACGTCACAATCACACTCACCTGACACTAGATGTCGTGCGGACTGCGAATGCTGTAGTAGGAACTCATTGTTCAGGGTGATGGGGTCAATACTGCCGTAAATGGGCTCCATTTCCTGCTTGAGTAACACTTGCATAGCGTCGGGAAGCTCGCTTAGATTTTTTCCTTGGACTGTAGATGCAAAGGAAATAATTGATTTCATTTTAATTTATTGCAGATTATGATTTTATATTCACGGCAATGGCGTACAGCATTTTTGAGTTTACCAGCACCTCCAAACTGCCGACATACGCTCATTAACAGCGACCCCCAGCGTGAAACGATGCGTGGCATTGCACCACCCCCAATCACTCAACCGGAGTGTCACTTCAGATCAGTTAAAACTGGGCACACAGTGAGTTTCGAACGCCATAAAATGCCAGTGTATGTCGACTTACCTAGTTTAAGAAATTTAACAAGACATTCGTGCAGAAGCGGGTGGCTGGGGTCTAGTGAATGGCCGCGTTTTATGGACTGTAACATCAGCAACAGCTTGTCTGAAAACGTATCACACTCTGCTTTAATTTCTGTGCCCCATAGCAACCATTGTTTTACTTACTGGATTTATTTTGTTAATAACTATACGCCCTCAAGATTTCCTCTCTCATCTTGTAACATCTCTCATTTCTTTGACCGGACTGAATCGTGCCACAGTGGCAAATACATCGACTATCGACTGATTCAACCTTGTCTTATTAGTTCGAAGCTTTTGTACGAACTTCGTAATTTCAATCAAACTGCTTGATTTCACGTTTTAAAGGCTCTGAAAGATACAGGCAACCCACAACCATAGATATACTAACAGGAAATGAAGATTTATCACCTTTTCTAAAGTAGATCTCAAAAGCGAAAATATGAGTGTCCATGTTACTCGACGCTAATTGTTGCAACGGCTTTAAGAATTTAATGGCCTCTTCTAGGGGATGCGCCGGCTGAAAAAAAAGTCACGGGCTCACCTTACTGTTAACTCAGGACTTTCAGTTACCAACCACTGTAGATCACAAGTTTTTTTACCTTAACATCTTTCTTTTTCTTACTTTTTTCTTCGCAAGCATACTTTTAAAAATTCATGCGCCATTCCCTTGCCTTGGCCTTGTTCACATCTATTTTGAAGGACTGTTCCGACCCCGATGAGCAAGCCACGGTACCACACATCCCCACACCGCCACCTACCCTTGCTAATTTCTCGGGGATTAACTCCTCTTCCTTGGGTCCGTCCAGGTCAGCGTCCGCGTTCTTCGCCTTCTGTTGCTCTTTTTTATGGTGTTCCTCCTGCTTTTCTTTCTCTTTTCGCAACGCCTCTTTCTTGGCCTTTCTCCTCTGTTTATTTTTTAGTTTCTTCAACTCGGCTGGCGACAAGTTTTCTTAAAACAAGAACAGGGACAGCAAAACGATTACAGATTTCCAGACACATAATTTACACTGCTCAACACACACGCGACCGGAAACAAAACTTGGACCTCGGAATTGTAAAAGACTGCTAGCGAATCGGGTCGAACCGTTCGTTTGCGTTACTTAAAATCAGGGAAAATCGTGACCAGACAACCAAGTCTCCTCCCCACCGTCCACGCACACACAAACAGCGACAACTACGGTCACCTGTGGGTTTCAAGCGTCCATCAGCACTTTCCTACCTTGATCAAGATTATCTATCTCGTCGGTGTCTGACAGCGGGTGGTCATGCAACCTTATATAGATCTGTCAAATAAAAACATTTCTCAACTTTGTCTATCCTGGTTTTAAGACGAATTCCTCTGCACGTTAAATTAACAGCACCCAAGGTCATTTGTGTAGCTGAAGCAATCTGCCTCCATAAAGTGATTACACCATAATTGCATCAGTTCGTTTTAGCTTCGAACACGGCCATCCAAGAGTTATTCATGAGCACAAAACCTTTGTAATGTTCAGTAGGATCTATTGTTACTGTACAACATCACTTGCAATTATGCAGCACGAATGACTCGTGTTGTTTTAAGACCATTTCTGACAATGCTATTGTAAGATTCCCCGCTTAACTAGAAACCATGTACAATGCACCGTTAACCAATTCACTTCCAAGCGTTCCTTGTTTAATGACACACTTAAGACAATCATAAGTTTTTGATGTATCGCCACTACCTCGATGGCAACTTTAGCGGCTATAAAGTAGAACCGATGCGATCGCAGCACATCTTCCAGGCGTAGTAATTCTATGTACGACCGTAGCGTCATCTTCCTCATGCAGTAAGTATGGAAGTCAAACTGGTCCTCAATGATTTCTGTAAAATGCTGTAGCAATACGATAGCAATTAGGAAACGGCATATGTCAGCTTCAATGTAACATGTTTCAAAAACATTTTCTATCTAAGCTTAATTTTCCAAATTTCTCATCTTTTATCTAACATTTTACCAGAGCAGAATCACTTCGTTAACCCTCCCCCCCCCCCCCAATATATATATATCACAGTTGCAGGAAAGTGCCTTGGCGACTTACGCGGTCGAGTTCGTGACACTTCTTCAGCGCCTCCCCGTACTTGCCCATGCGCTGACAGGCCAGGGCCGCCTGACTTTGGAACCACATGCATTGCATTTCGTTCAGATTTTCCATCGCGGACACACCCTCCTGTAAACGACATATTTTTTGATGGATAACAATTCAGCAGTTTCCTGAAATACCCGCGGCACGATCTGGCTGTGGCTGGACATATTACAAGCACATGGTAAGAATTCTTTGTTTAACAAAACATCCGAGGAATACACACTGTTTGATGTGCATCGCCGATGTCAAACCTGCTTCACATACAGGCTGAAACCATCCCATTAGGTCCTATGAAAGCTCTTTGTTATTCGTGTTGAAGGACCATGCTAAAATGAGATGTGTCTTGAAAAAAGAAAGGTGAGAAACAACTTCGTGAGAGCTGGGACGGAGGGAGAGGGGCAAGCAGATGAACGAACCCTGGTGAACTTTGAACACATGGTCTCGGCCTCCTTGAGCATGTTGTTCTGCAGCATGTAGCGCGCACACCAGCAGTTCATGTAGCGGTCAGCCGTGTCCAGGGACTGCGCCTCGTCCAATTGCCTCACAGCCTCGCTTATATCACCCGCATGCTGTAACATCAACGCCAAAGCCCTGCTATGTTTCGCTAGTCATAACGCACTGATAGGAGGCGAGGCGTCGGAATGAAAAACATCGGAAAATTTAGCGTACGTGGTCGAAGGGCTGTATCTACACGCTGCTCGAAGAAAACAAACTTTGAAGCACGTGTTCCGTAAATTAGAATAAGAAAGTATCAATACGTTGTTTTTGACGGTTTTACTATGGCAGGTATGGAATTTCAAACGAACATCCGACCGCTGTGCAAAATGTGAACAGTTTTACTGAGAACTGCCATATTGCCCCCCCCCCCCAGGATAAAAGAATAAAACGTCATCCGATGTCACGTGGAGATTTTGCTCCAAAAGCATATAATCGTCGGCAAACCAGCAGCTCACGTGTATTGTACAACGTGTTCATGCCGCATGACGACAAGGATACATCACGTACAAGCCATGTCACAACTGACACATTACTCACACCGGCATGTCTCGCTCCGTCAAAGACAGCGATATTCGAACACTTCAAACCTGGTTTGAGATGATTGGCGATGGCAGCCGATATTCTAACACAAATCAAAACTATAAACGCCTGTTCAATTGACGTGATAAATGTGAAAACAGCATTGTATATCCCCACTAGTACAACAATGACCTGATTCCTGTGTGTTATTTTCCTCAAGGAAAAACTGCTTGGAAAAACCGGCCCTGTGGTGGGACTAGGCTTTAGCAAACAGTTTTAGACAGAAATAAGCTCTGTATTTGCTCCACTACCTTATAAATTTGTCCTTTGATAGCTTGGGCTTCAATAAAGGTATTGGTATGGTCTAAACACTTGTCTATATAGTAGATGGCTTTTGGATACTGCCGGAGATGATCGTAATGTTGTGCTAAGTAGAACCAGGTGTACAATTCTGTCGTTGGGTCTTCCTTCGGAGAATCAACGTCTAAAATATAATAAAATACGTTTTGATGGTTACTTCAAATATATCCCTTTTTATCTGACACACAGAAATGTGGAACAATTTTTTCTACAAATTACCTTTTTAGTAACACAACAAATCTAGAATTTTCTTAACAAATTAAAGATGCTCTAAATTGTACATGTTCGTAGTTTTTAACCTACCTTTCTGTTTTAATTTAAATGCAAGCTTCTGTCTTAAGCAAGGGCAGGCGAAGAGACAGACATGCTAATATATACTCTTCCCCTATGGGACATATGAATAATATTGTTTAATACGTGTCAAGCTTTGACGCACATAAGCATCTTCTCTTATCCCATATTCTATTAGATAAACTTTTCAAAGGCTTCACACAGACAGGAAGCAGAGAATACCTACCTTGATGACTAAATCTTTGACACTCTTTTAAACTGGCTTCATAACCTAATACTAATTCTTCTAAGAGTAACACCTGCAAAAACAACCAGTAAAATACATTGCCCTCAAGCGACGTGGCGACATTGGCAACATACTAATTATATCATCATTAGCAGCTATACAGTTTTTTTTATTAACATACAATCACAAAAGAACAACTGTGTCCCTGGGCCGGTAAATGCTTTTATGGCCAAGTCGTATCGAAGTCAACCCAAGTGATTTGTTCATATAGTCAACAAAACAGGCCATCGCTGTACAAGGTACCTTTTGAGAATCTTTATATAAATCCCTAACTATGGTAAACAATGGTTGCATTCCTTTCCTTATTGATGCCCTCAGAAGCTCGTCTGCATATTTTCTGAAACATTCCCCTGCAACAACAGGATTTCTTTTATAAAATAATGCGGATAACAAGGCTTACTTTCCTCTGACGATAAAACATGGTTAACAACAAACGGAGTTTTATCCCACAACGGTAGTTCTAGCTCAAGTGGTTGAGACTGAGTTGAGGCAATTTATAAGATCCCAGTAGAGATCACCGCGTGCAACTCATATTTACTGGATTTCCAGGCACTAGGTAAGATAACAGCAGTCTTTGTTAGCAAGGTACATTTTTAAAATAAAACAGCCAACATTTGTTAGCTAGAAATTCCTTTTCATAACTTGTATTTAATTTGTTAATTAAAACGTTATTTTTAAGAGAAAATCACAGAAATGTCCTATGCTAATCCCTATATCTGCAATGCAATACCTGAGGTGAAATCCATCGGTAAACGCCTAGGACACATAGAGTATGGGGATAACTTCCTTGCTCTTTTGTAAAGTTCAAGCCTAGCTTCTAAAGTCTCTATAAGCAAACAAAATTGACAAAATTCCGACAATATCAACAGATTTGAGGAACTGGCCACTTTCATTTGCACTTCTTTTAACCAAGACATTCACTTCTGACTAGCAGTTTTCTACCCATAACATTGTCTGATACTATTTTGTTCTAAGTCTACGTCCTGATGACACTAATTCTATCTTCTACGTTACCACAGTCTCCCATCAACAGACCTGCCTCAACTGAGAATTTACTTTTGCAATGCCTTAAAACTGCACTTCAATGACGAGTTTCTCAATTTTACTGACTACACCATTTAAAACCGTTCACGCGAACTAGCTCTTAACATAAACAATGCTATCTACAGATACTGTGTATGCTATACTATATCAAACCTGGTTTAATAGCAGACTCCAGCATTGAATAGTAGGCGTGATTCTCGCCATTGCGTTCTACTAAACCCCAGGAGATCTTTTCAGCTTCCGCCAGTTGCCCCATAGCTAAATACAAATTCCCTATAAACAAAAAATATTTCAAATGTCATTTACGAATTTCTAAATCATTCTATAGCAATTTCTTGTCTGCTTTGACTGAAATTTGAAAAACAATGTTTTTCTTGACTAGTCGATGGCACGCTTTTACTACTTTCGCCCTGAATTCACGGACTCATTTGGCAGTCCACTCCTTACTCTCAGTTAATTAACATTGTCAATCCAAAGCCTCATTTAAATTTACAAGGAAAATCTCACACAAATAACCATGACGCCAGTTCAGTTTCGAATCAATGACCCGTATAGTGTTTACCTCTCGTTTCTTGTACAGCTAGCCGGTCCACAATTTGTTTCTCGTACTTAGCTAGATGGTCCAAAGCCTCCTTGTGTTTTTTCGCCTCCACGAGGATCATATTTTGATACAACAGCATCTCGCTATATTCGTAGTCGAACGCCTTCGGCTAGAAAAAAAGATGGGACACATGTGAAGTCAGGTAACAAAATACAATCCCATTATACTAGGTTGCAATTATTGTCAATACAAGTTCTAGCTTCACCACCAGTGATTTTCTGAATAAACACCCAATTCCAGAACGTAACTGGAACGTTATTTTGAATACTTTGTCATGCCACATCAAAACCTGCCTCCTGAAATATAACGAGTGACGTGCAGTACAAACACTTTTCTAACGTAATACCCAGATAAAGAGGCTCACCCACAAAGCTATACCATGTTATCTTTCATGTATTTATTTGTGTGACAGCGCTGTAAGCACGGCTACTTAAGGTGCGTTACCTGGCAAGTCTTTCTGAACTCTTCCAGGACTGTAAACGCCATGTCGTAATCCTTAAGCAGATGGAATGCCATAGCGTAGCCGATCCAGGACGTCCTCTGGACGGGTCGCAAGACTAGCAGCTGGTAGCGCGTGTCCTAGAAAGCCACAGAACTTTCGAAGATCAACTCCAGTCATAGCCCTACCCCGCAAAACGAAATGAATACCGGCCACTCATAACACATGGCATAGTCTCCCACAGCAAAAAATCTGCACGCCAAAATGAAATTTATCAATACGGACAACATCAGCTCTGACCTCTCAATAAACATTTAGTACGATGCAATATTTAGACAATAATCATAATATTAAACGGATATTAAAACCGAGCAGGTACGTGACTAATGTAGTCAGATACTTAGGATGCACCCCATGCTTTCACCTACCCGGTAGCCCTCCAGGTCACGCATCTGGATCTGAAGCAAGGACAAATCTCTCAAGATCTGTAAATTCTCCTGAAACAGAATAAAGCACATCACCACACCTTTAATATGAAACGGTGAACATACAAGGTAAAGTATGCATGTCTGTGAGAGACGTCGGTGTACAAGTGAACGCAGAATTTTAAAACCAGACGTGAACGCTGAAAGAAGTATTCAACAGCAGCACCAAGAAGACGCTTTGCAACACAGTTCAATAATTCATGGCGCAGCACTAAGTTATCAGCTTTGCGTCACCTTGTCCCACTTGAGCGCGTTCCTGTAGCACTTGATGGCGTCATCGTACTTGCGGTCGGAGCGCTGCAGCAGGCCGTACACGTGCCAGCAAACATGACTCGTCAGGTCGTTCTTCAGGCCGCGCTTCACGAAGTCATACGCTTCATCCTTTCTTCCCATGCAATTCAGCGTCAAGCCTTTCATTGCCAGTGTCTCTGTTGACAAAACGACCGGGTTATTAACTACTGTACAAAGGATTCAGCTTTTTAGCGCATCTCACCATTATTGCTGCAGGTTAAAATTCATGAAAAATGATAACAAGTATTACAAATTCAGAATGCTCACCTCCATGCTCGGAAAACTTCGGATTTGCAAGGATCTGTTTGCAAAACTTCAACCCATTTTTATACTGCTTCTGCTCGTAGCATTTCTGCAAAACACAACCACAATCAGACCCCAAGCAGGCTCCAACCGCCCCCCAAATTCATAGGGGTATAACGCGATGACGGACAGACGGGCGGACACCCCAAACCTAAAGACTGTTTTCGCGATAGCCCTTTCACAACGTTTTATTTGAATAAGTTCGTGCTATTTTCAGAGTAACAAGTAAGTATTTGTGAAACACAAGCAGACCCCAACCGCCCCCCAAATTCATAGGGGTATAAAGCGATGACGGACAGACGGACACCCCAAACCTATAGACCCCAATCCGAAGGGTTGGGGCCTAATAAAACCTTTTACCTTATGCAAATGTATCCAACGTGCTCAGAATTAGGATTGCGCATTGCCTTTATTCAATTTTTCAAGGGATTGGGGGGGGGGGGTACTAACTTGACTTGTGTATCCTCTCTTTTAAATAGGTTCAGGTATTTTATATGGGTGTAGCAATGCAGCAATCACACTAAGTCTGAATTTTCTCGGATGTTCACCGACTTTGAAACTGAACATAAATTTCGGGAACCGGGTAAAAAAAATGAAAGAACTGATAGAAGAAATATAACAAAAACAGCTTATACGCGGGCCATAACAGAAACTGAAACTTTGAACTATTTCCTAAAACTTGTAATAAATTCATTGCTTGTAGCCAAATCACACTTTGGGTGTTTTGAATAAAATGCCTAAGAATTTTGAATTTCGACTGCGAAGGAACCGGGTAAAAAGATTAAAGAAATGATAGAAAAATATGGAAGAAATGTCGCTAAAAAACAGCTCATACATTGAACATAAAAGAAATTTAAACTTGAAACTATTTGTTAAAACTTTCAATTAATTTTTGAAATAGCATACGGGTTGTTAAAAACCCGATTGCCCTTTGGTGCAAGAGAAATTTGATATTTAGGAGAAATCTCTCTATCATTTCTTTCATTTTTTACCCGGTTATTTTTATTCGAAACTCGGAATTTTTGCGCAGTGTTATTGGGAACGCCCAGTGTGATTTGTTAAAAAGGCTTGTTCTTTGGTGCAGGAGAAATTTGACATTTAGGAGAAATCTATCATTTTTACCAACTTAGCTTGTATCCGAAACGCAGAACTTTTCCGCTTTCATTCAGAACGCCAAAAGTGTGATTGGGCTTATAACATATACCACTAAACTCGAAACGCAAAAACAAAAAATCTCGGCAAAATCAAAAACTAAGACTACACATTTCGATCCACATACTTATATAAATTACTTGTACCAGTCTTTTTATTTCGGGCTGTGATGGGGGCAGGTGAACTTTTACTGAATCTTACTGGCACACAGTAAAATAAGGAGACGACTAGCCGTGTCTGTACGAAGTGTCAAATCAGTTGGTAGGAAAACTTACCAGAACTCTTTTGAACAAAGCATTTTCTTTGGGTGGCAGAGGTGACTTTGTGGGCATTATGCCTCAGGTCGAATTAAAACACCAATATGGAAAATCCCCTTTGCAAATATGATAAAATATATATGTTTACAAAAAACCTCGTGCCAGAGTACGACGACCAAAATGGCGGATAATATGGCTATAAAAGAAATTCTATTTTAAAATCTTTATATAATATAATGATTTATTATACAAAGATATTAAATATTACAGGCTGTTAGCATTTCATTCTTTCGAAATTTGCCTGAGTACAAAAAAAAATAAAATTATAAGATTATGGTTCATTCGATTGTCCCTGAAATATTATTTAAAAATACAAATTCGTTCGCTGGTGATTCGCGTTCAAGAGGCCAATATTGATCATTCACAACTTCGGCTAAGTGCTATCCGTTGAACGCGAATCGCCAGGAAAAAAGTTTTCAGAATATTTTAAAGAACACTGTAATTATGTATTCTAAAATCAAGTGGTACAAAAAAATTGGCAAAAAAAAAAAAAAAAAAAGAAGAAGAAGAAGAAGAAAAACGCCGCGGTAAACTAAATAATAATTATTCAAATACAGGTTTACTTACACAATTAAACATAGCTCAAAACACAAAGAAACCTCTATTACTCTTTTCAACCATATGAATTTTAATTGAAAATCTGCTCTTTGTTTCATTTAAGGTTTGTTGGTCAGCACATTGAAATGTTTTACAAAAATTTGCTAGATTACTACCTTCAGAAATATATGGATAGATTTTTATTTAATTTTGCTGGCTAATTCAGAAAATTAACGATCTGTTCCCACAGTATACATTTTTTAAAGCTGACTGCATAACTGCAAAACTACATCTTTGTTTTTCGGACGCAGTAAAATTAAAATAGAACAGTCTTCATACTTTTATTTATATATGTATATATATATTCTACAGCACTGTAATTTTGTTATTATTTCGAACAGAACAATCAACAAATTAAGATAAATAATTTTTTATTAAATTTTCATGCGCCAAAAGACATTGGACAGGGCAGCCATCGATCTATTATTTCAAATATTCGTTTCTAGTTCAACTCCATCTATTTACCAGAAGTACTGTTCAAGCACTCACTTAGCTGAGAAAATAAACCAAAAAGTGTTCTTTAAAGTCTAATAGAAATAACAATAATGTTACAGATGTTTTCATTCAGAATTGCCTGAAAAAGACAAAACCAATTTTCATTCTTTTTACATTAATACCGACGTTTTATTGGACATTTGTAAATAAATGAGAAAACTTTCTGTAAGTCGATTGCTTTGCTTAAATGGACCAAGAAGATCATGGTTATATGTTAAGCAAACAAGACTTGCACAATGGTGGCGATGAGAACTTCAAATCGTTGCCAGAATAATTAACAAAAAAAGCTCGAAATTGATATATATTTTAAAAATGCCACCATTATTAATAGAAAGATTTAAATAACTTAAATTAATGACAAAACTGGGTTTACAGTAGTTTAAATTATACGAATTGTAGCACGAATTGTAATACAAACTAGAAAATAATTGAAAAATTGAATTAAGTTTCAAATAAATTAAATAATAAAGGTATGATGAAATTTAGAAAAGAGAGTTATTTTGTATACGGAATCTCCAGTGGGTCTGTAGATAAAAAAAGGTGCTATGCACAACAGACCGAACTGCCGTAGAGGTTGGCTGTTTGACAACAACGTTTGTACCCTTATTATGGCCAACCAGAATGAGCATTATGGCTGTTAATTTATCCGCCAACCAAAACAAAAAGCAAAATGTGAAAAGTTAACCCTTGTTTTCCTCACAACATTCACTGTTTAATTTAACGGACTGCAACATTGTTGCGCACGTTTTATTTTCAGCCATGCAGAATCAATACCAGGAAACACAGACTGTGGAATCACGCAGGAATGTGATCGAGAAGAGTGTTCAGAGAAGAATCTTTAAAATAATCGTCATTGGTGATTCAAACGTCGGGAAAACATGCCTGACGTTTAGATTTTGTGGTGGTAGATTTCCAGACAAAACAGAAGCTACAATAGGGGTTGACTTCCGCGAAAAGACAGTTGAAGTTGATGGGGAATGCGTCAAGGTATTTCACAAGCCAAATCACAGTTTACATGTCCCGAATAAAATGCGCAATAATTTTGCGTTTCGAGTGCAAACTAACCGGGTGAAAAATAAAAGAAATGATAGAGAGAATTCGACTAAATGCCAGATTTCTCATACACCAAAGACCAATTGTTTTTAACAACTCGTGTGCTATTTTAAATTTAATTAAAAGCTTTAACAAATAGTTTTTAAGTTTTAGTTTCTTTTATGTTCCGAGTTTAAGCTGTTTTTGCTATGATTTTCAATCGTTTTTTTTTTTTTTCATTTTTCAACCGGTTCCCTCTCATTCGAAATTCAAAATTATTGCGCATTTTATTCGAATCACTCCAAGTGCGATTTGGCTTATATTAAGCTAATTCATACTTTCGGATCTTTCCGATGGATATATCGTTTCGACTGCAATATTTTGGGATAAATTATAAGGAAATGATCAGGGAAAAACATCAAAATTCTAATTTCCCTTCAAAACACCCACTTTCTAGTTAAAAAAGCCATCATGTGATCTCTTAAAAACTATTGTACATATTCAGCCCCTTTAATAGCCAACGTATGAATATGTTTCTGGCAAAGTGGAATTTTATTGATTTTTTTAGTCCCCCGCCGGGGGACTATAGTTTTCGGGTTTGTCCGTCCGTCTGTCGACACCTTTTTTGTTAACACACTCAAGCCTACATTTTTCGACCGATTGTTAAGATATTGTATATATGGGTAGTACTTGAACGAACAAGGATCGGTGTTGTAAATGAGCCATGTCGGCCCAAGGACATTGGCCCAGCTGAACACAAATTTTCCCAATCCTTACTCATTTGAATGAGTTTGTTAACACACTCAGGCCTACATTTCCGCATCGATTGACAAGATATCTTAACTAGAAGTAGTATTAGAACCAACAAGGTTTGGTATTGTAAATGAGCCATATCGGCCAAACGACATTGGCCCAGCTGAACTTCACAAATTTTCCCAATCTTTACTCAGTTGAATGAGTTTGTTAACACACTCAAGCCTACATTTCTGGATTGATTGTTGAAATCTTTTAGATATAGGAAGTATTGGAACCAACAAAGGTCGGTATTGTAAATGAGCCCTGTCGGCCCAAGGACATTGGCCCAGCTGAACTTCACAAATTTTCACAACCCCTACATACGGGAATGAGTTTCTTAACACACTCAAGCCTACATTTTTTGATCAATTGGCAAAATGTAAAACACATAGGTAGTATGGGTGGTAACAAGAATTGGTATTGTAAATGAGCCAGATCGGCCCAAGGACACTGGCCCAGCTGGAATTTTAAAATTCACGAATATGATACGAATTGCTTAAGGGTTGTAGTCCAACCTAACAAAATTAAATACTGGGATTGTACGCCGGCGGGGGACATAGTCAGTTTCACTGACCCACTTGTTCCAGTGTTTTTAGCCCTCAGCCAATATAGGCTAAAGGCTATTGCTATCGGTCTATCCGTCCGTCTGTCCGTTAACATTTACCTTGTGAACACGCTCTAGCCTACAATTTTTTGCCAATCGCTTAGATGTTTTAAATATAGCTTGTATATGGACCAATGAAGAACCCATTGTTTATGAGCTATATTCGACCAAGGACATTTCGGACATAGCTAGTATATGGAACAATGAAGATCCCTATTGCATATGAGCCATATTCGACCAAGGACAGTGGCTCAGCTGGACTTAGAAATTTTCTTATTTGTACCGTTCTCAAGTCTACAATTCTTTACCAATTACTTAGATATTTAGGATATAGCTACTACATGGTGCAATGAAGATTCCTATTGTATAGGAGCCATATCCGCCCAATCACAGTGGCTCAACTGGACTTTGCATATTTCTACCATTATCAGGTTTGGTGACATGTGGCCTGTGAACACTCTCCAGCCCACAGTTCTTTACCAATTACTAAGATATTTTAGATTTAACTAGTATATGGACTAATTAAGATTTCTGTTGTTTATGAGCCATATCCGACCAAGGACAGTAGCTCAGCTGGGCTTTCTCATGGTAAATGTTTTTGTTTTTTGTTCATCTTAAAACACTGCCATCCTTTTTTTATGACCCGCGAGACGTTAGTCGGATGGTCATATAGTTTTGCCTTGTCCATCCGTCCGTTCTTCCGTGCGTAACGCTTTGGGTGCTCAAGTTTGTGTAATGAACTTGTCCTAGGGATTTGTACCTATAAATCCCAAAGCCATTGGAAATGATTAGATATACAATGAAGATGTGCACCTCCCCTTTTGACCAAAATCGACCGATAGGTCAGGCCGTGGTGAGTGTCTGAACCTAGGCAATTTTTCAGTGATATTCAATGAACAGCTTGAATTGTTGTGTAATGAACCTGTGCTAGCGATTGCTGTCTATAAATTCCAAAGCTATTATAAGTGGAGGAAAATATAATGAAGATGTGCACTTCCTCTTTTGACCGAAATCGGGTATTGTCTTAGGCCGTGGTGAGTGTATAAACTTAGACAATTTTTCAGTTATATTTGATGAACAGCTTGAAGTTTTGTGTAATGAACTTGCGCTAGGGATTTGTATCTATAAATCCCAAAGCCATTGGAAATGATTAGATATACAATGAATATGTCCACCTCCCCTTTTGACCGAAATCGACCGATGGGTCAGGCCGTGGTGAGTGTCTGAACTTAGGTAATTTTTCAGTCATATTTAATGACACAATGAACAGTCAAAACTTACAATACCATCGCAGTTTCTGTTGAATGTACCGAATCTTTTCCATGTTACAATTACCACAGCTTACCGTACCATGAATTCTTCACTTAAAATTTCGCTTAGGGCGGGTCATTCGTATTCCTCCAGGACACATTTCTAGTTTCTTTTCGGTGTTATGGATTGAAATGAGCCTGTGCCCGGCCTCAAACCTACAATTTTCCTTGTTTCGAATGTCCCGGCTGGTTGAGGGCTTTGCATCGCTGATGCCTGTGTTTTTCCATTGTTTTTTTCATGTCTTTAACCCAACCAAATGCAGTCGAAACGCAGAAACGTTTCGACAAAAGTACGAATCCGCATTGATTCTTTCTCACACACTGACGTCACAAGAGTACGAGTAGCTCCAAGTCAGCTTTTTCTCACGCGTACTCGGTATATCTGTCTCTCAGAGCTGCAACGCCATCCATTGTTCCGATAATAGAGGTCAGCTTTATATCTTCTGAGGCACGAATCGTGCTCACCATTCCCTGTTATACAAACATTTACTGATCTTTCATGCACAATGTACCCTTGTTGTAAACAGAAATAATTTTTAATGGGCTGCACATCTTTTATTTCTTCGTAGAAAAGTTAGCTTAGGGACTCACCTGTAAAATATTTGTTTACGTACCGGTCTTTGAAAGTCGTAGGGGACCAAAGTCAGATGACCAGAAAGTTAAATGAAGGGGTTATAATTTATCTGTGAAATGTATATTCAAACAATTAATAGATTCAGGATTGGTTATAAATTTATTCTGTACAACCACAATATTTAATTTTTTTTCTATGCTTTTTGAAACATCAAAAGTTTTTGGCGGATAATTACAAAATTTATTGCCACTTTTCACGTAATAAACTATGCTCCCTGCATGCAGACAAGTGTCACTTACTGTTGGAGATTAGTGGTTATTCCCGTTTTTTTTTTCTGTTAAAGAAAGACGGTTGCATATCATTGCCGTTGTACTGTGAGAACCTCCTGGGTAATTGAATCTCGCTTAGATTCGCCACAGAGGTGTCACAATGCGAGTTCATTTCACTTGCATGTCGTTATATATCGAGGAATCGAAGCAGTACGGCGAACTCTGTAGCATGCCGCTTCGTTGAGGTATCACAATAGCAGACTTACCAATCAACTGCCATTAATTCCGCTGGCAATTGTTTGGGGGTAGAAAGGCACCTTTATCAATCGCAGAAAAAAACTAGTTTCTGTAATGGTATCGGATAGTGACGAATTTCCAATTATCGCTAATTCCAGTTTGGAATTTGGCAAAGGTCAGGGACATCCATTGAAACGACTACCCTGGGTGAATGGCTTTAAGTCAGCGCCTACTTAAATTTTTTGTGTACCTCTTTGCTAAAGCTACAACACGTGTTATGAAATTAAAGTGATTTCACAACCTGTGGTCAGTCTTCACAATGAGTAGCCACTGGCAGTTCATGTGCATAGTCTAATAACACACGAAGCTAATACGGATGAACTCTCTCATTCGTTTCCATGTATTAACTCACTTTATCTCAACTTTATCTTCAGGGATAAGGCAGTACACAGGGACAAACTGTTTTCGTCCCTAATTGAATAGCTTTCCAACACTTCGGAAATAAAATATTTCACTTAGTTATTGTTTCAAGCATTGTTGAGTTTCTCCCCTAAATGGTAGAGAGGAAAGTATTTCTTCCGTGTTGGGAAAAACGAGTCAAACGTTTTAAAAAATTTTTCCACTGGGGTCGAAGAAACTCACGAACCCTGCAGTTTTGATGGAGTTACTTTCAAATTTTATATGAACGTTCCCTAGGTAGTCCTATCGCGAAAAGTTACTGTTTTGGCTATCTGTCGAAAAATTATCCAAATGCTGGTGTCTTTTTAGCCCAGACGACTTTCCCCGTTGGGCTTTACCAATCACTTGTGTGGTAGCCGTCGTCCGTTGTGTGTAAACAAATGTCAAAATGCCTGTCTTCCAACAATTCTGATCCTATTCTTTTCAAATTTGACCGGAATGTTCCCCTGGCAGTCCTCCACACGGTTTCTTTTTTCTTTTCTTTTTTTTTTTTGGGGGGGGGGAGGGGTGGATTTTGCCAAAATACGGCCTGCATTGCCCAAAATGTAAGAAACACAAAAATGTTACTCTTCCTACAAATTTGGCTCAATTGTCCGTCCTTCCGTCCGTCGAGCCGTTAAAATTTGGATTGTGAACACTCCCTAGCCCACAATTCTTTTGCAATTGCTAAGATATTTCAGGTAGAGCTAGTATGTGGATTAATAAAGATCGGTATTGTATATGAGCCATATTCGCCCAAGGACAGTGGCTCAATTTACTTTGAAAAGGACAGTGTCTCATGGTAAATGTTTTTGTTTTTTTTTCTTTATCTTGAAGCACTGTCATCCTATTTCAGGTACTCTAAGTATTTGATGCATTTTTCTTATAGGTTTCATTGCACTGATTGGTCCCCTTAAGTTTTACTGTTTCTTTATTCGAGTATGTTCCCCATGGCTGAGGGCTTTGCATCTCTGATGCCTATGTTTGAGCCATGTTGAAGTTGTAAAAAAGAAAATATAGATTTCACAAAATTCATATTTGTAAACTGTGAAATCTTTGAGATAACTTTCTACAGTAACTTACACACAGCGAACCAAACTGAACGGAACTAAGAGTTTTCAGAGAAGGATGGGTGTCCCAGCTAAGGGTGAGTGTCCCAGCTGGCCAAGTATACCGCCACCACAGCTCGTTTGTCATTGGTTCATTATAACGTGTTACTGAATGCAAGTCCAAGAAAAACTGTAACGTTATTTCCTTATGACGTTATTTCCAGTGACGGTTAAAAGATGAAAAACTGAATTTTGTTGTCAGAAAGTCTCTAGTTGTTTTTCGAGCTGAGAGCGCTTAACACTGTCTTCAATTTTTCAGTTGCAGTTATGGGACACAGCTGGCCAGGAACGTTTCAGAAAAAGTATGGTAGGTATTGGTGATTTAGCATCTTTTAACAAGTACATCTGGTTTTTTTTTTTGAGTAGTCAGGTCTTCAAAGTATTGTGTGTGCGTCTCCCACACGATGATACCACGCCAAGTAAGTCGTTACTGTCAAACAAATAGCTATCAGAGTTCATGCAATATCGGATAAATGTTTGAATTTCATTGTGGTGTTGAGAAAATGAGTAGCGGTCTGAGTTCAAAGTGCTAAGGTTGTCTTGTGTCCTGATTTCCTTATTTCGTATGTATTGTAACTTGTAAAATGGTTAAATGGTGAATAATTTTTATGCATTGGTGTGTGTAATGTCGTGGAATGCTGGTTTTAAATTAGGTTCAGCACTACTACAGGAATGTGCACGCGGTCGTATTTGTGTATGACGTCACCAAGCTGTCGTCGTTTGAGAGCATGCCGTCGTGGGTGGAGGAATGCGACCGGCATAGTCTAACCAAAGACATCCCGCGCATCCTCGTCGGCAACAAGTGTGATATGAAGGACATGGTCGTTGTCAACACCAACCACGCGCAGCGATTCGCGGATAGCCACAACATGCCCCTGTTTGAGACTTCCGCTAAGGACGATAAAGAAACGGACCACGTGGAATCGATATTTATGACGCTGGCGCATAAGTTGAAGAACTCCAAACACATGATGCCCCCCAATATGTCTGGTTATGGCTACCCCACAGAAGCAAATAATGCGGTGCATATGAGTGCGCGGTCGAACCAACGGGACGCGCAGAACGGCGGTGCGTGTTCGTGCTAATCAAACACCTGAAAACACTTAGAAGCACGTTTTTGCTGTACATGTTGAATTCACAACACCAACAAAAATTCAACTCTCGTTTTAGTTCTCTTGTTAAGTGTAGTTATTGAAGTAGCTCTGGAACAAAATAACGCGACATCAAGCCATGTTTGATTGCCTTACGATATTAGATTTTGCAAGTTTATGTTGTCTTACAATTTAGCGCAGCGTCAAATTGCTATTCGCGCTGATACTAACATTCCACGTGGTATCGATATTTTTCGGTGTTTTGATATGACATGAAAGCTAGCTGAGTTTTTTTTTATAATGTTGAACTTTGTTTACAATAGATCAGTGCAGAGTCGTATTTAATTTTGAGTTGATCCACCGTACATTGTTCTATATAATTTATATAGCAACGGGATTGATTTGGAAAATGATGTGTAACTTAGTAGTAATTCATGGGCGACGTGACAAGTGTTCACTGTGCCGAGATTGATGAAAACATTTATAGCCAGTGAGATTATCAAGTCTACATCAAGTGTATATCGAGAAACAATTTTACTTTCGATGCGTGAAGATTCCAGTAGTGTGTGTAACTTAAATAATGTTACTGTAATATAATTGACGACTTAAACATGGGAATTTGCTGTTAAGAATTGACAAACTAGCAGCATATATTTGTTGAAAATCACTACAGGCGTTTTTAAGTGAAAATTTTCACAAACAAATGCATTTAAAAGGTGTTTTCTGAAAATGTTGTAAAAGATATGGCAAGTGTGAGGTTTCTCAAAGTGAATCCTTTATATATTAAGAATATGAGTGCTGGGCGCTGTATTGTGTAGTGCAGGAATGCTACCATAGTGTAATGCTAGCTTTAGGATAATTTGTACGTGCCATTCTAGGCTCTGTGTGTTTGAACAAAAAAAACACAAAATTGTGCAATGTTTTTTCCTCTTTCATGTGTGAAAATATATTGTGAATGAAGTTTCCGGAGGGACATATGTTTGTTGCATGCGGTTTGTTTGACCACAATATCGCCAGGGCAGACACTATAGTTGTTACAAACTTTTATTTGTTAGTGTTTCATTCATATGGTTTTAGTAGAAGTTTTTAAGGGTTGATATAGAAATTAAAAATAGACCAGTTTTAGTTTATTTTGGGCAGTGTTTTTTATTAGTTGCAAAGTTACTGGTTTGTTTTCAGTTTTTTTGGTTTCTCCCCACCACCCCCTCCTTTGTGCAAATATTGCTGCCGCCCTTACGTTTTGCTTTTGGTGTTAAAAAATAACGAGTGAGGTGCACAGCTTCAGGTCAAATACTACGTATGTGCGAAATTTGATTGTCCTATGGCCAGTATGGCCAGAAGAGTAGTAAAGACAAAATGACGGACCAGTAAAGAGAAAAAAAGTCGGAAACATTGGCCCCATCTAACTCCAGTATACTCTTTGTCAAGTGCTAATATGGAATGTGATAACCAGTTAACAAGAATTTTTTAAATCAAGCTTCTCGGTTCACCATTACGCCTTTATATGTAGCTCCTTGTGGTGACTGGGATGTCAGTTACCGGACCTGCTGCTAATGTAGTCCTGCACAATGCCTGTTTTTTGTGTAGTCCTGCACATTGCCTGTTTTGTGTGTAGTCCTGCACATTGCCTGCTTTATGTGTGGTCCTGCACATTGCATGTTTTTTGTGTAGTCCTGCATATTGCCTGCTCTTTGTGTAGTCCTGCACATTGGCAGTGTGTGTAGTTCTGAAAATTGCCTACTCTGTGTAATCCTGCATATTGACAGCTCTGTGCCTGCTTTTGTGAGTAGCACAGCGTGTTTCTTACTATCCCGGTTCATGTGTATTC
The DNA here is from genome assembly GCA_949752745.1 of Protula sp. h YS-2021. Classification (NCBI taxonomy): domain Eukaryota; kingdom Metazoa; phylum Annelida; class Polychaeta; order Sabellida; family Serpulidae; genus Protula; species Protula sp. h YS-2021. The sequence goes on from OX457025.1 coordinate 43,941,592, forward strand.
CTACTTGTTTTAACTGCTCTTTATGTAATCTTTTACTATGACTGCTTAATCTATTCTGTCACTGTGTATGTAGCTGGTCACCCGCTAAATTATCAAGTTGGTTGATGCTCCTGAAATAAATCTTTATTTTATCAGAATCTACAAATACGATCATTTTTGCAGAAAGGAGAAAAAAAAATCCCTTTAGTGATGTATTGCGTGATTTTGTTTCTTTGTGTTATTTGAATTTCTTTACAGGTTTTGTTTGGCGTTTTATCAGCGAAAATTCTTAAAAATTCATAAACGCTTTGTTATTTTTTTAAATGGGACAAACTTTGCTGAAAGGATGCTGTCTGCCAGACACAGGCGTCTGACGAAGACCTGTCACAATCCTCGTGCAACTTCTTCAGTATTGCCGCGTCCAATATTCCATGGCAAAATTTCGGCACAGGACTTAAACCACCTTTTTAAATGGAAAGGAGACAGGGAAACGAACATGCACAAATTTGTCATACTGAAACCACCCAGGAGTATCATGAATTGAACTTCAACCCCGCCCTCCCTCCCCCAACCCTTCACCTCCCATCCACGCGCCACAAAGCTTTATGTCCACATGAGTGTATTTGTGTATTGCGCAAAAGCAAAACAATTGAACTTACTGCTGTGTAAACATTTAAAAACGAAGGTAAAATTTGGTACGTTAGCCACCCCAGCCTATATTTCAACTGTGATGGCAGTAAGCCAGGAAATGTCTTTGCATCTTAGAATTATCACGCAAATTTTGAATAGTTATCGTTAAGATGCGTTTGCCTTATGAAATAGGTTTCTGTGGAAAATCTTGCGTAGTCTATTCCGTACTGTAATTGGTTAATCATGCAGTGGGACTATTTTGTAAAACATTGTTTTCGTATGTCGATGGGTGTTTCCAGATGACTTCAGAATAACATTATTATCCTTCAGTTCGAATTTTCTTTGTTACTTTATCACTTTGTCCTTCTGTTTTTGTTTTATCCCAGGTTTGTTTTGGGGTGAGTATGCGTTGAACTTTACAAAGATTTCATTATGCAACCCCCTCCCCAACCCAAATCACTTTTACCCGTCGAGTTGGGCTGGGGGTTTAATTCGTGAAAACTGGAAAATGTGAGAACGCCTTGTTGCATTCTATATAACACAATAAAGAAAGAAAACACCTGGTCTTGTTTGTATTTTGTTTAATTTCACCTATATGAATATTTAAAGCTTTCAGATTGTTTTCTGGCAAGATCAACGCAATATATAACACATGCGTATTGCAGAGCAAATGGAAATCAAATATTATTATCCTCCATGTAATGGAGGGATATGGTTATGTGGCATGAGTGTTCAGGCAAAATCTTCGAACTATAGGTCGGGTTGCACTGAAATTTCACACACGGATAGAGCACATATTAAGGCTTGCAACGCCGCGTTTTTCAGATTTGTGACAAATTGACATAATAGCAATATTATAAAACAATTATAAAAATGAGCATTCATGGAACGTCGTGCTTGGCTATATCTCTGAACCAACAGATCTAATTGTTTTGAAATTTCGCACGCAAATATAGCTCATATTGAAGCTGTGCAACGTCGTATTTTTGTCGATATATTAACGAAAAAGTGTTAAAATGACAGTATTTTTAAATTTGGTAAAAATTTGCGTGTTTATATAATTGTGCCTGCGTGATTTATCGTGTCATCCAGGCTGTGTCTCCAAAACTTATGATGAAAGAGATATTGCACACTGCCAAAATAACTTTTTAAAATTTAAAACTTGACTTCTGTCGAAATTTAAAGATGCAAAATTGTTAGAATTGTGAAAAGACGTGATGAAACTGGCAGAAATACGGTATTTTTCACAAAACAAACGTTAAATGGAAGGCGAAGAAATACTCGCTTGTTCCAGGTCTGTCATTACGGTGCACAATTCGCTTCCCAATAAGATTATGTCAATCATTGAGCGAGTGTTAAATGCACCGACCAATTTGTCTATTAAGCTAGAAAATGAAGAAAAAACGTAAGTGAAAAAAGTACAGTGAACTCATCCTGTATGGTCTCTGCGGCTGGTATATGTGGTCCGATACGGCAGGAGGGAACTTTATATACATATAATCTGAGTAAATTCAAGACACATAAGACGTAATTCACGATATACAAGACGCCGCTTGTCTTGTTTTCATTCTACGTTTCAGCTTTTTGCCCACCGAAGGAAGATGGGACTCATTTCTGTAACAAGAAATCTGCCTTTTTAAAATTCATTGCACATCCAAGAAGAATGAAACAAATTTGAGTCTCCGGAGCCTTATGTTGCTGGGTTCGCGTTTGTCAAAGGTGTTAATTCCTGGCAAGAATACAATCGTAGTTCTAGCGTACCGAAATGTACACAAATTTTTCTTTAAATATAGGTGTGCACCATACGTATAAGCTCACTTCAGGAGTGAAGGCTGAAGGATGGGGGTAAACAAGTATTAATATCACTTTAGAAACGCATACATCCCCGCTAACGTAGACTAAGAACCCCCCCCCCCCACCTTCCTGAACCGCTTACGAAGTTTCACTGCGTGAACACATGCTTGGGAACTAGCTAACTAATCAGGTACTCATACAACATATTAAAATCCATAACAATCACAGACAAATGATGAAAATCGGAAATGACAACTACAAATTCGCAGAATCCTAGCTTTTCCCAGCTATTTTATCAACTCCTCAAAAGATGCATGTAAGACAACACACGTTCCCAGAAGCAATACTCGATCTAGTTCATACGATAAAGGAAACTAATATGAACACCCCCCCTTCGCCCCAACAGTAACGGAGTGCTTAGATTACCCCCACTTGATGGAAAATCTAACCACAACAAGCTTACCGTCTTTTCGACCATGATGACTGAGAATAAAGGATTAGCTTCTGTGCCAAAAACAAAATATTAGCAGAAAAATAGCTGTCCTAGACTGTTCAAACTGGACAATAGACAATTCTGTTGCGGGTGGACTCGATGAGTGATTCCACACCTCTGTTTTGGGACTGCGCTACCACTCAATGCCATTGATTTATTTCTCGATTTCCTCACAGCTCTCAAACAGAAATGCCAACAATAAAAAAAAAAAAAAAAACACTTTGTAAACACCTAACACAGCATCAGACCAACAACACACATCTCTTTAAATAAATTACAACAGCACGCAAATTTGGTGACAACACGGTTACAAGTGACTTTAACACATCAGTGCAATCTGACAAAATAAACAAACGCGAATGAGAGTAAGTATCAACCGGCATTTCAACAAGTTTTTATGTGCATCAGTGTACCTTACAATTGTAATTTGCCACTAAAATGCTCAGCATCAAATTAACAATGAGATTCTATTTCCTTGTTTAAAATAAAAATAAAACCTTAGAGGACAGGGCTTTCTAAACAATACTTCGTTTCAAACTCTTCAAAATTTTAATGAGCAGAGTGAGACAAACTTGGCACAACACACACAAAACTCGCGGTGCGGTCGGTTTGGGACACCGGGAAATTCTTTTTAGGTACAACAAGGGAACTCGAGGCAGTGATTCGTGACTTTAGTAGGAGAGATATAAATCCCAAGTCGGTGTGCCAAGGAGGGATGGGAGAAGTTAGTTCTGGCGTAGGGATAGTATGGGGTGAAAGTCATAGCTCCGACGAGACCTTGGTTGCAGGAGATGGGAGAAGGAACAATTAGAGGTGATTAGGTTCATATTAGGCGCCTCAGTAACAGCATGTGCTCAGGGGTTAAGAAAATCTCTGGGATGATCCGTCATAAAACACACAAAGGGGGCAGGGCACACAAATTGAACTATCCCCCCCCCCCCCTCACACACACCAGTAAGGACACATCAAGGTGACTCTGGACAGACAGCACAGGGGTGGGGGCCTGATCTGGAATGAGAAAAATGCGAAAATCAGTGTAACGCATAAAAAAACGCGTACATTACCATATGCGAACTGCAGTGTATAACAAATGTGCCCTGCCATATGCGAATGTACCAGTTTTAAGCTTTACCTAGGGCTTTTCCCGTTACATTAAGTTGACTTATAAATTACACTACAATCGATATCAGTTGAAATTAATCAGATAAATAACTATGAACTGAGAAAGCGCGAAATATCGCAGCACTCCACCATCATATACCTCCAATCATTGTCCAGCCCATTATACGATAAGCATGATCCTAAGTCTATGCGAAAGTTTTACTGATTTGAAACTAAAATATCTGTCTGAATTCACTTTGCTCAAATTGTAAAGTACACGTCATTTGCACGAGTAAAAGATGGAAAATGTTGTACACTTACATACGCTACATAAGTACACAAACCATCATACCATAACTACACATACAATAAAAGATGTAAACATAGAATGCAACGGACACTTTAAAGAGCCCGGGACCAAGGAAATACTTCAAATTATCCGTAATGTAAAATTACCAAAGTATTCTGAATGAAAAGTTGATTTCCGGGACTGTAATGATACTTTGTGACTACAACGAGGGTCTTTCAAAAAATTCACAAAAAACCCTTTTATACGGGATAATCTATGTTGGGCAACTTGTACTTGACGCGAATAAATATATTGTACTTGCTATCGAGAATACATGTCATTGTATCTGAAAATTGAAGTCACAAATTTAATTTGATACACAGCAAGTCAATAAGACAACTTTCAGGTTTTAAAATTTATCATTCTACACAGGCCAATACTGATATGCAACAGCTAATAATTACCTAATTTTACTGCATTTTACAACACGATGTCCATGAGTTCACTGGTGTACTTTTTCCTAGTTCTTGTGAATCTGTGAATCCTGATTTCAAGTCATTTTCGCGTGCCTGCTTTGTGAGTTCCTTAGCTATTTCCAAAAACAGTTTATCTACATTGTCTGCCTCTTTTGCCGACGTTTCTAAAAATTTCATGTTGTGTCTGTTCGCGAATTCGTCTCCGATGTGCATCGGAATTTCTCTTTGTGCTGTTTTGTCATTTTTATTGCCTGAAATGGATCGTAAACAATGCACAAGCGCAACTGCATTTTGCATACTGCACACACATTTCAGTCAGCTGTGCAATGATACGTCAATACCTTTTTTCAGGTACTAGTGCTAAACTGAGTTTGGGTTAAAGATATTATATACCAATGCTATTCTATGCTTTAATATATACAAAAATTATGAGTGGATTTCTGACCTAGGTCTAGACTAGCTTTCTTTAGAGTTGGGTATGGGAAACTAGGTCTAGACTTGGGCTGCGGAATTCACCCTATGTCTTAACATTATACTTTCCCCTGTGCTACAAATCATAATGTAACCCTAACGGGTGTTCTATTTCATAAACCACTAAAACTAAAGGCTTTACTATTTCAATAATTAAAGATATCATTCACAGTTTATTTAATTTTTAATGACACATATTTAATAAATCCAGTCAAATTTTTAAACCGCTTACCTACTAGGAAAGAAAGAACCTGGGTACTGGCATACATTTCTATTTCTTGTAGCCACTGGGGTAAACAATCGAATGTAGGTTGACAGCTTATATCGTAGACTAGTATTAACGCATTGGCAGACCTGTAATAGCTTTGGGTGATGGATCGAAATCGCTCTTGTCCCGCTGTGTCCCATATTTGTAGCTACAAAACAAAGCAAATTCACTGACTTGTATATCTACAGGATAATTTTCTGTAAACTCGTGAATATTCTAAGTGGTATATCGTACCATTTTTATTTAGAAGAAATAAAAAATAAAACATTACAATAAAATTAAAAAAACGATACACCAAAGCTTTGACCATTATGCTACCTTTAATTCAATATCAAGGCCACAGTTCGATCAATCATGATAGGTAAAAATACATCAGACTTTCGAAGATTTTAACGTTGGATAGTCTATTAAATGTTGAGGTTTAAGAGAATTGACCAAAGATGTGTCAAAGTGAGTAGACAAACATCACTGCACAAAGCATGTTTTCAAAGAATAAAGAAACGTGTTTTCGTGAAGGTAGGTGCTTTTGTTAACAAAATTATGTCTGGACGAATTAGACGTTTCCACATGCTGATGCACAATGATGTTGAAGACAATGCGATCGATCTGCAGCTAAGTTGTTTCTTCCCATACGCACCTTCACTTTATCGCCATCAATTTCTACCGTTTTTATCATAAAATCTACTCCTATAGTTGCTCCTTGCCCAGGTGGAAATAAACCCTGAAAGCAAAATATCAAACTGCAATAACAGCAACTGCATTATTGTACTGTTTTTGTTCAAGTTACATTTAATCAGTATTTTGTTCTTGAGGTATTTGACAGTATCATACTGTAGGCTTTCAAGAACACTGCTAAGGTGATTTAAATAGTATTTTCGATGCAACTGATTCTTTTCAAACTGAGGCAATTTTTTTAACAGCAAAAATTGTCAACAATCGTGAATAATAATATTAATACACTCTAATACACTCTTGTTGTATGTTACTTAAATAATACTGAACAGTTCAAAGCACAAATGTACAAACCTGCGTGAACCTCCGAACGAGACACGTTTTACCGACACCCGCATTTCCAATCAGCACAACCTTGAACAAATACCTATAATCCTCCATGAATAATTCCTCGGTTAAAAGTAAACAATGCGTCTCTTACTACAATCTGAAACATAAATACATGTATGATTTTAATGTAATATGATATCGAGACGATGATTTGATACTGATCTAATTGTTATAAAATAGCAAAATCGCACTCTATGATGATCACTGGGAGTACCAAAAAGCAATTTATACCGATAATACTTTCCTCGGAACTTCGCTTTCCCCGTTTAATTACACTGACTATGCTCTTTTCTACTTGTGCTACTTGGTTTTATATTCGATAAAAGATAACAGTTTATAACGAACCCCAATAATATATATAGTATGTGATGACAAAACGTTATTTTTAGATGGTTAACCAGAGATTATGTCACAGTGCACATTGGCATTGTGAAATGGAAAAACCACGTCTTTCTTTCCACGTTGACAGATCCACCCTTTGGTCAAATGTAAACAATCAGCTGTCAAAATAACCGGAAGTAATTCAGTTCTTAATATATAGTCACTTTTTGAGTCTTTATGAAATCAGCAAGATACAAACAGTCACCTCTTTTTTGCTAAATGTGTACGGTTCATTTCACAGTGGAGGATCACATCGTGAAAGAAGCCAAATAATGTAAAACGAACAACAGAAATGTGAATTACGTCTATTTCTAAATATAGAAAATATTGTAACGTTTTGCACGATTGGCTGAGCGAAGAGGGCTCGTATATGTGAAGCATGATGTCCGGGCAGAGCAGTAGGACACCATGCACCTGGACAATTGGCGTGAACCACCGTGGGAAGGGGGGGGGGGGGGGGGGGTTGGGGTGATCAAGTGATTTTTTTTCTCCTCCTCCCAAAGTGACTTTCCTCGCCATAAAATCCTGTCCTCATTCTAAGAATGTGATTATCGCCCCATTGTAAGAAGATTGCCCTCAATCTTTGCCATCGAAAAACATGTGACCATTATGGTCATCTTACAAATGATCTCCGCGCCACACTAAGATGTGACTCTCCTTGTAATCTAACGAAAGTTACCTTCATAAACAGTCACTGAGTAAACTTATACCAAATAATACAGTGAATAAAAGTAAATGTTATCTGAGCTAACAAGCATAAAATTTTTTGTGTTAACTTATTTTTCAGATGGTCTTAAGCTGATGAAATGTGGGATGCGCAGTGATTAAAACACTTCAACACCGACCCCTTCAATAATTATTACTCCTGCCTGCCTTTTGAGTTTAATCTTTTGCCATCTAGATTGTCTAGGACAACTCCACATCTTTGTCACAATACAGAACCTCTTTATATTTATGGCACCTTGGCATTAATGAAAACACATAATTTTGTTAAACTTTCTTTTTCAGCTTGTCTCTTCACCAAGTTAAACGTTGAGAGCACATACTCATCGAGGCCGTAATGAAAAAGAGTGGAATCTCTTTTCACGTTGGCATATTTCACATACATTATTAACTATTGACAAGCCTTTGGCTTGCAAGGGTTATATGAATTTGTGCGAGCAAAATTCGTCGTTTTTCCTCTTCTTGACAGTTTTTCCGATTTTTTGTGTCTTCTTCTTCTCTGACACAATGGGCCCTACGACCATGAAACTTGGGACTTATGAAGAGCTCGATCTGAACGTGTGCATGTCACTTTTTATTTTCGTTTTTGATTTCGTTTTCTTTGTTAAAACGCCATGTGAAAAGAGTGTATTTTTTGCAAGTAAATGCGTAGCATTTAACGACAGCACAGAATACACATTTGTTCAGTGAGCTTTGTGTGAGCTCTCACTGCGTAAATAGATAACACGGCGTATGCCTGATCAGTCAATAAAACTTTAAGTCAACAGCAACCAAACACTACTCGGCTTATAAGACATATTCAAGCTGTGTTGTTTGCAATATATTATTCAAGAAATAACCCACTGAAGGAAGTATTTTTGCGTTTTAATTTTTGTCAAGTGTTTAACATTTCGCTAGCGGAATGACCTTCTCGTATTAAAGTGTTTTGATTATGAAATCATACCACAAACTCTAACCTCCATTCAGTTTTACAATTAAATTTGGATGTATAAGATCCAAAGAAGTAATCTTTTTCCTGCCCTGATCGGATACTAAAATTGCAAATGAAACAGAAGCCAACTCTTACAACTTTGCTCCTTTCCTTTGATCTCATTCTTCTCTGTTCTGGGTGTTTTCTCTTGGACAATCGTGGTAAGATATCAGGCCTTCCGCCAAAGGTATTAGGAGATTCGAGTTCCCACTACCGGTGACTACGCCTATGAACATAATTTTATTTAGAAACGCAAGCCAATTTCTTCTTCTCATGTTTCGGCATCCCTTTCATGTCGTTGTTATAAAACAGATGACCTCTAAGATATCCATCTGTTATGTATAAGCTCAGAACAGATATTTTGGATATTTTAAAAAGTAGTCCCTTACTTTATGAGTACTATTTTTCGTAATCCCAAGTGGGTCTGCGGAGCAAAAAAAAAGTCTTGCACACAACTGACCAAATTGCTGTAGAGGTTAGGTGTTGGACAGCAGTGATTTCACTCAAGCTGAGACTGCTTAAGGACGTTACGCAGAATACTGGTCCATTGCAGTTCTGTAAGCCAATCAAAATAATTCTAGCAAACAGCCATAATTTTGCACGGCCATATTGGAATATTTTTCCATAAAAAAGAAATACATGCTGTTAAATAATGACAAGTTTGGATACAATCAGCTATTTTCCGATGGCAGACAATATAGATTTCATTTTATGTTTTTAAAAGTTATGGACAAACAGTGAAATAACGAACATAAAGTACACAATGGCTGAAGAAGCTGCCAGGGATTACCAGTCTTCCCTCGAGGAATTGACCTTCAATTCAAAACTGCACATCAATGTGTTGACTATGATCGCTGGAGAAAATCATGAAAATGGATACGCAGCAGACATAGTGAAAGTCATCGAAAGCCATATAGCGAAGGTTCCACATGCTTTGTGTTTAGAAAGACACTAATGGTTGCAATAGCTGTTTCCAAAATTTAAATATTTTTGTTGTGTGTGCCTGTAACATATGTAAAACAGGTTTTCCGCATTTAAGGCAGTGATTGTTTTATTAAATATCGCCAATACGTCCCAGTTCTATTACATGGTAGATCTCACTTTTTTATATGAAAACATTTGCTTCGAACCAAATGATTCTTTAATAGAGGCGAGCTCAAATGTTCTACGCCACAAAAATCAGGTGCATAATTGCTATATAACACCACTCAGCCCTCATTAAATGTCCCTTTTCAACAAGTTCTCTTCCATCCGCAGAGTTTCTTTTGAAAACAAGTATTATTTGAATTCTGTTAATCCAGTTGCTTTAAGAGTTGTCGCAAATATTTGAAGTGAATTTGCCGTTGTAAGGAACTGGGACACTTTTCCCTGAAAGTTAATTTGAAATTGATTTCTAAGCTAAATTAAGACCTAGACAATTGTGTTCAAATATGACGTGCGCGATTAACGATGCAGAGTATTTGCAAATTGAGAAGTACAATGGGCGTCCGGTAACTCAACCCTCGTATATCTCGAAACAATAATTGCAAAATGTTTGACCGCCGACTTGAGCTAATTCGTACTTTCGGACCTTTTAGATGGAAGTGTTTCGACTGCAAATTGACTGGGATGACTGTTACGTGTCGTTCTTTTTTCTTTTCACTTTTGTACCGGGGGGGGGGGGGAGAATTGTTAGAATAGATCCAAATTGGTGAAATTGAAATGGACATCTTCCGTGGCTGAAAAGAATTCGTAATTACCAGGTAGCACAAAATAAGCAATATTGGAGTCGAAAAGATTGTCAAATTTGCCTCTGGCTTATTAAATTAGTTAGAATTGAACATTCTGTTTTCCCCAATCCAACCAATCTGTTCTCTCTCGTATCCCTCGTGAACATGATTCAGGTAAAAATAATACTTCATGGTTTTTCTGTCATTTCTTTATCTGTTCATCCTAGCCGAATGATGTCGAAACTCCAAAAACTTCAAAAAGTTCTAAGTACGAATCTTTTTTCTTTTTCGAGATTGACTTCGAGTTAATGGACGTGCACTGTATTTTGTGATTAAATAGTATTTTGCTATTTAGTACTCTCAAAGTACACATTTTGGGTGGATTTGTTTTAGGTAGGTAATCCGAATTAATCATTTTATTGCATGTTTTTTTAAGGAGCTCTGAAACAGCCCAGTTAATGGTATCAACATTTGTACACTTTGACGGTAAGGGGTGATTAGATATCAAGTCGGAAAAATTAACGTTTCAGGACATACAGAAGCGTCATTCCTTTTCTTGACGCAGTAGTTGTGTCAGTAATCAGGATTGGTCTTGTTTCCGGAGTGGAAAACCGCGATTTTACCTCCCGGCAAGAATGTTTTTTTGCCAATCAAACGTGAACAAAATAGAAATAATCTTTCATTTATGTTTTTAGCTTTTTTTTTTTGTTACACTTCGTGCTGCCTAAGCCCAGGTAACATGGGTTCAAATAAAAGTAGCTACTGTATCACAAACTTCTGTTTGTCAGCCTTTACTTTTTGATCATTTTCTATGAACTTTGGATTTAGGTTTACCTCAAACAGAGTAATCTGACATGGTTCGTTTGCTGTGTTGGGTGCCTGAGCTTTCTTTTGCAAACGTTACAATTATGTTCCTTAATAAGCCGTACAGGAACTTCGAACATCTCAAGCCGCACACCTGTATCCAAGATAAAACCCACAAAGTTAATAGATATGTTAAAAAAAATCGGTATTTTCCATTATTTCTTTTTTTGCCATTTTTTGGTTTTTCATTTTTGCCGTTTATTAGTTTTTTTCTCTATCGCCAGTGATACATTTCATTTTTATGGAAGGCTGATAATAAAATTTGGTAATTCTTGTATATGCACAAAACGAAAATCGTGCAAAATGTCAGTAGATGAAAATGTTTATGAAATGCAATTCTAGGTTGTGCTGGTCCCCGTCATACCTAACTGTATAAATGAGCGTTTCTTTATAAATCTGCGTTATTTAGTGAGAATTTGGTGGGTTTATCACAAAAATCCTTAAGCTCAAAGTTTCGGTTGCCCACACAATCTTTGCGCTCGTAAATTTGTGTTCGGCTGGAAACTGCCTTACTAAGTTTAGTCGAAGAAGAAAATAAAGGAACAAAAGTAGAGTCGGTCCGTCGGGCGGGAAATTTTACTTTTTTGCCATATTCGAAAACAAAATCTGAAGCAATAAAAAAGGTTTCCGCAAACGATGAGAAAACGGCATTATATGTTGTCCGATGTACATTTAGGAGAAAATATAAATCAACAGTACAATTTAGATAAGATATTGATTATGTGCGCTTTGGTATTTCGTGTCTGCTGACTCTTTGGCTAGATTTTCTTCAAGAGGGTTGAAGTAGTTGGTAGTTCGGCTTTTTATTATGTAATGGCAAAATGTGTTGAGTGGTCTGTTGTTTCATCATATATCATGATGGCGGTGTTATTTGCTGCTTTCTTGCATTGTATTTTTTTTAATGCCGTCAACTGGACTTGTTTCATCTCAGGCAGATATCTGCGGGTTTTCAATCGAATTTGGCAAAATGCTGCTTGTAATAAATACAGTGCTGTTTCTATGTTACTTTTATTGCAGCTTGTTGAAATAAGAACTAAATAAATTCCATCCAATTTGTCTTTGATATTATATCGGCGTTTTGACACGTGAAAATGTCGTATCAAAGAACGTCCGGTAGCCTCAAACAGACATGGAGAAATATATATATATATATTGTTAATATATAGTGGTCAGTTTATTATACACACTGCAATACATGAGCTATAAGCGGATTCACAGTTTCATCACCGAGAATTACGCAAAAACAGGACTCCAGTTTTTGGGGGATAAACTTGGAAACAAAACTTCGAAACATAGAAGTCAGTATAGAAATACATCAAAATCACTTTGAAATAGGTATAGTGCTTTTTGCAGAAGCCTATTATAATAATGTCACGAATAACTTTTCCCACATTCCAGTAAAGTTTTGAGACCTTACTGATACACTATGGCAGATAAAATCAGCGTTTAGTGTATTTTTTATTGTTTATTTTTGTTTTCCCCACTGGAATCCTGTGAGTTTCCTGTATTGAGCATGCGCACTCGAAACCGTGAACTGGCTTATTATCCTTGGTGATTGGACTTTGGAAAATCAGAAAGGGAAGATCGAGGACTTTGTTGCCGATAATTCGGCACAGACCGGATAACTAAAGACCAAGAACATCCTGTGAGAAACCGGTTTGGTTTATTCGCCCCAGACCGAAGAGGTTTCCGCACTACATTCTAGATGTGTACTGCGTGGTACTTTGTGAGCCTGCGAGCCAGACTGCACTCGGGAACAATATCAATCGGTGGAAGGTTCAATGTGTCATTTACTGATAATTCGAAAAATGAATCAGGCACACCCGATTGAAATCGTGAAGGAAGCTTGATGAAGTTTCGGTATTCACGGCATACCGAATGAACAGGGTTGCTGTGTGTATTGGCTTGACTGCTAATATAAATATATAAAATTCTGCAATGTACCAGGTACTTGTTGAGAAATTTGAAGTACCTTCAATAACAGTAAAAACAGTAAAACGTCTTAGATATTTATTTTTATTAAGTTAACCTTCACTGTGGCGGGTGTAGGACAAATGACCACCAGTCATATAATCACCGTACAAATGACTACCAAAGAAATAAAAAACAGACCATTTGACTACCATGTCAGTCTGTTATCGTCATCGACCTATGTCTTCGTGACAACACTGATGTTGCAAAATAAAAAACTTTACACTTATTCACCAAATGTTATGTCGTTTGTCATGCATATCCAGTCCTTGTGCCTTCTCCATGCTGTAGATATGCCGCCGCACTATCTCCAAATCATCCTAATCGCAATGCCTATTCCGTGCTATCAAACTTTCTCTGCTCCGTTGTCTATTTATCCCCCGTGAAACGGAGAGATATAGGTTTAAGCTTGTCCGTCTGTCCACTTCTCTATTAACTAAAGTGGTCAGAGCTTTTTTCATTCATATAGCTAATGACGAGTGACTGTAGATGTGCAACGTCAAGGTTTCAGTTTGATCGATCAAAAATGGTCAAAATTACAGCCCTCTGAAAATTTCCTAAATTGTCGCGTTCGAGGGTACCTTGTGGAGTCCACTTCTCTATTAAAGGAATCATGTAAGAGCTATTATTCATCCATATATGCAATCTTTAGTGTGTGTAAATGTGCATCGTCAAAGTTTCAGTTTGATCGATCGAAAATTGCCGATATTACAGCCCTCTGAAAATTGCCTAAATTGAGGCTTTCGATGGTACCTTGTGGAATCCGCTTCTCTATTAAAGGAATCATGTAAGAGCTATTATTCAGCCATATATGCAATCTTTAGTGTGTGTAAATGTGCATCGTCAAAGTTTCAGTTTGATCGATGGAAAATTGTCCATATTACAGCCCTCTGAAAATTGCCTAAATTGAGGCTTTCGAATGTACCTTGTGGAGTCAGCTTCTCTATTAAGGAATCTTGTAAGAGCTATTCTTTCACAGTTACCAATTTATTGTGACAATGAGTTTCACGGGGGATCCTGCTGCTCTCTGACAGCATATAGTTATCTTGATTTTTTTGGCAAATCCCCCCCTCCCCCGCCCATAATAATAGTAATGAAACAAAATCAGGAAAGACTGGGCTGGTTGTCAGATGGTCGATTTTTCATTTCGCTAGTGGTCATGTGACCGTTGAGGTTTTGACCGGTGGTCGTGTGGTATGAACATCCGTTGTAACAAACTTTTCGTTCAATTAAAAGCTTCTCATCACACAATACAGCTCAAACACAAAGTACATCCAAACGTCATATAAATCTTTCGAAAGGAGGTGTGTGTTGGTGGGGGGGGGGGGGGGGTGTTCTTATATTTTAAGAATTTTTGTTTTGATGTGTGAAGAAGAATTCTTGACTCAAAAGACTGGGATTGAGGAAAGAAAATCGATCAAAAAAAACTGTTTAACCGATGAATGCGATAAAACTCTGTTTGAAGATAACAATAAACCTCTGTTCTAAATATGAACGAGAACATAATCCATAGTAAATCAGATATGCAACTGGTCGATCGCATTAGTTGTGAATTCATGCCGATAATGACGGGAGTTAAGGGTTAAGATATAATTTTCAGAGGAAAATACAAAGGACCATTTGTAAGACGCAAGAAAATGTAATGCCCAGAAGAATATTGTCACCCTTTGGTGCAACGCCACGATTTCATTCTCTCTTAACACAAGCTCTTTGGTACAGATGGAGATAAAGTAACTGGATTTATTACACTTTTTTGTCCTGGCGTGGAATGTTCATCCTCAGCTGCTCAGGTTGTGATTCTTGATACGAGGAGGGAGCCAAGTTCCCCAGTATTAAATCTAAAACGGCCCCGAGGCGGGAGTTTTGAAATGGTCGTTTGTGCAAACCGATTGGCTTCACGGTGACACGGCCCATTCTCATGTTCAGAAGTCAATTTAATCGACATGTTGCCCACTTCAGAATGTTCTGTTTGACTCCATGGCATAAAATGAAGAAATGCTGAGCGTTGGGAATGCTTAAGCAGTCAGTTCTTTATTTAGCTTCTTTGAGGAATAAAATGTACCTGTTAATTTACCTGACTGCGCAAGAAAGCACGCGATTTTTTGAGACTCAGGAAGTTGCAAGATCAAGGGAGAAAAACAGTAGAAACACTTGAGTAACAGTATACACAAGAAGAGTCTACGTTTTCAAAATTGATGCTGTTCTTGTGTTACAAAAGCGGACACTTAAGACGTATCCCTTTCGAAGTGGCGTTATTAAACACTCGTATTTTTTTTGATGGTGCAAAGACAACTAAGAAATAAATAAATCGATATCATAACAAACGGTTACGCGTTGCCATAGTAATTAAAAAAAAACTACTTCCTCGTATCCGTTGATATAATGGCGGATAAAGATGTTGTGCTGCTGTTCTGTAAGTGTTTAACTGAACTGTTTTAGTGTTAAAAAAGGGCAAAATAAAAAAAGCCCTATTCTATACGATTTTGTTGTAGATTGTTGTTTCATAGTGTTTAGTTCTTTATATTGTTAATTTAGGTGTGTCATGATACTGTAGTGTTCTTTAAGCATTGGCATGTTCCACAATTCCAAAGCGGGCAGTCGGGACTATTCCGCCCACTTCGTTTTTGAACTGTTATTGCTGCTGTGTGACACCTTGGATTGTGTTGCTGAGCATCGCCTCAAAGAAGACATAGGAGTTCCTGTGCACTATTTACAAGATGCGAGACAGACTGATGTGTTCATTGACAAAGACTTCGAATATGTTATTCCAAGATCTTCGCTTCAGTTTTACTTCTATTATATGCAGATGTATTGGCATTGTGCAGTTGTACATGAAAGAAATCACGTCGTGTAGTTAAAATAGTGTGCATGTTTTAATGTCTTTTGTGATTACATAGGCTGCCCCATCTCAGAAGCTGCCCGTATTGTATTTGATGGATTCTATAATGAAGAATTTACGAGACAGTCAATACGTCACTCTGTTCTCTTCAAATATTGTTGCAAATTTTGCCTTAGTGTTTGAGCAGGTAGGTTAAACATTTACTGTGGTGTTTGGCGGGTGTGCGATCAGCGAGTATTTGTGATTGTCTTAGTTTCGAAGCTATGGCTGATTATTTACATAACTATCTAATAAATATTGTTAAAGTAATACTTAAAAAAAACGTCTGATTTAAAATATTCTAGAAGGCTTCCCAACTCTGTTGGTATAAAGTAGGTACATACGTCAAATACGCGAGTGAAGACTGGTCCGCTGTGTATGTTAGAAAATGACCAAGTTTGCTGTCCCATCCAGGTGGACGAAAAGAAACGACAGTCCATGTATAAATTGCGTCAAACATGGAACGACATTTTCTCGAATGCTATTCTTTACGCCATCGATTGTAAAATCAACGAGTTGGATCCGGCTTGGCCTATAACGGCTCAAAAGGAGGACGCCGTGATCATTCCGAGCGAGGCTATTGAGGACCAGATTGCTGGAACGAGTGAAGCAAGTGCTGCAGACAGCGGTTTGGTCAGTCCCAGTATTCATGTCAATCCCAAGTTCCTGAAGAAGGTAAGATCGGGAGTCACAGGTGATATTTAGTGGATTTTAATGTTTGTTTTAAAGAAAATGGTAAATTTGATCAATATATCGCACTCTTTCTTTGGGTACATTATTTACTTAATAATTCGTGCTTCTCTGCGTTTCTTGGTCCTCCTTGGCAATATGTAGGCGGTCGAAAAGGCAGGTAAACAAATGCTAGTAATTTAGAATGAGCTGCGCTGAGGATAGTGCAGGTACTATGATGCTCGCCAACATATTCCCAAGGTTTTCAGATGAAGAATGTGTTCACTGGGAGGTACCACAAGGGAGTATAGAGTGGTATCGTAGCATCTTGTAAAGAATTAGTATTTAGAAACAAAATATGCGTTCCTTTTCTTAGCAGGAAGACCTTGCCAAACAGAAGGAAGAAGACAAGTTCCGCGCCGAATTACTTCTCAAGCAGAAGGAATTGGAAGAGAAAAAGAGAAGACGAGAGGAAGAGCAGAAGAAAAAACAGTACGATCGCTTTCTCCAAATAATGTTTATATCATTATGTGAAGCAAAACGTCAACGTTATTAAAAGAGTGTAATGTAAAGACGTGGCAGCCCTTTTCAAATTGATCATTGCAATAATTTTATGTTGATAAAAATATAAAAATTCAAAAAGAAACCTTTGGGGATGGGGTGGAAGCGTGCTGGGTGCCATTGAATCAGCGATCTCGTTTCTGACTGCACTAAACAATAACTTGTGCATAATGATGAGATGGAGGGTGGGGTTGTTGTTTGGGTAGGCTCGAGGAGGAACAAGAGAAGAAGATGCGCGAGGAATTCATGGCCAAGCAGCAAGAACTAATGAGACTGCAGCAACAAAAACTTGAACTCGAATTAGAGGAAACTAGGCGCACCCTGAAAAAGAAAGAACTGGAGGTTGGTCGTTTTTGTAGTTTGACGAACTGAAGCCTTAAATTTTATTTTAAACAATGTTGGTACGGCGGTAAGTATGTATAAATTTTAAATTAATCCTGAAGTTGGTATGTTTGATTCTACAACCAGCGTTGCCACTTGGGATGTCGCTGTGGAAGGGTGTAAATTGTCACAACGATTCTACAGCAAGTAGTCACAGGGAATAGTGGCTTTGACTCCGGGGTTTACTCAAACAAGAACATTTGTTTTTCTCCTCCGTGTAACGGAGGGATATAGTTATGAGCTTGTCCGTCTGTCCGCATGCGTGTCCGGGCTATATCTCCGAAACTATAGGTCGTATTGTTTTGAAATTTCATGTACGAACAGAGCATACATTGAAGGTGTGCGACGTTGTAATTTTCAGAAATACAGCATTTTGAAATTTGTAAAAATTTGCATTCACACAATTTTGTCGGCGTAATGGAATCTGGGCTATATCACCGAAGTCATAGGTCGAATTGTTTTGAAATTTCACAGACAGATAGAGCACATATTTCACATATAGAGCACATATTATTAGACAGATAGAGCACATATTACAGTATTTTGAAATTTGGTAAAACCTCGCGTTTTGATAACGTGAAAAAAACGTGATGAAAGTGGCAGTAGTTTGGCACTGTGCAGACCAACTTTTTAAAGTTCTCTGCGGTACACGAAGGATTATGTCTCTCTGAGGCTCGTGTTTCATTCAGTGGTTGTGTTTTTACCGTTATACAGTTTAAAAGAAAAGAAGAGCTGGACAGAATTAAAGAGCAAGAAAGAGAAAAGGAACATCTGCGAGAGCTTGAAGACGCGAGGAAACTAGCCTTTCTAAAACAAGAGGAAGAACGAAAAGAAAAAGAATTGAAAGAAAAGGAGAGACAAGAAAAAGAAAGGAAAGCGAAGGAAAGGGCGGAAGAGGAACGAAAGGAAAAAGAGAGGAAACTAGAAGAAATTAAAAAAGCGGCAGTGCGCAGCAGAGATCCCAGGAAAGCGAAAAACGATTCGCGAAATGTGAAAGCTGCAGCGAATTCGCGCCAAACTCCTTCTCCGGCGAAGTTAGATAAAATTAACAGGAAAACAGACAGCCCTGTGCGCAAAGGTGGTAATTCTCAGGCAAGCGACAGGAGTGACACCAGGAAGCGGAAAGAGAAAGGTGCAACAGGGCACAAAGTGTCGAAGTCCGAGCGTCACTATCGCCGAGGCCGTCACTCCAGTTCGTCCGGCAGCGACGACGAGGACAAGAAGCTTGAAATCAAACCGAAGCGCACGCGGTCAAGGACGCCTGAGCGACGGAAGCGCAAGTTGTCGCCAAGCGGAACCGAGGTGCTGCGCCATAAAAAATCGGTCTCAAAAGTCAAGGATCAACATGCTGCAGGTTGGTAGACGATTGAGAGGTGAAGTGTTGCCAGTTCTTGTGGTACTACATTCCAAACATACTTTATGTGATATAGAAGCGAGTAGCTTACTTTGTTGTTAAGTTGTGTTTGTGATGAAGTGGTATGTTGACAAGTTAATGGAATATAACTCAGGGTTAAGAATTGTTAGATTTCAGTTTTAATTTCAAAATACAGAAGCACCTTGCCAGAAATATTTTTTAAAAAAATCAGGGGGCGGGGGAGGCAAAAAAGGAAAAGTGTAGATCTTGAAAACAAGATTAGTGAGCAAGAAAATTTAACGGACATGTCTGTTCTGCAGCGCCCGAGCCAATAAAAATGGAGGAGTCTCCGGCCCAGTCAGAAGAGGCAGGGATTCCAAAAGAAACTGACGATCCCAACGCACAGACCCCGAAAAAGAATAAGGGCGAGAACAAAAAAGATATGACTGATATATTGTAAGTGGTAGATCAAAGAAGGATTGTAAGTGGTCACCGAAATATATTCGTAAATATTAGTAAGGCCATGTTAAGAAGGGATGTTATGCATGCTCAACATCGGTCCACCGCCAAAACAGGAGAGAGATTCTTGTAAAAAAAAAAAAAAAAAGGGTCAATTGCTAAACCGGTGGCGGTGACTGAGAAATTGGGAAATGATTTGTAAGACCGCTGTTCATCAGTGAAAAAAGATACAAAACAAGATCAGGTCTACTCATTTTTATTATATTTTTTTTAGCAAAAGTTTTTTTTTTTTTTTTTGTTGGAAGTAGTTGTTTTGAACGGCTGTTCTCAGAGTGAGTACCTATTTTTTTGAGAGGTAATAATAAAAAGTTCAAATTTGAACACCTACTATTTAAAACGAGGAATAATATAAGGTTTCTGAAATATTTATATGGCAAAGGAGAACTATATAGCGTACCTTCTGTTTTTCAGAGAGTTGTTTGGCAAAGAGGACAAAGATTATCGAAAACTTCCACCGATACCCAAACTACAGAATCCCTCGCTCCTGGACTCCACAAAAAGTCCATCTGTTGGCTGGACAAAATTCAAGCAAGCACGACCAGAGACGTTTTCTTTCAAACAACCGAGGCGCATGTCCTTTGACAACGAATTAAAGAGTCCACTTAGCGCGAATAGAGGTTCAATTGCAGGTGTGAACAAACCGACTGCGCTGTCGAACGCAGAAGACATTCTGAAGTATGCTGAGTTACAAAGATCAAGGGGGATCTTGACCAAAGAACAGCACGAGGACTTGCTGAAACAGCTGAGCGAGTTGTATCGCCTCCAGAGACTACAAGAAGAGGCGAGGGCCAGGCGCGAGTCAATCGATAAGAAACAAATGCCCGCTTTAAAACCGCCTCCTAAGCCACCACTGTTGGAATCGCCAGGTTCGAGGAAGACCCTCCTGCCGAATCCCATCCAGCCTGGTCGCGAAACCATCATGAATCTCAACTTTCATGAGGAGTCTTCAAGATCGCCACTTGGCGCTGATGAGATGTTTGTGGATGGCGGACCAAAGCAGCCTCTCCTTCCGCCGCCCCTGCCGCCCCGAACACTGCTCGAGGTGCCACGAAGGCCAAGGGACTCGTTGCTGAGTGCACCCAGCGAGGGACCTCGTGTAGCCGCCGAGACGAGGCCTATCCCACTGCTCGAGATGCCCATCAACGGGCCCACCGGCGATCTCAGGCATGAGCCAATGCCTGGTCAGCTATTAAGGCCTCGATTTGATCGACCAAGAGAGCCGATAGGGTTTG
This sequence comes from Protula sp. h YS-2021, assembly GCA_949752745.1. NCBI lineage: Eukaryota > Metazoa > Annelida > Polychaeta > Sabellida > Serpulidae > Protula > Protula sp. h YS-2021. The sequence continues at coordinate 43,962,367 of OX457025.1, forward strand.
CTGGCGGGCGTGGTCCAAGGGCTCGGTTTCCACCGCGAATGCCCATGGAACCATTTGATAGAATGCTTATTCCCAGGTCAAATGGGAGAGAGCAAGATTCCGAGGCCGCAGAACCTTGTGAACCGATGGCTCGAGGACCTGCTGTCCCTATGGAAACCGATCAGGTCATGCCGCCTTGGTACGACCCTAATAAGGTGTATGTGCCTGAGTGTGACCATCGCTGGTATCGCCGTGTTCATTTCCCCCGCGATCAACGATTTAGAATGACTAAATTTGAAGTCGTTATCAATGGCAACCCGTACGATATCAGCATTGGAAGGAGGGCCAAGCCGAAAAAGATCAGTTTCGGTAACAAGCCGAGATCGGTTCGTCTGGATCCCGATACGTGCCAGTTGTTCATCGATAACAAGGTGTACTACAGCATGCATGAGCATGAACGCCAGGTCGTCATCGGCGGCGTGCCTTTCCATATATATTTGAGAGGGCCGCCAGTAAAACTTTGGATTGATGGTCACCAGTTTGAAGTCCGCCTGGATGCTCCACCAGAAGGTGTTCTCATTGCCAACGTGTCTTACGATCTCATTATCGATCGCCAAAGCAAGAAAGTGGTTGTAAATGGTGTGCCCGTGTGTCCGTGGGATGAGGATGGTGTTCATGAAGTGTTCCTGGGTCCAGGTGATAGCCGTCATGTGTTTCAGTTCTTCCCGCCAAGCCGCCGAATACTTATTGACGGAGAAGAGTGTGTGTTGGATCTGTCCAAACGATTTCCTGCGGTCAAGATTAAGGGCAAGTGGCACGGCATTCGCTTCGATGGTACACCGAGAAAAGTTTTCATCAATGACAGACTGTTCACGGTAGAGGTTGATCGGCCAAGCAAGATAAAAATCAACGACAAGCCTCATTTATTGGCACTAGGCGGGCCGGGCCATGAGCTCATAATTGAGGACGAATGGTATGAAGTAAAATTTGGAGGGCCTCCTGTGTTTGCCAAGATTGGGTCCAAGACCTGCAAGCTTCAGCTTAAGGGCCCTCCTCCGGAAGTGAAGATCTTGGGGGTGGTCAAGACGAAAGAAGAAGTTGAACGACCAGGCGAGTTCCACACTGACGCGAATGAGCAGCCGCATCGGCAGCTCACCTCTGAACAGAGCCCGCACCGTTTGGGTGGCCGGCGTGGAGCACGCGCCATGCAGGAAGCGTTTGAGGAAGAGCGGGATTACTATTCGGATGGTTCGCCCTGTCGTCCCGATCTTCCTCGAAAGCCGACTGGAGGGACACCAAAAGCGGCGCAACAAGTGGATGTATTCTCCAAACCTTCCCCAGGTCAGAATACCTCAACTCTCATTTAAAAATCATTTTAAGGTTTTGCGCGACGTTATTATTTTCAGCCGTCACACAGCATAACAATTTTTTATACAAAAAAAATCACCTAGGTTCGGAAAGTTCAAATGTTAAATTGTAAGAAACAATTCAGATGCTTTTACAAGTAGCGCAGCGTTAAATTCAAATTGATTCATTACGTAGGTTTACCAGGCCAGGACAAACCAGCGGAAGCGAGCCCCTTGAACGTGAATGAGCTGTTCTCCAAGCTGCTGTCCTCGGGAATCATCAAGAAAGTAGAGGGTGTGGATAGCCCAAGTGCGGGTAGTCCCGCATCGCAGCCTGCCCGCGAGAGCCCTGTGCCTGGCGGCGAGCTGCCACCCGCCCCTGTGGTCGCCGGTCCACAGCCTATTGTCATACAGCCCATACCAGAGGCGCCCGTGGGGGATAAATCGGAAGACCTGCCAAAGGAAAGTGCAATGGAGATTACTGAGGAAGAGAAATCCCAGGAAGGGGTAAGCTGACGCGTGTCTCAGGCCCTTTATGCTTTTGTGGCCAGTTCATGACATGTTTATGAACTTAGTCTGTTCAAGATAACAGTGTTGATAAAAATATTCGAATAACTTACAAAAAAAGTAGATGAGCCAATCCTGGGATGGCAAATAAACAGCGTTTTAAAACATTTGGAAGGCTTTTCATGTGCTTTAGTAGTGTGACCCATACTCTGTCACTGCAAATAAAGCAAGCAGTATAACCAATGTGAAAACGTTAAACCGTTACTATTACAGCAGGAATCTATCAGTAAAGCAACAAGAGATTACTATTCGACTGTTCCGTGGCTGGGCGATTTCGACATTGCGAATATGAAAGAGTGAGTTTTCAAGAACCACTTGATTGATTCACACTTTTTTAATGCCTCCGTAGCAAAACCGCTTGTTGATGTTGCGTTAGAAGTCTCTGGTCTTTTAATATTTGCTAACTAAATCCTTGGGTGGTTACTACTAGATGTTTTTCTTGGTTGATTCATGAAAATGTGTTTAAGGAAAGTGATATCTGGCTGGAAATAATAGTGAAATAGGGTGAGCGAAACAGTTGTTTGATATAATAATCGGAAAACAGAAGCAGCCATTAATATATGCTGTCAACAATTTTTTTCGTGGGTACGACTTGTCCACAAAATTTTCGGTACGACCTGTCTTGGGTACGACTTGTCCAGTTCCCATACTGGAACGTCATAATTTTTTTTTTTTTTTTTTTTTTTTTTGACAGTAAGTATCGTGACGTGGTGCGCTGTATGTACACGGGCGTGCAGTGTACGTCATGCGCGGCGCGCTTCCAGCCCGACAAGACGGCCGAGTACAAGGAGCATTTGGACTGGCACTTCCGCCAGAACAAGCGCGAAACGCAGGACAGTAAGGTGGTGCGCAACCGCCGCTGGTTTTACGAGATTACGGTGAGTAGCAGCGGCGCGAACGTCATCGCCGTTTATATGTGAGTGAGAAGTGAAAAAAAAAACGCACGTTCCTGTATGGTACCGTCCATAAAGTACTTGCGCAAAATGTTAAGGATTTTTGTCTTTCCCTGCCTACTGACCCTTACACTCCACTACGCGCATTAAGGACGATCCGTTATTGAGAAAGAAGTGAGTGGCACTTGAATGAGTGGAGTTGATTTTGCACGTACAGGACTGGGCGCAGTACGAGGAGGTCAGAGACGCGGACGAGCGAGTGGTCAGCAATTACTTTGAGAACATGATCCAGTCCATTCAGTCGGCCATAGGCGCCCAGAGTGGCCCGCCTGGCGTGACCCAGAAAGGTCATGACACGTGCCCCGTGGCCTCGGGCAACGACGAAGAAAATGCAAGTATTTTACTCTGTGTGTTTTGAGTTGATATGAATGTCATTTATATTAGCGAGACTCTGATAATTCTGTTAGATCGTTAAATTGGTTATTGTGGATTCCACGTGAAAACGAACACAAATTTTGGGTTAGTGCTATGAAGCTTATGACTTGGCAGAAGAAAATGAAAACACACACACACAAGTAAATAATGAAAATAAAACGAACAGAAAGTTGCATTTTGATCAGTTTGCCAACCAGTCTCGGTTCTGAGATAACGGTGATGCTGACGTTTTCTTGAACACTTGATAGTTTCGATACGATCATTGATTTATTAGCAGCAGTTTTTTGATTACCACGTGTCACGCGATCAAATGATTTCTTTGGTATCAGCAATAAGTAGCTTGTGATTAAATTACATGTTTAATGCATTTGTTTGACAGATATTTTCAGAAGAGATGCTGAATATTTGTTTCCCCTTTCTCTTATGTTTAATCCGTCGATTTCTTCCTTCGCCTCTTTTCTATTGTTGTCAAATTGTTACCATCTTATTTTCCAAAAAAAAATTTGAAGGTTTTAGGTTTTACAACTTGTTCAAGAAGATGAAAGGCAGAACTCTTAAAGTAAAAGGTTTAAGTGTTTGAAATTAAAAGAAAAATCAGTTTTGCAAAACAACTCAGATGACAGTGTGTTAATTTTTCCCATATGTAATTAAGAAACACTAGTCTCTTCCCGTCTTGCTATATAGTGACTGGCGCGTACTTAGAGAAAGGCAAAGGGAAGGCGACACATACACATATATAACATGACTGGTGACATTGTACATAGATGTGCGACATTTGCCGCGACCCGTTCGAGCAGTTCTATGACGACGATGAGGAGGAGTGGCACCTGCGTGACGCGGTGCGCGTGGACGGCCGCACCTACCACCCCGTCTGCTACGAAGATTTCAAGGAGGTCGGTTGTCCGTCACCTTTTTTCCTGGGGGGGGGGGGGGTGGCAAAGGTGTGCTGGTTCGATGGCTTCATTGGTGTTGGACCCACATAACGCGGTTGTCTGGGTAGTGGAATCCAACAGTGTCAAGATTTAGAAGTTGAGCGGAGTGATTAGGATTTCAACGGAATATTTCGGAGTGTTTGTCTGTCTGCGATTGAATTTGTAAAAGTTTAGAAACTGCCATGGTCGATGCTTAAAAAATTAAGCGGCATGAATGAAAAATTTGCGATCAGAGGGTGTTTGATAACTATGCAAGTATTCGTCGATAGAAACTGTATCGTTTGTCAACTAAAGGCAAAATTGTTTCTTGTTTTCAAGCAATTGGACAATAACGATGGAGAGAATGACGAGGAAACACGCGACGAAGAAACGGCAATGGACGTGGCACCAACGCCTGCGGAAGACCCCGTGTCAGAACCGACTAAAGCCGAATCCGATACGAAGAAAAACGTGAAAACCGACCCGTCGGTAAAAGAAGGACAAAGTACAGCCCCGGCCCCCATTATAGACATGGTGACGAATCCGCTAGCATATCTAACGGCGTTGTCACAGCGCGCCAAGCAGGCGAATACGTCGCTCAACGAAGCGGCCAAGTTGACGCCGGTGCCGGAAAATGGCGCCGGAGTGGCGGCGAAAAGTCCGGGTAAGCCGGCCGATGAGTCTAGTAAAGGTGCTGAACTGAGTGATAGGACTGAAACGCTGCCTGAGAAAGAAACTGATAAATCTCTTGTAACAAGTAATGCTGTAGACCAAGGTGTTAACCAAACAGTTGATTCGCAAAATGAAAATCAATCTAGTCAAGCGTCGAGTGAACAAAATGTCGGCAGTGATGAAACGTCTTAAGTTCAAAGTTTCCATTTCAAATGGACACCGTCAGTTACTATAATTCCTTTGGTTAACCATGTATTTAATGGTGTTGTGGCAGGTTTTGGGAAGTAAAGTGTGATCATAATATATTTATGTAAATGAAGTCGTTTAAGTTTTTCCCCACCTAAGTGCTTAGATCATAAATGTGTTCAGATATGTGGGGGAGTCACAGAAGAAATGTTTGAACGCATATTAATATAAATGTCGAACAAGATTGTTCGATATTTCTTTATAAAAACTTGGATGTAGGTATGCATCGTAGTCCAGATAATATACCTTCTGTTGAATTTTATGTGATGGATATTTGTGAAGGAAACTTTAGTACTTGTAAAATATTGGGTATACTTCCAAAATAATTATTTTGCTTTACATTTAGCAAGTCGAAATTGTGATATAAAGTGTGTTATATATTGTTCACTGAACTGTTAATGTATTAAGGAAAATAAAATAAAGAGAGAATTTCTTTGATTTTGTTTATCAGTGACATGATGATATTGAAAACAGCTTGTGTTACAAGCGCCATTGGCAGCTTTTGCAATTTATGTGGTCTTCAGTGATCTGTTTGGTAAAATTTTAGCATAATTTCCGAGATCAACTAGAACTACCTCCCTCTCTCCCCTCTCCCCTCCACCCTCCTGAAATGATCAACCTTATTGCCAGAAGTTTCCTTGCTTGGCTTTCTAAAAAGAACGCACCAAAAAGTAATGATCTAATGATCAACGTTTCGCAGTAAAGTTCCATCGGCATCACTCAAACTACTGCTATGATTCGCTGCCCTTCAGATGTATTAGGATTAAGTAATATTTATAAAAAAATGAAACGATCGTAAATCCGAACACATAGTAAACCTCGGCGTGATAAATGTTTCATTCAAACATTTTGTCCTGGCTCCCTGGACGAAGTGTCTGTCTATTAGCCCGTCCCAGACAGTCAGTTACATACCAAAGAAAAGAAAGCGTACAATAAAAATGTGAATTTAAATTTATATAAAAAAAAGACTGAAAACTTTGGCCTGAAGTTGTATGAAGGGGAAAATATGGAAAATAGTTACAGGCCGTAACTATAATCAGATAGCTTGGACAACTCCGCCCACTACCAACTCCGTCCTTTTTGGACAGCTCGGGACGACTCAGCCCACTTTTTAGACCAGCCGACTTATCACATCAGCAAAACGGCAACCGTGTTTACGTATGTACGTGTGTAAACTTTCTTAAGATGCTTCTCCTTCATTTTTTATCGGATTCCTTTCAAATTTTGTGCGAATATTCTCTAGGTGGGCTTCTCTTGAAAAATTGGCCGAATTGGGAGTATTTTTTAATTTATTGGCTTACAAATTTGAAAATGCTTCTTTTCCAACAGTTTTGATCGGATTCCTACGATTGTTCTCTAGGTAGGCCTCTCTTGAAAAGTTACTTTATTTGGCGATGAGCCAAGAATTGGTTAAATGGGGGGCATTTTTTAATTTGCTGAGAACCCCCAATTTTCAATACACTATATCTCGCACAATTTTGATTGCATTCCTTTCCAATTTTGTACGATTGCTTTCTTTATAATTTCTCTTGTGAAGAGTTACTTTTTTGGTGATCCGGTCAAATGTGAGACATTTATAATTTTATCGTTGCCAATTTTTAAAATACTTCTCCCACAATTTTGATCGGATTTTCTTGAAATTTTGCGTAGATGTCCACTAAGAAGGCCACTGTTGAAAAACTACTTTTTTTTTGGCGATGCACCAAAAATTGGCTAAATGGGGGCATTTTTTAGACCAGCAGACTGTCGGGCTGGTCTTATCCCATCGATAGAAGGGTATCCGTCGTCTGTATGTACGTGTGTAAACTTTTACTTAAAATGCTTCTTCTCATTCAGTTTTGATCGAATTCCTTTCAAATTTTACACGAATGTTCTCTAGGTAGGCCTCTCTTTAAAAATTATAGTATTTGCGATCCGCCAAAAATTGGCCAAATGGGGTACAGTTAAAATTTTTCGGTTGCCAATTTTCAAAATGCTTCTTCTCCCACAATTTTGATCAGATTATTTTCAAATTTTGCACGAATATTCCCTAGGTAGGCCTCTTTTGAAAAATTATTCATTTTGGCGATCCGCCAAAAATTGGCCAAATGGGTGACATTTTTTAATTTTTGGTATCTAACTTTCAAATTGCTTCTCCCATAATTTTGATCGGATTCCTTTCCGATTTTTCATAGTTGTTCTCTAGCTAGACCTCCCTTGAAAAATTACTCTTTTTGGCGATCCGCCAAAAATTGGCCAAATGGGGGACATTTGTAATTTTGTGGTTGCCAGTTTTCAAAATGCTTCTTCTCCCACAATTTTGATAAGATTTTCTTCAAATTGTGCACGAATACTCCCTAGGTAGGCCTGTTTTGAAAAATTACTCATTTTGGCGATCCGCCAAAAATTGGCCAAATGGGGGACATTTTTTAATTTTGTCCCCTTATGAAAGAATTGAAAGAATGACTCCTCAGCAGCCACAACTACACCGAGCAAGTGAGCGAATATTTTCTCCATTCAGTTACGGCTTTTTTCGTAACCGATGTCTGCCAATTTGATCATGATTTCGTCTGTGATTCTTGGATATATATTCTGTAGGTCACGGCTGGTCACCGTGTCCCTGGACATGCTTGTTTGAAAAATTACTCATTTTGGCGATCCGCCAAAAATTGGCTATATGAGGGGCATTTTTTATTTATTGACGTTTAATAATGAAAATGCTTCTTCTCCAACAGTTTTTATTGAATTCCTTTCCAATTTTGTACGATTCTTCTCCAGTTAGGCCCCTCTTGAAAAATTAATTTTTTGGGCGATCCGCCAAAACTTCTAGGTTAAATCGACATGCGCAATGGTCCGAGATAGGGACTGCGCATCGACGCAAGTTTGGTAAACATGCGCACTGGTTCGAAATCGAACCGCGCGTCAATGCAAGTTAAATAAACATGCGTAGTGGTCCGAAATAATAACCGCGCATCAACGCAAGTTAAATAAACTTGCGTAGTGGTCCGAAATGCGAACCGCTTATCAACGCAAGTTCAGTAAACATGCGTGCTGGTCTAAAATAAGAAACACTGATCAACGCAAGTTAAATAAACATGCGCAGTGGTCCGAAATGTGAAAAGCGCATCCACGCAAGCGAAATAAAATGCGCACTTGTGCGAATTACGAACCACTCATCAATGGAAGTTTAAAATACATGTGCATTTGTCCGAAATGCGAACTGCTGCATCGACGCAAGTTAAATAGACATGCACACTGGTCTAAAATAAGAGTATCGCATCAATTCAAATTAAATAAACATGCGCACTGGTACGAAAAGTCAAATGCGCATTAACACAAGTAAAACAAACATGCGCACTTGTCCGAAATGCGAACGGCTTATCAACGTAAGTTGAATAAACATGCTCACTGGTCTGAAATGCGAGCCGCGCATCAACGCAAGTTAAGTAAACATGCGCAGCAATGCATATTAAATAAACATGCGCACTGGTCCAAAATGCGAATAGAGCATAGCGGCAAGCTAAATAAAAACATGCATATTTTTCCGAAATGCGAACCGCACATCAATGCAAATTGAATAAACATGCGCACTGGTCGGAAATGCAAACCCCGCAAAATAATACATACCAAAACATTAAAACTTAAGTAATTATGTTTTAGACGTTTTCTTCTTTTCAAAAGGCACATGTGTTTGGTCGTTTCTGGTCGTTTCTGCTGCTTGAACTAATTGTGTGTGTCCGACAGTACATTTCAACAGTACACGTGTGTGGATACAATATCGATATGTTGTTCGAAGTTATTTTTCTGGGAAACAAATCTTTGCATGTATTTATCGGTCTATTTTCGGGTCCGTTGCTAAATTAATTATTTAGCTAGCTCATTGCCATCTCGTCTTTTGAAGCCCAATTTTTTAGGGAAATTTCCTTGTTCATGCACGCTGGATTTGGTCATCGCTTTTTGTAAGCTGGGGCTTTGTTCTTGGACAAATTTGTACAATGTGACTACCACTTTTGGCAACCAGACAAGCTTATCCATAGATTCACTAGATCTCGGCTGGTCACAATGTCCCTGGACATTCTTGTTTTAATTTACTGGTAGCCAATTTTCAAAATGCTTCTTCGACAATTTTGATCTGATGACTTTCCAATTTTGAATAGATGTTCATGAGGCTTTCTTCTCTGGAAAAGTTACTTTTTTGGCGATCCAAAAGAAAATTGGCTGAATGAGGGGCATTTAAAATTTTTTAGGGGCCAATTTCAAAATGCTTCTACTCTTCAAAAATCCCACGATCTGGATCGCATTCCTTTCAAATTTTGAACGAATGTTTACTGGGTAGGCCTCTCTTGAAAGTTTTTGGCAATCCACCAAAAATTAGCCAAATAGGGGGCATTTCTAATTTTTTGTTAGTCAAGTTCCCCCTTCCCCCACAATCAGATTATTTTGCATAAATGCTCACGAGAATTTTGAAAAGTTACTTTTTTGGCGACCCGCCAAAAATTGGCTAAATGGGAGGGGGGGGGGGGGGGGGGGGGACATTAAAAAAATTTAGTAGCTAATTTTCAAAATGCTTCTTCTCCCACAACTTTTATTTGTCTATCCGCCAAAAAATTGGCTCCCCAAATGAATGTTGGGCCGAAACGTCCCAAATGTGAAATTTGTTGGAATCCAGGATAAAATGTCCTGGACCATTAAGGTCCCCGACCGTCAGTTCCCCAAATGAATACAGGGCCAAAATCAACAAGGCTAAAAACAAATGATAACCTAAATTAGCGGTTTATTAAGCTTCATCCCGGCCATAAGGGCCCCTAATTAGCGTCGGGCCAAAACATCCCCAAGGCTGAAAAACATATGATAACCCAAGTTAATGTTTCAGTAAGGTTTATCCCGGCATAAGGTACCCTGCCATTATGTCCCCAAGCATAAGGTCACCATATGAATTTAGGGCCAAAACGCCCGTAAAGCAAAATTTGTCGAGGAAACCAGAATCCTGTTCATAATGTCCCTGGTTATAAGGTCCCCAAATGAATTTATGGCCAAAACGTCCCCAAAGCAAAAAAACATATGGTAACCAAAACTAACGCTTTCGAGTCAAAGCGCCCCCGAAGCAAACATTTGTCATAGTTGAGTCAAGGACAAAACGTACCCGGCCAGTGATACGCGACCATAAGGTCCCAAATGAATGTAGGGCCAAAATGTCTCAAAAGCTAAAAAAAGTAAGATAAACTAAATTAACGCTTAATTAAATTTTATCCCGGCCATCAGGTACCTAGCCAAAATGTCCCTGTCATAAGGCCATGACCTTTGGGCCAAAAAGTGCCTAAAGCAACATTTTCGTGGAATGCAGGACAAAATGTCACTGGCCAAACGATCCCCATTTAAAGTACGGCCTAAACGTCCACAAAGTAAAAAAAGTATGATAACTTAAATCACTGCATTTTATTACGCTTTACCCAGGCCATAAAGTCTCAAAATGAATTTAGGGCCAAATCAACAAAACGCATGATAACCTAAATTAATGCATTTAATTAACCTTTTCCCCGGCCATAAGGTTCCAGAATGATTTTAGGGCGAAAACCTCCTCAAAGAAACAAAGCACAGAAAAATCTAAATTAATGCTTTATTAAGCTTTACCTAGGTCATAAAGTCCCGGACCAAAAGGTCCCCAAATGAATTAAGGACCAAAAACAAAAGCAAAAGTATAGCCTAAGTTAACGCTTAATTAGGCTTCACACCGGCCATAATGTCCTCTGCCATAAGGTCCCCAAATGAATTTAGAGCCAAAATGTGCCTAAAGCAGAAAAAACGTGTGATAACCTGAAATGATAACCTAAAATAAAGCTTTATTAAGCTTTTCCCTGGCCATAGGGTCCTCAAATGAATTTAGGGCCAAATCTGCCCAATGCAAAAAAGTATGATATCTTAAATTAAGGTCCTCGGCCATAAAGTACCCAACCATAAGTTCCCCAGCCGTAAGGTCCGCAAACTAATTTAGGGCCAAAACGTCCCCAAAGTTAAAACACGTATGATGACCTAAATTCACACTTTACTGAGCTTTACCCCCGCCATAAGGCATTTGACCAGAATGTTCCCAGCCATAACGTCTCTGATCATAAGGTTCCCGGTTATAAGGTCCACAAATTAATTTAGGTGCAAAACGTCTCCCAAGCAAAATACAGGACAAGACCTACCCGGCCATACAGTCCCCTGCCATAAGGTCACCAAAGAATTTTTAACCAAAACATTCCCAAAGCTAAAAAACATATGATAACCTAAGTTAACGCTTTATTAAGCTTTACCCTGGCCATAAGTTACCCGTCATATTGTCCCCAGACATAAGGTCCCCATATGAATTTAGGGTCAAAACACCCCTAAAGCAAAATTTGCGAGGTCCCGACCACAAGGTCCCCAGCCAAAAAGTACCCGGTCATAAGGTCCCGGTTATAAGTTCCCCAAATGAATTTAGGGCCAAAACTTCACCACAGCAAAAAAAACAAACAAACAAAAAAAAAAACAAAAACAAAAAAAAAAAAAAAGTAAAAAGTAAAAGTAAATAACTGAATTGTCAAACCATTCATTTCTCTCAGTCTTTTTCAAATAGTTATAAAATTTTAATCTAAAGTTTCTAAGGTGCTTCTCCACCTGGACTTTGCTTTTTTTTCGCAAATGACAAAAAAAAAATGCCGAAATGGTGGAATTTTAAAAATTTTGTAAAATCGTGTAAATGACGGTAAATACGTGAATCGTCAAAACCAAACCTCTCCAATATCCCTTTTCGGGTAGCTTCCACCCGGAAAAACTCGTTTCTGTGTATTAAAATTATGAAACAGTTACGTTCAGAAACAAAGTTCTTCATTTTTTGGCCTAACAGTATTCGTTTTAGAGTTTTTCTCTCTTTCCTTGTTTGGTAACTCGGCTGGGTCATGTCCTTGGACATGCTTGTTATTATTATTATTATTGTTTTTATTATTATTATTATGTTTTTGGCGATTTGCCCAAATTTGGCTGAGTGGCAGAACCTTTAAAAAATTTAACTTAAACTTAAAATTAAACCTTGGATATTTTCACATATAAATTTTGAAACCGACAAGAACAACAACTTTGAAATTGACAAAATTTCAGAAAATTTCGACATCTCTAAGAACAAGGCGATTTTAGGAACGGTTAGCGATATGGCGTTCTTGGACAGCATTTTATAACTGCCCACACTACAACTGTTAAAATAAGGTATAAATTTTTTTATCTTGATCAATTTTGCCAAATTTCGGAAAAATGGTTCATCTTTGAAACTGCAAGATTGACGGCGATTTGGATTTTATTTTTCAACTCTCCATCCTCCAGGTTGTAATGTACACGTAAAATTTGTCAAGTTGGCCACGTGATAATTTGTAATAACAAATATGAAAAAATGATTGCCAGGCAATGACTAACCAAACTTTTGCTTTACCCAAAATTGTAATGCCGCCGATTTTACTTTGTTGTGCTTTTTGTTGTAATTATTGGTATATTTATTTTAAATTATTATTATATGTTTAACGATCCACCAAAAATTTGCGGAATCCGATTTCTGGAAACTAGATTTTAAAAATCCGAAGTGTCGCAGATTTTTCTGGACGCATCTGTCACAAGTAATTGTTCCTTTGGGAGTCCACATAAAATATTACTCTTGAAACGCGCATACACACAAATTTCCAACGTTTTATTCTTAACAGATAAAAGGACGTAGAATATGCATATAAATACATACCAATCAAATTCATGTTATTATCATTTTCAGCTTTTTAACAAAATCACATTGAATATACTACGTTACAAAATGATACAGTGAGTGATGCTTAATAGTTAAATAATATGAAACAAAACAAAATTGAAGAACTTCAAGTAAATCGTTACTCATAAACACTAACAGGAAATGAAAACACACCAGGGCTAAAACATTCAGATAAATGTGACAGCAAACCCGAGAGTATTCGTTAAAACCAGTACGGAGCAGCTTTTCAACCAGAAAATGCCAACAGTGGGAGTATTATCCTCGCAAAAAATACTGCACATGAGGTTTTCGTTAACCGACATTTATAGGACAGTTTTTTTATCAAACAACATTCTACATCAGCACATATTAAATTTATACTTCATTCATTAATGCAAGGCTCGTAGCATTTAGCACCAAGATATCTCCATGTTGTTCCCATATTTTGATGATTATTTTTCTCTCTTCCTTGACATTTTAATGCGTCTTTTTAGTTCATTGACGTCATGATGACGCAAAGCAGGGGGGGGGGGGTGGACTCGAGCATTCGTTTTTACGGTAAAGCCAACGAATGTGAACACTGCCCTGGATATGAACATCCAATCTTAGAACACCCTTTTCTTCGAATTTACACCGCTATATAATGCAAAATTTACATGACCCGAGAGATATTGATCATTAAGAGGGTCTACTTGACATGTTCCTACGTTGACACGATCTGTGGTACCGCATTACGCCATATTCTTCTGTGAGTGCGGCAAAGATTTGTTTATGCCAAAGCTGTGAAATATGTCTACAAAATTAACGGGTATAATGGACACACAAGAAATTATAAACACTACAAATATGAACAAGCACAATAAAAGTTCATATTTATTGCAATTCTACCACTTGATGTGCCCATGCGAGCCATATAAAAGCGCACGATACAATACAAACCCGCAAAGTGTCATCTGCGCAATTCACAAACCACAAAGTGTCATCTGCGCAATCCACAACCCGCAAAGTGTCATCTGCGCAATCCACAACCCTCAAAGTGTCATCTGCGCAATCCACAACCCTCAAAGTGTCATCTGCGCAATCCACAACCCGCAAAGTGTCATCTGCGCAATTCATAACCCGCAAAGTGTCATCTGCGCAATCCTGAGTTCAAACACTAGTTTATTTCAATCTGAAAATGCTGTGTTTGTTAGAATTAATAGATAATTGAGTTTGTGAAATAACTTATTGCAAACACAAAATTTTAATGCAAATACGACCAATAAGAAGAATGGCTAAGCATCTTTACACGAGGTGCATTTCAAAGGTTCGTGAACGGTGTAAAGGATTTTGTAGCATCTGGCAGTGTTAGTTGCAGTTACAGTAAATTCCCCGCTATGTAACATCTCTTGGAAAGAACCTACAACAGCGCTTCTTATGTTTTTGGTCCCGAACTTCTCTACTGTCCTTAATCACCAAACGCTTGATAACGAAAATATTTCGGAGTTTTGAAGGTGATTTTTACTTTCTTTGGTGGGAGGAGGGGGAGGGGGGGGGCTTACTGTTCTTTTCTCTTTCTGTAAAGAGGAACCGTCGTTATAAGCAAGCCTGACATGGGATTCAGTGGCTACGTTCATGGGTTGTAATTCAATTCTGAGCAATTAATATTTGTAAAAAAAAATCCATACCCAAACAAAATCAGCATGTTTCAAAGAGACAGGCAGACTTACAGAGTGAGATTTATAGAGAAAGAGAGGCAGAGAGAGAGAGAGAGAGTGAGAGAGAGAGAGACAGAGAGAGAGAGAGAGAGAGAGAGAGAGAGATTGACAGTGAGATTTACACAGAGAGACAGAGACAGAGAGAGACAGAGGGAAGGTTGCGTGGGAAAGTGGACCTCAACAGTAATGGAGGAAAGTCGGTTAATCGAATAGCGACTAATCACATAAACCAGTTAATTGCGTACTGTAGTAAAAATAACTACCATTCTTTTTTTCACGTAAAATATACCGGATAACCGTATAAATTTGCTAAACACATAACACTTTTTGGAAAAACCGGCTACGCAATTAACTAGTGTCGACTGCATCGGGCATTTGGCTGACGCATTCATTCTGAGTAAAAACACTCACTTAAGTTGTATTTATACACAAATGTCCAATGACTTCTAAAGAACTATATTTCTTTCATTTGCAAAGCTTCATGAAACATTATATGCATAAGTGTAACCACAATCACATTTACGGTGTATGAATCCAATTTCAACACCGTATAAACATAACATTCACATGTAAAATATTGTAAGTTTTCCAGACGTCTTTGCGCAGACACACGCACATTCAAATCCAACATTGCTATGTTACACACCACAATGTGTTCCCTTCGTGTCGCTATGTTATATAAAAGTTGTCAAACATGCACAAAATATGAAAATAACAATGATTATATACAAAAAAATTAAAAACAAAATGGGGTATTAATACTGAAAAAGAATCTACTGCTGAATCAACTGATTCAGGGATTACTCAACGAAATGCAAATAAAGCAAACCCACTAGCTGAAACACAGTTAAAGTTAAAATACTATGC